>JABAKD010000024.1:4686108-5286108 GCA_012845835.1 Undaria pinnatifida
AGCACGACGAGTGTTCGGCTTTGTGGTTTCGCTTCGACCTTCTACCGCGGTGTAGCCCGCCCCACGTTTCGTGCATACCGATGAACCATGTGGTGTTTTCGTTCCATGCTATGGTCTGCCATCGTCTCGTTTCCACCTCGCCCTATGCGCTTGGTGGCAGCATAGATTCTTCTCGCGTTGTTTTTCTTCGTTTTCGCAAGGCATATGGGTTCTTCTTTTCGCTGGCCCTTTCCTCGGTTCTCGGCGTACTTGTCTTCCCGCGGATAACTTTGTTGCACCTTAGCCCCAGCTACTTACTAGTGGGGAATTCCAGCTATTGCTACCGCGATGAGGTCGCACGTTGTCGACCCATTGGATTCACGTTGAGAGCCCCCGAAGTCCCACGCTAGCGGTCCCGTGCTGGCTCTCCAGCCCATTTGTCGGTTCGGTTCGGCCTCTATCTCCTTGTTTGGTTGTACGTGCCCCCAACAGCACCCCGTTGTCGGGCTCCGTATCTAGCTTTGTAGCCGACTGGTCTACTCCCCTGGACCAGTTTTCCTTCGCTTTTTGCGGCGTATATGCCCGGACGGTCCAACGGTGCCGGCCTCCATTCCGACCTTGCAGCCAACAGGTCTTGTTCCTCTCGACTAGTTTTTCGTACTTTTTTTCGGCATCCCTGCCCCTCGGGTCCAACGACGCTGACCCCCACCCTGGCTTCACAGCTAACAGGTCTTGCGCTCCTTGAACATTTTTTTCTTGACGCTTTTCGGTATACCTGTTGCTAGGGTTCAAAGACACCGGCCCCCATGCGGGCTTTGCAGCCCATCCTGACTGTGCAGAGCCCACAGGCCGTCCCCGCTTGGCCCCCCGGTTTTCGACCGCCTTTTCGGCGTGCCTGCCGCATGGGTCCTACGTGTTGACCCCAGTATGTAGGGCTGTGGTATGAGTAGCATTTGACGATATCAAGTACGTGTCGTAGATCGGCGCAGCCGATACATAGAAAACATATCGGTGACGCTGGAGGCAGAACAAATTAGCACTTTATGCTTAATTTCCCACCAAAATTGGTCCCAAATGCGCCGTCAACATAGGTCTTGTTCAGCCAACAAAACTGAGCCAAAACTTTCGAAAACGTTTTCTTCTTTGGCATTTCCGTGCAGGAAAACTCAGTGAAAACCAGCGCTGGCCGGCACAGATACTACAAGGTACAGGCTGCTAGTTTTTCTACAAACGATGTAGATGACGAAAAAAAAACATGTGGCCGCCTAGCCGGCAAGTGGCAACCAACAACTACTTGAATTGTACCCTACTAAATTTCTGCCGAATAAAATGAACCGATTTCAACATTAGCAAGACAAGAAGCTCAAAGTTAGAGCAAAGAGAACACGTACAAGCACCGTCGTTTCGCCGATTGAATGTGGCACGTGCTTACTTTTTCGCCTTTTTTTTGTACGCTACACTGAGTTCCGTCAAAAATCCGTGCTGACACGCTCATTCTTTACGGGCATACGTCCTCCACTTCTCTGCCACACCCCATACGTTACGGGGGTACACTCTACGTTCTCGCTGCTTATGGAATTCGCTGACCCTTCAGCTCTCATTGAGTGCTACGGACGCCCGTGTGCTTGTTGTCTGCTACTACTGCTGTGTTGTGCGTGTGATGTAATTCGTTGAAACGATGCGTACCTGTTTCCATGCTTTGTATGCCTTCCTACTCAGTAAAAAACCCATACGCTAAAACATCGGCAAAAATATCGGCTCGACTTCCCGATATACAATATATATATTGGATTGTCCGATATATCGAAAAACATCGGTACCGATACACAGCCCTACCAGGGTGACTTCGCAGCCCATACAGGTCGTTCCCTGTCGACCCCCCTTGATGTTACGTTTTTCGGCGAAATCGCTCGAGAACGAATGGCTTGCTACCTACCTAGTGTTGCTCGTTTTGTTTCAAGCTAGCCTTTCAAGGTTCCTAGTTGTGGGCCGTTCTTTTTCAGGCGGCCGTACGTCGTTATGGCACGACTTGCCTCCTCTCTGTTCTTCCCTGTTTTTTCTCGATTACCCTCTCAGGGCTGCTCCACGTTATTCACCCCGTGTTTTCTACGTATAGTACCTAGCTACGAGTTTCTTCTTATTGTCTTCTCTGTTCCCTACCTTCTTTTCTGGAGCTAGACACTTCCAGCCTGTCCTGTGACCACGGACTTGATTATGCGAGTTAATGTGAGGACAACAACAACAACAGCAACAAGCGGTACGTCGAGCTGCACGAGTATCTTCTTGTCGATCCCATTATTTGTTTGCTTGGTTGTGGTTGAACAGCCTTGCTACGTTTGCTGGCAATGTTCCCGTTGTGAGTTAGCCTCTCGAGGTGTCATGCTGCCGACTCTCTTCCTGGCTTCCGCTTTCGATAATAACCTTCCGCCTTTCTGTGTCGACGTTTCAGTTTCGCCCTTGCCTGCGTATTGCTCCGGTCTGGTGACCTCGCCACGTGTGTTTGCTCGTTTCCCTGGTACGGTACTCAGATAGGTTCTGCGGATACCCTGCTGTTGCCCCCCGGTTCAGCTTTCCGGCGTATCACACACCTCCGGTACCACCATTTCGGTGTTGTCTGTGCCACTGTTTCGGTTTTGTCTTTCTTTGCGCTCTTGCGACTGGTTTTGGCAGCCTCGGTTTCCCGTTCTGCAGTTCGATCACGGGCCTTACGGTAGCCTCTTAGGTCCCACCCACATTACGGGACCGACTTCCACTACATCTCAGCGTACTGGTTCTTTCTCTTTTGCCTATCGACCAATGATCCCACGTCAGCCTTTCAGGTCCAACTTGCGGACCTTGACATTGATTTAGGCAGTGTGCCTTGTTTTCTCTTGTTTCCGGCTTTTCCTCTTCTGCCTTTTGACCAATGGCCTCACGCTTGCCTGCTTCTTCGCGTACTGGTTCTTTCTCTTTAACCGTTCGACCGATGGACCCACGTCAGCCTTCCGGGTCCAACGTTGCGGACCTTGACATTATTTTAGGCATTGTTCCTTTCTTTCTCTCTTGTCTTTCGGCGAATGGCCCGACCGCCCGCCCCGTCGGCCCCGTGCTTCAAGCACTAAATTTGTCTGGCCTTCACAGCGCAACACGTGTTCCTTTCTTCCCTTCTGACAATTGTTTCCGCGGCTATACGAACCTTTCTCTTGTTTCCCTTCGCATCCTTGCGCTCAGTGGCCTCGCCCTTCGTGTTTCGTGGGCCGATTGCTACCAGTATACCGCAGGCACATCCCCTTTCTCGAGCTCTCACGGTTGTGAGCTCCATCACCAAAGGGTTGTATCTCCTGCAATGAGGCGTCTTAGCCCCATCTTTACGAGGTGTGGGGGAATCTGCAGTATCATTTCCCTTTGTTTCGAATAGCCGCATCTTCGATCCCCTTTCCAATTTCTGGACATTTTGTTGGCATCCTTTGATTGCCATGTGATATGCACCTACGGCTATTGAGGGTGGCCTAGTGTCATGGAGTGCTCTCCGTAGATGCGTAGCGCATAGATTCGACGTGAAACCATGTCATGGTTGGGGTGAAACCAGGTGGTAGCAGATGGTCACGGTCACATCAAGGCCATCATAGATGGGCGATAATGTGAATGACGTTGTTGGTCCAGGTAGGACCTCCCCTCATCGGTAGCTACCCTGCTCTACCTGTCCTATATCGTTCCTTTAGAGTAGTGTCAGTCTTATGTCTGGGCAGCAAGCCTTAGGAGAGATGAAGTTAAAGCCACCGGAACCGACGAGGACAACGCTTCCTGACACCGACAACCGTGATTCCCGTCGGGGGTCCCCACTTGACAGTAGGCCTCGCCGGCGGAAGAGCCGAAATCCGCGCCCCTGCACATGCCTTTGTGTGCCGAGCCTTCCCGAAAGCTGAATTTTGGGCGGAAACCCGTTTTTTTTGTTTTGTTTTTTCAAGGGGCCGGAACCTAAGGAGGGAATAGACATTCACGCACTATGATAGGTCGATCCGAAAGGAAAATTAGTTTTACTGGGGACTCGAAAACAAAAACCTAGCGCTTTAGCGCGAGGATTAAAAACCCTCTATACAGCGAGCGGTCGGGTGTGGAGGAAAGCTGCGCATAAACGGAGAAAAAAAAATAATTAGCCCATCATACGATCAGTTATTTAAAGAATATTACTTTCTTCACGACCGACCGACGAACGGCGGACGTGTGCGAGTTATAATCAGTGCGTTTGGAAACCCTCCTCAACGAAACTTTTAACCAATTTCAATTTCGAAACAGACGCGGCCTATCAAGGCCTCTACTGTAAATTGTGCCTCCAACCTCTGCCACTCGCGCGGCCTGCTGTGCTGACTTCGCTGAGTATGCTTGCGTTATGCCCCTACTTGACGTCTCCGCCTCGGGCTTCGGAAGCCCGGTAAGCGTACTTTGTCAACACCAAGCTCGGGAAGAAAATCGACCGGCGGAAATCAATCCACAGGACTTCTCGCGACCCCTCAAGCACAGGGTACATCTGACAGATAAAAGCAGGCAGAAGGCCTGTGCTTAAAGAGAGTGGTCGAGAGGATCAATGCCGCGATAGAGGCACTTTTGGCTGAAACGTTTTTCTGAATGACGGGCGCTCCTTAACCCCTTCAGAGCCCCCAAACCCCTCCCTATACTAAATCTGAGTCATTTTGTCCCCAAAACGGGTTTCCAGTTGTAAAGGGGTTAACGCTCCTTAGCCCAACTCCGTCGGAATTTCATTTTTTTTTTTTTTTTTTTTTGGATATATATATATTTTCGTTGCATACCTAGGTCGTGGGTGTGTTCATCGGGTTGCACTTTCATGTCAGCTTGCTTAAATACATACGTGTTTCTCTCAGAATGCGTATTATGATTAATTTCCTCGGGAGGTCAAGAACCCCAGAGAAAAAAAATGGTGCACACACACCCGTGGCATGCGCCAGAAGCTGTGTGTCTTGAGATCTTGCGGGCTTTGTTAGCTCCTCCTGATCCCAAGACGTCTTCGTCACACGCCATCATGGGGCACACTGGGTTTATATATACTTCGTACCACATAGCAGCACAGGGAGGGGGCGGGGGAGGGGCGGGCGGAGGAGGGGCGGGCGGAGCCCTCTAACACTTAGTTTCCGCAGATAGATATGGAGTGATTTTTGAGCATGACCAAGGAGGGAACACACGCATACCATACATGCATGCGTGTTATCGACCAAGCACCGCAGACAAGTTTATCATACAGGAAAATTTCCCCAAATTCGGACTATACACGTACCAGGTATGTACGAATATACACAATGAAATCGTTTTTGTGTACGTATGCTGTTCGTGTGAGGTTAGCCTATCCCTGCATGCACCTGGTAATATTTGTCAGCATACTACTTGCTGCAGCAAAAACTCTCCCACATTTTCCAAGCGTTGTATCCCCAACAATGGCTGTGGGTACAGCTCCAAAGAGGCGTCATCTTGGTCCTGTTACACGTATAAGTGCCGCCAGCTTTCCAGCAGTTGACAGATAGTGTTGCCTCAAACTCCATGACTTCATAGGTTCAGATGCAAACAAGTGTCTCGCAAATGACCCCTCAACCCCTTCTCCCCTTCTCGGACTATCGTGTGGATGCGAAGCCGGCACACATGCGGAACGTTGTAAAAGTGCTGCTTTCTGGGAATGTTTTACGATTTGCCGACTTTGAAGTTCATGCTGCACACTGCCGGTCACAAAAATACTAATAATAAATAACTACAGTAATTCATTTATATAATAGATGTCATGTTAGATCTAGCTCAAAATTCCCCACCCAAAGTAAAAATACCAACACTTACCATTATAGTGGACAAAAAATACGAACCTCCAAATAAAAACTCACCCATACAGTATGTTACAAGTACCACCAACGCAGCTTGCAAAGATGAGTATTGACCTGAAATACTCACGGCTGACGTCCTTGAAAAATGTTTATAAAACAATCCATGCATTCCAGATTCAGGCAATCCACCAACCACTCATCGATCATGCCCGGCAAGCTTGAAGGCAAGGTGGCTCTCGTGACCGGAGCATCGACAGGCATCGGAAAGGCTACAGCGATCACCTTCGCCAAGGAAGGAGCAAAGGTATTACCTCGTATATACAGCAACACACAGCAAGCAGTATGTAGAGTAGTTTTATTAATAGTAGTACACGATAGTATTCATAGCATTTGAGGTAACAACAGGATCTACGACCTGCCGACGACGCCATAGTGTATAGGTATTGAGCGGGGACACAGAGTGTCCCCTGCAGGTCTGCCAATTGAGCAGGTCCTCGGAGAGTACTCACGTTTTTAGCCTTAAGAGAGACGTAGCTTTATTAGATTCCATCAGAGCCCCGGATGACTTTTGGGAACGTAGGGGACGTGCCTCCGTGCTATTTCCTGACTATCCCGAATAGAAAACCCCAACCGTATCATGCGAAAACCGGCCAATTACCTATCAAATCAGATAATTGCAGGTTTTTTAAGGCCGTACCTTAACATAGCAGCAGTAGTATACAGTAGTGGTCCCTCTACAGTGCCGGTATGTGCCAACGGGAAAACTAGCACTATAGCGGCAACCGGCACTACCACGGATTGAGGAATATGTGGGTTCAAGTGTGTGCCAAGCAATTTTGCCGGCACTATAGCGGGAAACCGGCGCTACTCTACCGGCGCTACAGAGGGAACACTACTCTTATGTAGTAGTATTATAGTCTATGATACAGTATTAATGGCATTAATATATCGAATTTTGAATATTTTTTTGGCCGAAGATGTGAACAGCATACCTGGAACCAGGGCTTGACCACGAGCGAATTTTGATTACCAGGTCCCGCGCCCCTAGATTTGTTGTTGTCGTTGTTCTCACATTAAATCGCATATTCAAGTCCGTGGTCATCGGACAGGCTCCAGTCACTCTGGAGCTGAGGAATACCCCAGGGAAAACACACACACACAACCCAAGGTGGTACACGCATATTGTTGTTGTTGTTGTTGTTCTCACATTAACTCGCATAATCAAGTCCATGGTCACAGGACAGGCTCCAGTCACTCTGGAGCTGAGGAATACCCCAGGGAAAAACACACAACCCAAGGTGGTACACGCATATATCACAGCTGACGCAATTCATGCCTCCACCAGAAACATATAAAAGTGAAATCGGGAGTCAGTCTACGATGTGCCAGGTCCAGGCCGGTACATACGTCTCACTACTCACGCCTGGAGAAACCAAATATTCCGATTGCCACCCAAGGAAGACTACCACGTATATATTACACGTAGTATCTATCACTACGCATACGCACGACAGGCATAAGTCAATTGGAGAAAAAGAAACAAAGAAAAGAAAAAAAGCTAAAGGAAAGGAAAGAAAAGAAAAGAAAAAAACGAAACAAGACGAAAAAGGCAAGCAAAGATAAGAAAAAGACAAGAAAAGCAAGAAAAGACAAGACAGGAAAGCAAGGAAAGAAGAAGAGAAAAAAAAGAAAAAAAAAGAAATAAAAAAAGAAAAGAAAGAAAAATGTCATACTAGTAGACCCTAGGAACTGGCTAAGAATGGCATTGGACTAACAGAGGGTATCACGTCCATCATCAATGGCACCTGGGAAAGAACGCAACATGGCGAAGAAATCAGGGCGGTCTTATGCCATCTTGTGATGGCCATTAGAAAGCCCACAACTTTCAATACGATGATGGCCAAACCCAGACTTCAGTCTCTTGGGCATGACGCTCCCCCTTCCGCCCCTCCCCCATTCCTCCCTTTCCCCCTCCCCCCTCCCCCCCTCCCCCACTCCCCTCCCCGCCCCCCCCCCCTTCCCCCTCCCCCCGGCCGCTTAGAGATGCCAACGGTGGATGACGCTGCCGCAGCCTTTGCGCGTCGCTCTGCAGCTTTGCGTCTCTCCGTTTCATGCCAATTCCGCATGAACAACTCGGCTCCCTCCTCTACTCTTCGAAACCATCTGCCAGCCTTCTGAGCAGCCTTTCGCCATCCTTCGAATTTCATTCCAAAAACCGACATATCCTCCTTCAGATGATCCATCCAGTCTTTCTCTTGCCCCCCTGAGTAGCCTTTACCCCCAACAAACTCCCCAAACATCACCCTCTGTGGCAGACGCTCCTCCCCCATGCGTGCCACGAATCCCGCAAACAAAATCCTCCGTTTGCGCACTATCACCTCAACGCTCTCGGAATCTGTCTGGGCAAGCGCGTCGGCGTACGATAGGGTGTGGTCGTCGCGCTTCCGTTTCCGCCATCCAAGGCATCGGAGGAGCATGGAGCGGTGAACCCGTCGTAGCCTGTCATAGTCAGGCTTCTTCGGGCTCCACGTCATGCAACCGTACAGCAGTGTCTCGACCACCTCAGCTTTCAGCAACCGCACCTTCAACCGTAAACGCACACCCGGGCGATCATAGATTTCCATCTTGTACCGCTGGAAACACGCCCAGGCCCTCTGAAGACGCCGCGTTATTTCAGTGCTAAGGTTTCTGTCTGCGGTGATAGCCCCGCCCAAGTATACAAACTGGATTGTTTGTTTGTAAACCTGGCCGGCTGCATTGATCGTGAAGGACACCTTCCCCCCGCTTTTGGTTTCCAGGCACATTATTTCTGTTTTTGCCTCGGATACTGTAAGCCCGAACGACGAACACGCAGTCACGATCGTCGTCATCATCCTCTCCAGACCTTCTGATGATCGCGATACGATGCCCGCATCGTCCGCGTACAGCATACCCCACAATCTCTGCACCCCCTCCCCCTCCTTCCCCCTCCGTCCGTCGACTTTGCCTGTGCGTGAAGTGCCCTTCTCGCCTTCCTTCTTTCGTTGAAGCTGCACCATGTTGTCCGTGATGGCTGCATCAGCGAGGAAGCGTTTCTCGGCAACACGCAGTACCGCAGTGAAAAACATGTTGAACAGCAGTGGCGCGAGCACGCATCCTTGCCTGAGACCTTGCCCCACGTCGAACTTATCCGAGCACTCTCCATCATCCAGCCGCACGCATGCTTGCATACCGTCGTGGAATTGGCGGATGACGGCGAGCATTCTCGGTGGCACGCCAAAACGAGCAAGGACATCCCACAAAAGGCTTCGGTCGACGGAGTCGTATGCTTTGGTGAGGTCAATAAAGCACATGTACAAGGGGGTGTCCTTCTTCCGCGCCATTTCCTGCAGTCGTCGTACTACGAACATCATGTCAACCGTCGAGCGTTGGGGTCTGAACCCACACTGTTCCTCCGGCAGAATGTTCTCGCGTTCGCAATAGTCACTCAGGCGACCCGCGATGACTTTGAGGAGTACTTTACCGGCGTGAGCCACGAGGGAGATGCCACGATAATTATATATATCACAGCTGACGCACTTCATGCCTCCACCAGAAACATATAAAAGTGAAATCGGGAGTCAGTCTACGATGTGCCAGGTCCATACCGGTGCATACGTCTCATTACTCACGCCTGGAGAAACCGACTATACCAATGGCCGCCCAAGAAAGACTACCACGTATATATTCAGTATCTATCACTACGCATACGCACGACAGGCGTAAGTCAATTGGAGAGAAGAAGCAAAGAAAAGAAAAGAAGATAAAGGAAAGGAAAGAAAAGAGAAGAAAAACGAAACAAAACGAAAAAGGCAAGCAAAGAGAAAGAAAAAATATTTCCGCCTCAGTACACACAAGTTCGAGGTGCAGAGGCCCCCCAGACTCCGTTCCGTGCTGACCCGAGATATGCCGACCCACGTCGGTGCGCCCTCCACACAATAACCAAACAAGAGGTAACCTGTCAGGGGCACTGCCCGAATTTGGTATCGCGGCTTGGTCCGCAGTTGCACGTCTCAAAAAACGAGAGGGGTGATGTGGATACCAGGTCCCTTTCCCCTAGAAAGTACGGCCTCATTACACACAGGTTCAAGGTCACCAGAGGTACCCCAGACTCCGTTCCGTGCTGACCAGAGGAGACACCGACCCACCTCGGGGTGTCTTCCACACCATAACCACCACACAAGAGATAACCTGTGTTGGTTACCCACTGGCCCACGTAGTCACTTGACTACGTGGGCCAGTGGGTAGTTCTATGTAGCCAACAAACGATATGTTTGGGAGTCCGTGAATTGACTCTCACCGACTCCGTAGAAGGGATCTCCGTGTCTCTCTCCCCTCGCCACGAACTACGGTAGTACTCAGGGGCAAACTATCATAACCAATGTATAGAACTACCCACCGGCCCACGTAGTCATGTGACTACGTGGGCCAGTGGGTAGTTCTATATAACCAACAACCTGTTCCTCTTAGGGGCACGACCCCACAGAATGAGAGTTCCTGATTTTCACGGCGACTCGTAAAAATAGCTGCCCGTTTCGAGATGACTGAAAACCTGCTTTCATGAATGTTTTCTGTACGCCGGTCAACCGATCAGGATCGCCTACGTCGCGGTTTTCAGTTTTGAGGTATGGCGTTTTGAAAAAGGACATGTTTTCTTCCGTCGTGTCACCAAGATTCACACTCCATACCGGACCATACCTTATAGTAACACACAACATGGAGGGGGGGGGTCCTGCCGAAGAGACTGATTTCTGGATCTGGCCACATCATCGTTGTGACGTATGTGTGCCTCCCCATGGCCACAACAAGCAGCTAGCGCAAGGTCGTCCGGGACTTGTTAGCCTGGATGTGTTCTCCCCTCAGTGCCCTTTATGCACTTGGTGCTCTCTATCTGCCACCGGTGTCCCCCACCCACCAACGCGAATAAGTTGACGACAGTTCGAAATATTCTGCTGCGCGAGTTGCTGGCGACAGCTATACTATCTTAGTAGTAGCATTAGTAGTAGTTGTAGTAGCATTAACATTAGTAGTAGTTCTAATAGTTGTAGTGGTGGGAGCAGCAGTAGTAAAGTATCGAAGCAAAAGTATAAGCACTAGTATAGCACAGCAGTAAGAGCAGTAGTACGAGGTGATGATAATAAAAAAAATAGCCACTACAAGTACAACGAGAGGCATTTGTAGTGCAGCATTTGACGGCGTTGTAGCATCCTGCAGTTGTAAAGTGAAGGGTTGGAGACAATCAAGTAGCAATTCCTCTCCTTTCAGTGCGTTGCATGCGTGACAGCATCAATGCGCGCTCGCGTAAGATTATTAACATCACCCTGTTGACCCTGGTACAAGCTTGTTCTAAAGAGATTCGCCGACCTATAGTATCCTGAATGAGCACACAACTCGTAATACGCGCGATCGGAGTATCACACACAGCTTGGAAATATGAGTTTCGACGAGATCTTCGATCTCACAGCTGGAGTGTATTTTAGTTTTTTTTGTAAAATGCATAACCGCCTGCCTGTGGCGTTCAATCGACCTCCACGCAACAAACAACCGCCCACGCCTTTCGTACGAGTAGCGGCATCCACCATTTTTGGTTTGTAGCATATAATATACCTGGTATAGGTTTAGCACCGTGTTGTTTGTTTTGCTTGCTGTCGGACAACGTGTATCATGAGCTTCGATGTCGGCCATTCGAAAACACGCCCGGAAAACAGGAGAACACCAAAGAAAGGGAAACGCGGAAAACTGCAACCCTGTTTACACGAGCTCTACCTCCCTTCTGTACCTGCTTCCGGCCTAGTATCTGATCCACCTGCTGCGTGCCCTTGCTCCACCTTCTGTTGGCCTGGGACCAAGGTGAGGATGGAGGGGGCACCCCCAATTTAACTACCGGGTTTGAGCCACTCGCAGGAGTGACTCTGTACGTCACTGACAAAACAGCGTTGAGCTTTTTCTTTTTGGCCCAGCGCAGCCATTCCATCGCGGATGCATATCGCCAAAAAACGGTATACACGAAAGCTGAAGACTCTGTACGTCACGGGCAAAACAGCGTTAAGCTTTTTTATTTGGCGCAGCGCAGCTTGCCATTCCATCGCGGATTCATATCGCCAAAAAACGTTATACACGAAAGTTGAAGACTCTGTACGTCACTGACAAAACAGCGTGAAGCTTTTTTTTTTGGCGCAGCGCAGCTTGCCGTTCCATCGCGGATTCATATCGCCAAAGAACGGTATACACGAAAGTTGAAGACTCTGTACGTCACTGACAAAACAGCGTTAAGCTTTTTTTTTTTTGGCGCAGCGCAGCTTGCCATTCCATCGCGGATCCATATCGCCAAAAAAAGATGTACACGAAAGCTGAAGACTCTGTACGTCACTGGCAAAACAGCGTTGTTTTTTTTTGGCGCAGCGCAGCTTGCCATTCCATCGCGCATCCATATCGCCAAAGAACGGTATACACGAAAGCTGAAGACTCTGTACGACACTGACCAAACAGCGTTAAGCTTTTTTTTTTGGCGCAGCGCAGCTTGCCATTCCATCGCGGATCCATATCGCCAAAAAATGGTATACACGAAAGCTACAGACCGGAAAGGAACAGGGGGATCGCTCGCGTGAGTGACCCCGAGCCGCTGCCAAAAAAAGGCCCCAAAAGTGACCCCCCTAACGTAACCACCCCTGCCACGCCTTCCTGGTCGGTCAAAACCCGACGTGCTCCGTCCCGGCATAGTGGGGATGCGAGCGACTCCGCCGAACACCTCACCGCGCTTCGCGCTTGGTGCAAGCAATGTCTGCCTGGTTGGTCAAAACCCGACGTGCTCCGTCCCGGCATAGTAGGGATGCGAGGTGTCTATGGTCATACGACTACGGCCATGCACAAACTGAGTACACCCCACCCCCCCGCCCTAACATAGCCTTGGTCAGGAGCTGAGCAAGTTTTACCGTTATTGTTATTTTACTAAGAATGTTCCGTATCGTACCCTGCAGTCAGTTGTGGCTCGGATCAGGCGTTTCTTCGCACAACTGCAGCTTCGTTCGGGCGATGGGGCACACGTGTGTGTTCTTCACGTAATAGCCACCCGCTACTATCTCTTCCCGTCGACATGCAGCACATGCATCCGGCGTTGTCGCCGGTTCTCCGTCCTAAAGGTATAGAAACTCTGTGGTCAGAAATGATGGGCGGTAAGTAAGCGCAAGGGTGTACTCATCATGTGGTCGCATCAGGAATGGAAAGCAGCCTTACGGGTACCTACTTTTTAAGCGCTATTGAATTTTTCGTAAAATTATAAAAGACGCCTGCGTCGAGAGCGACCCACACAGGCCCACACCCCCTTTTTTTCAGATTCGAGCCTCCGGGGGGGAGTCAGCCACACTAAAGTCAACTGATTCGCTGAGTAGGAGAAGGTTCATATTCACCCCCTCCCATGCGAACGTCTCGCGAACTATATGAAACCCGACCGCACATATTCTCCTCCAGCCGTTGGCGGGTCGAATGCCTCACCTCAGATGAAATTGTTGCGAAAAAGATTTTCGTCAAGACTCATTGTTGCGAGCTGCGTGTGATGTTTCGATCCCACGTTTATTTTATACTGAGACATGGCGTTTCCTCCCGAAACTACTCTCGCCTTTGCACAAATCTTTTTTTCAGGTTGTGTTGTCATCGAGAACAGAAGACAAGCTAAAGGCCGTCGCCGAGGAGATCAAGTCTGCTGGAGGCGAAGCCATCGTTGTGGTGGGCGACGTTTCGAAGGTGCCCAAAAGCAGAGAAAAACGGAACCGCCGTCGTAATCAATACGTAGTTATTACCTGACAAAATATAGCAAATACTCTTTTTGTATCATTTCTTGTCGAGGTTGAAAAATGGCGCTGAATCGCTCTGCTGTTTGTTGTCTAATTTTCTAACGCTCTTATCAGAGTGCTGTTTCTTATGCGCGCGTTGTGGCCAAAACAGAAATATCATTCCATTCCTTGCGGCGACAGCTGTAACAAAAGCGAGCATGCGATTTTTCGTGTGTTGACGGTGGCGTTTGTCGCAGTAAAATAGTTTGGGGCAACGTACACCCCAGAAAATTGACGATATGGCGCCGATGTGCACTAACTGCGAACTGTGAAGTGACTGATAAAACAAAAAAAGTCAAGAGTGCGTTTGGAGTGACGATCGGACTCGAACAGCAGTATTAGATTGAAACTCAAAAATACACTAGTCTGAATTTGGCTCATGAAACAGATAACTTTTTTTCTTTTTTTTTATCCTTCGGCGGATGGGGATAAAGCTTTAGCTCACCACACTTCCACGTATTTTCATACGCGTCGTGTGTCGATTTAACTCAGTTGCTTTCGCAGCCCGACGCTAGCTGGCGCACCCTTCGGGTCCCATTGTAGGTATAGCGTAAGCTGTTCCTATCAGTGGTCTTCGTTACAACCCCGGCAGCGCAAGCTGCCGTTGTATACGGATGCGTGTGTATGTCGACCCGGCCTGTCCCCTGAGGGTCAGTTTCGGTGGAGATAGCCACCCGGAATGTCATCTTTTCGGGTAGTGTGGGACTTGCGCAAGCTCACCCACTAACAAAACCCCTGGCCATGGGAGATGGCCTTCCGCCGGACTTGGTCCAGTTACGGTCCACCCTACCCATTCGGGCGTTGGTCCAACAGATAACGTTAACAACATGAACATGCAAAAATATCGAGAAAAAAAAGAAACACTCGTTCTCTTTAGGAATCGCGTTTTTTTTTTTCTAAATAGTGGAAGACGGTAATAGATGTGTTCAACTCACTAGGTATTTTATTCACGTTTTTTCACGATCCTAAGCACTAGCCGCGGCCACACATGTCTACCCGCCTCCCCCACCGGGAACTGCCTTGGTCATGTGGAGGGTTTAGCATCGGCCACACGAGGCAAACCGGGCTGCCGAGGTGGGGTGTGTGTTCCAATTGCGATGTAAGGATTTGTGCCACACGCTTGAAGCATGGCAAATTTATAATATAAACATGTTTGTTTTGTTACATATTTTAAATCGTCACTTTCGCTCTCAGCTCAACTCGAAAGAGCTTTTTTTCACCCTCAGCAACCTTCTGGACAAGCCGTGGTCACAGGCGTCCCCCCCCCCCCCCCCCCCCGCGAAACGGGCTTTCATTTTCATCGCGCATAGGGTCAATTCAGCGTTCCCACTTTGTTTCAGCTTCTTATGCTCGTCGATATTCGTCGAAAAACTTTGCTAACTCACGCTCTCGAAATATGACAGTGCTTGTACAGCTTCACGTTGTTCCTATTAGGACATCACTTGCTCGACAAGATCGCCGTCGTTGCCGTTAAAGATGCGTCCCAAAACGGTTCACGCCGCGCTCCTGACAGCCATAATGTGCACGATCTGTGCAGCACAGATCCACTCCGGGAAATATGAGCTGGATCGCGCAGATCACACGGTTCCCAACCGGAAGTATGATATATAGGCCGTGCTGATCATAACGGACCAGGAACATCTTTGCCCTGGATGGCATGCATCATGGCTCGGGATCTGGTATGTCTGACGTGTGGACGTGTTTCCCCCTTTTCTCAGGATGCGGACTGCAAGCGTATGGTGGATGCCGCGGCGGAGGCCTTCGGTGGGCTGCACGTCGCCTTCGACAACGCGGGTGTATTCCTGCCGGGCCTGTTTTCCGACGTGACCGAGGAGGCGACCAGCGCCATGATGGACACAAACCTCAAGTCTCTCGTCTCCTGCTTCAAATATCAGGTAACAGCTCGAGCTCATAGCTCGTAGCACCGCCCCCTTCGAAGGTGGAGATTATTGAACGTCTCGGAGTTAGTACATTATGGTTTACTTGTATTTTGGGGGGCGTTGTATCGTAGGTTTGTGGATGTGTCAATCCGGGGGGCTCGGAGTTTGTCCCCCCCCACGACACGTCCTCTTATTTTGCTATTTGGGGGATCGAGTTGCGCGGATAATGGACGACTTTCCTAGTGTCGGCGCGAGACATTGCCCTGCCGTGCGTGTCCAGTTTCGATCCCAACACTCAAGGAGTGTGAGCTGGCTGACAAAAATAAGCCGCAGGCTAGTTATTTTCGCGCGGTGACTTTAGGATATCTGGGTCTGTTACGTCTGTCTGGCGTGTTTTTGGCTCGACTTGTGGTGACGATTCATGAATACTAAGCCAGTTAGTTGGGGTTTGCTCCCACCGCGCTAATAACCGGCCGTGAAGTCTAACAAAATCGCTGGGCTACACAACTGTCTTATTTCTCCCTGAGCACCGGACGTACAGTAGATTCTTGGTATGGCCGAAACTACCCCCCCCGCCCCCTCCCCCCCCCCCGCTGAGTGCCACGCGTACTCTAGATTCCGGCCATGGCCAAGTGCGGTGGCAAGGGTTCGATCATCGTTAACACCTCGGCGTTGGGCTCGCGCGTCCCAGATGCTCCGGCGATGCGCGGTGCCGCCGTTTACGCGGCTACGAAGGCGGGCGCGGACATGCTTATGAAGTACGCCGCCATCGAGGTCAGTCAGTCGGAGGGGAGGCTGGGTGTGTGTGCTAACTTGATGCGCCGCCTTAGTCGTATGACCGTAGATGACCGTAGACCCTCGCATCTCTACCATGCCGGGACGGAGCACGTCGGGTTTTCACCGCCATCCATCTGCCTTGGTCATGTATGATTAGACCATCAACCGGGTATCCCTTTCGAGTCGGAGCACCGTTCCTGCTACACCTTTAACGGGTGTGCTCGTTATCATGCATGACAGTAGGCTTTAGGCCATGGAACCTCGCATCCGTACTTACCAAGCCGGGGGGGGGCGGGGCGGGGGGGCGGAGGGGGCGCAGTAATATTGACGAAATTGATGTGGTCGAGTCGACGCTGCTGTCGTATATGGGGTATGTATGACGTCCTTCGTCGATGTGCCGCTTTTCCAGCAGGAACAGCACACTGAGAAAAATACTGCTTCTCACAGCGCGAGGCGCAGCAACGGTAAAATGAACAACCGTTTGTATCGGCATATATCTGGACGCGTGCTACGATCTGGCGGTGGTACTTTTTGGCATTTTTGTTTCTAAATGACGGGGCTCCCTTAGCCCCTTTAGAACCATCCCCCAAACCCCTCCCTATACTAAGTTGAAGTAAGTTTGTAAAAAAAAAGGGTTTCCAGTTGGAAAGGCGTTAACTTATCATTACAATCGCCGGAATAGCTTTTTTTGTGTTGTTTCAATATTGCCATATTATGGTATACCTACTGTAGGTTATCAAGGGTTTGCTCATTGGGTTACACCTTCGGTTTGCTCCAAAAATTAGCTTTGCCTCAGAAGGCATACTATTAATAGTATAAAACTCCTCAACAAGCTAAGAGCCTCGAAAAACACATGGTGCACCTCTACGGCGGTAGCATGTGTTTCTGGTGGATGGTTGCTGTCTCGGGCCGCTACAGTCACGCTCTCTAGTTGGGTCTGCTGGTGGCGGCTGCCGAGTCGGGCTGTTAAAGGCGCACTGTCGAGTTGGCTCTGTCGGTGGGTGGCTGCTGTCGCGCACGGCTAACGGGGCGCTGTCAGGTTGGCTCTGTTGGTGGGTACTTGCTCTCGCGCGCGGCCGTGGGACGCTGCTGCAGTATCCCTCCTCGATGCAAGGCAGGAATGTGCAACGCGGAGGAAGAGGCACTTATTTGCATGAGCCAGAAAGTCAAAGAGTAAAAACGTTCACAGCAAATGCATCATGTCTTCTCCCCTCGAATGTGAAAATTAACAAATGCCGTAGGCACCCCTCTATGGTGCCGGTCGAGTAGTGCCGGTCGCCCGCTATCGGGCCTGCGAAATCGCTTGGCGCATGTGAGAACAATCAGCAGTGGCCGGACGCGTGCTACGATAGAGGTGGTAGCACTTTTTGTCTGAAACGTTTTCTGAATGACGGGGCTCGTTAACCCAAAATCGTCGTGAATCGTGTTAAGGTATACCTTTTTCTGGCGAAAACGTTTTCTGAATGACGCGGCTCCTCAACCCCAAATCGTCGTAAATTGTATTAAGGTATACCTCTTTCTGGCGAAAATATTTTCTGAATGACGGGGCTCCTTAACCCAAAATTGTCGGAAAAAAAATAAATAATAGGCCATTTTATATTTGCATGATTCTCGTTGTATACCTAGGCCATGGGATTTTTCATCCGGGATCATAGCAGTTTTGATTTTTCATCCGGGATCAAATCGGTTTTTGGGTTAAGAAAGGTCTTGAGCTCCGAAAGAGAGGAACCTCAGAAAAAACGTGGTGCACCTCTATCTTAGCACTCGTCGGCGGCATGTGGAGTAGTGCCGGTTTCCGCTGTAGTGCCGATATTTCCCTCAATAGTGCGCTCACCGGCGCTATAGAGGGACCACGTACTGTGCCTCGAACTACGGTACTCATCCCCCAATCCGCACCACACCGAAACGAAAACCATGTATGTCCTTACTGGAACTCGGCCTGAATGTTGCTCGTCTTATATACGTGTCCTGCCATCTCGAGGAAGCACCATGTATGGCGCAACTAGGTGAAGTGCGGACGTGCCCGCCTAGGAGAACAACCGCACGGACAGTTTTTTTTTAACTTTTTCCCCCGCAGTTGCCTGAATTTTCACCCGAAGCACAAGTATGGCCGGGCACCATTGGAGGTGGCCTGGTGTTTTTGTAACCACACGAACTAACTTCCCTGTACATGCCAGTTTATTGCCCTACCGTCCGTCACCCCCCCACACACACGTCGAAACATTCCTCGTCGATCGAATGCCTCATGGGTAATATCATTGTCGTGCTGATGTATGAGATAATTTATTCAGGGTTTTGGTTTATCTCTTTTATCGGGATGCGGGGGGACGGAGGGTATCAATGAGTTAATTAGTTAATTAGTTGGTAGGGGTACTCTCCCCAAGTCGAAACAATCCTCGTCGATCGAAGACGTGATTTTAGTTCTGAACGTACACGGTACGGACCCGCCAACGAATAAACACGTAAACTGAGCAAGGCTTGAATTGAAACCTTGCTGCGACACCGAGTACGAGCAACCTTGAGCGTGGGCTATCGTCTAGGATTCAGTGTAGCGCTCGCCGTTGAGGAGACTTTCTAACAGCGCCCCCGATAAAAGGAGCCTATTTTGTCTTTTTGTAGTGGATCTATCACTGTACTACCAGTCATCCCCCACCCCCCTCAGTCGAATGGCCTCGTCGAACGCATGCCTCGTTGTGGTGTGTTGATAGCTATTCGATGTATCCTGCAGGGTGCTGAGTCTGGAGTTCGAGTAAACTCGATCGCGCCGGGACACGTGCAGACGCCGACCTACGGAGACATGCCTTACGAAGGTCTTGTCGAGATCACCAAAACCACGCAGCTCATCGGACGACCGACCCAGCCAGAAGAGGTAAGATCAACATGGTATATATTTCAAGGCTGTGTTTGGTAGAGTACGTCTATACCCTGGACTACCCGGGTGCCACACCTGATTTCTTAGATCGTACTCGGATAGATATCCAGAGAATTACCCGGGTACCTCCACAGTGTGTACCCGGGTACCTCCAGAGTATAAACTCTATTGTACCAAGCACACACACGGATGCTACGGTAGGTAGGGGCGTACAACTACATTTTTTGGGGGCTTCCCCCTTAAGGAGTTCTGTGCCTTTCTTAACCCAAAGACCGATTTTTGAGAAACAGTTAAAATGTCATCGCGATGAACAATCGCATGGCATATCAACCGATACGTAGCATGTACCCGACGACGCGTGCGACGACAGAGGCGTCACTTTTCGCCTGAGAAATGTTTTTTTTTTTAATGGCGGGACTTTTCTTAACGCAAACTCGCCGGAAAATGGGTTGTATTTTTTTTTTGTTCGTGATTTTCGTTGTATACCTAGGCAAAAACGACATTTTGCATCCGGTAGCGTTATGTTTTGTCTCGGGGGAAAAAGTGTTTGGGGGGGAGGTCTTGAGCTCCTAAAAATCGAGGAAACTCGGAAAAAAAGTGGCGCCTCCATCACCGCAGGCATCTGTCATAGACTACGACTATTGTGGTAAAAACATTTCTTGGTTCTGGTTCTCTGCTTTGGAACCCTATTATCCAGAAAATGTTGGGCGCTAAAGTAACTCCCCCAATGAGTTACAGCTTGTCCACTGCTGTATACGGTTTCATCCGCCCTCCGCTTTTGTTATTTGCTTCCCTGCCCGTATTATGACGCGTGGTGGGATTAAAACCATCCCCCGTCACCGACCGTTTGTTGTTTCCCGTCTTTTTTTTTGGCATGCCGTGTGCCTTGTAAGATCGCCAAATTGGTGGTTTTTCTGGCATCGGACGACGCTGCGATGGTAACCGGCTCTGTTTATCGGATGGATGGCGGTTTTAGCATCAAAGCCTGAAGAGCAGAGACGAACGGAGCCGTTTAAGCAAGAAAGACACAGGAGCACCAGAACGAGATAGGAAACACCAGGTACCAGGTACCTCGTAGCCTCCTGCTGCCACGTGCGAGAGTCTCGGCTTCTGACTCCTACTACTTGTAGTCCCCACCCTTCCCTTCCCAGCGGACGACGGCCTTCACGGCATACATACCAGCAGGCCATTCACGCTAGAAAAACATAAGAAAGTCAGAAATGGAAGAGGAGAGAGTGGAAATGTCGTGTATGCGGCGAAACCCTGGCGAAAATGGAGGACTATATTTTTCGAGAAGTCATGTACGGGGTGAAACGCGGTGCGACGCAGACTGAATGATTTCGGCAACAAAAAAGGGCTGGGCGTGAAAAAAGCAAGGGGAAAACGACAGCTAGTGGCCCGATTGTGGGTTTTTGGTGTTGATACGAGTTGAGACGACAGAGTCGGTTGCTGTTTAGAGTTGTGCTGCGCAGGTGCGAGCCCGTTTGCTGCTGTGAAAAATGTTCTGCACTAACCCCAAGTAATTTTACTCAAAAGTTGGTGGGTGTGGTTCTGGCAGAGTCAAGTTGGGGGCATGCCGAGAGGGCGGTAAAAAATGTGTGACGTTACGAGGTGAATACTACACTCTCGTGTAGCAATAAAGGGCATTATCAGTAAAATAGATGGGCGCGGTCTGCAACGCGCCGAAAGGGGGAAATTTTGTGCACGTACCTGCCGAAACACCACGGGTAGGTCTAAGAAATGCGTAGGTTGAGACAACTGGGGGGAATCAGGTGGTTGCCGTAGGCTTACGACCAGGGCATCAATTAGTGGTTCGGCGTCTGTTTCGTGCAGCGCAACACGCCTGCGGCGCGTGTTGCGCGCCGCAGCATTAGACATGAAAGTTATAAAAAAAATAGACTCATGGTATAAAGTCAGCAATAGTTAGAGAACCTTGAGATTAAACCGTTGGAAAGGTAGCTTTTGGAGGTGTTGCTGAGTGAGTGGTTGAAAGCCTTGGTTTTGTTAAATCCATCTAGATTTTTCATGTAGCGTGGGTTTGAATCCTACCACCTCCAAAAAGAAAAGGTAACTCAGTCGGTGGAGTGCTGGTTTATCATACCTAGTTTGGCAAGACCTCGGGTACAAGCCTAGATACAGAGGCGAACCTCTTAATTATACCTTCCAGTCGCAGGTTCCACTATGTCTACCTTGTTACGGCTTCGTCCCGGTTACTTGCCTGTCCTTTAAAGGGAATTCCCAAACTTACTAAACTCAAGTTGAAGTCTTGACGAAAGAGTCATTCCCACGGTCGCGGTTGCACTTTCTGCGCCAAAACGTCCCTGGGCGATTGAGTTCCTCATGTGAGGGACTGCCGGTCAATGAAGTAATTTCACGAGTACAGTATATTTTTTGGACTCAGGCATAGAAGCTTGGTCGGGTTGTGCGAAGGAATCATGCCTTCGAAGTCAATTTTCGGGTTAGATATTGAGTTCCTCATGTGAGGAGCCCAGGGATTTTCTGTGGCACCCTTACCGTGGGATGGCTCGGAAATGAGCATAGTTTGAAAGGTTTACTCCAAAATCTTTTGGCCAAGTCAACTTCCAGGACGTGACGGGCGGTGTGTGCAAGGCCCAGTGACGTATTCACCGCGACATCCTGATTCGCGATTACTAGTGATTCCAACTTCATGGGGGCGAGTTGCAGCCCCCAATCCGAACTAAGAAAAGGTTTGAAGATTGGCTATGGATTGCTCCCTCGCAACTTGTTGTCCTTCCCATTGTAGCACGTGTGTAGCCCAGTTCATAAGGGCCATGAAGACTTGACCTCATCCCTACCTTCCTCCCGCTTAGCGCTGGCAGTATCTATTCAGTTTATTATTTAGTAAAAATCTATATCAAAACATAAAAAAGATAAGGGTTGCGCTCAGTTACAGGAATTAACCGTACATCTCACGACACGAGCCAGCAACACCTCCAAAAGCTACCTTTCCAAGGGTTTGCATGGAGAGAAAATAGAGTACGGTGTTTGCATTTTGTGGGAACATAGATAGCTTTGTAGTCAGTTGGCCTTGCAGTTAGTTGGCATTGCAGTTGGGTGGATTTTGCAGTTTGGTGGCTTTGCAGTTTGGTGGCTATACAGTTAGATAGCTATGCAGTTAGGTGGCTTTGCAGTTAGTGGAGGTTTTGTTCGGGGTTGGTTCCGCGCGTTGTGGTACTTGTCACAATGTACGGCCAACAGAGACATTTTAGAGGTGATCATCTCCAACTCTGCAAAAGAGCACACCAGGTATCACTGTGTGTTTCATCATTTTCTATGCCCGATTTGTAGTCGCCAGGGAACATCCTGGGTTCATCCTTGGTTTTCCTAGGTAGGTGGATACACGGCCCCGGCGACCACAGATATTCCCATTGCAGCATGTAAGTGTAAGCTGTCTGGTTTGTTTAGCATTGCTTGCGTCATCTTTCTGCCTTTGAATCTGAGGAGCAGCCAAGTTAGGGGACGCGTCCTCGCTTCTGGCTTGATGGCACGGCATGATGTACGAGCGCATGTTGAAAAACAAAATGGTTGACCACATGTCCCTGGGTTTACCTGGGGTCTCTCTCTGGCGGAAACTCGAAACGTATATGTCTTGTCTATCGGTCTCTGTCTCACCGTCCGTCTGTCTGATCAAATCACTGGCACAAACACCGCCAAGGTTTTAATCAGCCTGACCATCAAGTGACGTTGAACACAAAAACGTAACAATCACGGTCGTCGACCCCGGTGTCCGACCATGATGTAGCCGCATCGTTATCGTGGCGCGCCCTGCCCCCAAGTCGTGCTGCGGTAGTTCCCCCAACTTTTCTTTGACGAAATCGCCGGTTTCGAAACCAGCTCCCGGCCGTATCTCCTCAAACGCGGTGCCCCTTGCCACCCGACATCATCGTTCGATAGCCCTTAGCGAACAACAAAATACTTGGAAGATATTATCTTTCATAACATCCTTCCTCGTGCTGAGCGGCCGTGAAACGTTCGTTAAAGAAAGGTCGCTGGTTTTTTGGGGGGAGGCTATCGTAGAATCAGTCCGTCCTGGTGCCGTCTGCTAAGGGCCAACGCCTGGCGGTCGCAAACCAAGCGACACGCCACTTGTCCGACGAGCCTGCTCCGTGATGTTTGCCAAAAGACGAGTGAGCCTAAACCCGTACAGTGTTGCTCGTCGAGACTTGAAACCGCCTCATATTGCGTGGTGGTTGTGAACCGGGGCGGCCAAGGGTCCGACGCGGAGTATGAGTGCCGCACGATGCTGACCGTCCACGTCCGAGGTGGTCTGGGGTAGCTGGCGAGGGTATGGTGGTGCCGCCGAAGGGGGCAACGCACAGCGTTGCCGATGCCTCAAAGCACCGTTTCCGTCAAGCTGGAAACTATTTCATATGTTGAATGAGATGATAATAGCATACATTAACGAACCCCCCCCCCCCCCCCGCTCCCTGCGAGTATCAGTATAATTCATTGGTGCTGTCACCCATAAGCAAGAAAGTAGGCACAAAGTGCCGAAGTCCGTCTTACGAGCGGTTCTCTGAAGGATGTAGTTCACCCTTGATGCGACTCGCCGAACACCTCACGGCGGGTCGGGCTTGGTGCAACCAATGTCTGCCTGGTTGGTGAAAACCCGACGTGCTCCGTCCCGGCATAGTATTAATAGGGATGCGAGAGACTATGGTCATACGACTATGGCCATGCACAAACTGAGGACACCCCCCCCCCCCCCCTGCAAGTATCCGCTCAGAAAAAAGGGAGAACAAGAAGTCCGTGGTGTTGTGCACCTGTAAGCGGATCTCGCGGCCCCTCGGGAAGGCAGCGGTGGGTGGTGTCTTGGACGCGATCGGGGTTGCGGCGACGGAAGATCGCACGAGACAGGCCGATCTCGTCTCAACCCGATGGCGATGGTCTAAGGGGATCCCGTCAAACCGTTCTCCGGCTCCCCCTACAACGTTGCCTGCTGCTGAAGCCCCTCTCTCTAGGACGCATGCTACGATGATAGAGGTATACCTTTTTTTGGCGAAAATGGTTTCCGAATGACGGGGCTCCTTATCCGAAAATCGTCAGAAATACGCCATTTTTTTTGTTCGTTCATGACTCTTCTCGTGGTACACTTAAGAGGCCATGGCATTTTTTTCATCCGGGGTCGCAGTTTTATCTTCTCCCAAAAAAAGCAGTTTTTGTGAGATTGGTCTTGAAGCTCCCAAATTGAGGAGGAACCTAGGTGACAGAAGAAGAAAAAAATGGTGCACCTCTACCTCGTACCGTAGCACTTACTTGTTCTGGGACACTTACTATCGAGACGAAGTAACTCCTCCAGATGCGGGGACTGCATCATCAGCGTCCCACGTAGGAGTGCAACGTTTCATGCGAAACTACCCTATCAGTAGATGCATGCTGCGATAGGAGTGACATTTTTGGGCCAACGTATTCCTGATCGACGGGTGGAGATGTTTTTTTTTTTTTTTTTTTTTTTTATCTTCATCCTTCGGCGGATGGGAAAAAATAATGGTATTCTCAACTAGCAAGCTACACCCGATATAATATCATACACAGCTTGCAAAGATGAGTTTCGAAAAAATATTCGATCTCAGAGCTGGAGTGTATTTTTATTTTTACAAATATGTACAAAGGGCTCCGAATGTCGCCGGTGCCCATGCTCCGGGTAGGGCAGCACTTCGACGAGAAATAAAGTTGCAGCTGTCCGATTCCACATTGAACTTTGAAAGTAATGCCGAGAGTATAATACCAACATGAGATTCTAAAATATTGTAATTTGACATTCGACGGCGCCCATTGTTTGGGTAAGAAAGGGTAGCACTCGACGAAATAAGTTGTAGTTATCTAGTTCGACATGGAAATTTGAAGTTTTGCCAACTAACTGTTAACAGGTTAATATAAAACATGAGATTCTGAAGGTTTACTTTGGCAGAAGAAAAACATGTAAACAAAGAAAGCAAGCATAGGCGAAACACACTCCTGTCATTAAAAGCGCCGCCAAGTAAAAGTAAAGCTACATAAAACAAAAAGGAGTGCAGAAATACCGAAAAGAGTACTGGTATTCATTTAAGAACCTGCTTCGCTTCTAGGCGAAACGAAAGAGGACATGGCATCAATAAAAAAGGCCCTGGACGGAATGGTTGAAAGTATTTGATTTACGGAAGGGGAAACAAGGAATGCGCCGTCGATGGTGCCTTGGAAAACCCCTCCTTGTTTACTTCCTCCACAGACAATAGTAGACGAAAAACTTTACTCTCAGAGAAGCACTAAAAGGAAATATCAGGCGTGCTGAATGCCCTCAATCCAAAATTTTGCACTTTCAATGTATGCAGAATTTTCACACTAGGTAGGGACGTTCTTCATAATAACTCCTAACAGACTAGTTTGTTTTCCTTTTTTTTGCAAAAAAAAGTGGAATTCTTGCCCGCATTATCATCTCTTCTCGGTCGCTTATTATGCGACCCCGAAAGAAGAGGCTTAGAAAATCCTGATTTCATTCGCCCATTTTGTCAAAGCCTAACCAAAAGCTTGCAATCATTTTCGCGGTTTTTTGCATGCTGTTCTCTCACACAGATTAGATGTCGTTTCTACGGTAGCCCCCCCAACTTTTCTTTAACGAAATCGCCGGTCTTGGAACCGGCTCCCGGCCGTATCTCCTGCAATACGGTGCCCGTTGCCACCCCAACGCCATCGTTCGATAGTCCGTTGCAAACAAGAAAATATTTTGAGGATACGTTTTTCATAGCATCCTTGCGGTGTCGAGCAGCCATCAAAATTTCGTTCAAGAAATCGCTGGTATGGGGGGAAGACTATCGTAGAATTTGTCATGGGGCAACAATTCAATTCGCAATATTTGCCCACATAATCACCTCTTATGACTTGGTCGCTTATGCGACCTCGAAAAAAGAGGCTGAAAATCTCGATTTCATTCGCCTATTGGGTAAAAGTGTAACTAAGCTCGCAATTATTTACGCGGTCGTAATTTGGCTAGTTATTAAAATAATAGGTCGAGCTAAAAAACGATTTTGAGCCTATATCAGGTTAACGTACAGAGCAAGCACTCTCAAAATGAGAAACACTTGAACAGCACCAAAGGCATTATAAAAAAGGGCGAATTAAAGCGATGCAGTTTTACTTGTTGCTCGTGCCCGGGAGAGAACTTTGCAAATGATGTCAATTTGGAAATGATGCCACTCAAAAAAATGATTTCCCGTGTTTTATTCGTTCAAGCTCTGCAGACGTCAAGCAAAACAAACGCTTGAGAGTATACCACCCTAAAATTAAAAACTTTAACAACCGTTACTACCGGTTGGAAATTATGTCAATTTTGGAAAGTATCGCCCTCTGCAGGAGTCAAGATTTCAACCGAAGGCTCGATATTTCCTCGTCAAAATACAACATTGTAGCAACTTCTCGCTTGTCTCGCTCAGCCCTCATCCGCGTTCATGTCGAGGTGCGGAACCGATAAGGCAGGGCGAGGAGCGTTGGAGCCGCCCCCCAAGGACGGCTATCGAACGAAGCGATTTGGCCGAGAAATTCCAGTTTCGAGAGTCCCATACTGAGGCCGAGACAAATAAACTCCTGACTAAATCCCTGTCCTCTCAAAACAAAGACTCATGGTGTTTTACAATATTATTTGGTTGTGTACCTATTGATGAGTCGTAGAATTCATCGTAACGCCTCTCTCGTATGTCAGTTTTTGCGTCAAGTACAGATCTCCTCAAGCGATGATCCCCAGAAAGACAGGGTGTTACCCCTAACGTAGCACGCTTTAATAGTGTGTGACTATCGTGGTGGTTGCCCCAAAAGCGAATCGTTCGGTTCGGACAACCGTGGGAAAGTTCTGCGAAGTAGTCCATTGTTGAGGCGTTACTAAGAGTTGTCTTCAGCCACGGAATCGTCCTGCTCGCTCGTCAACTTTCACGGGTTCCTGGCACCATCGAGCCGGTATATTAACTTTTTTTGTTTGATAATGGTTGGGGGATTGCGCGCGATCAGGAAGCGAAAAGGGACAGGTGCGAGCGCTTGCGTGGCTGGAACTTAGAGGTACAGCAGTTTCCTTAGGTATGTTCAACGGAGGCGTGTGCATAGGATGTAGCGAACATATCTCACTGTTGCTGAAGTATTGCATGGAAGCATTTTTTGTGTACCGATAGCCTAAGGGGCGGGGCTTCCATCTCGTTTGGACTATGTACCTCGACGAAGGGCTGCGTGGATCTCCTTCTACCGGTTGGGTTTGGTTGGCGTTTCGTTGGGTACGGCGAAACAAGGAAATACCACAACCGGCCTGTACACCACACACACCGGAATGATACGGCGATCCTACACGGTCTTCATCATCTCAGCATTTGCGGCGCCTTTTCCCTGTGCACTGCCAAACAAGATGGCAGTTCTTACTTCACCCATCACGCTCTCTGTCTTCTGTCCCCCACCGTGCATATAAACTTTTATCTACGTACACATACATGCGTACTGCTGCTGTTTTGTTGTGGAACTGATTTGCGACGAGCTTCAAAATTAAAATTTGGGAAGAATTATGCCTGGCACCAAGATTTTGGCGGACACACATAAAACACATACACTGTTCGATTATCGGCATGAAAAACCTTGAGAAGCATCTTCTACAAAAAAAATTAGGTTGTCAACGAATTTTGATGCTGGTATTTTGTCGTGTACCAGGTAGTTTTGACGATCTGTTGATGCTTTGGCTGCGTCCGATGAATGGGATCGATTAACCCCCACAAGTACTAAGCGTTTTGTGATCGTTGACTGCGAGTCGATCGTCGCCTCAGCAACTATCATTATTATCGTGTCTTTAGGCCGATCGACAGCGCACAGTCGAATATGGCGCCACCGTGCGAAACTAGTGCCCCCCCCTCAGCGCATGTATGCAGGTGAAAGGCTCGTAACAACTTAACACACACTTGCGTATCACGCAGGGGTGCGCGTGGCCTAGAGACTAAAAATGGCCATCGTGTCTTCTAGCCCCTCGAACAGCCACTCTCACTTGCGGGAAGCGCAAAGCACTATAACCTACGGCACCTGCTACGGCTCCGATCATACTGCCGTCGCTGCTGCTTTGTAGAGCGTCGACCGTACCTTCAGCGGCAACTGGCGTCACCTGCAGAAGCGTTTGCCTGCCTCTTCTCTGCCGTGCAACGCCGTTCAACTCCTCTCCAGCAATCCGCCGGAGCGCTGTTGCTCTTATTTTGCCAGATAAATCCAATCGCGCTGACAAGCAGGATCTCGATCCACAGACGTTCGGCGCCACTTTCAAAGCACGCGACAACGCGAAACAAACTGTATAGTCTACACATGACAAAAGACAAGAGACCAAAACCAAAAGGAATGTCAAATACAACAGCGACAAGTAGCAGCGACAACAACAGAACTTCGTTGACGCCGAAAAAAAAAAGACGGGCGAGCCAGCTAGCGCTGGGTTGAGAACGCACTCAATAAACTCACGACGTGTTTATGAAAACACGTGGGAGTGTGCTGAGCATAAGATTTTCTTTTACATTGTACCCACCCGACGGAGAATATAAAGGAAAAGCCAATTCACGGCGTTTACCATTTTGAGACGCAAACAACGATCGAGTATTACCTCCAGTGGCGGCGCGAACAAACAAGGTCTTCGGAAGCATGAAGGACTACGACCGTGAAGTAGTATAGTTCCGTTTGGCATCCGAGAATGTGCAGCACGATTAGCTTCAACGTCAATCACTTACTGTCATTCCCACAAAATAGAAGAGAATTGAGGGAAACTGTAGAGAGAATGCGCAGCATGGACCTACAATAGGGACCGACTACTGCTATGCAGGGGTGCCTCTGGCTCTGTACTGGTCACTCATATGAGGGTTGCTTGGATGTTGTATCTTTTGTATTGATCACCTGTCCGCCGGTTGCCTTGTGGCAGGCGGGGGGGCGGAACCTTTCGTTCAGGGAGATGATCTGCCAGGTAAAAAGGGAAGACTAGAAACAATAAACGCCGCAACGGCGAAGAGGGGACATCATTAGCCCACCCTGAAGGGCCGTTAATGCAGATTCATAGAAATATATCGTGGACCTAGGAGTCATCCCACGGTAGGGTTTGGACTTTTTGGGCCAAACGTTTCTTTACCTCTTACCGGCTGAGCTCCTCAGGCGTGAAACCATCGGTTAGTCGCGAGAAATTTACGTGTATATTTTATAAAAAATGAAAATACACTCCAGCAGTGAGATCGAATAGTTTGTCGAAACTCATCTTTGCAAGCTGTGTGTGATACTCCGATCGCGCGTATTACAGGTTGTGTGTCCTCATTAAGAATATAGGTCGGCGACTCCCCTTGCAACTACAGTGTAGCTATCAGGGTCAACAGGTTGATGTTAGTCAGTCTGTGTGCGCGGAAACTATAAAACCCGTTTTTGAGGGGGACAAAATCTGACAGCTGTGGAAGGAAATGCATCCGTTTATCAGGTGAATCCTGTAAGTCGAATAACCGGTGAGGGGAGGGCAGGGTTTTGAAGGACGTGGGGGCCTGGTTTTGATCAAAAGGGAGCGGGGGTTGGGGGGGGGGGGGGGGGGGGAGCGAACGGGCGGGGCAGCTCAATTCGTGCGTGGAAACTATATATCTTTCAAGGGGATAAATCTGACGGTTTTGGAAAAAAGGCACAATATATTGTCTTAGATCACTTCGCGAGCCCTTGCCGTCGAAAACTCCCGTTTGCAGTACATGACTTACGCTTAGTCCCCACTAGGTCGCCAGCGAAGCGCCCTTTACCTTGGTATCGCGTACCTGACGACAGTGTCTGGGTGTTGTATTGCGAAGACAACAGCAGTGCAGTGGGACGTATGCCGCTGTCGCGTGTACCCGTAAAAATGTCGGATACATTTCGGGTCAGTTCGGGACAATTTTGGGACAAAGTTGACGAAAATGTTGCATTTTTCAGGCGAACAAAAACTCGACACCGACGAATATCGACGCGGCGACCACGGTTGTTTCAACTTTAAAAGTTGTTTCCAAGAGATACGACCCAAAACATAATTATAGGACAAATTGTCCTGCACGGCCCATACACACAGGTAAAAAATATCATCAATAGTGGACAACACACCACTCACTGCCGGTGATGTAGTGCCTTGTGCTGAATGTTTAGCCTCATACTTCGAAGTATACAAAAAAAAGTGCTCTGTACCAGGCACCTAGTAGCGAGAAAAACCACGCTGCTAATAGGCATACAGTCGTCTACATCTACTAAGACAGTGTCTCCCGATGAACAGTTTGCCTCGTACGCACAAAAAACAGTACTGACTAAATAAGCACCGCCGCCAAACGACACGCTGCTGTAGTCTACACTCGTGATGAATGTTTCGCCTCGCACGTACAGAGGATATAACCAGCGTAGCGAGCAAAACACTGCTGCTACATATTATAGCACGCCTTCATAAGGAAGTACCGGAGCGTGCCAAGACCACGCCCGAAGTTGCTGGCGCTGCCGACTGGGAAAACTGGCTGTTCCTGCTCGCCAGAACGCGAGACACGCCCCGACGCATAGTCACGTAAAGGAGGCAGAATTGTCTGACCGCGAGCGATCAGATGCACGTAATCCGTCCCCTAACCCCGCCCCGAGTTACAGTTAGCACGTTCCCTCGACCAAAAACAGGCAACAGCAAAGATAAACAGATTTAACCGATGAAACCGTCGAATCACGCCAACAATCTCGCCTACTGTACACTATATCCGTTCAGCATAACAAACACACGCTGAAAACACCTACACCCACGTAGAGACTGCCCCCCACCCCCCCCCGCCCCGCCCCCCCTGATCTATCTGCCAACAAGTTGCGATAAAAACATCACTACCGCCAACGCTCGAGGAAACCTCGAGGAGCAGAAACGCCACAACAAGTGTGTTCGTTGCCTCGCTTCATTGAGATCGCGAATTAAGCTATACCGTCCTCGAGGAGAGCACAGCACAGCAAGGGAGAAGTCGTCGAACGAACCCCTCGGAGTGCCAAGGAAGACTCGCCGTGGTCAAAGAACGCACACCTCTACAACACCGGTTACACCCAGGGCGAACAGGTAGCGTGCGTCTTTCCGAGGTGTACCATGAATCTCTCGCAGACGCACCCTCCCCCCCCCTAACCCCCCAAATAAATGTACAAACGTCGTCGCGAATCGGGCACCCTACAGCCCCGCCCCTCCACCCCCCGCTCGAAATGTACCACATATCCGTTGACGGCTGTAAAATTATTTACGACCCACATCCCCCCCCCCATTGCCGCCAATGGTTAAAAGTCCATTGCAGTTGTCGCCGGGCCAAGCGGAAGCACCATTAGCGGCGACAATTCCGAGAGAGGCGCAGCGGTCCATAACCTTGGCCCATACCCCGCAAGCTCCGCAGTCGCTTCCGTCGCGGTGGCGACGTTTTACGTGAGCACGCGCCATAATCAGCACGCGCCTCGTTGACTCGCAGAGCCGGCACGAAGCGAGATGGCCGCGTTCACACATCGATACTGTTCCCATTGCTGCAGCGGCAGTGGCAGTCGGTGCAGCGGGAGCAGTAGTATATGCGGTGGTGGTGACGGCGTGGGTGTGTACTGTCCCATAGGACGCTGCCCGTGACCCGACCTGCCCCATTCTGTAGCGCTTCATCATGTGGTCAATGCCGAGGCAGACTGAAACCACCTGCTCAAAAACAGACGCCAGCACGCGTTCGATCGGATCCACCGGGGTTCTAGCGAAATACCTTAATAAGAAATTCGATAGGTGTCTTTCCCTTTCCCCTCCTCCCTGCGCCTTCTCTTTCCACTTGTCTTCGCAATATGTTAGAATGTAGGGCTCATCTTGGGGATACGGGTTGGTCTAGGTCTCACACCGGAGAGCTGATGTAGCTAGCGGTTTGCCGCGTTTAGTCGGTTCAAGGGGTGTCGCTCGCTGGCGGTATTTTTAAGGTTCTGTCTGTGGCGCACAAGGAAGGGGTTTGAGCACACATGGCTGAACGCTGCTTCTATATTCTCCCGCACCTTGTGCTCTGCAAGCTGTACAATATTGGTATACTGCGATCGAAAATTAAGCCGGCACGGCTGCGCGGCAGTTAAGCCTCATGCAGACAACCTCATTAACAGCCGTGGTCAACAGCACGAGGGGAGCACCAGCAAGGAATAATATCGTACTGCCAACACCACCCAACAACCACCACAACTTCGTCAAAAAAAGCTCTGTGCGTACGGTGTTTACACCCCTTTTTAACCCCATTAGAACTTCACCCACGTCCTTGGGGTAAACCTACTATGAGTAAGTGTGGATATAGACTAAAGGTTGCAGGCACAAGAGGAGGGTAGAGTGATCATGGAGCATCGTCCACGAAGTAAACTTCAACTTACTTTTTCCGAAAATCGCGGTAGGGTTTCTGCTCGGTACATACCCTATGCGCAGAGAGCTGCCGCTGTTTATGGCCGAAGCTGCCTGCCTAACCGGTGGAAGCTGCCGCCGCCGTGGTGCAGCAAGGCTTCGGCTACATGACTCCAGATATGGTTTCATGTGTGTAAGGCTACTACGTACACAAAATCAGCTTGGAGTAGAAAAAAATGTCATATGTGTGTTGTTTACCGCCCACTACGGACTGAAGGCAGCTTGTGCCCACGGTGTATATTATAAAAATAAAAATACACTCCAGCTGTGAGATCGAATGTTTTGTCGAAACTCATCTTTGCAAGCTGTGTGTGATACTCCGATCTATAATACGACGAACTGTTACTGATGAGTACTTTTTATAGACTATTACGCCAGTAGGAAAAATGAAGGATTTTTCACACTACGAGTATGCAGAAGTACTATGTAGAGCCATGATCCATTGGCCATATATGAAGCCGGGGTCAGGGAATGAGGGGGAGCACACATAGCGGCAGACTTGAGGAGGCTGTGCGAATGGACACCCCCGCCATAGGGGGGGCAATTCCAGCACGTTCAGCTGCAACATGCCCGATTTCAATTTTCGGAATTTCGCAAGTTCATTAAGCAACGCATCACGACTCATCATCCGAGAGTTGCTGTCGGCCCGGTAGTCTAGTGGTTACCCTCGAATGCAACTAGAGTTTGTTGTGGGGTTCGAATCCAACGTGGGTCGGATTTTCTAGTTTATTCGCAAAAATCAGAAGTAATCAGGAATCAGCCGCTGAGAGCGCGCAGTAGCGTGGGTAGGCGCAATTCGATGCGAGTCGACGAGGGAAGAAAGGGCTGAAGTCTTCTCGCGATAAAAATGAAGGCACGCACTACTGTAGTGGGGAGGGGGGAGGGGGGAGGAGAGACTGCTCAGTGACCTTGGATCTGATTTACGTGTAGGGAGGGACAAAGAGACACTAACAAATGCGAAGATAATACAATGGGATGAGCAAAAAAAGGAATGCGAGAAGTGCGCTGCAAGCAGTATTCGATGTTTCAGCAGAACAGATGAATTCGAATCACCAGCAATACCAAGTACTCTCGTGTACGAGTAGAGCACTTCAGGGCATTTCTATTCAATACTTGGGTATCCTTCTCCCCCTCCTGACATTACGCTGTTGCAGTCGTGGATTGTGCTTGCAATGCCGGACACCGCCGGAATAGACGCAATACTAATATGCAGCAACAGGGATTAGGACAAAGTCACAACTTTGCAGGGAAACGCATGCGGTACAAACTACCATACAAACTATAGCAGCGCATAAGCAAACGTAATGGTCTACTGTTGTCTACACTAGTGCAAGAGCTAGTGGTCTATTAATAGACGAAGATAGAGCAAAATCAGATATACTCGAATGACAGCCACAAGGAACGCGTTCCTTGGACAGCAAAGCATTACAAAAAAAGCGTGCAAATGGTTGCACAGAGCAACGTCGGCTGCAGCACACAGGCAGCAGAACAGCGCCAAAAATCGAGAGTGCGAGCACACCGCTCGGACTTAATGAACATCAGCGTCGGGCCCTGCAGCAATCATGCTCCTCCGCAGCGCAGCAGCATATATACAGCATAGGCTCGTTCTTTTGACGACTCTACGCTTAGATTTACAGCACGACAAAGTACAATGGTAGCCTCTCCTAAGCTACGACTACGTCGTTCTCATGACTGCTCGTGCTCACGGTGTTTGTGTGCGTTGTGTACTGCGAGCACTACCCGCACGTGTCCACGTCGCCGTCCTACAATATTCAATACTGCAGCTGCAGCGGTCGGCGTGCTCTTGCTGTTATACTCGAAGTGCGTCGGCGGTCGCAAAGGCAACCTCAACATTTTACTGTGGAGGGGTGGGGGGGTAACCTCTTGCGAAAGCGTGATAGGAAGAGCGCCTAAATCTGCCAAGGGCTCGTCATAGGCGGGATGAGGAGCGCAACGGCGTCCGCCGCAGCCAATAACGAAGCATATATATGTCATTTTTACGGTTAGGGCAAGGGAAAGGTAAGGGGAAGGCTGCAGCAGAGTTGGGGGGGGGCTCTAAATCGTTGGCGGCAAGACCACTGATAGTAGAAAAAATGGCAAAAGCAACGCTGCCTAACATAAAAGTTGCATAGGTGTTGATATTTATATGTAGCCTGCCGCCACAATGATATCTGAATGTGACGTGGTCAACAGCGGGGCGGTGGTGGAAGGGGTGGGCGAGGGCGAGGGGGAGGCGCGGAGGGGGGGGTGGGGGGGCGTCAGGGGGCTTCTAAATCGGCGGTGGCGCTACGATCATTAGTACATCGATGTTGACGGAGCAAGGCATACTTGCTGCACTTATCACAACCTTAAAAGGCGTCATGCGGTCAACGGCTTTGGAGGGGGTGGGCGGGGGCGGGTCGTATCTTACCAGGTACAGCAACAGTAGGTGGGGGTCGAGGTAACGAGCGGGATAAAAAAACACGCCGCCAAAAAGCCCCTGCCGACGTTGGACTCGCTAAAATATTATGCGCAAAGATGAACCCTACACACTGCAAACAGTACACCCGGTACAGGAGTAACCGTTACACCTCTATTAATAGGGCTCAAGGCCATCTTTAGATAAAATCTAAATGATCATTTCAGCAGAGATTGGCTCAGGGAATTGACGGGTGCCTCGCTGCCGGTACTTGCGCCGCGCTTGCTCTTACACACGAGCAGAGCAGTACATGTGAGAGCCAAGCCGAGCAGTGCAGGGTCTAAAATGTGCCCACGCGGTAACTGCAGATAGTACCTTCGTACTGCTGCTACGAAGTGCCGGCACGGTAGCACTTGAGCTCGACCGCCGTTGATACGTGCGATGACACATGAGCGCACAGGCAGATATTTCTCCGGATTCAAATAGGCCGAATTCGAACAAGGACGGTGCAATGCTCATGCCGTGATGAATCCGAGCTTCACCCAACAAATAGCAACGGCAACACCCAAGCTAATCACCCACCCACCCCCCCGAAACCCGATAATCCCTCGTTCTCGGACGATATGACTCGTACAAGTTCTACTGCCGCTGAAACGACACAGCAGGAGGTGCGGAACCAACACAAAACCGAGAGTCGAAACTCATTTATCACTAATAGAGGGACGATTCCCGAACGCAAACGACCCTACACCCCTAGTGGGGTTGTCCAGCTCTCGACAATTGTCGTATGATGCACCCGTTGAGAGTCGATAGGTATGTCGCAATTGTCGTATGGTGCACCCGCTGAGAGTCTAAAAGGTATGTACCCGGTGCGAGAGCTCGCTCCATAGGTTGTCCCGCCATGTACCTGGTACGCTGTACCAGTAAGCAGCTTTCGAACAAAACCAGGCTGCGTCTCACCTGGCGTTCTTGGATCTCTCGAAATCTCCGCTTGGCAACACGCGGTGCCAAGCATGTCTGAGGGGTCGGCAATACTTTCCCGGAGCACATATTCGACAATTATAACTGGCAGGACGAGAGGGAAGGGCGGGGTTCTTCGAGGCCAGCACCCAATAGCACCCGCGACGCGTGTGGGTTTGATCGAAAAAATGCGGCGAGATGAAATTATGTTCTGACAGCTGATTGGCTGTGAGCAGCTTCCCCTCGCCATCCGGAACGACCTGAGGACCGGTCCTGATGGTTTTCAGGTTGCCCGGGCCGAAAATTGAAAATTGGGGCTTCCTTCCTTTCGTCTTGAAGCCCACGACGCTCACTTCGCTTGGACAAGGTTACGCGATGGCCTTCCGCTAAAGAACTGACCGCAGGTGAGCAGCAACAGCCTAACGCCTTCGTACATTTACCTACCCTGCACCCGCCCACCTTGTTTTGTTGGGCTGGCAGAGAGCGGAACGAGAGTTAATCCAAGCGATGTTTTGCGAAGCAGGGCAGTATCGTACATGTACTTGCACTACACCTTGGCCTTGGTACCTCAAAATGTGCTTTATTTGTGTTGCTCGAAGCCGGGGTGGGGTCGAGCAGTCCTCTGCCCAGGCCAGTGCACCCACTAGCAATGATTACCCCCGTGACTGAGGCGTGGTGGACTCGCACCGGAAAACGGGTGCAACAGCGGTGTGCAGCAGCAGCAGTAGCTCCGTACCCGCCCTGTTTCATCCGCTGGCGGGGGTAACCTTGAATATTCTGCGCCGCACGCTAACAACAACCAGGTAGTACGAAGTGTTGAGAACTTGAGAGGCCATCTGCTGGGTTGTCGCTTGCTTTCCTTTCCTTGTCCTTTTTTTCTGTCTCTCCAGTACCGTTCTTTCTTGACTTTCTTTCCAGCTTGCCTTGTTGTGCATGCTTCTGGGCCCCGGATGAGAAATTGTTTTGCACGCTCGGTGTTGTTCCTATCTCGTCATGTGCTGCTTCTGGTGCCCGTAGACGTATTAGCAGTATTGCTAAAAGACGTCCTTGTAATATTTTTTACACAACAGGAGTCTAACTCTAAAACACATACGAAACTTCCCCCTCGAGCGATTTTCGAAGCCGATTTTCTCGCCTACGGGCAGAGCTCAAATGCCTATTAATCGCGATGCATCGTACATATTTACGTGAAGGGAGAGATAAGGGCGATGCGATGAGATATTTTCCAAAGCCTTGACATTTTCCGTTGTCTGCCATGCCACCCTATAGTTTTGGAAGGAATCGGGTGGAACTTGAAAAGCTTTCGTTACGGCAGGGTGTGTGTTAGTTGTGTTCTTGCGATGCGTGCTGACGCACAGGCAGTATCCGCAGTACACAGACCCCCCGAGTACTCGCAGCATGATCAGCAGTATGAGCTCACACGCAGCATCGAATTCTGACCTTTCATCAGTACTCAGGCGCGTTCTTCCCCCTTCGAAAGTATTTTGCTGAGTTTTCTCCAACTCCCAGCTCCCCCCCCTCTGGGAGCGTTTGTGAAAGTTTGAAATGGTGTGGATGAAATGATCCATTCACTCTCTGCGTACGAAGGTACTTTGCCCCTCTCTCTATCCCTTGTTTACTTCGCGCTTTTCTCCGGCTCCGTCCCTTTTCGTAACTCAAATCCGCGGCCAAGTACCTGGTATGATATAGCTCGCAACGCGCCCCCCCTCCCCCCCCCCCCATCCCCTCAGACTAAGGTGCATCCTGCAATCGTTTGTTTCGCGAGGATATCCTGCAGTTTCATGCCTCACCATTCCGTCTAGACCATTCCATTCAGACGTCAGCGATCAACCCGTTGTTTTTCACGGCGTCGCTTGCGGCGCGCATCCAGTTCTCTCTCTTGCCACTCGTGTACTCTTGAAAATGCGTGAATGACTCGTTCGCCTGCTTTGAAAACACGAACACGCAAACTTCGTAGCCTGTCCATGGCAGCATGGGCGGAAGTCTTCGTGACGATGGCCGGGCCGAACTTGGTACACGTTGGGTTACGAACCCTCTGTTCGATACGAATATATGGACCAAAGATGGTCGAAGGAAGTCCCGCGTACCCGGGTACCCGGCTGTTGAACGAGTGCCCGGGCATTCGCGGATAATAGCCCAACATACACGGGGTATATTTTCTCGGGTTTGGCGTGTATACGTTGGCACGAGAACTCGACAAGTACACCTCCATTATGCTCTCAATACGTGACTGACGCGATCCATCTACTTACTCTTTATTCGTTGCGGAAAATGGTTTGGGGGACACGAGGTCGCGTTGTTGACCTGATGGTAGTCTCGAGGTTTGCCACTATGATTAGGCCACTGGGGACGCCGGTACTGCTGGTGTAAGGTGGCAGAGACCGTCGGATGACAAGCTTGAAGTTCTAACTCGACCGGGTTACTAAGGGAGCATTGTTTCACACTCTGTACAACTATATTCTGTAATCGTACTCTTCCCGATATTAAAGCCCGGGGGGGAGAAAAAACAAAATAAACCGCTTACCATACGGTACATATGATGGAGCAGTACGGTGGAAACTACAGTAATACATTTATAAAATAGATGTGATGTTAGATCTAGCTCAAAATTCCCCACCCAAAGTAAAAATACCAACCCGTTCCATTATAGTGGACCAAAAATACGACCCTCCAAATAAAAATTCATCTATGTTGTACGGAGTATATTATTAGTACCAACAACGCAGCTTGCAAAGATGAGTATTGACCTGAAATTCGTCGAACTCACGGCTGACGTCCTTGATTTTTTTTGTTTATAAAAACTACGTGGATGGTAGATAGATGTCAGTTGCCTGGCAGACAAGTACTCTTTGAAAAAGCTGCGCAACAAACTATTGACAGTTGTCCTGCACAACTACTTTTGTAACAAGCTGAGCATCTAGTTGTCCTGGACAACATTTTCTTTTTCAAGGTGCGCAACTTGTTGTTCTGGACAACTACGCTTTTTAAAGAGCTGCGCAACTGTAATAGTTGCCCTGGGCAACTACTCTTTTCAAAAGCTGCGCAACTAGTTGTCTTGGACAACTACTTTTGAAAGAGCTGCGCAACTAGTTGGTCCTGGACAACCTCTTGTAAATAATGCTGTGTAATACGTTGGTACTGGTTTGGGGGTTCGGAGGAAGCCTATAAAGCCTTGTATCATGTAGTGGAAATAAACTCGTACCAGGACATCACATTCTCACATGATACTTGTAGTACATTATCTCATCATGGCAAAAATCGAATGCATGCATCCATCGGAGACACCTTCATTGGGGAGGAAAAAAACCAAGCGACCGAGAAACGAACCGAAAATATCGCGACGTGGCGGCAACTGCTCCGTCAACCAAGCCCCTTACGTGGTACAAATGCACGGGAGAAGGCACCCTCATCATCAGAGGAGGAAAGAGCGGATAGAAATATTAAATCGATCGCACTTTATTTACTGCAGCACTCTACGTTTCTACTTGACAGTGTTGTGTTGTTCTCGGGTACGTGAGTAGATCAACATTCGTGTTGTCTGTAAAGACACGTCCCGCTTACTGTCCGGTGTATTGTACCGTCTGGCTGTATTTTTTATACCTGTACGTGTGTTGCTCCTGGTATCGTTCCTTCTACATATCTGGTACCACCACTAAATTGTTCGCACACAGTACTCTCGGGTTTGACTGAGGGCGTGCCATCTTTAGTTGGTGATGCTGTTTTGCTGAGTAGTATCGGTACATGAATCGGCTGCAAATCGGCCGTGGTGTTCAGAAGAAGTTGCGCGTTGGATGCTTGTATTTTTTATTTCGTAGTTGGTACGAGGGCATGCGACGAAAACATAAACCTACACCAGACTATACCAGACTGCTCAAAAATATCGAAACGCAAAACAAATCAAAGGACGGTTCAAAAAAAAAAAAACACGTTAATTTCTATACTTGAACTCGTATTTCGAACCCCCTTACCCGATGTAGGGAACAAATACGCCGCCGACACATGCTTAATAGTGGCAACGAGGTTGTTTGGTACATTTTTTATTTTTTATTTGCTAGTACCATCTGCTTTCTTCACTTTTCTTCTTTTTTCCTCCTATTAATAGACGAAACCCATATCCCTGGTCACTCAGCAGGCTCTTCTCCCCCCTCTCCTCTGTACACACGATACGTGCCTCCGTTTTTATCGCGGCAAGACTTCAGACCTTTTTTACCTCGTCGACTCGCATCGAATTGCGCCCACCCACGCTGCAAGGCCCCTCTCAGCAGTCGATTCCTTCGTTTTTTTGCCGCTGGTGCGGCTTGTACTTGCTGTTTTCTAGCTAGTTTCTAGAAGTGATGTATTCGCGATTTTGACGACACGGACCCGTCCTCCACCTCCTCCCTTTTCCGCTTTTCTTTTGCCTCGTTTTCCCGTCCAGGGCTTCCGATCACCACCAACTAAACTAAACAGTGTCCCTCCACGAAACAGCCCCTTCTACTCGACCAACAACATGTTAGGAAACTCCCCGCGGCAACAATCTTCATGCTCCTACGACATCGCAGGACAAGGACGACAAAATAGAGGCCCCAAGAAAAAACGATAGTGCGAGGGTACGGTGAGCTACGAGTACAGACACCAAGCCAGAAAACAGATACAACAGAGAGAGAAAAGCGCCGCGCAGGTCAAACTAACACGCGCTATAGATAATAGCCCAAGGCAAAGAGCGAGCAGCACACCGCCAGCAAGTAGCAGCAGCAGGGCGAGCACTACCGCGATTTCGACAGCAGCGGCTAGCCCAAAATCTAGCGGCACGATGCAGTTTACGGGCAGCGCTGGCACCACGCACAACGCCGAGGTAGACATGCCTGCTGCGGACGACATGATCGACGTGGGCGGCGCCTGGGCAGCGGTAGCAGCAGCAGCAGCATCAGTCTCCCCGGTGGATGACGAGACCGTCGCCGTGGCACCAGAGAAGGAGCCGTACGTTCCGGCCACCGGTGGCGCCCTCGACGCGAACATGAACGAGGATGCCTCCCCTTTTGAGGTGGACATCGGCTCCGGCGACTCTTACGAGGACCTGATCGCGAGCGGTGTGATCGAGTTCTTGGACGTGTTCAGAGAACTCGACGATGGGCCCGCCGGGGGGTGCTTCCCTGAGGGCGGCCTTAACGCGGGTAACCAAGACATGGAAACCGACGACGACGAGTTCGCTTGGCTGAACAGCCCAGACGCTTTCATGCCCCTCCCGATCGGGGACGCTGACGCCCTCGGCCAGGCGCCCGCCACTGTAGATGTACCAACGGGGGAGGAGACGGGAATGGGACCGGGGGTCGAGGATGACGACATGGAGGAACACGTGGCCCAAGCTCCGCTCGCTGAGGGTTGGGCCGTGCCGGAGGCTGCCCAGCAGGCTGCTCCGGCGGCGGCTGCGGCGGTGGCGGCTACGACGATACTGCCACCTGTGGCACTGGAGGGCGACATGGCGGAGGGTACCGGCGGCGAGAACGCTGTTACGCCTGCCCCGGCCTACGATTTCAGTGAGGGTGGTGAGGGGGGAGGAGGAGCGGGCTACATGTTCGCGGAAGGCCCACCCGACGGTGCCGCTGATGCTGGCGCTGCCGGTGTGGGGGTTGCAGCGGCGGAAGCGATGGCGGTGACGCCCATGGCAACAAACATGACTATGGTGAACGGTGCTGGTGGTGACGAAGATAACGGCGGCCTTTCCCAGAAGGAGCTGCTACGGCGGCAGAAGGTGGAGCGCTACCTGGCGAAGAAAAAGAGCCGCCGCTGGTCGCGCGCGTCCTCCTACCAGAGCCGACAGCGTGTCGCGAACAACAGGCCGCGGCACAAAGGTCGCTTCCTACCGCTGGTGTCCGACTTCGTCCCTATCTCGGAGCTTAAGCGACGACAGCGTGCGCTCATGGCGCAGCAGGCGGCGGAAGAGGAAGAGAGGCAGGCATCCTTCCCCACGCTGGACGCGCCCCCGGGCGGATGGGGTGCAAGCGCTCAGTTCACCGGCGTTGAGGACTATGGACAGGGTGACGGGTGAAGAGGGCGCCTGCTTCAGGGCTTGTATTCTGAGGAGCAGGGGCTTTTGCCGTGCCCGCTGCAGACGGGGAGGGGGCGGCGGCCAATGCGACTGCGACTGCGATGAGTTCGTTTTAGTGGGCACGACGTTCTTTGTGTTTTACCCGACCAACGATACCCTAATATTCCCTAGGAGGCATATACAGTATATTCGTATGGGCCGTTGGGATAATTTTTATGGTGCTGTTGTGTAGCATCCGTAAATGACATTTTCGTTTTGGCAGTGCTGCAAAGGACTGCCGCCCGTTGCTCGTCGTGTTGCTTTCTTTTACAGCGCGCTCCGGCGGTAGTGATTTTCATCTTCCTCGTTGGGCCAGGCCCTGATTATTGGGGAGGTAGAGAGGGCGGGTAGGCAGGCACGCACCACGGCTACTAGGGAGGGAATCAGGTTTTATAATACGCCTCCCCCCTGTTATTGTATTTATACCACTGTAGCATCTTTGTCGTGTTGGAGCAGGTAACGAAAATTTCCAGCGCGACGCGCGGTACGGGGAAGTGAGAGAGGAGAGGGGTAACCGCGTTTCTTTTTGTTGTATATTGATGTCGGTGTCACCACTTTGTTTGGGGGTTTATACGCTGTTTTCGCCGTCGCTAGATTGCCACCGCGGGACAGACGGTTGGAGTTGCCTCCCGGTGTGCCTCATACAGTGTTGTAGAGAGGGCGGCGTATCTGCAGCTTGCGGAGCGTGTGATTGGCTCATTAGGTAGTGGTAGCTTTTTACTGTTAGAATGCCCCCCAACAGGGTCACATGAGATGGTCGTACGTAGCGTTTTGCTGTTGACCTCCCCAACAGTGCCATACGTGGACCAACGATCGTTGTTTTTACACACTTTTGAGCGTATTGTATTTTTTCGAGTTTTTTTTTCATTTTATGCGGGGGGGTAGCCGCCAGCACCCCTGCCCCCGCCCTGTCCCGCGTTCGCCCCCGCTTCCTGAGTTATTCGTGGTAATGAGACAGCAGCGCCATCATCATATGTCGTAGATTCGGGCGACCTTGCTTTTTGTACACCGCCGTGCTCTCTCGTGCTCTCTCTCTTAGCGTGGGAGCCTTGTGATGGTTTTTCGCGTGCGCGTCGTCTCTCGCACAAAATAGCCGACAGGCTACAGATTACGTTAGAATGAGAAGCTCGAAGTCTCACGCCCGTTCTAGCTTTTCGTTTGTTCTCAAGCTTGGATTGTACCCCCGAGTCTGGCTTGCGTTTTCTTGGTATTGGCATCATGTTACCCGCGTCATGTCAAAGCCCAGTACGAGTAATAATAACATTAGTGTGTGTGTGTTTTTTTCGCGGTTTAGGTTTCAGTGGGAGAATCCGTGGCGGCCGCCAGCAGTGGTCGCATTAAGGGATTTTGTTCTGCCTGAATCACTTGTCCAAACAGCCCGGCTGGCGTTCGGACAGTGATTTTACCTTGTGTCAATGAGTTGCCGACCTCGATTTTTTTTGTTGGCGAATGATTGAATCCAGTACATTTGTTGGCGTCCGATTTTAATCCAAGTCTCCACATCACCACTTTCTGCATTTTTACGAGCGCCTGGGGTCTCCCCTTAGTGCTGCTACACTAATAATAGTATGTACCAGGGTCGAGAAAACGCTTTTGCAAGACCCGTAATATTTATGCGCTTGTATCGGTTTGATTTTTGTTATGACTGGCACCTGACGAGAACAAAACAAAGCCAAGTGAACATTTTCCTAGCGCTGCATTCCGATGTTTCTGTTTTGGCATGAAACGTTCGCCACAACTCGATTCTTGGCAGGTTGCGTTATACATGTCATCTGAGCTATAATACACTCGTACTGCATTATATAGTACGTTTGTACTTACTGTCATACTGCATACTGACGGAAACCCTTTGTAGAAAGTTATCATGTTTTCCCATCAAAGAAAAATGTCTTGCGAAACCGTATATTTCGGCCTTCAGTGAAACGCGAGCATCCTAATCCTATCATATCATACCAGCGTACAATATTTGGTATCTCTGACGTAACTTTTTTTTTGGTTTTTTTCATCCCGTTCTTTTTCCTCGCGCTACTCTGGCGCTCCCTCCCAGAAGTAACTCAGATCCGGGGTCGCATAGCGGGCCCTTCTCCCCTCCCCACTACGGTATAATACGCCTTCATTTCTATGGAGAGAATGACTCAGCATGTTCTTCTCGCGTCGAATTGTGTTGTCCAGAGAAAATCTGTGACTTACACGTCTTGAACACTTGGCAGAAAAATTTGTGACAAACTCGCCGCGTTGTTTCAATGATGTTCAATGTGAGCGTGGTTTGTACTGCACTAGACTACTACTGCTGGGAGAGCTTTTTTTAGTTTTCTCTAGGGCAGGGAGGCGTGTTTTAGCCCAATTTTGCTGCAAACAAAACTTACTCTACGGTGTATACGGTAGTTTGCTCTCAGAAACGTGGGTGCGGTTCTATGTGGTAAACGAAAACGCCTCCTTTACGTTTTAGAAACACCCCTTTTACGTAACATCACCCCAGGAGACGATAGTGATCTATCCCCTACCAGACGCTTGCGAAAGTAGCGTTTCACTGACTGCGGGTCTTGCAAACATGTTTTATAAAAATATTTCAAGGACGTCAGCCGTGTGTTCGACGAATTTCGGGTCAATACTCAATGTTTACAAGCTGCGTTGTTGGTACTTGTAATTTACTATGTGGGTGAGTTTTTTTCATAATGGGAGGGGTCATATTTGGTCATTTCGAGCGGTATTACCAGGATGTTCACACGGTAATAACATGGATGAGGTGACAGGCATCCTAGCTCTCCTCTCCTATTTGGTACTGTATAATAAACCAGGGGAGCATAAAAACGAAAACAAAATCCCCCAACTTTTTTGTAAGGAGCCAGACAGGGGGGGGGGGGGGGGGGGTTACTAAAACCGAGCAAAAAAATGGCGTTGAAACCCCCTCAACCTTTTTCTCGATTCGCGCAGAAATCGCAACGCTCCGTTTTTTGTTTTCGTTTTGACCTTTCTACAGGAGGAGGAGGGAGGAGGAGTGTGACTCCGTTTCCTCTTTAATGTGTGCTCCCGTGGTGTAACACGTGACGCTGGTACAGAACGTTCACCGGAGAACATAGCGTGCATAACGATGTACCCTCCCGTAAGGACACATTTGGGTGTAAGCACGCGCCTGTGGGACAATTTCACAGATCAGACACTCTACGGTATACTGGTTTTAATGTTCCGTGTTTTGTTGTGGTGGGGAGCGGGGGAGGGTGCATTAATAATTGTCACGTATCGCCGTAGTTTGTAAGACTCATAGACCTTCGCATCCTTACAATGCCGGCACGGAGCACATCGGATTTGTCACCGATCAGGCAGATATTATTGCCTGCACCAAGCGCGAAGCGCCGTGAGGTTTCCCGCAAGTTGTCGAAGTGCTGCCGAGTGATAAAGAACACAGGAGGTCAGCGGTGCTGGGAGGCACCGCCTCGGGTTGTTTAGCTTCTTCTCGTAGACGCTATCGATCCCCCTTCACATTTACGGGTGAGCACCATAGAACACAAGGAACAAAAATCCTGGAACAGACAACTACAACATCATCAGCTTCACTAGGACCGTTCTACGGACCTATCTTCATATATACATACCTGGTATAGCTAGATTCGCACACCACTCCGTAAAAAAGTGGCATGAAGGCTTGGGGGGTGATTTTAAGTCCTTATCGTAAAGCTCCCCAACGCCAAATGCACTATACCCGGTGTAATAGCAATAGCTCACGCCCGCTAAATTATCCCCCGAGCTCGTGTCTAGACCTACGGAGGAACGGGGACTTTCTCACGCAGGCGTTCGTTCTCCAGCGCCTTTGTGGCTATGCTAGGAGACCACAATAATATTTTAATCCCTTCACCGACCGCTCCCCTGCAATAAAAACAGTATGTTACAGCCAAAAGAGGCCTGGGCGCGCCGAAACAGACCGATCTCCTATGATATTATGGTACGCCTACTATTGCCTGGCAAGTCTTTTTACGATGTTTGCTCGTTGCTTGGTTTTCGGCAACAACAGCGTTTCACGAGCAAAACGTTAGTAGTGCACCCGATAACATCAATTGAATCCCCGTCACGACTCACAACGTGTTCGTTATATACACTGCTGTGCCTGCTGCTCTAGGCCGGGAGGTTGGTCATCGTATTTCATTAGCTGACGAAGGGTACGTACGGCCGGAGGGACACTGTTGAAGGTCGCGGATTTCATATACTTTTTTGATCATCTGACTAAGGCCACGGTAGAATTGCACATTTTTTTTCATCCTAATACTACCCCTCAATTTGGGAGCGCTTATGACAGCCCTCTCCCGAAGACTGATTTGGAGAAAATTAAAAACCGCTACAAGTACCTTGGATAAAAAATACCACGGCCTACGTACACGACTAGAATTTCACGCAAAAAAACGACCAATTACTTTTTTCCGACGATTTTTGGGTTAAGGAGCCTCCCGTCATTCAGAAAAAACATTCCAGACGAAAAGTGCTACCTCTACCGCAGCCTTGGTCACCAGCCGACGAAGGCCACGGTAGAGGGGGGTCACTTTTGAGAGATTTTGTTGGCTTTGTAGTGGCTCGGGGGCCACTTGCGTGAACAGCGGGGGGGGGGGTCACTCGCGCAAGTAGTCACTTGCGCGAGTTCATTTGCGCGAGTGTCACTTGCGCGAGCGAGTGACCCCCCTCTGCTGTTCGCAAGTGACCCCTCCCTGTTCCTTTGCGATCTTGAGGCTTCGTGCTGCTATCTAAGTTTGCGATGTGAACCCGTGCGGCAATGGAACGGTAACGCTCTACGCTGGGCGCAAAAAAATCGCTGAAATTAGTTTCGTCCGTGTGCGATACAGAATCACTCATTGTGCGAGTGGTGAAAAAAACGGTTGTGTAAATGGGGGTATATCATAACATCATCATAACATCATCATAACATCATCATGACATCTCCCTTCCGTAGCCCCGGTCAGCTAAAGGGCCACTCGCGCGACGAGTGTTCACCTTACATATATATTTATTTGCGACCTCCATGCTTTGGTTGCGCATTTTTGTTTTTGCTTTTCGGATATGGATCGCCATGGATTATTTGTCGCGCTCGCTTTTTGTGGTAAGGTGCAGGGCCGTTCGCACTACCACTGTTAATAGTGGCTTGCGCATGCATGACAGTGAAACGAGGGATAGCCCCTCCTATGCCGTAGCCTGGGGCCCGTCAGCTTTCACACTTCCTAAACGTCGGGGTTTCGGTGGGGGTATACAGCTCGCCTTAGCCCATATAGAACTCAAAAACCTCCCTTCTACACCAATTCCAAGCAATTCCCCCCGAAAACGGGTTTCCAGTTGTAAGGGCGTCGAGGGAGAATCCTCAGAAAAAAAATGTGCACCCCTACCAAGGCGTTAGTCCGTCCGTACGTAGGGGCGGCACGCTTTCGTCGCAAAACATCGTTGCTGACGGTCACGTTGAGCTACCAAACACGCGTTTTCCTCCTGTTTCCTCCCTGTTCGCAAGTCAGATCTGGGGTCACATAGCATCTCCCCCCCCCGCCCCCGCCCCCCCCTCCCCACTACCATGGCGGTGCATGCCTCCATGAAAAACTTCCTATAGGGCTAGTTGACTATGTCTAGGGTGTTTCACTCAGACTAAGGCAAGGCGGCATGAAATACCGAAACCCCACCAGGGTGGTACATACCGTGGGAATTTGCCGTTGCGATGAGGAGGGTGGTAGTGGCAGGACTACTTTGTACTGTACATGTTCAATTTTGGGCTGCATCTTCGTCGTATCTGTAACACTGTATGTTGGCCGTACGACTGGATACCGTTGACGTATCGCGCGTGTACAGGATGCGCTTGGTTGAGCTCTGCCCAAGCATACGGCGCAGTGGTTCCGGCACCGCAAGCACTGCCCTCGCGCCGTATGGCCCCAGACTTGGTCCTCGCAGTACGTTCGTTTTAGGTATTTTCCCTCACAGTTGTTTGTATTATTACCATCACAGTTGGGCTTTACACGTTGTTCTATCAAGTCAACGTGCGTCCTACGCATCTACATGCCATTCCCATGCCTTGGGCCCCGCCAATTATTCGGATCATTCTCCTCTTGATTTCACGAAGCGTGCGGGTACCAGATTTCACGAAGCGTGCGGGTACCATCTTATATCATGACAAAAAAAAACATCCTTTGATTTTTTGAACCCTTGACCCTTAAATCTTTGCATAGTTTGGTCGGACGTGTGTCGAGACGATGACAGTACGAACTAAGCATCGATTTCGAGTCGACTACCACCGCAGCATCTATCTTTCCCGTTTCTCCAGGCGCGCGCGCGCGGGAGGGGGTAGTGCGCGGGCTAGTATGGTGCCCCCTTTTGAACAGAGTGCGCCCCCTTCCCGCATATTCACGCACGAACATGGCCGCGGCATTGACACATGTCTTCGAATACGAAACAGAGAAGCGCGGTGTCGACAGGGTCAACCAGATCGCGCATAAGCCCCTCACACAGCCTATTATCTCCCTTGTGGGAAGCGCCAAGCACCTCCATCTAAGACGACACCTGTGAAGACCTCTGCCAAAACAATTGTTGGTGTTGCTGCTCCCACTGCTGCTACTGCTGCTGTTAATGCTGATGCTACCGCTGGTGCTGCGCTATCGAGGCAGAGCCGTACCACATCGGAAACGGGCATGCCTCGATAAAGCATTTGCCGGCCTTTCTCTGCCGTGCAACGCCGTTCAACTACTGTACAGCAACCAGTAGAAGATTCGCTGCTCTTGTCTTTGCCAGATGTCTCCGATCGCACGGATAAGCAGAATCCCGATCTACAGACACCAGGCGCCCGAAAGCACCCGGCTAGGCGAAACAAGATATAGAAATAACAAGAGAGACAAAACCCCCAGCAAATACAACGACGGAAAGTGGTACCAACAGCAGTTCAAATTCGGCGACACCGAAAAAAGAAAAGAAAACTGAAATAAAGTAACCACAGCAACAGAAACAGTAAACCAATGGCAGTCAAGGACAAGAAGAAGCATCCACCAAATCAGGGACAAAACTGCGCCCGGAACGAAGCCAAAGCAACAATGAAAATAAAGAAAAATGAGACAAAAACAAAAAGAACGAAGACAACAACGGTACTGCCATCGACAACTGAAGTTCGACGGCACCGGAAAAAACTAAATAAATCAAGCAACCACGACCGATACAAGCGGCGAATGAAGAGATGTAACGCCGATCCAATCAGGGACAAAACCGCCTCGGAGGGGGCCAACGGAACAAAAACAACGAAAACAAAACGTCGAGTGCGCGCACAAACGCTGTGTGTGATAAAAAACATCCGTAAAAATGCGCCCCCCTCCTCTCGCCACCCCTCGACAGCCTGCAACGAAAGTATCGCACGGTCACGAATTAAAGCGAGCTCCCCTTTATCACGCTTTATCCCCCCCTCCCTAAAACCAAAACACCAAATTATCGCATATGGCACCAATCGCCAGGACCGAACCCTCCACGCACGCAAAAATATGTATTTTTGCTAGCTCGTGCACGCCGTAAAGAAATGCTCGTAGCAGAATCGGGCAAGGAGTCGAATGGTGCCCCGCGATTGCGGCGGTGACATTAGACGACGGCAGGCAGTCAGTGGCGGATGTAGCTGTGAACAAGATACAGCGGCGGTCCCTCCATAGTGCCGGGACGTGCCAGCCGGAACTACCGGCACTATAGGGGCAACTACTGTACTACTACTCCGCATACTGCCGGTACTGGTTAGTACCCCCCCCCTCCTCCGCCGACACCTGCATTTCCGTGCCAGTCGACTATCCCCCCTGACACACGTGCAATCATTACCGTGCCAGTCGACTACCCCCCCCCCCCCCCCCCCACCCCCCCGACACACGTACAATACTGTGCGGCCTGCACACCTGCTGATAAATTAAAGGCTTCACTAATACACGAGACGGGTGGTTCAAGCACAGCTGCCTCAACAACAAGTTGCGATCAACTACAGTTCCCCGGAGCAGCAGCAAGAACAACATATGTTATAGAATCGGCGGACGGGTAGGGGGTAAACATTTAAATGCCTCGTGCATCCTACTTTGTGCACTAGCGAAGGTTGAGGGCGTGAACATCCCTGCCCTCCCCGCTCGTCGCCGCCTCCCTCCCACCTCCGCCGATCGCCCGCTTTCTCCACCCGCCTGCCCCCAAGTTCCTCAACAACCACAGTACCAGGACCGGTGGGAATCAAGTGCCGCCATTCCATCCCGTGAAAGCCAAAAATCGTCCGGCACCTCTCTGGACCGATACAGTAGTGTTCCCTAAATAGCGCCGGTACGTGCTAACCGGAAACACCGGCACTAAAGTGACAACCCGCACTACTGTGCCCACTGCCTCAACTGGTGGTTCCCATATGTGTCAAGCGAAGTAACAGGCCCTATAGCTGGTAACCGGCACTACTCAAGCGGCACTATAAAGGGACAATTACTATACCCATCATCTACCTCTCCCGGCCGACACCCATCTAGAACGACCGACACCCCCTTCGAAAAGCGCAAACAACGCAGAATCGGCTAGTTGGACGACAAATCGCGCTCACCACTGGCTCCCCGGATCCGCCGCAGGACAGCGCAGGATCGGCGGACGGATTGGGGGAAACAGCACTCAAAGGCATGTTACCATTTAGAATGCCCACTAGAGGGGGTTGGAGGCGTGGATATCCCTATCCCCTCACCGGTCGCCGCCCCCCCCCTATCGCGCCGATCACCCGCTCGCCCCGCCTACCTGAGCCCCGGGTCCTCGCAACGCACAACCAGGCCCGGTATTATTCATCAGCCATGCGACGTGCAACAATGATTCGTCTTACACCTCTCAGGACTGGTAGCCATCGCGTACGCCTTCGGGTCGACACCCGGCATCTACCTCTGGAACGACCAACTGCCTCGAAGATCGCTTGCGCCATGGAAAAGAAGACCGCTTGCGTAATTCCCGGTAGAATGTAAGCTGCGATGGTCTGGGCAGGATCCCATTTCCCTAGCGCTGGACGTAGAGTGCTACGGTGGTCGTCCTTGGGTTCAGAGATGAGCTGGACATGTCGGACACACACGCGTCGTTAAAAAGTTTCCACCTCGAGCCGTCGATGGAGTGGGACGCGACCCAGTGCCCGGAACTCATGGTGAGCGGGATGTGACTCCCGACCGCGGCAAGCTTTGATTTTCCGGCCGCTCTTCCTGCGGACGACGCGAGAGCCAGTGCGGGACATCTGAATCAGCCAACGAAAGATTAAGTCCGCCGACAATAAATGCTTGGTAGGTGTCGATTGCAACATACCGCAAGGAAATGACGCGTCTGTTTGCCGTTGTACTTCATGTTTGGGGCTTCGTCAAACAGTTTTTTTCTAAATAGCAACACCTCCTACAGCTTCATGGCTACTACCGTGGTGTCCTGGTCTCCTCTCCCTCCCCAAGGCAAGGCCTTCTGTGAATGCGATCAACATCCTAGCTGTATTAAAAAAAATGGTGCCAACAATCTTCACCAGGAAACGCCGTTAGTTCCAGCCGCCAGACAGTTTTGGGGTATAATATACCGGCACCAATTACGTCGAAGCACAGCTGGGCGAAACCTCAAGATATAGCAGCCACCGATATCATGACAGGAGACTAGTGTCTGCATCAAGGGCGGGCGTATTGTCTCTCCAAAACAAACTCAGCAAACCCCGACCTGTACAATATGTTTAACTCCTAACTGCATCCACTTGCTTGGCAACAAATCAGTTGGGGCTGCAATGGGATTACTTTTGCAGCAGCAAAAATGGTTTTGTATATACGTACGAACCAAGACGTTTTGACCTCGGCATGGCGCGTATTCTTTAGCAAGACAGTTCCGACAAGACAAGTCAAACCCATCCTTTCTCACCGCCGAAAACCTCCTTGTTGTTGAGCGTGTTGTCGAGCACAATCTTGGCGTTCGAACGCAAGCCATCATCGCTGTGCAATGGGGTGGCGGCGTCAAGGGGCAGTACGGGAAACGAAGGAAGGGTGTACATTTTCAGTAATATATACCAGCTATATATACGGGCGTTTCAATGACAACCCCTCTGGCGCCGAGCCAACCCCCGTCCGCAATGCGGGTGAGCCGTTCAGCAATCAACTCTTCACAGCAAAACTATTTTTATGCCGTGTTCAAAGTACCATGTCCGAGTAATTGTTTTGTTCTCAGCCTTATCGAGTTGAGGCTAGAGCGCGGAGGGGGGACTATCGAACGCCTTTTTTCTATGGGTACCTCTTTCCGGTGGGGCATACCACTTCTAGCCGAGGTATTTTGCACCGCGATCGTGCTGGCGCAATGTGCTGGACCTTCGCTTTTAGTTCGGCGATATATCCCTGCGGTAGCCTGTGGCTGCAACTCTTATTAATTGCTGCTATGATTCTCGCGACGGGTTTGAGTGCCGCCGCATGCGCGTGTTCTCTCATCACATAAAAACAAGAATCAAACGACAGAGTCGTCAAAATGCCAAGCCCCAAGGATTCGAAGTTGTCTCGTTGGTCAACCATACCCAGGAAAACGGACAATACCAATACTCGGTACACTTCATGCGTCCACCGCTATCCGAACAACGTCCTTGACCACGGCATTTCTTAGACTCTCCTTGTCAATACTCACCCGAACCGGCCCACCGTCAGGCACATCTCCTTCGGAACACGCGTGATGGACTCGACCGTCGATGTTCGATTCTTTTTCGAGTAGGTTATTTGGTTTTTCACCTGAACAACAATAAACACGCGGGCAGGGGAGAGAGCAAGACACGCTTTGAGGTAATGCCCAGCTCTGGCGTCTGAGCAGCAGCAAGTTCACCAAATTTTCGCATGTGAATATCAACGCATGTAATATCAAAGTTCACGTGGAAGCTTGTCGCACGCAACGTTAACCGACGCCGGCCTGCATGAATCTACTCACGTTGATCTTCCCTGCGCGTAAGTTCACCAGGGACTAAAACTGACCGCGCGCAGGTTCCGCGGATACACGAATGACTACACGCACACATACATGAAACGGGACTAACCCGTGACCATATTTGAATACTCTACGAAGACTCATCATAGCTTACTTCCGCATACGGTCGTCTCTTCGAATGGTTACTGTGTAGCGTGATACAAGTAGTGGATCACCATGCTTAGTGGGTCGCGAAGACATTGATGACACCTGGAATCCTCTATCCCGGTGATCCAGATTATACAAAAGCCAACGTGGTCCACTAACAAGCGTGGAGATCCACTAACGCAAACACCACTCTTGAATCTGGCCGGGGGTGGGGGGTATACATACCTCGATGGTGTTGACTTCCTCGTCCTTTTTCTTTGCCTTGCAAGCATTTTCGATGCCGCGCGCGAGGGACAAAGCCTGGCCGAACGATGGTAGGAGTGCGTGGGGTGGAAGCACCGCCCCGGACAGCGAACTGCTTCAGAACGAACTCGTTGTACGATAGCGTATAGCCTTTTTCGGCCTAACGACTTCCAACCAACGGGGGTCCCCGTCCGTTGGGCTACACAACGTGTTTTTTTTTAAAATCAGTCGTTGTGTAACTAGGCCATGGAACAGTTCATCGGAATACATGTTCGCGTTTATTGGCAACCGGGTTTAGGGTTCAGTATGGAGCTCTTCAAACGATAAACCCTACGACGGTAGGGTGAGTTCCTATCGCAGCGGGCGTCAAGGCAAAAAATGTCGCGGGGGAGAGACCGATAGCGAGGCTATCGCATGTTGGCGAGGTAAAGCGTGCCCGATGCAACCTTGTCTATGCACTAAGGTGCCGAGATTTGAGGCGGGTGGGTTGTCGGTTGTGTCTTGCTACGGAAAACACCGAGAATATTAATGTAGCTCTTACTTTCAGGCGGAACTCTCAGGCGGACTGACGGCGTGTTTCGGCAATTTTTATTGGCGCCTACATACAGGACGTCTTCCACCGACGAAGATCGACAGCATTAACCCAACGTTAAGCTCCGTGCGTACATGACCACAAGGCTTGTGGGTACAATGCCTAGTGTCGCGACTCAGGTATGCATAGGGAGCGTGTAGTACGCGAAATAACCGCCAAACACAGTGCGGAGTCATCTCTCTATAGTGCGGTATAGTGCGGTAGGGGTTCCACTGTTGGAGCCAAAAAATGGTGTACCTTACTGGTTGAGCTCCTCAGGTGTGGCACTATCGGTTAGTACGATCTTTTTTATGGGACATTTCGCTCTTTCTAGCACTTGCTTCGTAGAAATGTTGGTCGGGTGGCGCGCACGAATTTCTTTGAACTCGCGTTTTGGGTGAGGGATTTTGAGCTAGCTCATGTTGGGAGCTCAGAAAATTCTGTCGCACCCCTAGAGTGGGACGACTCTGGGGGGCTCCCAAAATAGTGCCGGTGCAATCGCTGGGCACGACTGCAACTCTCTATAGTAAAGCCTATTCTCAATAGTGCTGGTGGCCTGAATAGTGCCGGTATATTGAGCTGGCACGTACAGGCACTGTTTAGTAGCTCCCTACTGTACACCAAAGGAACAAGCGCGGAAGAGAAGAGTCTGCCGTGTCTGGTCAATGCTCACAGCAACATACTTGCAAAGCACATTGCTGAATTAATTAGGTAGTTTCGGTTTCGGATTTGTTTTTGGAGCTTTTCGACAAAGCTTGCTTCGACGAGAACGGTCCTGAGATGCTTAAATTAAAGTTCGCACTGTGTTTTCCTTCCAATCGCAAACAGTTTTGAGCCGTAAGAGGGGGCAGAGTAAAGAATGTGGTGAAACTGGCGGGAGCTGTTGGTATCGGGCCTGTCACAAGCTGAGATTGACAAGAAAAAAATGGGGATGTATCCCGGATGTCCCCTGACGACCACAGGTAAGTCATCGCATTTTGTAGCACGGTTGTGGCATACCTGGCAGTTCTCGCACGGGCGGTCCCCGTCTTTCCTCGTGCGAGTTGTCTGCTTCGTTGCCGTCCATGAACCGTCCAGCAATCAACCCCGTGGGATGCGTGATACATGGAGGTGCGGCTGGAGACATGACAAAGGCAAGATATGGGGGGGGTGTACTCATTTCATGCATGGCCGTAGTCGTATGAACGTAGACACTCGAATCTCCGGGACGGAGCGCGTCGGCTTTCACCGACCCTCGCATCCCCGGGACGGAGCACGTTGGCTTTCACCGACCAGGGCCGACAGGGCAGGGCAGGGGGACGCCCGCTTTACTCGTGTGCCAAAGATACGTGCGTCTGGTGGAGCTACAGTGGAGGTCTCCTCATGGTGCCAGTAAAATAGTGCCTATGGCGGGTATAGTGCCGGAAAAACAGCTTAGCACGACTGGAACCCGTTTCGTATACTAGTACCGGTCTACCCTGGTAGGTACTATACCCAATAATGCCGGTGTTTGGTATAATGCCGATTTTTTGGCTGGCACCTACCACAGTAAAAAAAACAGTATAGGAAGACCACCGCTTGCGTAGTGCCGGACACACAGCGACAATCAGGCCTTGTCAAGGAACAGAAACATCGTGCGCGCATCACAGCAGTCACAACACGTGTAGACGACGTTCGGCAGCAGATTGGCTATCGCTGAACTTTGATCGTGACGGCAGCACACACCACGAGGACTGTTTACGACAGGACTGCTGTTCCACTTCAACGCTACGGCAGTGGGGACACATTTAGGGCCATCTGTTTAAGCGGCCAGGGTCACTCTCGCGACCATCCCATATATTCGCGAGTCTTAGGCGTTTGTAGTTGGAGAACACGCGATATGCGCGGCCGCGGAATTGTTCCATACGCTGCGCCGACAAAAAAAAATGGAATAACCTTGGTAGGTTTTCGACCGAGGCACAGCGCCGCTTGCGCTATTAATAGGAGCCAAGCCAGTGGTAGTGGAAATAGAATGCTACCGTAGCTCGGGTCTCCAACAAAAATCGTCAGTAGAACAGTAGACACCACCAGTAAGAAAACGGAATCATCGAACTTATACCGAGGAGGGAGAAAGACACCTGTCGACCACGGCTTGTCCAGTTAAACCTTTTATGGGTTGTTCTGGAAGGTAGAAATGATGATACCTAAAAATAACGAAAAAAAAATGCGTGCTAAAACTCGTGTCTTGACCTGTCAAGAAGTTCACGTGGCCATCAAATACAGCAGCGGTAGTACAACAGAAGCAACGGCAGTACAGTAGGCGCAACAACCAGGAACGATCAAGCCTGGGGCTCAAAAAATAACAGCGGCGGAGCTCTAGTCTGATTGGCTCACCTGCTTCACAAGGTGTGGGATCCACCAGCCCTTGCTAGGCTCGTTGTAGGCCGGCATCGTCAGTTGCAAAACAAAGAAATTTTCCAGATTATTGATTTCGGCCTGATGTCCGCGCGGCACGTGGACGGGAGCACGTGGATCGGAAACAGAGTCGAGTTACAGTACCACTCAGCGGGATGCCTCACAAGGAATATGTGATGGTTGGAGCAGTGAGCAACGAGCTCGCATTTAGCAGTTCCCCGCCCGAGCTGGTACGATGGGATGCCGGGTTTAAGAGCGTCCATACTATAAATAGGAGATAACGGACTTGAGATCAAACATGTCGACTGACGGCACTCTTGGCTTTTAACGGACAACGGTCAAAGACCGCTCCATACTAAAACCAGTATATTACGTCTAAAGAGGCCTTGACGGGACAAAACTACTAATATACCGTCAACCCACATATTTGATAAAGAGCGGTCAAATCGGCTTGTCATGCCTCGTGACACCTGTAGTAAAACCTATATGATGACCGGTCTGAGATAAGAGCGGCGAGAGCGGCAACACTGGCCTGGTATGGGGGGCTCTTGAATCGAGTATCCCACGGTATCGAAACATTCGCCCTGGTCTTAGTAGCAGGACGTGATACGTACGCAAATCGAATTACGCACTGCGATTGGATCACCACAACGAAACGTGTACTCCGCAAAAAGACACGGACGGCTTCTTACTGCCATCGGCGGTACTTCGCGGACTGCAGTTTGCCGACACATGAAAGAACCGCATGTGTCAGTCTTATCAATATTTTTGTCATCCCACAGTGTGAGGCATGGGCTTCAACATCGATCGCTCAAAAGAAACCACAGAATGTAAAAGATCATCAAGGAAAAGCCACTAAAGAGGCAACCTATGCACGAACGCTACTTCTTCTTCTGCACCTACTTCCGGCTAAGTATCGCTCTACTCCGCATGCTGCCCTTGCTCTACTTCGTTACAGGCCCATCTACTAATATAATTATGTGGTCCTTGCTTCTGAAACGCCGAGCGCAAATAGAATAAATGGCCTCCTCAGCATGTCGTTGGCCACACCTACTTCGGCGTTGAAAACATGCGAGGGCTGTTCATGGGTCGGATCAAACCTCGCGGGTCTTAGTGTAGTCGGGTTGGTCCGACGCAAAAAACGGCACTTCACGGACTACGGTCTGCCGACACATGGATCAACCGCATGTGCCAATATTATTAGTACGTTAGCCATCAGACATGTGAGGCATGAGTTTCAACGTCGACCACTCAAAACCATTCGCAGATAATAAAAAAACAGCAAGGGAAACCCGCCAAAAAGGAAACCTATGCACGAACGCTCCATCTTCTTCTGTACCTACTTCCGGCATAGTATCGCGCTCTAGTCCGCATGCTTCCCACGTTCTACCTCATTACAGGCGCATCTACTAATGCCCATGTGCGGTTCTTGTTTCTGAAACGCTGAGTACAAATAGAATAGTTGGCCTACGCAGTATGTCGTTGGCCGCACCTACCTTGGCGTTGAAAACATACCAGGGCTCTATTCACGGATCGGGTCAAACCTCGCGGGTAGAGTGTGGTCGGGTTGATCCGACACGTCCCGCAAAACGTTTGAGCTGTCGACATCTGACCCGATCCGATCGGTAAGATTACACAAATCTCCTCACGCGACCCGACCCAACGCGACCCGTTAGAGTCAGAACACCAGCCCTAAAAAATAGTTTATGGGGTCAATACCGTACGAAACTCTCCATCTTCTCTCGAAAAAAAATATCCAAAAGCATTTTTCGTAAGCCTCGGGGTACTCCTCACCATGCACGGCTCCCCTTTGCTATCCTTCCCCTGACAGCGTCGTGTCACTGACATCGTCCAGCGGGTCGTATCGACAATAGAAGCTCCCGTCTGCGTAAAAATGCGGAACCATGCGCGCCCGCGGATATACCAGAAGAAAGGGGAGCGGTGCACACATTTACCGGTAAGACGACATGACATGAAAACCCTTGGAAAATTATGCTTAAAGAGTGGACGGCAGACCGGTAGGACAAAGTTTCAATACCTTGGAGGAAATGCGGACAAGCGAAAGGCGGAAGCAACTGTTAGCAGCGAACCGAAAATAGATGGTCAACTGGCAACACCGCAGGTGTTCTGAGGGGCAGTGTAGTAAGCAGTACCAGGAGTTGCTATACATGCCGCAGGAACCCACTGCACATCGGAATCCCAGGGTAGGAGGGAAAACACCACCAGGAAAAGGCGGCGATGCAGGGATAAGCTAGACCTTAAGAATCTACGCTCGTAGTCTACACACACCGCCTCCACAACACAGGCGAACTAGCCTATTAGTCGTGGCAAAAGTTGGCCTATTTACGCTTTGATCAAAAGCGCTAGTTTACGGGGTGAAAAAGTACGTATCGTTCCACCATGTATGTTTTCCCCTCTCTCCTGGCTTGCCAGCTCCTCCATCTCCATTGTATGCAAAAATAGCATTTGTTTCTGATTCGTATTTCGGCCGCCACTTTGCGATATACAACTTTTGCGGCAGCAGCGTCCAAGCTCAACGGCAACTGGCAACATCTTACTGATATGTACAAGGCGTTACACACGAAATTGTGCGTGTTGTCCGGTCGTACACGACTCGTTTGGGCTAGATATCGGCGCATACCACGGTACTCGTCGTTCGCACGGTTCAAGCTTGCCTGCTCGTCTAGGGTCTCCTCGTCAAGCTTCTGCAGGATGGCTACGAGCGCGAGGCTCGTGTCCTCTTGATCGCCACGCTTGAACTGAAGCCGCACAGACACATGCACCCAGCGTCGACAAAGCACGGGGCAGCAGTAGTGCGGTGTCGGTCATTTGTTTGTGCAAAACATACGAGTCAGCAAAACTTCATACCCGTGGACCTCCAGAACAGGACCTCTCCCGGTTCATCGTAAGTTGGAAAAAGAGAACCACGGTGTACCCATGACAGCGCATGTTCCACTGTTGGGGGGGGGGGGGGGGGGGGGGGGGGAGCAACCAGCTTAAGACAATTTCTTCCTACGGTACGTCCTGGTATTGCCGAACGGCTCAGAAATCGACGTGCTGACGAAGCAGAAAAGGGTGCTACCGTCTTCTGGTCGCGATAAATGCTGAAACCACGTTATTGTAGGGGTGTTCCCTGGTACATGTCAAATACTGTGCCGTGAGAAAAATCTTGTGCGTATCTCTGCTGGGGGGCGGAGGGGTCCTCGTCCTTTTAAAGGGAAGAGGACCTTCAGGCACCGCCAGCTTCCGTCGGAAAGCTCGAGCAACGGGATCTCGTGGTTTCTAGAGCTATGAGCTATGCGCGGCACGTGCATCTACACTACGCGCGTGTGATGCCTCGCTCTGCGCCAGCCGGGAGGAACATACATAATCAATCGCAAAGCTACGAGCAGGGTGCCGCCGAGCTTGCCTCAAAGCTCATATCAACTCGGGGCACATCAATGGGATATGTACGCAAGCAGTCAACCTGGGAATTATTTTGTGTCACAGCCACTTCATGGGCAGCAGTAGAGAACCTTCAAGCTCTGGACGAATGCTCACCACTTCAAACTTTTCGAAGAACGTATCCACCAAGTAGGTCGGCTCCAGCGCCCCCGCCTCATCCTCGCTCTGGAGAGCCTGGGGGGACAGCGCCCACGTTGGGGTGGGGTATGATTGAGGCTTGTCCTCGACAGAAGTGTATGTGCTGAAAATATGCGTAATTGCCTAGACTATGCGGGTCGAACAGCATTCTGTTGCCATAATGTTGTCGGGAAACATCTCTAGGTGTATCATCGCGTTTCGCCGCAACTGCGATACCTGGTACGACATTTTATCATGCATCGGCGACAAACGGCAGAATGCTATGTGCCGCACAGTTTCTCGGCGGGCTAGCAGCTGTACTACGGCACCGGTAGATCCTACCGTATATGCTAAAACGAAAAAGATAAAAAAAACGCGAATCATTTAAAAAAATAGCATCAGTCAAAAATCATAAAGCTACCCCGGTCCATCTACACGAGAGCTCAAGGTGGTGCTACAAAGACGCAGTCAAAGGAGAACGTAATCGTATCAACTTTGCAATTTTGGCATGTGTATTGTGTATAAATGAGCTGCCATCGACGCAATTTCGTTGTCACACACCTTAATGGTCTTCGACATAGCCCACGTCATCTCTTTCCCTGTGACAGGCGAAGTCCGTCGAGGTAAGGGCGGGAGACAACCAGAATAGAGCGCACGGAACAGTTCGATGAGATGAGTACAGCAGTGTCTCTACCGGGGTCGCGCGTTCTCTCGCTGACCAACTGTCGATCTAAGCTTTGGATGGCTGCTCCGTCTATCTGGGACCCTACCGTTGCGGACGGTACGTACCCTCATATTGTCCTGCCTCAGATAACAGTCAGCGGTGTCGTCTCTGCCGTTTAATGCTGCTTTTTACTGCAAGTTACTCTTCTTAGCTGTGCCCAACAAGCACGTTTCGAAACTGGAATATTACAAATAGATCGTACTTAGTGGCGTCTCACCCTTAGTAGGGGTATCACCGCCCGGGAACTCCAGCAGTTTCTGGTGGGTGATGGGCATCTTTCTCATTATCTGAACTGCTGCCGACAAGAAACAAGTGTTGCCCATGTTCCTCAGGCCTCTAAACGGTGTGCATAACGGACGACAAACAGCACGCAACAGGTCGGGGACGCATTCCATGAGACCAGCGCGGAGTCAGGTGCGATGTGGCAAGTTCAAAAAAACATCCAGTCATACCAGCCCGACAATTTGCAACAAACAAACGCCTCCTTCCTTCGCGGTTTCGACTGAGCCAAGGCTCCTCAGGCCTCCTCAAACGAACGGACTGTAGGTACTATCAAATCCCACAGCTGGGTAATGCTCAAAACCCAACCCCTAAAATCGCTATATTTATGACTCCCGTTGTTTCAGGTGAGCCATCGCCATCTGAGGTGCTAAGTGCGTCTCGTCTCCAAAGCTAGCGCGGTCGAACGCACCGGTACTTTGGGATCGTGACAAGGGCGTTGCTGCTGGTTACGACGTCTTCGCGCTTCGTGGCTCCGTTGTCTGGGGAGCTGGGGCCCTTGCCCTTCGTCTTCCTCCCCTTCCGACCCCCACGCTTCTGAGAAGTTCCGCTGGCTTTTCCCGATCGAGCGGGACCTGTGCTGCCGCTGCTCCCAGCTTGCTCGTTGTGGGTGTTGGCTCGTCCAGATCGTGTCCGCAGAGGGGACACGACAATGTCAGAAATATCTTGCTCAGAGGAGTTAGCGTCCGTGGCGTCCGCTGCCGACCCATTTACCTCTGCAGAAGCCCCCGCAGAGAGCGACTGGCCCGTCCGGCCTTCCGAAATAGCATGGTCCCCAGACGATGGCGTTATCGGCGGCCCGACTACCGCGGTCAACACTGCTTGAACAGACGATTTTCCCGACTGCGGTTCGGACGAGCGTGGAGGCGAGACCTCTCGTGTCGGCGCTGCCGCCGACTGCGGTTCGGACGAGCGTGGAGGCGAGACCTCTCGTGTCGGCGCTGCCGCCGACTGAGCGGTTACCGTCCCCCCCGCTGCGGCTGCTCCAGCCTCGTCGGATACTACTGCTGGCGAAAGCAGCAGTTCCGACCTGCCAACATCAGGAGGAACCTGCTGCCGTGCCGGTGTCCCTGACGACGGGGTGGCTTACCGTCCGCCCCACCGCTGCTGCTCCCTCGTGCTCGGGCACTGCTGCGCTCGAACGCGGCAGCGGTGACCCCCCAGCGTCAAGTGGCACCTGTTGCTGCGTCGGCGGTCCTGACGATAATACGAATGCCGTGTCCAGAGAAGCCGGTACCGCCCTACTTCCCGACTGTGGCTGTTCAAAGAGTGGGAGCGAGGCTTCTCGCATCAGTGCCGCCCCCGAAGGGATGGTTACCGCACCCCCCACCGCGGCTTCTACTCTGTTCTCGGCCACGTCGGAGACCACACGCATCAGTGACGACCTGTCAAGGGCGGCTGGCACCTGCTGCAGCGTCGGCGTCCCTGCCGACGGTGGTACGGGAAGCTCGACTACCGCGGTCACTATCGCTTGCACGGTCGGCCTGCCCAGCGCTTCCGCCGACGGGGTCGATGACGCCCCTTCCACCGCGTTTTCTTCCCCTTGGCGAGACTCCTCGCGGGCCGCACTCAGCAGTGGAAGCCCGACAATGTCGGGAGGCGCCTGCCGCAGCGCCAGTGTTCCCGCCGACGAGGCGACCGCCGTATCGACCAGTGAGGCTTGGGTCGCCTGGGCCGCCTGGGCTCCCCTTTGTTCCGACTGCGGCTGTTGTGCTTGCGCCGCCGGGGTCGCTGCTCCCCCCCCCCCCGGCGTTTCTGGCGCCTGGTAGGATGTCTCGGCCACCGAAAGCGGTAAGGACGACCTGCCAACGTTATCAGGCCTCGGCTGTAGCGTCGGCGATTCTATCGACGGGGTGGTGACCGCCCCCCCCATCCCGGCTATCGCCTGGCCAGGCACATCGGCAGCCGCGTGCGGTAGTGGGATCCCGTCAAGGTCCAGTAGGCATCAGCTGCCTCGTCGGGATTCCTGCCGACGGTGACGTTGGAGACTCGATCACCGCGGTCACTACCGCTTGCACGGTCGACCCGCCCAGCGCTTCCGCCGACGGGGTCGCTGACGCCCCCTCCACCGCGTCTTCTTCCCCTTGGCGAGACTCCTCGCGGGCCGCACTCAGCAGTGGAAGCCCGACAATGTCGGGAGGCGTCTGCTGCAGCGCCAGTGTTCCCGCCGACGAGGCGACCGCCGTATCGACCAGTGAGGCTTGGGTCGCCTGGGCCGCCTGGGCTCCCCTTTGTTCCGACTGCGGCTGTTGTGCTCGCGCCGCCGGGGTCGCTGCTGCCCCCCCCCCCGGCGTTTCTGGCGCCTGGTAGGATGTCTCGGCCACCGAAAGCGGTAAGGACGACCTGCCAACGTTATCAGGCCTCGGCTGTAGCGTCGGCGATTCTATCGACGGGGTGGTTTACTGCACCCCTCCACCGCGGCTATCGCCTGGCCAGACACATCGGCAGCCGCGTGCGGTAGTGGGATCCCGTCAAGGCCAGTCAGGCATCAGCTGCCTCGTCGGGATTCCTGCCGACGGTGATGTTGGAGACTCGATCACCGCGGTCACTACCGCGTGTACGGTGGATCCGCCCAGCTGCGGCGGTGGTGAGGATGGTAGCGAGGCGTCAAGCGTTGGCGTTTCCACTGATGGGGTCGCTGACGCCCCCCCCACCGCGTCTTCTAGCTCCTGGTCAGACGCCTCGTTAGCCATAATCAGCAGTGGGAGCCCGCTAATATCGGGAGGCGCCTGCTGTAGCGTCGGTATTCCCGCCGACGGGGCGACCGGTGTCTCCACCAGTGAGGCTGGGGTCGCCTGGGCTTCCCGTTCTCCCGACTGTTCATGTACCGGAGGAGGGACAATGTTTGTGTCATTTATAGGTGGTATCTGCGCGGGACCAGGCGCAGAGTAGAGATGGTGACTTCTTTGAATGGGAGTTGAGGGTGCCGCGCGTGGGTCGCCTAAAAGCTCCCGAACCGGATCCCTACAAGGATCAGCGAAAATAGCGCACGTTTCAAACGTGTCGAAATCGCGGCAAGATATGACAGGGATCGAAGCCGGTGCGTAGCTACCACGCATGAATGCCGCCATATCGCCACAAGCGTGTTACACAACGACCAGGGAGACACTTGTGAGAGCTACAGAGTTTGGCCTTAAACCATTGCTGGAATACGCTTTTTTCGGGGCATGTCCGTAGCCCCACATAACAATAGCGGTACTTATCAATATACCTTGAAATATTCACATGTATGCGTGTCTCTTTTCGGTGCCGTTGGGGTTGGGGAAACTTCCCCGCCGACTCAATCGCGCGCGAATTTTCATGCAGCTTGTCACCTTTTTTCTGGTCCTTTGGCGGAGATACAGCGATCGTACCACCCAAAGAAAGACCGCCAACGCCACCAGAACAAGCAACATAGCGCCGGAGGGATTGCTGAGCCCCAGCACGTTTGCCTGCGTAGAGGCGGCGGTACCATGGACGGCGTTAGCCAATGCCCACCGGGTTTGGGCTGTTTTTTTTACATCAGTGCATGGCGTTGCACGCTCGGCGCCACCAGTCAGTACCCTGTGTGTGAGAAGCACAACCGATCCTATGAAAGGTGAAAACCTGTTTTCTGTGTTTTCTATGCGGTGGTTGAAGCCCTACTTTATATAAGCGCTACAGATAACAGCTACCAGATATTAGGTCAACCGAGTTTGCCGTGGGGGGTATTTATGAGGGAATCAGACTAGATGTACACCGAAGCCGTGAAGCCTGTTGATGCCACGGGCTCCCACATCACTACACAGGCCAGCAGCTTACAGCTGTGTCTAAACTTGGTCATAAAACGCTTTGCACACAGCATCTGCGCCTCGGGGCGCCGTGTCGATCATGTACAACTTAGACAAAGCCGTAACTCGCTAACCCGTGTAGTGAAGGGCGAGGCGTGCGGCGTAGAGGATTGTCACAGTTGCGATATACGTCAAGTCCTGACACCTTTGAGCAGCCCCACTGTACGGTCGTGAGGGGTACGCTCGTGGTGCTTCGATTAGGATTGGTATTGAGACCCGTCTCGCTAATCCACGCTGTGTCCGCCAGGTTGTCTCTGCGGACCCCGCGAAAGAGAAGCAAGGTTTGGGCGAACGGGAGACCGACCTCCCCCCCATTCTGGGTTAGGGTCTTCGGTCTCCCGCTTGTGCGCTTCTCGCCAACCCCCTAGCCCAGGATGGGAGGGGTTCGGTCTCCCCTTCGCCTAAACCTTGCTGCTCTTTCGCGGAATCCGCGGAGACGACCTGGCGGACACAGCGTGGTTAGCGAGACGTGTCTCAATACCAATGCTAATCGCGTCACCACGAGCTTACCCCTCACGACCATAGAGTGGGGCTGTTCAAGGGTGTCGGGCTCGACGTATGTCGCAACTCTGATACCTCTCTACGACACGAGCCTCGCCCTTCACTACACTGGGTTAGCGAGTTACTGCTGTGTCTAAGCTTTTGGTCATTAAGCGCTTGACGAACAGCATCTGCGCCTCCTGGGCAACGTATCAACTACGTGCGATCGACATACACGACGATACGAATGCATGCACAACGACTCACACTTCCAGAAACCAGTCGGGATGCTTCTCTCCAACGGCAACCGGCGACCAAATCGGTAATCATGGATCTCAAACAAAGCAAGCTTGAACCCTATCAATGGTTTCATTTCGGCCATTCTCCTCCTGGATTCGAGGTACGCATGGACGCTTGGACAGTCTCCCGGATCAACGAGTGAACCACCTACCTTTGAGTGTAGCGCAACAACCACACGGGTTAGAGGTCTTTGGGGGCACGTCTCTGTCGACTTGTGGTCGCCTCCGCCCTCTAGGAAGTAGCTCGATGAGCTGCGAGCTACTTCCTATAGGGCGGAGGCGACCACAAGTCAACCGAGAGCAGCACCCACCGACCTCAACCCCGTGTGGCCGTCGCTCTACACTCGCAGGTGGGTGGGTCACACACGTCTTGATCTCCCGTGCCCATCAGGGTATACCCACTTCGAACAGATAACACACACCAAGAGCGCGAGATGGTGCCATGATCCTCAAGCCAGCCAAATACAAGCAGTCTTACCAACCGTGCCATGGGAGCGCGAAGCAGTACAACTCGTATCAAATTCCGCACAGGTACAAGATATCTTGCATATTATAATCCGGGTGTATCTCCTACTTCAGCAGCCTGAGTTGGTTCGTATGGACGATGCTATACTCGTCACTTGCATTCGATTTCGTTTCCCCCTTGAAGCCCCAAAGGAGTTACAGATATCAATAGGAGCACTACACCCTACCCATACCCCACCGTCCGTTCTGAGAAAAAACATCGCAGCCGCAAAGTTTGTTTCCAAGAGAGGAAAGTAACAAAAAACGAGCAGTCTCGTCGCTATTCCGAAACACTTGTAACCACCAAAACCTTACCAGGGTATTCCTTTTACTACTGCAACTACGTGATCACGTAGAACTCCATGTGTGTTGACTCCGAACACCGGGGGGTCAGTTCTAAAGGGGAAAACACTCGGCCACGCACGAGCGGCATCAGGGTACGTGCTGCAGTACTTACCGAAGGAAGCGGCAGGTCTTCGGCAGCAGATGGCATAGACGCTTCTCCGGAAACAACTGGCAACGGAACGTCGAGGGCGGCGATGAACAACGGACACGTTTGTCACTACATAGTGCAAGTACAGTATACGATCCGGGTGGTAATTATTCCCAAACCCCAAAACGACCATCCACTGCTGTATCACTCGGGGTACGTTGTATATCACCCCCCCCACACACAATACCACTCCGGGCGATAAAATCAAGAATCCAATATACTGTCACCGGGAGTGTGTAATACAATGCAACATACGGCATGGTACGCACTCGTTCACATGTGGAAGTGTTGTTACTTGTACCCCCGCAATACAATACTTGCAAGGGTGTGTCTAGTACGGTGGGTAGTTTCGCGAGTATGGCATTGGGGTCAATACTAAGAGTACCCGACTACCCGGGTAAGCAATCAAAAATACTCGTTACCCACTATGGAGACGGGTGTGGTGTTGGGGGGCTGTACTATCGGTAATATATACCCGTTCGCAAGGGCTAACATACCCAGCTCTAGTCGGGTAAACAATGGGGGGCAAGCGGGTGCAAGGAAGGGGCACAGCCTTCGGGCTTGGTTGACCATCCCGCCGACCATCTTAAGCTGTCGTGGAGGCGTTACTTGTACATCAACAATACGATACTTGTATAGTTGTGCCCTCTTGCCCCGCATGATCCGAAGACATCAGGACAAGGAGAGCAACGTAACCTCTTCGGAACTCCAGAGGAAACAAATGTCGAAAAAGTGGCGACTACTGCACCGGCCACACGAAGCAGACCGGGCTGCAGGGGTAGGGGACGAGCGTGGGGGACACATAGGATACGTGCGCGGCATGTTGGTACTTGCAATGCTGCACACGCTTCCTAGATGGTCGATGAGACCGCACGTGTCACCTTTCAGGGCGCTACACCTCGGTCCCAAAGGGCTGCTTGTTAGAACACGTCCTCAAACATGGCCACAGTAAGGGCTGTGAAAAGGCGGTAAAACGGGTCGTCTGAACAGTAATCTGTTAGCGAACAGGGTCAGAAACGCCTGCAGCCATTTTCGGCATGGAACTGGAAAACACACACTCTTGAAAAACACACTCGAAAACGGCATCGAAACGCCTGCGGCATGTGCTTGTGGTTCTCACATTAATTCATCGCCCGAATCTAGCCTGTCGTCTCCAGACAGGCTTCAATAGCTCTAGAGCGGAATATTACCTCAGAAAAGAACTAAAGCAAACGCAAGCTGAAGCAAGGCGTATACCCCAGACAATGGTATCTAAGTGAAGTCATATATCATTAGTAGCATCCGCGACATTGGGCCAAGAAAACAAGTATAGCAGACACCATGGAGGTCAGCAGTGACAGACGGTATCCTGGGGATCTGAAAATGCTAAATAAACCAAACCCGATTCCGGCGACAACAACGTTCATGATGATTTCGAGAACTCACAAAGATTATTCCTTTCATGCCAAAACGTATGGTTATCACAAGTACTCGCACACTTGAAAAGCGCTTTTATGGCATGTAAAAACTCAGAAGGTGAGCACTATTGGTCGCCGCAATCCGAGATGAACAAAACAGAATACTCAACACGGCGGGCTTTGCACCGTGTGGCCCTGCCCCTGAGTGGGTACAGAAAGTCAACGACCACGCAAATACAACTGTTTCAAATATATGCCGACAACACGTTCCTCTTCCGATTTTCCCCCGCTTCGCACAACCTAACTTCACCGACGAGATACCACCGATTCCCAAAGGCCAACTCGATCCATTATCCCAAAACTTCCAATAAAAACCAGACGCGTGCCGGACGAAACGGATTCCGAAAGGCTAACTCGACTAACTCTACGAGCACTTCAAGCTGCCCGCGAAAACACCACACAGCAGGCATAAAGGACAAAAAAATCAAAACAACAAGGTAGGCACACAAGGCAAAACTAAAAACAGCTTTGCTGCAGCAGTCTCTCACCGGGTGCGTCTAGGGACACCGAAGTGGGTGGTAGGTCCACATCCGCGCAAGGCATAGCGCCTTCGGCATCGATACCTCCGCTCGCGGCCGGCGCAGATACCGACATGTCAAGGACCCCCCCCTGAGTGTTGGCACGCCGCGAGCGAAAGCGTGTACCAGGTACATGATGAACGATGCTATTTCAATTTCTGTCAGGGGCTCGCCCATCACTACACGCGCTAGCGAGTTACGGCTTCGTCTAAACTTGTTCATTAATCGCTTGACACACAGCATTGTGCCTCGCGGGCGCCGTGTCAATAACGTACGAACGACAAGCACGATGGTACGAATGGCGCACAGCGACTCGCGCTTCCAGAAACCAGTCGCAATGCTTCTCTCCAACGGCAACCAGCGACCAAATCGGTAGTCATGGGTCTCAAGCATAGCAAGCTAAAACCCTATCAATGGTTTAATTTCGGCCATTCTCCTCCCGTATTCGAGGTACGCATGAACGCTTGGATCGTCTCTCGGATCAGCGTGTGACCCGCCTACATTTGAGTGTAGCGCGACAACCACACGGGGTGGAGGTCGTTGGGCGCCCGTCTCTGTCGACTTGTGGTCGCCTCTGCCCTCTGCGGAGTAGCTCGATGAGCTCCTCCGTAGAGGGCGTCGAGCTCCTCCGTAGAAGGCGGAGGCGACCACAAGTTGACAGAGACCTGCGCCCAACGACCCCCACCCCGTGTGGTTGTGGCGCTATACTCAAAGGTGGATGGGTCAAACGATGACTCGGGAGACGATCCAAGCGCTCATGCGAACCTCGAAAGCAGCGCACAACGGGGGGCCGAAGGCCCTAGCCAAGGCTGGGAGGGGGGGTCGGTCTCCCTTGCGCCTAAACCCTGTTGGTTTTTCGCAGGATTCGCAGAGACGACCTGGCGGATACAGAGTGGTTAGCGAGACGTAGCTCAGTATCAACAATCGAAGCACTACGGGATTATCTTCGGCACGCCGATCAGCGGGAGACCTCCGGAACGTACGGTCGGACGCACGTCTAACGGGCAACGTCTTAATGTCATGTGGTTGCCTTAGAAATGGTCGGGGGGGTTACGCAATAACATGATGAAACCCGAATGGTGTCCCAACCACATTGGGTGGTTCCTCAGTTGAGGAGGTCCGTCGGTCAGACACAGCTGGGCCAACAAGCGCCAACTCAATCGTAGCACGCGTCTGTATTAAGGCAACAAAGTGATTAGCAGATTAAAGGCAAGGAGCGCATATGGCCAGGCAGGCTTGTTTGATAGTCACATGTCTTGATCTACGTCTTCCGGAGTCGTCCCGTGCCCCATCAGGGTATACCCACTCCGAACAGATACCACACCGAGAGCGCGATATGGTGTCATGATCCTCAAGCCAGCCAAAAACAAGCCTTCTCACCAACCATGCCATGGGAGCGCGAAGCAGTACGACTCGTATCATAATCCGTACAGATACAAGATACCTGTATCTTGTAGTCCGGGTGCATCTCCTACTTCAGCAGTCCGAGTTGATTCGTGTAGCCGATGCTGTAATTGTCACTTGCATTCGATTTGGTTTCCCCCTTGACGTCCCAAAGGAGACTCTATTAATAATATCAATAGAAGCAATACACCCTACCAATACCCCACCATCCGTTCTGACAAAAATCATTACAGCCACAAAGGTTGTGTCCAAATGAGGAACGAAAAACGAGCAGTCTCGTCGCTACTCCGAAACACATCTAAGCACCAAAACCTTACCAGGGTGTTCCCTTTACTACTGCAACACGTGATCACATAGAATTCCAAGTGTATGGACCCCCACAATTGGGGGGTCAGTTTTAAAGGGGGAAACACTCGGCCACGCACGAGCGGAATTCATGGTACGTGCTGCAGTACTCACCGAAGGAAGCGTCAGGTCTTCGTCAACAGACGGCAGAGACGCTTCTCCGGAAACACCTGGCAACGGAACGTCGGGAGAGGCCACGAACACGTTTACCACCGAATATCGCAGGCAAAGTTACGGCCCAGGTGGTAATTGTTCCAAATTCCCAAAACGACCACCCTCCTTCTCACTCGAGATTAGTTGAATATCATCCCGCCCCACTATATCGCCCCGGGTGATAAAATCTATAAATTCCAAGATACTGTCACCGTGGGTGTGTAATACGCTGTCATCTACGGTATGGCATTCACTCTTTTACACGTGGAGGCGTTACTTGTACCTCCGCAATAGGATACGTGCAAGGGTGTGTTTAGTACGGTGGGTAGTTTCGCGAACATGGCATTGGGGTCAATACCAAGAGCACCCGACTACCCGGGGATGCAATCCAAAAACACTCATTACGTAGGATGGAGACGGGTGTGGTATTGGGGGGCTGTGATAGCGGTAATATATACCCGTTCGCAAGGGCTAACATACCCAGCTCTAGTCGGGTAAAAGATGGAGGGCAAGCGGGCGCAAGGAAGAGGCACAGGCTTCTGGCTTGGTTGACCATCCCACGGACTATCTTGATCTGTCGTGGAGGCGCTACTTGTACATCCGCAATAGGATACTTGTATAATTGTGCCCTCTGGCCCCACACAATCCGAATACATCAGGGCAAGGAGAGCAACTCAGCCTCTTTGGGACTCCAGAGGAAAAATATGTCGAAAAAGATGTGGCGACTATCGCATCGGCCACACAAAGCAGACCGGGCCGCAGGGGTAGGGGACGAGCGCGGAGCACAACGAGAGGACACATACAATACGCCCGCGGCATGTTGATACTTGCACTGCTGCACGCGCTTCCTACAAGGTTGATAAAACCGCACGTGTCGCCTTTTTGGGGCGCTACACCTCGGTCCCAAAGGGCTGCTTGCCAAAACACATCCCCAACTAGGGCTACAGTAAGGGCGTCGAAAAAGCGGTAAAACGTGTCGTCTGAACAGTCACCTGTTAGCGAATAGGGGCAGAAAGGCGTGCACGCATTTTCGGCCTGGAACTGGAAAACACACACTTAAACACACTCGAAAACGGCATCGAAGTGCCTGCCGCATGAATGTGTTGTTCTGACATTAACTCATCGCCAGCAGGCTCTACTAGCTCTAGAGTGGCCTCAAAAAACAACTAGACCAAACGACACACATGCAAAGCTGAAGCAAGTCGTACACTCCAGACAACGAACTTTACCACATATCAGCAGTAGCATTCGCGACATTGAGCGAAGATATCGAGCATAGAAAACAAGCATAGTAGACAACAAAGAGGTCAGCAGAGGCAGCCGGTCTTCTGGGCATCACCTACTACTAAATTTACCCAACCTCATTCCAGTGACAACACCGCTTATAACGATTTTAAGAACTCATCAAACATGCACCTTTCATGCAAACTTAATTACCACACGGACTCGCACAATGGGAAAGCAATTGTATGGCATTTCATAACCCCACACGTGAGCACTATTGATCCCCGCAATCCGAGCCGAACAAAGCAGAATACCGAAAACAGCGGGCTCTGCACCGTCCGGCCCTGCTCCTGGGTGTGGGCAGAATGTCACCGACCACGCCAATACAACCGTTTCGAATAGATTTAGACGACACGTCCTCCCCCGCTTTCCCCCGCTTCGCACGGCCTAACTCAATCGACGAGATGCCACCGATTCCAAAAGGCCACAACTCGATCAATTCTCCCAGCACTTCCAACAAAACCAGAAGAGAGGCCGGACGTGACGATTCTGAAAAGGCTACCTCGACCAATTCTACGAGCACTTCCCGCTACCCGCAACAAAACCAGACGGCAGGCATATAGGGCAAAAAACAAAACCACTGGGTAGGCCCACATAAAACAGAACCAATTTGCAGCAGCCTCTCACCTGGCGCGTCTAGGGATACCGAAGTGGATGGTAGGTCCACATCCGTGGAAGACATAGGGCATTCGGCATCGATACCTCCGCTCGCGGCCGGCGCAGACACCGGCATGTCCAGAACCCCCCGCTGAGTGTTGGTACGCCGCAAGCAAAAGCGTATACCAGGTACACGATGAACGATGTTATAGCAATCTCTGTCAGTGGCTCGCAAATCACTATACGGACTAGCGAGTTACGGCTGTGTCTAAACTTCGCCATTAAACGTTCGACATACAACATCTGCGCGTCGCCTTCGCCGTGCCCATCGCGTACGAACGACGAACACGATGGTATCAACGGCGCACAGCGACCCGCACTTCCAGAAACAGGTCGGAATGCTTCTCTCCAACGGCAACGGGCGACCAAATCGGTAGTCATGGATCTCAAACAAAACAAGCTTAGACCCAATCAATTTCCACCATGGAGCCACGTCTCGCTAACCACGCTGTGTCCAACAGGTTGCCTCCGCGGACCCCGCGAGAGAGCAGTTTGCGAGAGAGCAGCTTGGGCGCAGGAGAGACCCCTCCCCCCATTCTGGGCTAGCGTCTTCGGTCCCCTGTTGTGTATTGCTCGGGATATGGACAGTTCATCGAGCTACTCCGTAGAGGGCGGAGGAAACCACAAGTCAACGGAGAGGAGCGCCCACCGACCTCGGTCCCGTGTGGCTGTCGCTCTGCACTCAAAGGTGGGTGGGTAACACGCTAATCCGGAATACGATCTAAGCGTCGACGAGTGTCTCGAGTACGGCAGGAGAATGGCCAAAATGAAGTACTCGTTCTATTCAGCATTACAATGTTTGAAGGGATACCTCGCCAGCTATGGTTAGGATGATGATCAAATGGTCGGCAACTTTGTTCGTTAGCGATGCATTGCGGGAATGTCTCGTCGCTATTTCGAAACACGTCTAAGCAACCAAAACCTTACCAGGGTATTCCTTTTATTACTGCAACACGTTACCACATAGAATTCCAAGTGTGTGGATCCCCAAAAACGGGTGGTTGCAGTTCTAAAGGGGTAAACACTCGACCACGCACGAGCGGAATCATGGTACGTGCTCCAGTACTTACCGAAGGAAGCGGCGGGTCTTCCGCAAAAGACGGCAGAGACGCTCCTCCGAAAACACCTGGCAACGGAACGTCGGGGGAGGCCACGAACAGCGACACGTTTGTCACCGGTACAGTGTACGACCCGGGTAGTAATTATTCCCAAATCTCAAAACGACCGCCCACTGCTGTTTCACTCGGGACACGCGGTGTGTCACCCCCCCCACACACAATTTCACCCGGGGCGATACAATCTAAAATCCACGATATTGTCACCGGGGGGGTGCAATACAATGTCAAATACGGTATGGTACCCACTCGTTTAGATGTGGAGGCGTTACTTGTACCCCCGCAATATAATACTTGCAAGGGTGTGTTTAGTACGGTGGGGAGTTTCGTGGGTATGGCTTTGGGGTCAATACCAAGAGTACCCGACTACCTGGGTATGCAATCCAAAAATACTGATTACGTAGTATAGAGACAGGTGTGGTATTGGGGGGCTGTGATATCGGTATTATGTACCCGCTCGTAAGGCCTGACACACCCAGCTCTAGTCGGGTAAACAATGGGGGACAAGCGGGCGCAAGGAAGGCGCACAGGCTTCTGGCCTGGTTGACCACCCCCCCGACTATCTCAAGCTGTTATGGAGGCGCTACTTGTACAACAGCAATACGATTCTTGTAGAGTTGTGTCCTCTCGCTCCACATGATCCGAAGACATCAGGGCGAGGAGAGCAACGTAACCTCTTCGGGACTCCAGAGGAAAAAAATGCCGATAAAGAGGTGGCGACAACTGCATCGGCCACACGAAGCAGACCGCGCTGCAGGGGTAGGGGACGAGCGCGGAGAACATCGAGAGGACACATACGACACGCGCGTGGCATGTTGAAACTCGCACTGCTGCACGCGCTTCCTACAAGGTCGATAAAATCGAACATGGAGCTTTTTAGGGCGCTGCACGTCGGTCCCAAAGGGCTGCTTGTTAGAACACGTGCCAAGGACAGGGTCACAATAAGGGCGTCGAAAAAGCGGTAAGACGTGTAGCCTGAACAGCACCTGTTAACGACAAGGGGTAGAAAGGCCTTCAGACATTTTCGGCCTGGAACTGGAAAACACGCACTGAAACACACTTGAAAAAAGTATCGAACGCCTGCGGTATGTATTTGTGGTTCTCACATTAACTCTTCGCCAGAATCTAGCCGGTCGTCTAACGATACGCTCCAATAGCTGTAGAGCGGAATATTACCCCGGAAAAAAAAACTACGAGAGCAGACGACACACATGAAAATCTGAAGCACGTCGTATTCTCCAGACAGTGAAAACTAAGTGAAATCACATAATATATCAGCTGTAGCATCCGCGACATTGGGCCAAGAACACAAGTATGGCAGACAACATAGAGGTCAGCAGTGGCAGACGGTATCCTGGGCATCACCTACCACGAAATAAACCCATCCTCATTCCCGCGACAACACCGCTCACAACGATTTGAGAATTGACGCGCTGCTACGATAGAGGTAGCACTTTTCGGGTGAAATGTTTTCTGAATGGCGGGGGCTCCTTAACCCCAAATCGTCGGAAGCAGGTCCATGTGTTTCGTGCGATTGTCGTCGTGTGCCTAGGCCGTAGGATTTTACATCCGGTAGAAGGGTTATTTTTTCTCCAAAGAATCAGTTTTTGGGAAAGGTCTAAGCTCCGAAATTGAGGAAACCTCAGAAAAAACGGTGCACCTCTATCGTAGCACGCGTCAATTCACAAAACATACACGTTTCATGCGAAACGTATTGTATCACACGTATTCGCACAATGGAAAAGGATTTTATGGCACGTCAAAACTCAAAACGTGAGCTGTATTGGTCCCCGCAATCCGAGCCGAACAAAGCATAATACCCAAAACTGCGGGCTTTGCACCGTGCGGCGCTGCCCCCTGGGTGTGGGCAGAATGTCGCTGACTACGCCAATACGACGTTTCAAATAATGTGGACGACACATTTCTCCTTCCGCTTTCCTCCCGCTTCGCACGGCCTAACTCCTCCGACGATATGTCACCGATTCCAAATGGCCAACTCGATCAATTATCTCAGAACTTCCAATAAAAACCGGAGAAAGGCCGGACGAAACGGGTTCCGAAAGGCAAACTCGACTAGCTTGACGAGCACTTCTCGCTCTCCACGACAAAACCAGACGGCAAGCATACAACGCAAAACCAAAACACCACAACATAGGTACAGGGCGAAAAACAAAACCGATTTGCTGTAGCAGCCTCTCACCGGGCGCGTCCAGAGACGCCGAAGTGGACGGTAGGTTCACATCCACAGAAGGTATAGCGCCTTCGGCATCGATTCCTCCGCTCGCGGCCGGCGCAGACACCGACATGTCAACGACGTCCCCCTGGCGAGTGTTGGCACGCGGCAAGCAAAAACGCATACCAGGTACGTGATGAACGATGTAATTGTAATTTACGTCAGGGGCTCGCTAAATTGGTGAGCTGGGCAAAGAAAAGTCAGCGTAGCCAAATAGACTGTAGCGTACACGAAGAACTGTTTTTTCTCTGCCACTTCGGCCGCTTTCAAAGTTAACCTTGACGGGGAAAGACACAATGTCGACATCACCACGTGTACGAGTGGCGAGCAGCAACACATTGGAGCAAAACAGTAACAGGTATTAGGTAGCAAATCAATAACTCTATTGGAATTTGAGAGTTTACAGAGGAAAAATTTCAACAAAACGAAACCATGACAGCATCGGCCCCAGCTTGGTTGGGGATGATTAATTTGCTGTCCGACCCACAATGCGAGGAGTCGGTATTACATGGCACGGCCGTAGCAATATCCTACTCGTACTGGTTTTGAAATGAAAAGCTAATGCAGCGGGAAAATATATCGTAACGAGAAGACATGTCTACGATCTAGGGTCAAACGCTACCGGGCCTCTCAAAAGAAAGAGCGGCTCAATAAACCTAACCAAAACAATTCGGGGAAACAAGAAATTCGATATCTGTTATACTAAAGTTAGTGTAGGACACGACCTTCGTCAATAAAGAAGTCTAGCCTAAATCAATATATCGGTTATTATTGAGGGCAGGTAATGTAGTAGTCTACATTGGGCAAAACATGATCGTGATAACTCACCTGAGTGGACGACAGAAGTTCACCGGGAAACGGCAAAGACCCCTCCTCCGATGCATCAGGCAACGACACGTCGGGAGCAGCCGCGGACACCTCTCGAGGTGCATCGGAATCATCGCTGCAGTAGGAATCCACGTCCAGATCCTGACACACAGCATCGACATCCGGGTCCAGACACAAGGTGAATGACTGCAAAGCCAATGCGAAGAGTCTCGGCGATTGATCAGCTAAACATGCATTTTTCGGAGGCGAAGAAGATCTAATTGAACTTGTATAATAATATATTATCACCTGGGGTAGTCCCAGCCTCGATCTAAATTCCCCCCCTGTTCTTTCCCCTAGGGCGACGTGCTGCTCGCTGTGTTCTGGTGCCCTCGTGGTCTTGTTTGGATGTGAGATTTGTCTTGGTCAGAAAACAAAAAGGTCGTCGCATTGTGGGATGCATGGAGATCTTCCTCTCCAGAAGATTACAAAACAGAAGATCTAACTTCCACAATAGTAGAGACAAAACAAAAGCAAGCAAGACCACGGCAACGAACCAGATGAAACAGCCTAACCGGCGTCGGGGCAGCACCCAAACTGGGTTCCGAATGTAACTACTAGAAGGGTAGGAACATCACATTACACTGAGCTTTCCACCGAAACACATCCAGCACAACCAGTGTCCGTGCTGATGCCTCCTTTTTGAGCGACGATTTGTGTGGTCACAAACTACAAGAGAGAGATACATACACATCCCAAGTACAGTAAGGGGATCTGCCTATGCAATGCCAAACACAATCAAAACGAAGGGGGAACATAACCACCCTGGCATAACCCGAAGAAGGCTCTTAATCGGGTACCTCACTGTACCTGGACCATGAATACGTGTTTATAAAAAAAAAACTGTTTTTTCCACAAACTTCAGTAGATATAATATAGAGCTCTTCGAATGTGGGTTAGATGGTTGATTAACTGCCAGATGACTGGTACTCTATGGTACGATACAGTATCATATCATATAATATACTCCGTCTGGCGAAAGCGATTTGGTTGTTGAATATTTCGGCATTTCCGAAATGGACTACTAGATCATAATCAAGTATCTCTGGTGATTACTCACAAGTATCTCTGGTGATTAGTCACACAAGTATCTCTGGTGAATAGTCACAAGTATCTCTGGTGATTAGTCACGGCTATATATAGTTTCAAACAGCCACGACCTCGGTGATTAGAGCATGATTGCGAACAATCAATCGCATAATTGACCCAACTTGTACGTCGGTTATGTGTGTTGGTTGTCAGCACTACGGTCGTATGTGTTGATTACTTCCGACTTAAAAATAGATACTTGGTCGAGCGGTCAGTACGGTGGTTTGATTAATATATCTTTGACTTGAGACTATTGCCAACAGCCAGCAGTATATAATGGACTGAATCGGTATAGTGGAAGCCATTGTGTTGAATTCATGCACTTGAGGGTTTGAGCAAGTGCTGTCAACGTTTTGGGATTTTTTCCGTGATTGTTCGCCGAGATCAGTGAGCAGGACCGCGAACTTCCCATTAGAGGCATGTGTCATTTACGGACGTACCGCCGCGAGCGCGTGGCCGTCGGGGTCCTTGGCGAAAGTTATCAGCCGCGGTAAACAAAACGTGTAATAACACTGCGGTCAATAAAAAATAGCCGTCTGAGAAATAGCCAAAACAGAAACTGCACCCTAGAGCGATGTCGAACATCGGATTTCTTACAAGAAAATGCTAAACTGGTTTGAACAACAACTACAACGAAGCGTCGCGGTACACATTGGACTGCCACGTGTGTTGGCCGTAAACATTTCTCGGAAGGGTGAGCCAATTAATGCCGCGGGAACAAATGGCGTCAATGAGGCATCGAATAGTTTGTTTGCTCGGTGTAACGGTAAAACCAAACGCACAGCGGTATTGAAAACGCGATGACAAAAAATAACCATGGCAGCATCGGCCCCTGCTTGGTTGGGGATAATAAATTAGTTGTCCGACCAACGACGCGAGGACTTGCTATGATAGGAACGGGCGCAGCACCATCCTACTCGTACTAGCTATAAACTGAAATGTATTTGCAGCGGAAACAGGTCTCATAACGGCAAGACATATCTACGACCTAGGGCAATACACTACCGCGAGTCTCAGAAAAAAGAGGGGCACACGAAACCTAGGAAAACCAAACTGCGGGGAGACAACAAATTCGGTAGCTGTTACACTAAAGTAAATGCAGGACACGCCCTTTTTCAACAAATAATCCAGCCTAAAAGCAACACATCGCTTTCTTGTCGAGGGCCGGTACTGTGCATAGTAGTCCATATTTGGCAACACATGGCCGTTAGACCCGGATGAGGATACGATGCCTGAAGACCCGGGCGGGGACGGCTACTGCGATGACTTTCCCCATGTGTCTCGAGAGGTGTACGTGGCTACCCCCCAAGTGTCGTTGCCTTGTGCCTCGGAAGAAGCGTCTCTGCCGTCTGCCGGCGAAGACCAGTCGTCCACTCACCGGGTGAGTGGGTGAGTGGACGACTGGCCTTCACCGGTAGACGGCAGGGACGCTTCTCCAGAAGCACCAGGTATCGACACTTCGGGGAGAGCCGCGGACATCTCTCGAGACACATCGGGATAGCCGTCGCAGTAGCCGTCCACGCCCGGGTCTTGGCATCGTATCCTCATCCGGGTCAGGACACAAAGCATCCACGTCCGGGTCCTTACACTCAGTATCCCCCTCCGGGTTCTGACACGCGCCAAATCACCGCAAAGTCAATGTCCCGTCGACCGTACAGCTAAAAAAAAGCTTCTTGGAGGCGGAGCAAGTTTATTCAAACGTGATTTATACCTCACATTTCATAGACGAAAACGATAAACTGTTTTGAACGGTAAATAAAACGAACCGTCACGGTACACATTTGACGGCCACCTGGTTTGGCGTTGAAAGTTTCTCTTAAAAGGTAAACCAATAATGTCTCGGGAACAAATAACGTCAATGAGGCGTCGCCGTATTTGTTTGTTCGACGTAACACCGAAACCAAACGTACTGCGGTATTTGGCAGCAACTTGTCATCGCAGTAGACGTCTGCTCTGTGACGCTAAATTAACATTTGCTCGATAAGCTTTTGCCCAAAGACTGTGTATCAACATTTCTTCGGTAGGATGCTGCTCGATATCAAAATATTAATATAAACCAACAGTCAAACTGCCCATAATATGAACAGTTCGAGAGACATGGGTGAATACAGTGCACAACACCCTGAAATAAAAAAAAGTTAAAGAAAGGTATCCTGAGGTTGACATCCTGAGATTAACAGAAAATGATCAAAATAAATCGGGAGCCGTGTACTGAACATAGTGTGGGACATACTACTACTGTGTACCAGTAGCCCTCTATTTTCATTTTAACTGCGCCAAAGAGATTTGAGTTAAATCGACACACGACGCGTATGAAAATACGTGGAAGTGTGGTTAGCTTAACCTTTATTTTTCCCCATCCGCCGGAGGATAAAAAAACAAAAAACAAAAAAGCAAAAGAGATTATTACTCCAATTCCCACGTAAATTGTTCCCTGGAGAAAGGTACAGCTCTAGTGGGGTTAGTACCAGTGGCCAACGGATACCCGCCAACCTTGGGGGGAAAATACCGCGGTGCTCGCGAGCATTTTCGGATACTTTGGACGTACACCCGGGTACCCGTGTACCCGGGATTTTATTTGACCTTGTTTGGTCCATAAAATTGCAACGAACAGAGGGTTGGTAGGGCAGGGGTATCATGACACAACGTTCGACAGGGCAATTACCACAATGGTTTCAATACTCCGTACGTACATCTTACGTACAAACGGAGCCAATACAAGGGATTCAACGCGCTACTGGCCCGCATTCGCTGCGCATACACCCCAAACCAATTGGATATGGGGACGTATGTTTGTGTGTGCGAGGGATAGTATTCTAAGGGTTTCCTGCAGACTGTGTACGGCATGCCGCCCAGGGAACGTGATTAGAGGATGGCACGTTTCGTCTCCAGGGAATCACCTGCGTTCCCACGGCCCAATTGGGCGGATCGGTAGCGCAACGAACCCCGCGGGATTGTGATTCTTCGAGTGTGTGAGAGAAAGAGGTGTACCAAGTCTGTACTCATCAATTTCGAGGGCGGGGAATACCTTGGTACTCGCCGGTATTTCGGCTCCGCGTACCCGGATACTGGTCATTTTACTCTGGAAACCCCGGGGATGCCAATTTATTGTTCCCTACATGACGTCTCCTATACATTGTTTATTGTTCGTGTTTTTTTGCGGCATTTTTTGAATTTGAGGCCACGTCGACGGCTGCTTGGGGAGCTCTCGCCTTCGCCCGCCTTCGAAGTCGATCCTTGCCTGCTACTGCTGCACTGCTGCTGAACTGCTGTTGCGAGCTCCATGCGCTACGTGTCCGGCACAGTATTGGATACGTTAAAGTTAGTGCGGGTCGTGTGACGTGTGTGCGAGGGAGGATGCTTTTTGGCAAAATACCCAGACCCTCGCGTGTACTCGGGACGCGGGTAACTGGGTACCCCATGTGTTGTCTTGATATATGTCCTCCGGAGTCGTCCCGTGCCCCATCAGCGTATACCTACCCCGAACAGATAACACACTGAGAGCGCAAGATGGTATCACGGTCTTCAAGCCAGCCAAAAACAAGCAGCCTTGCCAACCGTGCCATGGGAGCGCCAAGCAGTACGACTCATATCATACTCCGCACAGGTACGAAGACATCTGTATATTGTAGTCCGGGTGCATCTCCTACCTCAGCAGCTCGAGTTGGTGCGTGTAGCCGATGCTGTAATCGTCACTTGCGTTTGATTTGTTTTTCCCCTTGAAGCCCCAAAGAAGGTACTCATATAAATAGAAGCACTACACCCTACCATCCGTTCTGAGAAAAAAAACGCAGCCACAAAGGTTGTGTCCAAGAGAGGGACGCAAAACGAGCAGTCTCGTCGCTATTCCGAAACACGTCTGAGCACCAAAACCTTACCAGGGTGTTCCTTTTTCTACTGCAACACGTGATCACGTAGAACTCCAAGTGTGCTGACCCCAAAACCGGGGAGTCAGTTCTGAAGGGGGAAACACTCGGCCCCGCACGAGCGGAATCGGGGTACGTGCTCCAGTACTTACCGAAGGAAACGGCAGGTCTTCCGCAAAAGACGGCAGAGACGCTCCTCCGGAAACGCCTGGCAACGAAACGTCGGGAGAGGCCACGAACAACGGACACGTTTGTCGCCGTACAGCACAGGTACAGTATACGACCCGGGTCGTAATTATCCCCAAACCCCAAAACGACCACCCACTGCTGGATCACTCGGGATTCGTTGTATATCACCTCCCCCACACACAATGATGTAATGCTGGACGGGGACATATACAAACATGTGAATATTTCACAAGTAGTTGCACAGGGATGTACACTATCACCCGATCTATTCAAGGTATATATTAATGACATGATAGTAGCAGTCGAAGCAGCAAAGCAAGGAGTCATGACGGGGGGAAGATATACGGTGTCGGGGTTGATGTTTGCGGATGATTTCGTGGGGATATCAGAAACACCCGAAGGATGGCAGAAACAGATAGAGAAAGCACCAGAGTACACTAGGAAATGGAGAGTGACAGCGAACGTGAAAAAATGCGCAGTAGTCATATGTAACGAAGACAGGGGGAACCCGGTAAAATTCAAACGTAAGTGGGGAGAAGATGAACTACCGATCGTAGACCAGTATACGCTCCTTGGCGTAGAGACCTCAAAGGACTGCTCTTGGGACGCACACAAAAACGAAAGTAATAGGGAAGGGTAAATCACAAGTAGGCAAGATGGATGCAATCCTAACTACCGATCAAGTAACGCTTCCACATGTAATTGAGTGCATATGTGGCAGTGTATTACACCCCCCCAGTGACAACGTCTTGGATTTTAGATTTCATCGCCCGGGGTGACATTGTGTGTGGGAGGGGAAGGGGAGGGGGCGTACTCATTTGTTGCTTGCCTTAGTCATTTGACCATTTACGCATCCCTTTCGAGACGGAGCACCGTTCCTACTCCTAATAGCGACACCTCCAACGTTTGGGCGCTCATTACGTTTCTTCCATATACTAACTAAAAACTGTTTGCTTATTGTATCCCCGTCCTGGTTCCCCGCCTGCGGCCACCATCTATCTCCTAGTATAGCGATCATTTTTTTATGTTACTCTCAATTCTACCAACCTTTTCCACGTCACATACGTCTATTTTCCTAATCTCCTCTAACGCATCCCGTTCCTCCTTGCATATTTCACATTCTCTTACTATGTAAATCCTACTCTCTATTGTTGTGCGACACGGGCACATGTTTGTAGCCACGTCTTCCTCCTTCCGACTACTGGTATATCTCTTTCTTCTTTCTGGTAGGTCCAGGTCCCCTACACGAAATCGCAGTTTCAGCATTTTCGCGTGGTCCATTGGGCCGTGCAGATAAGTTTTCATTCCAATGTCTTCCCTCAACCCCCCGTATATCTCTAACTACTTCTCCTATTTCACCTTATTTCTTAGCGCTAGCCTTTCCCGTTCTTTTATTGATTTTACTTCTTTTTTTTTGTATCGACCAAACTTGTCTATGGACAGTACCCCTTCCTGGTCTCCCCCTAAATCGTTCCATATTTTCTCGACTACGTCATTCCATCTTATTCCAGCTCCCCCTTTTGTTTTTTCTCCCATATCAACTATGGCTGGCAACCTCTTTTCTGGCATGTTCTTTGCTTTGTATTGCCATTTCATCTTTCTCACGTCTCTGATTGTTTTAAGTGGGTACATTCCTAGTGCTGCTCTTAATGCTATATTGCTCGTCGTATTTGAGCTCCGTAGTATCTTTTTGGCTGCTGTCATCTGCACTGTTTCCAGTTGTTTTACGAACTTCGCGTTTCCTTCCCATACTTCTAGTGCATACTCTAATTTTGGTACAATCGCATTAATCAGAAAGTATATTTTAATCCTAATGTCAAGGTGGGGGTCTTGTAGGATCGCATCCATCTGGCCCACTTGTGATTTATCCTTTCCTATTACTTACGCTATGTAGAGCGAAATATGGCCTCACAAAATAACTAAGCAAACGACACACATGCAAAATTGAAGCAAGTCGTACACCCCAAATATCGAAGTTTAAGTGAAATCACGTATCAGCAGTAGCATCCGCGACATTGGGCCAAAATATCAAGCATAGAAACAAGTATGGCAGACGCGACAGAGGTCAGCAGTAGCAGACGGTGTCCTGGGCATCAGTCACTACTAAATAAACCCAACCTCATTCCAGTGACAACACCGCTCATAATAACTCGAGAACTCACCAAACATACACCTTTCGTGCTGAACGTATTGTATCACACGTACTCGCACAATGAAAAAGCGCTTGTGTGGCATGTCAAAACTCAAAAGGTGAGCACCGTTGATCCCCGCAATCAGAACCGAACAAAACAGAATACCCAAAACTGCGCGTTTTGCACCGTGCGGCCCTGCCCCTGGGTATGGACAGAATGTCACCGACCACGCCAATACAACCATTTCAAATTAGTGTGGACGAAACGCTTCCTCCTCCGTGTTCCCCCGCTTCGCACGGCCTAACTCCTCCGACGAGATGCCACCGATTCCCAACGGCCAACCCGATCAATTCTCCCAACACTTCCAACAAAACCAGAAGGCAGGCCGAACGAAACCAACTCCGAAGAGGCTAACTCCACCAACTCTACAAGCACTTCCCGCTCCCACAACAAAACTAGACGGCAGGCATACAATGGAAAACAACAAAATCGCAAGGTAGGCACACAGGGCGAAAAGAAAATCCGATTTGTTGCAGCAGCCTCTCACCGGGCGGGTCTAGAGACACCGAAGTGGATAGTTGGTCCACATCCGCAGAACGCTTAGCGCCTTCGGCATCGATACCTCCGCTCGCGGTCGGCGCAGACACCGACATGTCAACGATTTCCCCCTGACAAGTGTTGGCACGCAAGCAAAAACGCACACCAGACACATGGTGAACAAGCTAGCGTTGGGCTGCGAAAGCAACTGAGTTAAATCGACACACGACGCGTATGAAAATACGTGGAAGTGTGGTGAGCTAAAGCTTTATTTTTCCCCATCCGCCGGAGGATAAAAAAAAAAAAAAAATGCAATTTCTGTCAGGGGCTCGCTAAATTGGTGAGCTGTGCAAATGAAAGCCGGCGCATCCAAATAGACAACAGTGTACTCGAAAAATGTTTTTTCCTGCCACTCCGGTCATCCAACAACGCTTTCAGACCACCCAACAACGCTTTCAGGGTTAACCATGACGGAGAGTAACTCAATGTCGACAATCACCACGTGTACGCGCGGCAAACAGCAACATTTTGGAGCATAGCAGTAACAGGTACCTGGTATTAGGTAGTAAATCATTAACCCTGTTGGGACTTCAAACTTTACAGGGAAAAATTGACAACAAAACGAAAACATGACAGCATAGGCCCCAGATTGGTTGGGAAAGATAAATTTGCAGTCCGACCTACAATGCGAGGAGTCGATATTATATGGCACGGCTGCAGCACTGTCCTACCCGTACTAGTTTTGAAATGAAATGCTTTCGCAGCGGGAATAGGCCTCATAACGACAAGACATGTCTACGATCTAGGGTGAAATGCTACCGGGCCTCTCAAAAGACAGGGCGGCTCAAGAAACCTAGCCAAAACAATTCGGGGAAACAAGAAGTTCGATGGCTGTTATACTGAAGTTAGTGCAGGACACGACCTTTGTCCATAAAGAAGTCTAGCCTAAATCAATATATCGATTTATCATCGAGGGCCGGTACTGTAGTAGTCTTCAACGGGCAAAACATGATCGTGATAACTCACCTGAGTGGACGACAGGAGTTGACCGGTAGAGGGCAGAGACGCCTCTTCCGAGGCACCAGGCAACGGCACGTTGGGGGCGGCCGCGGGAAACCTCTCGAGGTGCATCAGAATCATCGATGCAGTAAAAATCCACGTCCAGATCCTGACACACAGCATCGAAATCCGGGTCCAGACACAAGGTGAATGACTGCAAAGCCAATGCGAAGGGTTTCGGCGACCGATCAGCTAAACATACATCTTTCGGAGGCAATGCAAGTCTAACCGAACGTGTATTATACCATATAACCGCCTGCGGTAGTCCCAGCCTCGAGAAAAATTCCCACCCTGTTCTTCCCGCTTACGCAATGTGCTGCTCGCTGTGTTTTGGTGCTCTCGTGTGCTCATTGGATTGCCGAGGCTCCTCTCTTCAGCAAACCGTATGACCTTGTTTGGATGCGAGATTTGTCTTGTTAAAAAAACAAAAAAGGTTGTCGCGTGGTGGGATGCATGGAAATCTTCTTTTCCAAAAATGCTACAAAACAGAATATCTAACTTTTGTGCAATGCTTCAGTAGAGATAAAACAAAAGCAAGCAAGAACACGACAATGAACCAAATAAAATGAAACAACCTAACCGGTGTCTGGGCAGCACCCAAACTGGGGTCCGAGCGAAACTACTAGAAGCTTAGCAAGCACATTAGACTGAGCTTTCCACCCAAATACACCCAGCACAACAAGTTTCCGTGCTGATGCCTCCTTTTTGAGCGACGAGCTGTGTGGTCGCCAACTACAAGAAAGAGATACGTACACATCCCAAATACGGTAAGGAGATTTGCCGATGCAATGCCAAACGCAATCAAAACGAAGGTGACAATATAACCAGCCTGGCAGAACCCCCAAAAGGCCCTTAATCGGATACCTCACTGTACCTGGGCCATGAATACGTGTTTCTTATAATATTAAACTGCTTTTCCACATACTTCAGTACACATAAGATGGAGCTCTTCGATTGTGGGTTGGATGGTTGATTGACTTGCAGATGATTGGTTCTTATGATACGATACAGTATCATATCGTATAGCATACTCCGTCTAGCCGAAGCGATTTGGTTATTGAACATTTAGCATTTCGAAATGGATCAATTGACAATAATCAAGTAGCTCTGGTGAGTATTATCGTCACGGCTACAGATACTTTCAAACAACGATAACCTCGGTGATTACTGTATGATTAAAAACAAGCAATGGCACAATTTACTCAACTTGTACGTTGATTATGTGTGGTAGTTGTCAGCACTACTGTCGTATATATTGATTACTTTCAACTTAAAAATAGATACTTGGTCGAGCCGTCAGTATCGTGGTTTTATTTGTAAATTTTTGACTTGAAACTATAGCCAATAACCGCCAACATAAAGTACAATGCTCCAGAATAGTGGGAGCAATTGTCTTGAATTCAGGGACTTTAAGGCTTGAGCACGCGATGTCGACGGATTAGGACTTTTTCCGTGATTGCTCGCCGAGATAAGCGAGCAGGACTGCGCGACTTCCCAATTGGCGGCAAGTGTCATTTACGGACGTACCGCCGCGAGTGCGTGGCCGTGGGGTCCTCAGGCAGAAGTTATCAGCCGCTGTAAACAAAACGTGTAATAAAACTGCGGTCAAGAAAAAACATCCGTCTCAGGAATTGCCAGAAACTACAACCTAAAGCGATTTCGAATATCGGAATTCTGAGAGGAAAAGGCGAAATTGGTTTGAGCGGTAAATACAACGAAGCGTCACGGTACGAATTTTACTGCCACGTGTGTTGGACGTAATTATTTCTGGGAAACGGTTGAGCCAATAATGTCGCGGGAAAAAATGGCATTAATAAGGGGTCGCAGCATTTGTTTGCTCGGTGTAACCGCAAAAGCGAGCGTATCACGATATCAACAACGCGACAACAAAAAAAAAATCATGACAGCATTGGCCCCTGCTCGTGTGGGGACAAAACGTTTGTTGTCCGACCTACAATGCGAGGAGTGGATAGTATATGGAACGGGTGCAGCATTACCCTACTCGTACTAGTTTCCAACTGAGTTGTTTTTGCAGCGGGAGCAGACCTCGTAACGACAACTCGTATCTAGGTTCTACGATGATTCGCTACAGCACCTCTCAGAGAAATATCAACTCGAGAAATCTAGCCAAACAAGTACGGGGAAACAAGAAATTCGATAGCTGTTATACCCAGGTTCGTGCAGAACACGCCTGTTTTCAATAAATAATCGAACCTAAAATCAACATGTCGTTTCCTTATCGTGGGCCGGTACTGTGCATCGTAGTCCACATTGGGCAAATTTCGATCGTGAGAACTCACGTGGGTGGACGACTGGTGTTCGCCCGCAGGCGGCAGGGGCGCTTCTGTGGCACCAGGCAACGAGACGTCGGTGGCAGCCGCGGAGATCTGTCGAGACGCATCTGGTACATCAACGCAGTAATCGTCCATGCCCGGGTCTTGGCACACCGTGTCCTCATCTGGGTCAGGAAACACAGCATCTACATCCAGATCCTGACACTCAGCAGCCTCCTTCGGATTCTGATTCGCACCAAAAAACTGCAAAGGCAATGCGAAGAGTCTCGTCGACCCTATAGCCAACACAACAATTTCTGGAGGCGAAGCAAGTCTATTCGAACGTGATTTATACCTCGGATTTCTCAGACGAAAACGAGAAACTGTTTCTAAACGGTAAATACAACGAAGCGTACATTTGACAGTCACGTTGATTGGCGGTGAACTTTTCTCTTACAACGTAAGCCAACAATGTCTCGGGAACAAATGACGTCAATGAGGCATAGCAGCATTTTTGTTTGCTCCATGTAACAGCAAAAAAAAAAAATGGCCACGGTATGCGGCAGCAACGTGTCATCGCAGTGAACCTTTGTAACGCTAAATCAACACTTGCTTGATGGACGTTTTCTCAATGGGTGTATATCAACATTTCTTCGGTAAAATGCTGCTCGATAACATGTATAATGCGAGGAGTGGATAGTATATGGAACGGGTGCAGCATTACCCTACTCGTGCTAGTTTCCAACTGAGTTGTTTTTGCAGCGGAAGCAGACTTCGCCACGATAACTCGCCTCTAGGTTCTACGGTGATTCGCTACAGCGCCTCGCGGAGAAAGATCAACTCGAGAAAACCTAGCCAAACAAGTACGGGGAAACAAGAAATTCGATAGCTGTTATACCCAGGTTCGTGCAGAACACGCCCGTTTTCAATAAATAATCGAACCTAAAATCAACATGTCGTTTCCTTATCGTGGGCCGGTACTGTGCATCGTAGTCCACATTGGGCAAATTTCGATCGTGAGAACTCACGTGGGTGGACGACTGGTGTTCGCCCGCACGCGGCAGGGGCGCTTCTGTGGCACCAGGCAACGATACGTCGGTGGCAGCCGCGGGCATTTGTCGAGACGCATCTGGTACATCGACGCAGTAATCGTCCATGCCCGGGTCTTGGCACACCGTGTCCTCATCTGGGTCAGGAAACACAGCATCTACATCCAGATCCTGACACTCAACAGCCTCCTTCGGAACCTGATTCGCACCAAAAAACTGCAAAGGCAATGCGAAGAGTCTCGTCGACCCTATAGCCAACACAACAATTTCTGGAGGCGAAGCAAGTCTATTCGAACGTGATTTATACCTCGGATTTCTCAGACGGAAACGAGAAACTGTTTCTAAACGGTAAATACAACGAAGCGTACATTTGACAGTCACGTTGATTGGCGGTGAACTTTTCTTTTACAACGTAAGCCAACAATGTCTCGGGAACAAATGACGTCAATGAGGCATAGCAGTATTTTTGTTTGCTCCATGTAACAGCAAAATAAAAAACGTGCCACGGTATGCGGCAGCAACTTGTCATCGCAGTGAACCTTTGTAATGCTAAATCAACACTTGCTCGATGGACGTTTGCTCAATGGGTGTATATCAACATTTCTTCGGTAAAATGCTGCTCGATAACATGTATAATGCGAGGAGTGGATAGTATATGGAACGGGTGCAGCATTACCCTACTCGTGCTAGTTTCCAACTGAGTTGTTTTTGCAGCGGAAGCAGACTTCGTAACGACAACTCGTCTCTAGGTTCTACGGTGATTCGCTACAGCGCCTCTCAGAGAAAGATCAACTCGAGAAAACCTAGCCAAACAAGTACGGGGAAACAAGAAATTCGATAGCTGTTATACCCAGGTTCGTGCAGAACACGCCCGTTTTCAATAAATAATCGAACCTAAAATCAACATGTCGTTTCCTTATCGTGGGCCGGTACTGTGCATCGTAGTCCACATTGGGCAAATTTCGATCGTGAGAACTCACGTGGGTGGACGACTGGTGTTCGCCCGCACGCGGCAGGGGCGCTTCTGTGGCACCAGGCAACGAGACGTCGGTGGCAGCCGCGGAGATCTGTCGAGACGCATCTGGTACATCAACGCAGTAATCGTCCATGCCCGGGTCTTGGCACACCGTGTCCTCATCTGGGTCAGGAAACACAGCATCTACATCCAGATCCTGACACTCAGCAGCCTCCTTCGGAACTTGATTCGCACCAAAAAACTGCAAAGGCAATGCGAAGAGTCTCGTCGACCCTATAGCCAACACAACAATTTCTGGAGGCGAAGCAAGTCTATTCGAACGTGATTTATACCTCGGATTTCTCAGACGGAAACGAGAAACTGTTTCTAAACGGTAAATACAACGAAGCGTACATTTGACAGTCACGTTGATTGGCGGTGAACTTTTCTCTTACAACGTAAGCCAACAATGTCTCGGGAACAAATGACGTCAATGAGGCATAGCAGCATTTTTGTTTGCTCCATGTAACAGCAAAAAAAAAAAATGGCCACGGTATGCGGCAGCAACGTGTCATCGCAGTGAACCTTTGTAACGCTAAATCAACACTTGCTTGATGGACGTTTTCTCAATGGGTGTATATCAACATTTCTTCGGTAAAATGCTGCTCGATAACATGTATAATGCGAGGAGTGGATAGTATATGGAACGGGTGCAGCATTACCCTACTCGTGCTAGTTTCCAACTGAGTTGTTTTTGCAGCGGAAGCAGACTTCGCAACGACAACTCGTCTCTAGGTTCTACGGTGATTCGCTACAGCGCCTCGCGGAGAAAGATCAACTCGAGAAAACCTAGCCAAACAAGTACGGGGAAACAAGAAATTCGATAGCTGTTATACCCAGGTTCGTGCAGAACACGCCCGTTTTCAATAAATAATCGAACCTAAAATCAACATGTCGTTTCCTTATCGTGGGCCGGTACTGTGCATCGTAGTCCACATTGGGCAAATTTCGATCGTGAGAACTCACGTGGGTGGACGACTGGTGTTCGCCCGCACGCGGCAGGGGCGCTTCTGTGGCACCAGGCAACGATACGTCGGTGGCAGCCGCGGAGATCTGTCGAGACGCATCTGGTACATCGACGCAGTAATCGTCCATGCCCGGGTCTTGGCACACCGTGTCCTCATCTGGGTCAGGAAACACAGCATCTACATCCAGATCCTGACACTCAGCAGCCTCCTTCGGAACCTGATTCGCACCAAAAAACTGCAAAGGCAATGCGAAGAGTCTCGTCGACCCTATAGCCAACACAACAATTTCTGGAGGCGAAGCAAGTCTATTCGAACGTGATTTATACCTCGGATTTCTCAGACGGAAACGAGAAACTGTTTCTAAACGGTAAATACAACGAAGCGTACATTTGACAGTCACGTTGATTGGCGGTGAACTTTTCTCTTACAACGTAAGCCAACAATGTCTCGGGAACAAATGACGTCAATGAGGCATAGCAGTAAAATCGTTTTCCAGAAAATGAGACATCGATGGTACGGAGGTGGCTCCATGATTTGGGAGCGGTGAATTACTTGGAGAATCTAGGCCACATCGATCATTGTGCATGTTTCCCACGAACCCAAAGCCAGAGAACATACGTTGAAGGAGAAATACTGAGGAAACGAGGAGATTGTCGTCCGCGTCGTCCCAGGCGGCTCTGTCGTTGGGGTTGACTGCCGCCGCTCTAGCCGTGGAGTGGACTTCGCGGACTCCCCGTTTTGCACAATTCCAAATACGAACCTGCACCAATACGACAGCTTTCTTCGGAGCAGGAAGGAGCACAAGACCCAAGGAACTTGGGGAGCCGCGTGTATGGGACTTATCTCGGGGGCTAAACTCCGTGGCGTCAACTGGCGTGTACTGTGACATGAGTACCCAGGCGGGGCTCGCAGGTTTGCTTGCCTCCGTTTACGCAGTAAAACTCACTCGTAGAGGTCTTATGGCGTTATGATCGCACTGAAATATGGGAGAAAGCTGACATGGGTGGATGCGACCAGATGGACAGCGTGGAGAAGAAGTATACAAACCACTTATTATCCTTCGAGCTACAACTAACATGTAGCTGACGTTTTCGCACGCACCTCGTACATACAGCAGTAGTACCGTATTCATATACCAGGCATACAGCAGGATTTCCACCAGCAGATTGAGCACACCACCAATGAATAGCAGTCGTTTCCCGTGGCCTCTGCTGTGTCGAGCGACTGTTTCTGTTGCGTCGCTCTTCTAGTGCTGATGATGGCACTGCTTCTTCTATCTATTCATAAATATGTAGTTTCACGAACAGAAAAGAGGCCTTCGGGCAAGTAGTCGGCATGGGGGTTGGTCGGGCACGATATTACACTACAACGTACGAACAACTGCCCCGTAGTGCGTGCTCACAACAGCAGCCAGGGATATCGGGTGTTTTGACCTTCTCTATACCAGGTATACCCTAGAATACCTAGCGCACAACGAACGTACCGGTACTGCTGTACATGGTGGTGGGCCCTTCCATAACAAGATCGTAGAGCAAGTCAACCCGGATCAGACATGTTTCCATGATTTGAGATCCAATAATACAAGGAATATGACACCGCCCCTCAGAAGCATTGTTTTCATCAGGATAGTCCGTAGGCTGCGGGACCTACTTAGTATACTATAGCCAGGCCGCCAGGCGAAAGGCGTTGTCTGGGGGGCGTGGGTTGCATGCTGCCCTGTCCTGTGCCCTACGAGTATTGCACCAGGATACACGGCCCTAGCTACGAGTTTAGGCACCAGGATACGACGTACCAGAGGCTGCTGGGATGCACGGTTTGATGTAGACATGTTTAGTTCCACATATATCTGGTACCTTCCATTTACCAGGTATGTTGTTTTATTTCCTTGTTTTGGAAACAATCAGCAGTACCAACGTCGGTACTTGTATGTATCCGAAGAGACCACGCCTTACACTTCAGCCAAGTACCAAGCACGGCTGTACAGGATGTGGTGTCCAGATATTATTTTGCCTATTTTGTATGATCTGCTATATCCAGCCACACCCCATGCCTGATGAGTAGTACCAGGCTCCGTGCTACTGAGGGCGTTTCGCGCATGACATTGCTGGTATTTCGTGTATGATATGGAACAATACTCGGGGATTCTGCGTGGTAACTCCTGATGTAGGTTGTGGCTCATGACTGACCACGCCCTGTTACTTTGCTGGTGGCTAGCTGCTGATGTACGCTTTGCTGGTCGCGGTTGATATATCGCTCTTGTTTTGGAAACGATTTGCAGTACCAACCTCGGTACTTGTACAACCTCGATACTTGTACTTATCTGATTAGACCACGCCTTACCCTTCCTAAAGTACGAAGCACGGCTATACAGCAGTGTGACGTATTGCCGACTTCATTTTATTTTACATGATCTGCTCGCTAGTAGCTGCTGACATACGCTTTGCTAATCGCGGATGATTTACCGATCTGATCGACGCGGCTGTGTGGTCCAGGCGTGCTTTCGGCTCTGCTGCCCATTGTTGATATACGGACGTGCTGGCTATGTTGCATATGTCTGCGGGGCGGTGCCTGAGAAGGGTTTGCTGTGCTGATTGCTGTTGGTATACAGCTGCGCCAGAAAAGCTCTCCGTTCGCTGATCGCGGTTGATAGACCGTGCTGGTGATATACAGCTACGCCGGATATGCTGTTGCTTTGCTGATACACCACCCTGGTCGACACCGCTGCGCCAGACATGCTATAGCTTGGTCGGTGTAGATACCGCTGCGTCAGACATGATTTCGCTTTGATCGCGGTTGATAGAGTGTGCGTCGGACATGATTACGCTTTGATCGCGGTTGATAGAGTGCGCTGGTGATATACAGCTGCGCCAGAGATGCTTTTGCTTTGCTGATCGCGGTTGATACACCGCCCAGGTCGACACGGCTGTGTCGTCCAGAAGTGCTTTCGCTTTATTTATTTTTATTTTATGCTGTTGATATACAGCTATACCGCGCTGGTGATATACAGCTGCGCCAAAGATGATTTCGCTTTGCTGATTGTGGCTGATACACCGCCCAGGTCGACACGGCTGTGTCGACCAGAAGTGCTTTCGCTTCAGTTTTGATTGCTGTTGATATACAGCTCGCGCGGTTGATACACCACCCTGGTCGACACGGCGGTGTCGTCCAGAAGCGCTTTCGTTTTATTTATTTGTATTTATTGCTGTTGATATACAGCTATACCGCGCTGGTGATATACAGCTGCGCCAGAGATGCTTTTGCTTTGCTGTTCGCGGTTGAGGCACCGCCCAGGGCGACATGGCTGTGTCGACCAGAAGTGCTTTCGCTTTCGTTCTTAATTGCTGTTGATATACAGCTTTCGCGGTTGATATACCGCCCTGGTCGACACGGCTGTTTGGTCCAGGAATGCTTTCGCATTTATTTCTGATGGCTGTTGATATACAGCTATACCGCGCTGGTGATATTCTGCTGCGCCGAATATGCTCTTGCTTTGCTGATAGCGGTTAATATACCGCCCAGGTCGACACGGCTGTGTCGTTCAGAAATGCTTTCGCCATTATTTTCGATTGCTGTTGATATACAGCTCAGATATGCTTTCGCTTTGCTGATCGTGGTTGATATACCGCGCTGGTGATATACACTTGCGCCAGATATGTTTTTGCTCTGCTGATCGCAGTTGATACCGCCCTGGTCGACATGGCTGTGTCGTCCAGAAGTGCTCTCGCTTTCGATTTTGATGGCTGTTGATATACAGATACACCGCGCTGGTGATATACAGCTGCGCCAGAGATGCTTTTGCTTTGCTGATAGCGGTTGATACACCGCCCGGGTCGACACGGCTGTGTCGTCCAGAAGCCCTTTCGCTTTAGTTTTATTGCTGTTGATATACAGCTATACCGCGCTGGTGATACGCAGCTGCGCCAGAGATGCTTTTGCTTAGCTGATCGCGGTTGATACACCGCCAAGGTCGACACGGCTGTGTCGTCCAGAAGCCCTTTCGCTTTAGTTTTGATTGCTGTTGATATACAGCTATACCGCGCTGGTGATATGCAGCTGCGCCAGAGATGCTGTTGCTTTGCTGATCGTGGTTGATACACCGCCCAGGTCGACACGGTTGTGTCGATCAAAAGTGCTTTCGCTTCGGTTTTGATTGCGGTTGATAATACAGCTCTCGCCATTGATACACCGCCCAGGTCGACACGGCTGTGTCGTCCAGAGATGCTTTCGCTTTAGGTTTATTTATTGCTGCTGATATACAGCTGTACCGCGCTGGTGATATACAGCTGCGCCAGAGATGATTTCGCTTTGCTGATCGTGGTTGATACACCGCCCAGGTCGACACGGCTGTGTCGACCAGAAGTGCTTTCGCTTCATTTTTGATTGCTGTTGATATACAGCTCTCGCGGTTGATATACCGCCCTGGTCGACACGACTGTGTCGTCCAGAAGTGCTTTCGATTTATTTATTTGTATTTATTGTTCTTGATATACAGCTATACCGCGCTGGTGTATACAGCTGCGCCAGATATGCTTTTTCTTTGCTGTTCGCGGTTGAGACACCGCCCAGGTCGACGCGGCTATGTCGACCAAAAGTGCTTTCGCTTTCGTTTTTGATTGCTGTTAATATACAGCTTTCGCGGTTGATATACCGCCCTGGTCGACACGGCTGCGTGGTCCAGAAATGCTTTCGCTTTTATTTCTGATGGCTGTTGATATACAGCTATACCGCGCTGGTGATATACAGCTTCGCCGGATATGCTGATAGCGGTTGATATACCGCACTGGTCGACACGCTGTGTCGTCCAGAGGTGCTTCGCCATAATGTTCGATTGCTGTTGATATACAGCGCAGATATGCTTTCGCTTTGCTGATCGTGGTTGATATACAGCTGCGCCAGATATGTTTTGCGTCGTTGATCGCGGTTGATACCGCCCTGGTCGACATGGCTGTGTCGTCCAGAAGTGCTTTCGATTTCGATTTTGATGGCTGTTGATATACAGCTACACCGCGCTGGCGAAATAAAGCTGCGCCAGAGATGTCTTTGCTTTGCTGATTGCGGTTGATACACCGCCCAGGTCGACACGGCTGTGTCGACGAGAAGTTCTTTCACTTCAGTCTTCTGATCGCTGTTGACATACAGCTTTCGTGGTTAATATACCGCCCAGGTCGACACGGCTGTGTCGTCCAGAAGTGCTTTCGCTTTAATTTGGATTGCTGTTGATATACAGCTACACCACGCTGGTGATATACAGTTGCACCAGAGATGCTTTTGCTTTGCTGATCGCGGTTGATACACCGCCCAGGTCGACACGGCTGTGTCGACCAGAAATGCTTTCGATTTTGTTTTTGATTGCTATTTATATGCAGCTCTCGAGGTTGATATACCGCCCAGGTCGACACGACTGTGTCGTCCAGACGTGCGTTTGCTTTGGTTTTTGATGGCTGTTGATATACAGCTATGCCACGCTCATGACGGACAGCTGCGCCGGTTATGCTCTTGCTTTGCTGATAGCGATTTATATACCGCACTGGTCGGCGCGGCTATGTCGTCCAAAAGCGTTTTCGCTTTAGATTTTGATTGCTGTTTATATACAGCTCAGATATGCTTTGACTTTGCAGATCACGGTTGATATACAGCTGCGCCAGATATGTTTTGCTTTGCTGATCGCGGTTGATACCGCCTTCGTCGACATGGCTGCGTCATTCAGAAGTGCTTTCGATTTCGACTTGGATGCTTTTGTATGCAGCTATATTGCCCTGGTGACATGCAGCTGCACCAGATATGGCTTAGCTCTGCTGATCGCGGTTGATATACAGCGCTGGTGAAATACAGCTGCGCCAGATATGCTTTGGTTTTGCTGATCGGGGTTGATATACCGCTCTGGTCGACACGGCTGCATTTTCTAGTAGTGCTTTCGCTTCAGGTTTTGATTGCTGCTGATATACAACTACACCACGCTGTTGATTTACATCTGCGCCAGATATTTTTCTGCTTTGCTGATCGCGGTTGATATATTGCTCGACACGGCCGTGTCGTCCAGAACGGCTTCGCTTCAAGTTTTTGATGCCTGTTGACGTACAGCTATACCGCGCTGGTGACATACATCTGCGCCAGATATTTCTCTTCCGGCTGATCGCGGATGATATACCGCTCTGGTCGACACGGCTGTGTTGTCCAAAACGGCATCGCTTAAAGCTTTCGATGGCTCTTGATATACAGCTGCGCTATATATGCTTCCGCTATGCTGATTGCGGTTGATGTTCCGCGCTGTTGACACACAGCTGCGCTCTGGCTGCCACGGGTGTGTCGTCCAGAGTGGCTTCGCTTTAAGTTTTTGATTGCTGTTGACATACAGCTATACCGCGCTGGTGACATACATGTGCGCCAGATATGTTTCTTGCTGCTGATCGCGGTTGATCTATCGCCCTGGTCGACGCAGCTGCGTCGTCCAGAACGGTTTCGCTTTAACCTTGTGATGGCTGTTGATATATAGCTGCGCCAGATATATATGCTCCCGCTGTGCTGATAGCGGTTAATGTTCCGCGCTGTTGATATACAGCTGTGCCAGATATTATTTCCCTTTGCTGATCGCGGTTGGTATACCGTGGTGTTGATATACAGTTGCGCCGGGTATGCTTTTGCTTTGCTGATCGCGGTTGATATACAGCGCTGGTCGGCACGGCCGTGTCGCCCAGCGGTGCTTTTGCTTAGTATTGTGATTGCTGTTGATATACGGCTGCGCCAGATATGCTTTCGCTTTGCTGACCGCGGTTGATATACCGCGCTGGTGATGTACAGCTGCGACAGATATGCTTTTGATTTACTGAACGCGATTGATATACCACTCTGGTGATATACAGTTGCGCCATATATGCCTTTGCTTTGCTGATCGCGGTTGACGTCCTGCCCTCGTCGGCTGCGTCGCCCAGCAGGGCTTTCGCTTAAAGTTTCGATTGCTGTTGATACACAGCTATACCGCGCTGCTGGTGATATACGGCTGTGCCAGATAGTGCTAGATATGCTTCGCTTCGCTGATCGCAGTTGATATACCGCGCTGGTAATACGCAGTTGCGCTAAATAGACATTTGCTTGGCTAATCTCGCAGTTGATATTCCGCCCTGGTCGACACGGCTGTGTCGTCCAGAAGCCCTTTCGCTTTAGTTTTGATTGCTGTTCGTATGCAGCTATACCGCGCTAGTGATATACAGCTGCGCCAGATATGCTCTTGCTTTGCTGATTGCGGTTGATACACCACTCTGGTCAACACGGTTGTGTCGTCAAGAAGGGTTTTCGCTTCAGTTTTCTGATTGCTGTTGAATCCGGCGCGCCAGACATTATTTTGCTTTGCTGATCGCGGTTTATATACAGCGGCACCAATTGCGTTTTGCGTTGCTGATTGCGGTTGATTTACGGCGCTGGTGATAACAGCTGTGTCATAGATGTCTTTGGTTTGCTGATCGCGGTGAATTTACCGCTCTGGCAGTCACGACCGTGTCGTCCAGCAGCGCTGTCGCTTTGGTGTCCTGACCGCTGTTGATATATTGCTACGACAATATGTTTTCGCTCGGCTGATCGCGGTTGATACACCGCACTTTAATATGCAGCTGTGCCAGATATACTTTCTTTCTGTGAATCGCAGTTGATATACCGCTCTGCTCGACACGGCAGTGTGGCCCAGAAGTGCTTTCGCTTTCCTGATCGTAGTTGATATACGACTGGATTAGTTATGTTTTCGCGTTGCCGATTGGTTATGCCGCAGTGGGGACATACACACTTCATGGCCGGCTGGGCCAAACGTGCTTTCGCTCTGCTGATCACCATGGATGTACGGCTATGCCAGATATGCTTTCGCGCTGCTGACCGTGGTTACATCGCTCTGGTCGACACGACTGTCGCCCAGCAGCGTTTTCGCTTTGCTGCTCGGGGTTGATATGCAGCTGTGCCTTTTGTACTTTCGCCTTGAAAAAATCGCGGGCGCGGGTGTGCCTGAGGGAGTTGGTTTTGCCGATCGCTGTTGATATACAGGGGTCGCAGTTATTATTTCGCTTTGCGGATCGCGGGGATCTACCGCTCTGGTCGACACGGTTGTGGCGTCTTGAATGGCCTTCGCTTTGCTGTTTGTTGACATACGACTGGGCTGGGCGTATTTTGCTTTGACGATACGCGTCTAGGCGATCTCGCTGGGCCGATCGCGGTTGATGTGCCGCCCTGGTCGACTCATCGCGGTTAATGTACCGCCCTGGTCGACACGGCTGCGTCGTCCAGCAGTGCATCTGCTTCCTTGCTCACGGTTGATACACGGCTGGGTTAGTTGTATTTTGCTGTGCTGATTAGTTAGGCTGCTCATTGACATGGTGGTATTACGGTTGCTATCGGTTGCTATTGTTTCGCTCCTCGCTAGCAATATATCGCTTCCATAGGCACGGCGGTGCCAGCGGGCTTTGCGTCGCTGACGTCGGTACGGCAGTAGCAGCGGTTTTTTGTTCCGCTGGCCTCGGTACGTTGTGCTGCCAACTCTCTGGTCGCTGGTTGGGTGTAGTGGATATACCACCATCGCTGGATCGGCTTTGCCGGGGGTATGTTGTCTTTCCAGTTGCTGAGGTACACAGATGGTTCGGCTGTCTTCATTGCCGCGGCTGACTTCGGATCGCGGCTGAGATACAGCTATGGCGGACATGGGTCAGCGTTGCGACTGCTATACCACTCGTTACTGTCGATATACACTTCATGCTGACGCAGTTTAATCAGAGGCGACTGCGTGTGTCGCGGGTTGCGGGGTTACACAGCTAGGGTTGGTGTGCTGACAACGCCGTTGCAGTCGATACGGCATATATCTCGGATGCCGATGCCGCTGCTCCCTTGTCTTCTCACCGACGCGCGCGGGTTACGGTTTAATAATGGGCGGGGTTACCATGTGGCAGGTTAACCCGCTTCTGCTGCGAGAGATAGAGACTTTGCGAAACAAGATCGGAACGAACTCATGGTCTAACTTCGCTGGTTGCTGGTTGGTTGCGGTTAGCACACGTATCTTGCTGGTTGTTGTGTTCATCCAGATGTTGACAATTATCTTCGTGCCGCTACTGATTCACGAGTCGCGGTTGAGACACAGTTGTTGGTGACATGGGTCAGGGTGGCGACCGCTATACCGACCGCTATACCGACCGCTGTACCTCTCTTTACTGTGGATATACAGTTCATGCTGATGCAGTTTCATCAGGGATGGCTGCATGTTTCGCTTGTTGCGGTGGTTACACAGCTATCGTTGACGCGCAGATCGAACAGTTATCACTGGCTCGGCTGCACCAGATGCTTTTGCTTTGCGGATTGCTGTGGGTACTAATACCCCCTTTGGGACTTCGGAGAGCAACGTTGACGAATATAACTGGCAATTGCAGGGTCAGCCACACGACGTTACACGGGGTGCTAGCTTAAGGAGTGGGAATTTTCATGTGCGACTCCAACGCAAGAAGCTGCGCGATACGCGCGTAGCATGACACACCGTGTGCTACGCACTCATGCTATGACGATGACCGCCTTTCTTACTTGTTTTATCGCTATGCGTGGGCTCCGAAAGGGGTAATGTCGGTATTAATGTGTGTCGCTGACACACGGCTGTGTGGATATGCAACCATCATTGGCACTGTTGTGCCAGAGATGGTTTCACTTTGCTGATCACTGTTGATATACAGCTGTGCCAAAAGTACTTTCGCTTTGCGGGTTGCTGCTAACATACAGCTATTGCCCACACTGATGTGTTGTCGCTGTTGCCTCGCTAGTCGCCGTTGATAGTCGTTGATCACTGTCGCTGTTGATATACAGCGGTTGATGGCACAGCTGTCATATTGGCTGTTTCGTCGCTGATTGCTGTTATACGACGATCTCCGGCGCGGGCTATTGACTGTTGCTTCGCTGATCAATGTTGGTATACAACAATCTCCGGCGCAGCCGTGCCGGAGCTGCTTTGCGTGACTGCTGACGTGGCTGGGGTATGGTTGCGGTGGCTTCGCTAGTCGCTGTCGGTATACAGCAATCACGAGCACGGTTGTGCCAGAGGCTCTACTTCGCTGACCTCGGCGTGGCAGTGCCAGAGGCTTCTGGTTGGCGGATCTCGGCCCGGCGGTGCTGGAGGCTTTGTTTTTGCTGATCTCTATAGATATACAGCTATGACTGGCACGGCGGTATTATCTCTGGGCCGCTGCAGTTGATTTGCTTGTTGCTGATGATAGTTTCTGGGTGCTGTATCAATATATAAAAGCCATCGATCACACGACTGTGTCCATACATAATGGCCGCTGCTTCGTGGATTGAGAATGTTGTACCATCATCGCTATCACGGCGGTGCCGGAGATGCTTTTGCCTAGCTGATTGCTGATGTCAAACAGATACTGACGCCTGTCTTCGTCGCCGCTATTGCTTCGCAAGTCGCGGTTGACAGACAGTTATGGCTGACATGGGGTCAGAGTTGCGCCCGCTATACCGCTTGTTACTCTGTCAATATGCATGTAATGCTTACGCAGTTTTATCAGAGGTGATAGTGTGTATCGCTGGTGGCAGTGAATACACATCTATGGTTGATGTGCTGACAACGTGCTTACAGTCGACACTGCATACATTTCAACGGATACCGAGACGGCTGCCCCCATGTCTTCCTACCTACGCGCGGGGGCTACGGTTTGATAACGGGCGGGTGTCGCGGTGTGGCGGGTAAACCCGCTTCTGCTGCGAGGACTCGACACGCTAAATACAGCTCGTCCACAACCCAGTACAGGTACCTTTCGACGGCCCCATCCCCGGGTCCCTCTCCACGTGAATTGGGCGTACATGCACCGGCAGGGTGTACGCCGCGACGGGTGGGTGGGCGCATCGCTGACCCAGCAGCCCCCAACCCCCCTCGATCTGGGCGCTGCGCGGATAAGAACGCAACGCCCGCGCGCCAGGGGAGTTGGAGGTCGGGACGGGGTCGGGGTCGCCGGGAAGGCGGCGACCGCGGCCTACTCGCTTCTCCTACCATTTCGCCGCCCGCCCCCGGTCCGCCCGGGCGATAGCTGAGCGGGCTGACTATAAATCTCGGCTGCAGGCCCTGTTTAATTTTCATTTTTATTTGATTTTTATCTTCTTTTGCTAGCTACTGATAGTATCGCAGACACATGCGTGACTCATGGCAGCTGTTCCTATTTCGTTACATCATAATTTGGCTGTTAGGTAATGGTAGGTAGGAGTGGCCCGGAGTCGCGCTGTTAGTGTCTGTGCTACCGTCAGGTTTTCTCGATGGGTTGGCTGGACACACAGCATCACTTCGACGCTCGCTTAGTTGTTTAGCAGAACAAGGGGCGTAAAATGTTTCCCCCCGGTTCTAACGTACGATGCTGTGTATTGACATTCAGATAGTCTTGTATTGGCATTCGCGGTAGGTGGGCGCGGATGAATGGCTCTGGCACCTAAATCATCGCCAGACTGGCGTGCGGCCTATTCTACCCTCAATTCCACAGCTTTCCGCCGAACATCGGTGGGGGGACACATGGGCGATTCTCAACCCCTCGCCCACATTGCCTGTTTCGGCAGACGTATTTAGGGACCCGATGCAATGGCCGCTCCGACGGTGGTCGTGGCATGCCCCGGCGTAGGACGCCGGCGCGGGGGGGTGCGCGTTTGTGCCGGGTTTCGTGCGCAAACACGAAGCGGTTTGGGACGAACTCGTCCTGCAGGAACACCCACTCCGTGACGAGCTTACATCATGCTGATGCTTGGAACATGGAACAAGCAGTACCGAGGTACCATGTATGTTTTACGGTGACTACTGCTGCTCTTACGGGGAGCACCTATCAAACCAGTGACGGTGCTTCTAAGCGAACGCAAAAGTAGGCTAATCCTAATTGATTTACCACACCCGCCGGTCCTTCGCCTCGTGCACGCCACTGTATGAAAACAATTTTTAAGAAGTTTGGGTGAGGCGACGACCCCAGTCCGGTAGCCAATGCAGAGTATAAGAAGCAATGGAAGTATGGGTAGGCCCATCGGCTGGGGGAGGAGGCCTCATCTAATCCAAAACTTACTTTAAATGATCAATGAAGCTGCAGAAGAATACTGCAGTATAATCGGGTTTCCAGAAAATGAGACATCGATGGTACGGAGGTGGCTCCATGATTTGGAACCGGTGAATTACTTGGAGAATCTAGGCCACATCGATCATTGTGCATGTTTCCCACGAACCCAAAGCCAGAGAACATACGTTGAATGAGAAATACTGACCATCCCACCCACCCAGCTTATGCATGCAATAGTTTCTTGTTTTACAACCTTTGCGGACCGGAGAAGTCTGCGAGCGCCTTGCCACACTCAGCCCCGTGCGGAAGCAACCAGAGATGTCTTCAAATGGATCCAAGATTAGAACAAAGCTGTTGGTTCCGGCCTACTTGAGCCTATCTGAGGCACAGTACCGGAGCCACAACCATTGTCTTCAACCCCCGCCCAACGGGCAAGAACAAAAGGAAGCAGAAACCATTTCGGACCACCCTAGACATCCTGCGTGCTGAGTAGCTGCTGCGCCGTGTTTTGTTAAGTTTATTATATTTATTTTATTTTCCAGGATTACAGCCGCGCTGAGCGCTCAGCGCGAAGGTACATCCCGGGCGAGGCCCTCCTGCTTCGGGGCAGGAGGCCTCATCTAATCCAATAATTACTTTGAATGATCGGTGAAGCCGCAGAAGAATACTGCAGTATTTTTGTTTGCTCCATGTAACAGCAAAATAAAAAACGTGCCGCGGTATGCGGCAGCAACGTGTCATCGCAGTGAACCTTTGTAACGCTAAATCAACACTTGCTCGATGGACGTTTGCTCAATGGGTGTATATCAACATTTCTTCGGTAAAATGCTGCTCGATAACATGTATAATGCGAGGAGTGGATAGTATATGGAACGGGTGCAGCATTACCCTACTCGTACTAGTTTCGAACTGAATTGTTCTTGCCGCGAAACAGACCTCGTAACGACAACTCGTCTCTAGGTTCTACGGTGATTCGCTACAGTGCCTCTCAACGAAAGATCAACTCGAGAAAACCTAGCCCAACAAGTACGGGGAAACAAGAAATTCGATAGCTGTTATGCCCAGGTTCGTGCAGAACACGCCCGTTTTCAATAAATAATCGAACCTAAAATCAACATGTCGTTTCCTTATCGTGGGCCGGTACTGTGCATCGTAGTCCACATTGGACAAATTTCGATCGTGAGAACTCACGTGGGTGGACGACTGGTGTTCGCCCGCAGGCGGCAGGGGCGCTTCTGTGGCACCAGGCAACGAGACGTCGGTGGCAGCCGCGGGCATTTGTCGAGACGCATCTGGTACATCGACGCAGTAATCGTCCATGCCCGGGTCTTGGCACACCGTGTCCTCATCTGGGTCAGGAAACACAGCATCTACATCCAGATCCTGACACTCAGCAGCCTCCTTCGGAACCTGATTCGCACCGAAAAACAGCAAAGGCAATGCGAAGAGTCTCGTCGACCCTATAGCCAACACAACAATTTCTGGAGGCGAAGCAAGTCTATTCGAACGTGATTTATACCTCGGATTTCTCAGACGAAAACGAGAAACTGTTTCTAAACGGTAAATACAACGAAGCGTACATTTGACAGTCACGTTGATTGGCGGTGAACTTTTCTCTTACAACGTAAGCCAACAATGTCTCGGGAACAAATGACGTCAATGAGGCGTAGCAGTATTTTTGTTTGCTCCATGTAACAGCAAAATAAAAAACGTGCCACGGTATGTGGCAGCAACGTGTCATCGCAGTGAACCTTTGTAACGCTAAATCAACACTTGCTCGATGGACGTTTGCTCAATGGGTGTATATCAACATTTATTCGGTAAAATGCTGCTCGATAACATGTATAATGCGAGGAGTGGATAGTATATGGAACGGGTGCAGCATTACCCTACTCGTGCTAGTTTCCAACTGAGTTGTTTTTGCAGCGGAAACAGACCTCGAAACGACAACTCGTCTCTAGGTTCTACGGTGATTCGCTACAGTGCCTCTCAGAGAAAGATCAACTCGAGAAAACCTAGCCAAACAAGTACGGGGAAACACCAAATTCGTTAGATGTTTTACTCAAGTTCGTGCAGAACACGCCCGTTTTCAATAAATAATCGAACCTAAAATCAACATGTCGTTTTCTTATCGTGGGCCGGTACTGTGCATCGTAGTCCACATTGGGCAAATTTCGCGAACTCACGTGGGTGGACGACTGGTGTTCCCCCGAAGACGGCAGGGGCGCTTCTGTTGCAACAGGCAACGATACGTTGGTGGCAGCGGCGGGCATTTGTCGAGACGCATCTGGTACATCGACGCAGTAGTCGTCCATGCCCGGGTCTTGGCACACCGTGTCCTCATCTGGGTCAGGAAACACAGCATCTACATCCAGATCCTGACACTCAGCTGCCTCCTTCGGAACCTGATTCGCACCAAAAAACTGCAAAGGCAATGCGAAGAGTCTCGTCGATCCTATATCCAAAAAAACAATTTCTGGAGGCGAAGCAAGTCTATTCGAACGTGATTTATACCTCGGATTTCTCAGACGAAAACGAGAAACTGTTTCTAAACGGTAAATACAACGAAGCGTACATTTGACGGCCACGTGGATTGGCGGTGAACTTTTCTCTTAAAATGTAAGCCAACAATGCCTCGGGAACAAATGACGTCAATGAGGCGTAGCATTATTTTTGTTTGCTCCATGTAACAGCAAAATAAAAAACGTGCCACGGGATGTGGCAGCAACGTGTCATCGCAGTGAACCTTTGTAACGCTAAATCAACACTTGCTCGATGGACGTTTGCTCAATGGGTGTATATCAACATTTATTCGGTAAAATGCTGCTCCATAACCTTTTTTTCAAGTAAACTAACACTAAGAACTGCCTTTTGTTGTATATATCTTTCGAATTGGGTTGTATACGACCAGATACCATTTCCTGTGCCTTGGGAGGGAGAGCAGCTTGCTGACATGTCTACCACTGTATCCAGCTCTGCCTCATACCCACGTGTCTTTGCTCATGAACGCATTCCCCCCCATTCCACTGTCTGGGTTCTACTGTGCAACTTGTTCTCGACGACTGAGACAGGCAATGGTCCAACACCATTAACTCCTCCACACAACTCCTTCGAGGAAACAGATACCGTGATATAAACCCTCGCATGCCACTGAAAAAAAGTAAAAGAAAATAAGTGCATGTACTCTCATATATACGAGAATAATACCTACATCCCCATAATATCTCCGCCCCCTCGCCATCGACAGAAAAAGGGTGGGTGAGCGGGAGAAATCACGAATTATCTGGTCCAGTGAGCGACCGCTGTTCAGTTGTAAACAACAGCTCTGCCTGTTCGCGTGTTCACCAGTCTGCCAGCACCGTCCCGTGCGGTGTCAACTTGGTATCTCCACAAGCGCGATCAACCAAACAATGCCAGCTGCTGCTGTCAAAGTAAGCAACGACGTACTCCGCCAAAAAAAACTATGAGCCATAACGTCGAATTATCTCTATGAACCACAAACAACATATCATTCTCATCGGTTCCCGATTCTTGATAATATTTCTCTTTGTTGTATGTATCTTTCGAATTGCATTGTATATTATCATTCTCTGTGGCTTGGGAGGGAGAGCAGCTGGCTTGACATGTCTACCGCAGTATCCAACTCTGCCTCATACCCACATGTATTTGCTCATAAACACATCTCCCTCCCTCCACTGTCTGGGTTCTACTGTGCGAATTCTCGGACGACTGAGACACCGAATGGTCCAACACCATTGACTCCTCCACAACCGAGGTTACTCCGAGGCTTCTACAGTTGACCCCATACAGTATCTTGACCTGGCTGTCTTTGAAAACCTTTGCCAGCTGCTAGTTTACGAGACGCCTGTCGTGCATCGTCCGCATTATTCCGGGTATGCACCTTATATGCATCGGACTTCCACCTTCCTTCTCGCTGTATGACCCGTTCCGACACTCACCTCTAGCCGCAAGCATCGAGGCACTTCCTATCCTCAGCGAGTACAGAGCGTACTCTTCGGGTTTTCGCCCCGACTTTTTAACCATCTCTCTCGACGCTCATAACGCCTGACCATATCCCCACACTCTTACTTGCCTCCCTGAACGGTACGAGGAAAGTGGCGCGTGTCCAGGTAGAGCTCCAAAGCATGACAGTAGTGCTACCATAAGAGCGACGGCTCCATCACCTGCACCCAACTCAGAACACGGGCCCCGAAACTCGCTCCGGGTACGTACTATGACGTTTCCAACTTGAGCCTGGTCGCCTGTATGGCCGCGGAATCGCACCTCAACCCGATCGGCATCACCCCATTGAAGACGCCTCAACTGTCTGTCGCCAGAAAAAAAAACGCAACGTCACTTCGCGTGAGACAATGCGCCGGGTTCACCACACCTGAGCCATTGGCAAATACCTCATCGGACCGGGTTAAGAAAAAGTAGCTCATGCCCAGACAAACCCAAAGCACTCTACCCCCAGAACCTCAGGGAGATATCAGTCCCTGCCCCTTGATCAACATATCCCACGATATAGGGAGCCGAACCCATGGCCGTATTCCCGCCAATGTATGCGATCGTGAGATACCTTGCAATACATGCTTGATCAACGGCGACCGGATCGACAGCTCGATGCCAACATCAACCCGATGGATATATTGAATCGCAGCTAGCTTACTCGAAGTAGATCCGGCTTGATTGTCCTGCAACGCCCAACACCAAGCAGCGAAATCAATCAAAGCCCACACTTTGGCCTCCTCCGACTCACATGGTCGCAGATACCGGTCCTGAGCGGTTAACCCACGAAAAGTGCACCAAGACCGAAAACCCGACGCTTAAGTTCTTTCAGACGATCTCGCAACTGATCGACGGAGGTCTTTTTTTTGGTGCCCAAAACTCCTGTACAAAGATCTGCACCCGCTTGCCCCAACTTCTGCTCCTGGTTGAGAAAACGACGCCAACCTCGGCCGTACAAGCAGCGCGTCGTCCGCTGAAATCCGAGCTCGTTCGGTCGCCAAAGTTGGCTCCGCCAGCTGAAGAAGCCCGCACCCTTGTTCGTCGTCACCCTTGGACGATTTAGCGGAGCTTCCACCTTTTCCGCTCCCGCCTCCGTCTCCCGACGCGGAAGCGCTCGGTACCGTGCGAACACCAGCCTTGTGTTTCTTGTGTGCGGCCCAACCGGCGCCTCCATCGCTTTTCCTTCTGTTCCCGGTATTTGTCGGTCGGTTCGTGGCGGTACTTGCACGGCTCTCCCTTTCGCTCGAACCGGCATCCCCCCGGGAGGCCCAACCGAAGCACGGAAGCTGAGCGGAGTCTTCATTCTTAGGCGCACGTTTGACCGCACGCTCTCCTTTTTCACGAGGTGCGACCGGTTCCTTGTGAATGTCGACGTGCTCCAGCCCACCAGCGTCAATATATATGCCAGTCTTTACCCAGGTGAGAACCACCGCTCCTGGCAATTCGTAGATCTCCGGCGGCTCGTGCCAGTCAAAATTAGCGGAGAGAGCTGCGTCGTGAATTGCGGTTGACCAATCCTCTGGATCTTTGTTGATGAAGCGGGCTATCCTCACCTTGTGGACCGGAATTTGAATCGCTTGGTGGTTAGCTTCGCGTGTGATGTCACCATGTCGACACCGTCCTGGAATGCCGCGCGTAGCTCCACCCGCGCCTTTTCCCCGACCGAAGTAATGTCCCGCCCGATGACGAGAAGAAACACCTTCGCCAGAATGGCGAACTGCTTCTCGATGTCGATGGCGCCAGCAATGCCCGTAAAAGGGTTGACCTGTTCCACTACCGCAGAAAATGCCAGGGCGGTATTCTTGAATACCCCTTACAGCTGGACCCGCGACAATTCACACCCCTTTGGCTTCTCACCGCAAAGTACCCAAAACGCTCGAAGGTCGGGTTCTTCCAAGCCGTGATCCTCTCCTTCAGCCATAACTTATCTGACATGCTACCGCGAGCGGAAGCCGCACCGTTATGCTGCCCCTGGTCACTGTTCGGCCCGTCAGCGTCTTGGTTGGCTTGGATGTAATCCAGAACATTCTGGAGGTGCCCGAGCATGTCCTCAATCTTTTCGAGCCGCCCCCCGGTCTGGGCCGTACTATCCTCAATATTTTCCAGCCGCCCCCCCGTTCTCGGCCGCATCGGCCTTGATCGCGTCAAGCCGATCGTTACCGCCTCGCGGTGCACAGCGTATTCAGCTTGACGGACTGAATGTTCGCCCGCGTTGCTGCTAGCACCACCCGACCGGCTGCACCACTCGACTTGCCGCTCACCGTGGTCGTCTCTGGTCACACCGTGTCCTTGAGTCGAAATCAACCTCTTTTTGATAAACAAATCAACCCCCGAACGTTATACGAGGCCAGCATTCATAGTGAGTGCAAGTTGTAAAAGGCCGGCTAGAACTTTGCAGGGGGCCACAACTTCGCCTGTGGAACCAAGGGTGGCTCGTCGTCACTGTTTATGCGGAAATAAACCGCACTTCTGGTTAGTTTCGCTTGAGCAGCCAGCACGGGCACACACGCATATGTTACTCCTTTGTTCATCAGGCGAATTGCTCGATTGTTATCACTGCCTTGTTTGCGAACTGGTGTTTCAGCGCAGAAGACAGTCAATTCGATTCAGAATATCCAGAATTTTTGCGCCCCATCACAAACGCGCAAGGGGTGTCCGCAATATTACTTATATTTCCTGTCTGACAACTACCATCAACAAAAGGTAAACCATATCGAGAAAAGCAATCGTACTGCAATTCCATCGTCGTCTTGCCAAGACGTCGACATCACATGTATGCATGTACCTGCTCCGTTGCTTTACGGGCCCAAAATAATTGATCACACTTTTTTTTTTTCACGTATGCCTTTTTTGTTTTCATACTGCTGCTCAGTTAGGAAACAGTGTGTACATATTAATCTCCGCCCCATCGCAACCGCGTGAGAGGTACCAGCAAGATTATCCAGTGACACTGCACAGCTATTTAAGTCGAGCAAATACGTACTGCTATTCAGTAGAAAAAACAATGTGATCATTCTAAAACATTGTGCGCCCCATCGCGACCGCACCAGGGGTGACCAGCCAGAATATAGATTTTCAATTTACCCAGCCTCATTTTAGCGCTGTAAGATTTTTGTCGCGTTGCCGCGATCTGTGAATTATGCCACTCACTTTCTTCCACCTAACAAGACGCAATTTCCGCCCTTGCGGTTGACTATGTACAAGTATCCACGCTCAAGACCTCTCGAGTGTTTGGCTGTGAAGATTGACTCTCACACAGCAGTCCGCATGGAGAATCACTCGTTCAATATGACACATAATATGCCTGTTGTATTTGGCAATATGTATATCTTTCTTATAATTAGCGATGTCAGAAAATAATGGTATCTACATGATTGTACCTATCGATTGAAATATTCTATCTTTCGATCCATGAACAAAAACAAAATTATGAAGCTTTTAACACGTTGTTTACTACACCTAAAAACTGGGTTGCATACATGTAACATCAAATCTTCTAGAATAAACATTACCAGGCGGGTGATATAAAGAGGTGTCTTCTTGCTACAACCGTCAAATTCGTCCCCTTTAAGGGTTTGTAGTTTCCGCCGCACATATTGAAATGCCCCCCCCCCCCCCCCCCAATCCCTCTTGTTTAAACGCCCCACCTAAAATCAAAATCTACCAGAGTAGTAAACACTACCGGCCAGCTGATATCATCTCGTTATCCTTCTAGCCATCCATGCCGTAGTTTCAACTCATCTTCGCCCTCCCCCCCCCCCCCCCCCCCTTTTTGTTCCCCGCCCAGTTCGTTCAAACGCCCCACTTACAATCGAAATCGGCCAGAGTAATAAACACTTCTACGCAATTGATATCACGTCATTATCTTTCTAGCCATCCATGACGTAGCTTTCATTCATCCCCCATCCCCCCCTCTAACGCCCCCTCCTTCCCCACACCCCGCACGATCGCCTAGACCCAGCATCGCACGTAAAGCAAGCCCCTACATATATGATAAATACGCGCGATCGGAGTATCACACACAATGATGCCAAGATGAGTTTCGACCAAATTCTTGATCTTATAGCTGGAGTGTATTTTAATATTATATGTGACCTAAATCTCTTGAAAACGCTTCCCCCCCCCCCCCCCCCCCCCCCCCGCTTTTTTTTTTCCTCGCTCTCCCTTGCTCAAACGCCCCACCTAATATCAAAACCCGCCAGAGTAATAAACACTTCCACGCCCTGGATATCACGTCATCATCTTTTTAGAGCCGTCCATGCCGCAGCTGCAATTCCCAACCCCCTCCCTGCCCCCAACGCCCCCTCCTTCCCCACCACCCGCACCATCGCCTAGACCTAGCACCACGCGTATAGCAACCCCCTACATCTATGCGACCTAAAGCCCTCCCCCCCCCCGCACCCCACTTTCCCTCCCCCTCCCCTACAAGAAGGATTTATAGTTTCCACGCACAAATTTAGCTGCCCCACCTGTCCCTCCCCCCCTTCCCCCCCTCCCGCCCCCTTGTTGATCGAAATCAGGCCCCCACGTCCTTAAAAACTCCGCCCTCCCCTTACCGATTATTCGACTTACAGTATTCAATTGATAAACTGATGCATTTCCTTCAACAGCTGTTAGATTTTGCCCCCCTCAGAAACGGCTTTATAGTTTCCGCGCACAGACTGCCTAACATCACCCTGTTGACCCTGATAGCTACGCTGTAGTTGCAAGGGGAGTCGCCGACCTATATCCTTAACGAGGACACACAACCCGTAATACGCGCGATCGGAGTATCACACACAGCTTGCGAAGATGAGTTTTAACACAATATTCGATCTCACAGCTGGAATGTACAAGCTGGGCCGGCCAAGACGCTCAAAACAAACCAATATCGCTGTGCCCCGCTCAGTTTTTCGAGTTCGGACCTGAAATTTTGACAAGCAATTTAGAACAGGCTCGCCAAGACATTACTTGGCGAGCTCAAAAAACAAAATGAAAATCCGTTGACTTTTCGTCCATTTCATGACCATGAAAAACTTTTAGCAGGCCGTATGTCGGCAGCTTTTTTTTTCTTCTTGAGCTCGCCAAGTACTGTTTTGGTGAGCTTGGTCCAAATCACGTGTCAACGTTTCAGGTCCTAACTTCAAAAATTGAGAGGTGCATGGCCAAGTTTCCACCGGAGTGCCTCTGCATACAAATTTACATATAATTCAGGGATTCCTCCAAATCGTTCGAACGGAAAGGACCCATGAAATGAAAAGCATATCTCCCTATTCCTCGTCCCAAGATGTACATGCCCAGAAAATTAAGCCAATTCCATCCACTTTGTATTTCGAGCAATTTTAGAAAAAGCAACACAAACAAATCATGAAAAAAAAAGCTCAAACTAGGAAACGTGAGTGGCAAACACTTTTTTCGGCGCCAGCTTCGCAGATTCTCAAGCTGGAGGGCTTAAAATGACCACCGCATCTAGCTGATTACGAGGATATGCTCAGTTTGCAGTGGGTCACTGTCGTTCAAAAGATATGCCCGGCTGACGGATTATGGGTTTCTTGGCCGGCCCAGCTTGTATTTTTTTTTTTATAATAATATATATCGTGCACGTACACGTCGACCTGAAACTTTTAATTTGCACCCCACCGCGAAAGCGCGACAGGTACCAGCAAGAATTTTTCAGTTGCTCGGGATGAGCAAAATATTTTACACGTGCAATATTTTTGCGACGCCTTGCCGAAACGTTTGAGCTCCATTGCAATCATGGGTATAGTATGTCATCACGACTCACCCAACAGCAGCGATGTAGAGCGGACTTTGCGGTCAACTTACAGAATATATGAATTAGTCTGCGTCCAACGTGATGTGAACCCATATTCAGTTGAGACACCAACCGCCTGCTGCTGGAACTTTTTTCTTTTTTACTGCTACGTGTGATCGAATTGCGGTAATATCGCTGACGTTTCAACCAACATCAATCCAACGCGTTCGTCTGCGGGTCTTTGCGTTCGAACACAACTTGTACGTTTCAACCAGCAGCAACCCAACGCATTTTTCTGCGGGTCCTTGTGGTCAAACAGACAATGTACGATATAGTCTAAAAAAGTAAAAATTTGGCACCAAAGATTTTTCGTTTTTTTCCTGATGAACTGCCCCAATGTGATACGAGATGCCATACGTATTCGAAATATCGTTGTGTACCCATGCCCAGGCCGCCGAGAGTACGACGAGACATGATCCTTTTCACGATTACGAGCATCATCGTATCTCTGCCTCGATCGGGGGGACAGGCTGGGTCGACATACACACGCATCCGTTTACAACGGCAGCTTGCGCTGCCGGGGTTGTAACGAAGACCACTGACAGGGACAGCTTACGCTATACCTACAATGAGACCCGAAGGGTGCGCCAGCTAGCGTTGGGCTGCGAAAGCAACTGAGTTAAATCGACACACGACGCGTATGAAAATACGTGAAAGTGTGGTGAGCTAAAGCTTTATTTTTCCCCATCCGCTGGAGGATAAGAAAAAAAAAAAAACGATTGGGGGGAGAGTCCGATGATATCTCGTTGCCGCGATCTGTGATACGCATGTGCTTGATCATGATGTTGAATTTGTTGCTTTTCCCCCGCCTTTATCATGTTTGTTTTTGCACAAGCAGCACAACTCGCTCGAACCGTTTCCAAACGCACACACACGCCCTCGGCTCACCAGTATCGAGGATTGAGGAGACAAATAACAACCCGTATCTGCACGTAATATTATACCGGTCAAGGCGAGGCCCGTTGTCGACGCTTCCGCACTCACTTCCTGTGCCTCGTATGAAGCGCTTCGGCTTCGATGTTGCTTCTTGCTCTCGCTAAATCCCCGATTCGCCGTCTAGCGATGAACTCCAGAATCACGAAATCACGAATTATCTGGTCCCGTGAGCGACCGCTGTCCAGTTGTGAACAACAGCTCTGCCTGTTCGCGTGTTCTACCAGTCTGCCAGCACCGTCCCGTGCGGTATCCACTTGGTATCTCCACAAGCGCGATCAACCAAACAATGCCAGCTGCTGCGGTCAAAGCAAGCTACGTACATACTCCGCCGAAAACTATGAACCATATCGCCGAATTCTCTCTATGAACCACAAACAACATACTATTCTTATCCGTTCCTGATTCCTAATAATGTTTCCCATAATTTGAATAGTCCGAGAGACATGCCTAAAAACAGTGCAGGACATCTTCTAAGAAAACGAACACCAAAAAAGGCATTCTGAGGTTACCATTCTGAGATTAACAGAAAAAAATTAAAACAATCGGGAGCCGTGTACTGAAGTTAGCGTGAAACATACTACTACTGGGTACCGGTAGCCCTCTACTTTCAGCTTTACTGCCGCCAAAGAGATTACTACCCCAATTCCCAAGTAAATTTTTCCCAAAATAAAGGTACAGCTCTAGTGGTTAGTACGAGTGGCCAACGGATACCCGCCAACTTTGGGGGGGAAATACCGCGGTGCTCGCGGAAATTTTCCCGGATACTTTGGGCGTGCACCCGGGTGCCCGCCTACCCGACGGGGTACCCGTGTACCCGGGACATATTTGACCTCGTTTGATCCATTGAATTGTGGCGAAGAGGAGGTTGGTAAGGCAGGGGTATCATGACACAGCATTCGACAAGACAATTACCACAATAGTTTCAATACTCCGTAGGTGTATCTTACGCACGAACGGGGCCGATTCAAGGGATTCATTGCGTTACTGGTCCGGCACTCGCTGCGCATACACCTCGAACTAATTGGTTGTGGGGACACATGATTGTGTGTGAAGAACAGTGTTCTTCCTCTGCTGCTATCGCGTGGGTTTGAGATTGCTGTCAATTTCCTCGGATGAGCAAATTGAGACAAGCTGTATTTGGTATGTGTCTGCGTGAAACCCGCAACGGTAACACTGCTGTTATTGCAGTAGATATAATCTAACTCTCTGCTACTAACAAAAGTGACATTTGGATTGGTGCAAAATCCACACGATAGCAGTAGAGGAAGAACAGCGCACCACGTACCTGGTACAGTACCTGATATGCATCGTGAAGTCTTACATTTTCTTGAGTATTTACGTGGTTTCCTGCATTTCCATTATACACGACATCTTTGAGATATCGCATGCAGCAAGACAAGAAACGATTTTTTACTGCTGTATTCTTATATCCGATGTCTGATGTAAATTTGTAACTTTTTATCCAAGTTTACACCAGGTACCAAGAACATGTCATGCTTTGGTTTTCAGAGTTGGCGAATTATTTGGGTTGATCCCGTGAGCGAAATTAAAATCTGCGTCCTTTATCGTTTTTCGCTGGTAGCAACTGGATGGTAGACTTCGAGTTTGTTGTCGTGAAAGCAGAAATGGGCACTGTTTCGGTTTTGCAGATTTGACTGGGTTTGGATTTTGATTTTTGTTCTTCGGGGTTGGTTGCAGCTGTCATGGAAAAGCGTTGTTGTTTTCTTCTCGACCTACCGCACAATGGGTAACTTGTCTAGTTGGACGCATTATTTTCGCCCAGCAGAAGGAGGAGAGTGAATGCATACTCGGCGTACGCTGCGACGAACGAACTGTGCCGAGCACGGGGGGGGGTCGATCGTGCTCGGGCAGAGATATTCCGTCGTAGATTATGGAATCTTGCATTTTGCGTTGTGCATTAGGGATGCGTTGGAGCTACGCCCGAGCTCGTTGGATGCTGTTTGCCGAGCAGGGGAGGGCGTCTTGATACTCGACGTGCACAGCAACCAATGGATTCGTGACGTACATGGCAACCAATAGTATGTGTGTGATAGGTTGCAAGGGGGAATATAACCCGCTCTTATGGTAGGAGTGCCCAGAGTGTCCCGCTTGCTAACTGGTCTGTGATTTGACGCGACTTCTAGGGTGACTGACCTTACGGGAACTGGCATGTTTCCCGGCACAGCATGCGAGATTATTACGACCATATATCAAATGCGTGTGCGGTGTCTATCATTGATTGGCAAATGTTTACGGAGGCCACGATTTGAGCAATCGGCATTATGTTGTTCTGTCTTAATATGCATTGATATAGTAACGGTGTTACATTTCGGAGGGATAGGAGTAGTGGAGTTCAACTTGGACTTATACTTGAATGCGAACAATGCACACAAAGCTACTTGTCGGAGGTCTACCTCTGGTGGAGTTGTGATGTGTGGTGGTGCCTGGTGCCTCGTTTTTGCCTAGGACGCAGGCATGCGTTACGCTTTCGTATTTGGAAATGGAGTGTGGGCAACGGGGAGTTTGATTTTTCCCACGCGCTTCAGCAGAGTAACATGCCGATTATCTCACCAAACCGTTGCATTCGGAGGCTTTTTGCCGTTTGCATTAGCTCATGGGGAGTATCTAGCAGGGAGGCTGCTAGATTTAGATTTGAGTGGTTCGATAGGAGCTGTTTTTCTGTCGGAGACGTACTGTTGTTTGCTCTTTCCAACAGAGTACAAGCGCAGGGGGGGCGATGTCATTATCGATGGGATTTTATGGCAAGACAGGTGTTGTTAGTTATTTTGTTTGAAAGTTTTCCCAACAGATTCTTGTTTGTTGGATTTTCCCTTCCCATAGTTGTTGTCCTTGTTTTATATGGGAGATTTATGCTGAACCTGAGGTTGAGACATTTTGATAATGAGATTGCCGTTTTACCCGGGCAATTCTTAGCTTGATGCATTAACATGCATTCAATTGTGTTGACAAGCTCGACAGTGAAAGAGCACATCGATTGTAAGGACGTTTCACTGCACAAGCTTGAGTTAGGAGATAGCCTAAGCGTAGGATTTCCTGGTAACAATATTCGCATTCAGATTGCCGTTTTACCTTAGCAATTATTGATGATGGAATTTGAGATTGCCGTTTTACCCTGGCGATGGCCTTTGTGATGGAATTTGGGACGCGACGTTTTACCTGGCCATCTGTGTTGAGTTGTTCTGGACCTATCGTATCATGTACCCAGTAGGGGGGCTGTTCGTGGTTCTACGGTGATAGATACTGGTCTGCAGATTGTTGGGGTTTCCTATATTTTGGGGAAGCGTTCTTGATATGCGTTTGAGTGTTGTTGAGGTGAATGGCTTGCTTCACGAGGCAGTCGACGATGATAATGATACGACCCGGGCTTTGATTCAATGATACTGCCCGTACATATGTGCGAGTGCTGCCGATGACAATTTTGGTACGGCCTACTCCTTCCTGTGTGGTTTATAGGTGAGGCCTCGGCAATCAGGTACTGGCTTCTGTGTGTTTATGGATACAAGAGTGTATTATACTTTCCTCTTTTATGCGGTATAGGGGCAAGCTGCGCAACAATACCGCTTGCGTCATCTACAGCAATATATAACAACAGCCTCCATTTTTTCCCTCTCAAACACTAACTTTAAGATAGTCTTCTTTCCGGATCGCTGAGCGGGCTCAGATGTCTCAAATAGAGCTCCTCAGAGCATTCCCTCCTAAACAACGACGTGTTTTGCACGTTGAAAGCTGGCTTATCTTTTTCTTGCTTACGAAGATATCATAATACCATCGCACAGCAGCACTAGCTCAGCAGAGCAGCGCCTTGCGGTGGCGGCCATGCCGTGCGGTGCGGTACTCTGTGCGGCGCTTTGCCGTGCGTTGCCGTGCTGCGTGCTGTGCTGTACTTTATCGCACATACCAGGTTTCATGTGACGAAAAAACATCCAGCAGTACCGAGGTACACCACACCAGGTCTGTACCATTAATGCATTATTGGACCACATTAAATGCTCCCAGCACAATTCGACGCGAGTCGACCAGGGAGGAAAATGCTGAATTATTCTCGCGACAAAAATGAAGGCACGTACCGTAGAGGGGAGGAGGGCCCGCTATGGGACCCCGGATCTGAAGTGACCCCTGGATCTGAGTTTCCACCGGGAGGGAGGGCGAGAGTAGTGCGAGGATCATAAATGGAATGAAAAAGAGAAAAAAAGACAAACTCAGCTCAGCTCTCTATTATAGCTCAGCAGCGCGCAGCGCAGCGCCGTACGGTGCCGTGCGGTACCTTGCCCAGCGGTGCGGTGCAGAGCAGCGCCGTGCGGAGCTGTGCGGTGCCGTGCCCTAACGTGCGGTGCAGTGCTGTGCGGTGCTGTGCCGTGCTGCGTGCTGTACTGTACTTACTCTTTCGTACATGCGAGGTCTCATTCGACGAATCATCCACCAGCACCGAGGTATAGCACACCAGGTTCGTACGTACTACATTGTTGAATCACATTAAATGCTCCCAGCTCAGCTCAGCTCAGCTATAGCTTAGCAGTGCCGTGGGGTGCCGTGCGGTGCCGTGCCTTGCCCTGTGGTGCGGTGCTGTGCCGTGCTGCGCTGTGCGTTCTTTGAAACACACAGTACCGTACACGGTATGAATGCGCGTATTCGTATTTGTTTTTTCATTGATTGTCCTCCCTCTCAGCCCTCTTCGCGTCCCCCCCCCCCCCGCAAATTTCGCCCGTACTGCCGATCGGAATGGGGCATCGTCAACAAGCACACAGCACAGCACAGGGCAACCCTCTCTGCACAAGTACCTCTTAGCATTATCAAATCGCCAGTTGCGCCAAATCATGGGCCTACTATTTCTGCCCCCTTCACATTAGTTGAAATCTTCCTTGCGCGATCGTAGCGGGAGGCGTCAGCCGCCCGCGGAGCGGAGCCCTTGTAGCTACATACCAACCTGATATATTGGCATGTAGGATGACTAGATAATATAAACAGTTGGGCTGCTATTCTATTGAACAGGTCGTCCGTGGTTTAAATCCGGCATGCTTTTATTTTTGCAAGATTTCCCTTCTTGTGTTCCACTATAAAAATAAAAGAGCAGACGACATAAAGCGGTAAACCGCAACCATGCGCGCCACCGGGCGGTACTGCAGAATACACCTAGGTTTTGGACCCCGATCCGCGACGCTGATTGTCAAACCAGCCTCGTACTGTTTTTTGACACCAACTCCTTGCGGTACATCGTACGGCGGCTTTTCAGCTCGGCCGTCGCCGCTTACTGACGTGGCCCGTATCGCTTTCTGTCGGAAAATATGAAAATCTACCCTGCGAACCGACTTTGCCCGAGGCTCTTCACGCCCCGCACCCTTTCAAATTCCGACCGAATCTCAACCATGGGTGCCACATCATGTAGCATGCATAGAACTGCGTGCTGTCATATTTCGGATTCCTCAGAGCAACAATTCCATCACCCCTTCGCACACAGCACGAACCGCTGCTCAACCATAGACAGCTCGCACACCCCACGTACACGTACTGTATGTATCGATGAAAAATCGACGAGCAGTGGGATTGCTGAACCCTATGCGCGATAAAAATTGAAGGCAAGAACTGGGGGGGAGAAGGGACGACACCTGTGACCACGGCTTGTCCAGAAGCTGGAAAGTAGAAGTGTGAGCAAAAATAAAATAAAAATGAATGAATGGCGGAGAAAGGGGTGGGACAAAGGAACAAAGGAGGAGTGACAGTCCCGTTACACGCGTACGACCCTCTTGGCCCACACATACATCACGTCGCGTCCGCCTTGCGCGTTCGTACACCACATTCTGTTGAAATCCTCGCTACCGATGGCGCCACCATCGACCCTGACGATGCATACACACTGCTCTCGCGTCCGCCTTGCGTAATCGTACACCGCATTCTGTTGAAATCCACGAAGGGAGAGGACGCCACCACTTAACCTTGGTAGTTAAGAACTTGGGCTCACTCGAGACGCCCGGAAAATAACCTATAATACACTACGCATACACTTGAACCTATAAAGGATGCCCCATTGAAAAATAAGAAGAGTGGTCTAAGAATAAGAAGAGTGGTCTAAGAACTGAGCCTCGGGCAAAAAAAGATATCCTCAAGTGATAGCGCCATCTGTAGTCGTACACTGCTGGTTACAAGGTATGTACGAACCAACGGCTTCTTCGACTGTTGGACCGTGGACCTTGAAAATATGGGGAGCATATTACATGTAGTCTTGTACATGGCCTTCTACATGTAGTCTCTTGTAGCCATGCAGTCTACATGACGTGGCGCCCATGGTTGAGATTCGGTCGGAATTTGAGAGGGTGCGGGGCGTGAAGAGCCTCGGGCAAAGTCGGTCCGCATGGCATATTTTCCGACAGAAGACGATTTGGGTCACGTTAGAAAGCGGTGACGGCCGCCGTACGATGTACCGCATGGAATTGGTGTCAAAAACCGGTACGAGCCTGAGTTGACCAATCAGAGTCGCGGATCGGGGAAAAAAATCTAGGTGTATTCTGCAGGACCGCACGGTGGCGCGGAATGGTTGCGGTATATCGCTTTCTGTCGTCTGTCCGAAATAAAAATATGCACGATGTTCGAGGTGCAGTCTGTGCAATCTAGGAATACCAGTAGATTTTTTTTTTTGTCGGGCGCCGTGTGTGGAGACAACAACTGGTGGTTAGAAGGTAGCTTGCAGTCCTTGAGAGTATAGGTCGTAGATTCGGTTTCCGGAATGCTTCCAGTTTTCTGTTTGTTGCCTGCCGTGTTTTTTTTCCATATTTTTTGCCGGGCACCGTGTGTAGTAAATACAACACAGGCAGCTCGCAAAGTTGAGTTTTAATCATTCAATCGGTCGTACTCACAGCTTATTTTTTTCATTTTTTCTATAAAAACACAAGGTACATGAACCCGATATAAATATTAAAGCGCTCCGATCCGCGGGCGGCTGACGCCGCCCGCTACGCTCGCGCAAGGAAGAATGCAACTAGAACATGTAAAGGGGCGAGGGCGCACAAGAATTATTTTTCGACACCTACGTACCAATTTCCCATCCCCCCCCCATTACGCCACATAATTTCCTATGCAAAGAACCCTCATTCTAAATCCTATATAATAAAGGGGCAGTGACCTTGCAGCGACAGGTATTAGACTATATAGCAGACACGCAGCCCGCTGGTCGCGCAGCAGCAGCCTGCGTACCAGCTACGCACAGCGCAGAGCAACGGAGAAGAAGGGAGAGAGCAAGAGAGAGTGGTCACAACGAGCACAGCCTCCACGGTGAAGGGACCCCTGCTACAACTCTCCTTCAACAAGACAGCTTGGCTACAAAGCGTCTGCGGAAAGCCAGCCGATGGCGAGGACTTCATCTGCTGCTGCGGGGCCAACTTCGGTGACGGTTCAGGATTGGACGAGGGCCAGGCCATTGAGCATGAGTGTTCGGCACAGCACAGAGAGTGAGTGGAGATGCATAGGGGCTGTAGTGTGATATTGGCGAGTATCGTGTACCTCGCAGCAGCAGCATCGGCAAGCACTGGGAAGTCAAAACTGTGGTTCATCATATGTAACAGTGCGTACCATCGAGCAGTGTGTCGTTCTGCCTCCTCCCCAATAACTGACAACATCAGCAGCAACAGAAGCCTAGCCTTGGCAGCAGCAGCAGCAGCAGAGCAGCAATACCAGAAGCCGTAGCCGCATGATCAAAATCGCCAAAATAAACAGGCACGAAAAGCGAACCAACTAGGTTAATCCGCGTCCCTGTTGGTCCCTGCACGCCTTTCGCATGCTGCGAGCAGAGAACTTTCGCCTATCGGAAAAATCGCCGCGAAGACCAGCAGCGGCAACTGGGTGTGCAAAAAGTGCAAGCGCGATTTCGGACGCAATATAGAGCAACTGAGGCGGACCCACGTGGAGACTCACGAACACTTGCTCCAACACAAGTGAGGACTTGTGAGGACAGCAGTTGTTGCATTCGCTAGCACAAGCAGTTTCGATAAAAAGTTGAAAACGTCAGTTGTGAGTACGACCGATTGAATGGTTTAAACTCAACTTTGCAAGCTGTGTGGTACGTTAGATCTATGTTTTATTTATGATATGGTGTTTGTGAAATATACCTGGTTGTTGATACACTGCTTCACAATATTTACGGGAGGTCGTTCGCGCGTGTTTAGCAGTTTGGGAAGTGCCACGCTGGACGTATTTTAGTGGCGCAGTGTATGAGGCTGCAGGCCTTGTCGATGTGTGTATGTGAAAAGCAGGAGCAAATTTGTATTTTCGTTCCGCGGCTGATCAATTGCTATTGCTCATGTCGCAAGTTGCATGTCGACCAACGTGTGTCGACAGGGGTGCTGGTGCCGCGGCGGCGGTGGGGAGCGGGCGCACATTGCTGGATTTTTTCAAACCGAAGAGCGCCACGGACGGCGCGAAGGAGTCGCCGGTGTTGATGAACAGTAGTAGCGGCGGGGGCGCAAGCGGTGACGCTGACGTGGTGGCGACGGGAGTTGTGAACAGGGGTGAGGGTGGTGCGGGCGCGGGCAGTGACGCCGACGTGGTTGTGACGGTAGTTGTGAGCAAGGGTGAGGGTGGTGCGGGCGCGGGCAGTTTCGCTGACGTGGTTGCGACGGGAGTTGTGAACGCCCTTCCGATATTTCTCTTCCCCCCGACCTTCGGGCAAGTTTGGACTGATGATATGATGTCTCCAAGCAGAACTAAACTATTTTGTTGTCTAATATGTTTTTTTCGCGCTTGTTCCGCGCACTACTGTATCGACGGTGGTCGCAGAAGTAAGTTGGCAGAAGCAAGCCGACGCGTTCGTCAGTCCTGAGACGATGTGGGGGCAAGTTGGAGGGGGTTTTGTGCCCAAGCGCGGCGCTTGCCCACCATCGATTATTTCCGACTACATTGACCACCTTGTATTGACGCAAGGATTTACATACCTAAAAAACCCAAAGTACAGTTTGCCATCCCTTGCTCTTGCAATATTGGCTTGCTTGCCAAGCCTATTTGTTAACGCAAGAGTGTGCAGTAAACCATCCATAGCGGCAGAGCCACAAACGAACCTCCAAGCAAGCAAACAAAGCAAAAAAAAAATTTGAAAAAAATATATACGGAGTATAATTTTTTTTTCGGGCCTCGGGGGGGGGGGTAGGTGTGCGGGATAACTTTGCTTGTGCGCCCTCGAAAGGGGGCAGAAAAAGAGGCCCATGATTTGGTGCGAACAGCTATTTGATAATGCTAAGAGCTGCTTGTACAGAGCAAATGTGCCCTGTGCTGAGCTGTGTGTTGTTGGTGGTGTTACGTTCTGATCGGCAACACGTCACGTTCTGATCGGCAGTACGGGTGTAATTTGCGTGTGGGGGGAAACATGGGGGACCGAGAGATATTAAACGAAGAAAAATAAAAAATAAGCGTACACAACAACACGTATTATACCTGGTACTGCTCTATGTTCGAAATGAAGCACAGCGCAGCGCGAAGCAGCACCGCAGCGCAGGGCAAGGCGCGGCACCGCACCGCACGGCACCGTACGGCGCTACGCTGCGCTGCTGGGTTATATATAGCTGGACTGATCTGAGCTGGGCGTGCATTGTGATCCAACACCGTAGTACCTGGTATGTACAAACCTGGTGTAGTAGTACCGGTACGTACGTGGTAAAAAATTGAAAAACGTCGGCTGTGAGTACAACCGATTGAATGGTTGAAACTCAACTTGCGTGGAATGATGTTGAATATCGAAAAAAAAAAAAAAAATCGAGAAGCACTGAGAAGCGCTGTTTCGGGCATCCGAGCCCCGTTTCGGGCATCCGAGCCCCCCGCTCAGCCGTCCGGAGAGGAGAATATCTTAAACTTAGCGTGGGAAACAAAAAAACATGGAGGCCGCTCAGGAAATCGATACTATTTGTAAGTATAGGTATAAAGGGCTGCCCACTAGACCACAGAGTCACTGCTGTGACTTTGTTGGTCTGGCGGATAGACTATCCGCTTCTAACTTAAGCCTGATGTGCGTGAGTTCGAGTCCCGGTGTCATCGAGCAAAAAAATGACTAATAAAAAAAAGCATTTACAGTGCTTGTACAAGTATACACATATAAAATAAAATAAAAAAGGAGACGGTTAGAAGCGCTGAGAAGAACATCACAGAGTCACTGCTGCTGTGACCTTGTGGTTTTCTAGTAGATAGACTGTCCGCTCATGAGCCCAGTGTTCGTTGGTTCGAATCCGGGTGTCCTCGAAAAAATAAAATCCTCTTAAAAAAGACATTGATTCAGTCGTCCGGAGAGTAGAATGCCTCAAAGTTAGTGTGGAAAATGGAGGCCTCATAAAAAAGCATTGATAGTATACTCATAAAAAAAGAGGCGGCGAGAAACGCTGGGACGAACACCACAGAGTCACTGTGACTTTGTGGTCTAGAAGATAGACTCTCTGCTTATGAGCCTGGTCTTCGTTGGTTCGAATCCGGGTGTAATCGAAGAAAAAAGTATCCTCCTAAAAATCGTTTTTTGTAACAAAGTAAGTCTATACAAAAACAAATAAGGTGTGATAGTATACTCATCAAAAAAGGAGACGGTGAGAAGCGCTGAGATGACCACAGAGTCACTGCTGTGACTTTGTTTACAATAGTAGATAGACTGTCCGCTTATGAGCCTGGTCTTCGTTGGTTCGAATCCGGGGGGTGTCATCGGAAAAAACATGATCCTCATTAAAAAATCAATATTTATTTTGTTATTTTTTTTTTGACAAGGTGGAGCAAGAATTCAAAGAATAGCTGGACCGTCCCGCAAGTAATGGATGGAGGCGGTGTCCAAGTGGGACCCCCGGAGATGCCAGGGATGAACCAACCGAGCACTATCAGCAGAAAGGTAAAAATATGTATTTCTATACTACTGTACGCGGCTGTACGTTGTGCGAGTATGTACATACGTGGATATACCAGTCATGTATTTTTGCTGCTGCCTACCCTGCTGTTGCTACCCGTTGTTGCTGCAGCTGCAGTGCTGCTGCTTGCTGCTGCGGCAGCTGCTGTCTTGCAGCACTGCAGCTGCTGCTGTTCGTCATTGTGCGCCGGATGGCGCAATTGTTTGTGTGGTTTATTGCACCTGATTAACACGAGTTGTTTTTAGTGTACCCCTTGGCAGTACTGTAGAATGTACAGCCTCGATTCACGTATGTAATCCTCTCGCGTTCATAATACATACCATGCAACCGCGAAAATTGCGGGCATGCGCGGAGCCAAAGCGGGCGGCAGCCCGCCGGGGCGAAGCCCTACATAAATATGTTGGTGCTTGCACGAGAGTAGCCGAAGGGTCTGATTTAGACCAGGTTTTGGGGCCGTCATCGAGATAACTCGAGCTGAGGTCCACCTCTCGGCACGCTGATTGCCGGACATGCCTCACCTTGTTCGCCCCTCCCGACCCTGCCGGGGACGGCCTCGGCCATTCTCCCCTGGTGGCGTGACAGCTGGCGCAAATTAGTTTTTTTGCAAAAATTTTGTAGCGAGAGGTCGAGTGTGTCGTCGTAGGTACAACAACACAAAGTTTTGACCCCGCAGTAGTTGTGCAACAGGAGTTTGAGGGGTACTGCCGAACGATTGTTAATCGACTAGGCGCGAGTTCGAATCTAGATCAATTAACTTCTATTTTTCAAGCTTGTTTCTTTGTTTTATGTTCTCTGGGTTCGAGCCTCAGTGTGTGCATTGTCCGATACTCCTTTACTTTTTGCTTTTTTCCCCTTTTTTTATGTTCATGTACCCGCTGAAAGCAAAGTGAAAACATTATTGTACACACATTATTATACTGGAAATGCTGCTTTCTGTTGTCGAACTGCCACAGCTGCCGCTCCTGCTGTTGCTGAAATCACACGCACATAATAAGAATTGCGCAGGGGCTGCTGCTACTGTTGTTCGTCATCGTGTGCCGGGTGACGCAGTTTCTTGCTGCAGGTTATTGCACCTGATTCCAGCGTTTCGTTCTCTTTATTCAAACATGATTATTTTTTATGTACCGCTTGGCAGTGTTGTCGCATGTACAGCCTCCATTTACCTACTATCCTATACTCTTAATACATCAAGTCTTGCATCCTCGAAAATTACGGGCATGCGCTGACCCAAGGAGGGCAGCAGCCCGCCGCGGCGAAGTCCCCTGGTATATTCTATCTTTTCTTCCTGAGCGAGAGTAGCAAGCGGCGAATTCCGCCCGCGATGAGAAGCGCCTTGTACACACCAGAGTATAAACACAAGGTTTTGTTTGTCAGCAGACAACTACTCGCGCACAGAGTGGGCGGCGCCAGCTCCCGCCCCCGAGTACAGCGGTAGAGTTGAACGGAGTCTATGAGAAGGATTTTCTCCCACCCCCGCATACACAGTAGAGGTGAATGGAGTGTGGAGTGCATGAGGAAGGCTGTGTCCCGCCTTCGCTTACACTAGAGCTGAAAGGGTTGCATGAGGAGGGTTTTCTCCAGCCCTCGCCTACGGTAGAGAACCGAATGAAGTACACAAGGAGGATCGACCAAAATCGACAGCCCCAACCTCTCCGAGTCGAGGAGACTTGTCCCCTGCCGCGCGCTTGGTGTCGTCAAGCGGTTTGCGCTCGTGATCACGGCGCCTGAGCACCCCCATGAAACGTTGAGAGGTTAGCTTCGAGTTCATGTGTGGACTATAATGTAAGGATCGATGCCTTCTCTATATTATTGTGTGCCATGCCTTTCATATCCGCCACAGTGGCGCCCTCCGGACTGAATGGGTTCTGCGCGAGAAAGGCCGCTCCTCGCAACCTGCTCCCCGTGGCCCCCTGCCCTCTCTAATCCCAAGTGAAAATGAAAGTACAACGCGTGCTGGTCGTCCGTTGCCACCCCCGCCACGCGACGAGTACGGGCCCGGACGGCGCAAGACCAAGAGCTCCCCCCTGTATTAGCTGGACCCCCCAGGTTCGCGCCAAATTACGGGCCGAAACGACTCTGGGCGGCTCACCCGCGAGGCCGCGATCGGACGAAAACTGCTATTATAGATGGCAACAGCATCAATAATATATGTTTTACAAGGGCTCCGCATGGGTAGAGCAGGGCAACACTTCGACTCGTTCGATTCAACATTCGATAGAGTAAAAACCGTCACCACACAACACATAGTCTACGCGTGTAGAACGTAAAGTAATGCCAAGAGATTGATATAGACTACCTGGTAACAGTGGACTACTTGCTACTTCTGTCGTTTCCTCCGTTTCTCCGTTTCTTGAGTGAATCCGATTCCGAGCTTCATCATATATATAAGCTGGAGTGTATTTTAATATTATATGTGACCTAAACCTCTTGAAAACCCTCCCCCCCTCCCCCGCCCCCCCCCCCCCTCCTTCCTTTTTTTTTTTCTCTTCTCCTCGCTTTCTCTTGCTTAAACGCCCCACCTAATATCGAAATCCGCCAGAGTAATAAACACTTCCACGCCCTGGATATCGCCTCGTTATCGTTTTAGAGCCGTCCATGCCGCTGCTGCAATTCCCACCCACCCCCGCCCCCAACCCCCCCTCCTTCCCCACCACCCGCACGATCGCCTAAACCTAGCACCACGCGTATAGCAAACCCCTACATATATGCGACCTAAAGCCCTCCCCCCCCGCCCCCCGCCCCCCCCCCCGGCACTTCCCCCCCCCCCTCCCCCACAAGATTTATAGTTTCCACCCACAAATTCACCTGCCCCACCCGTCCCCTCCCCCCCCTCCCCCCCTCCCCACCTCCGGCCCCCCTTTTGATCAAAACCAGGCCCCCACGTCCTTCAAAACTCCGCCCTCCCCTCACCGGTTATTCGACTTACAGTATTCACTTGATAAACTGATGCATTTCCTTCCACAGCTGTCAGATTTTGTCCCCCTCAGAAACGGGTTTTATAGTTTCCGCACACAGACTGCTTAACATCACCCTGTTGGCCCTGATAGCTACACTGTAGTTGCAAGGGGAGTCGCCGACCTATATCCTTAATGAGGACACACCACCCGTAATACGCGCGATCGGAGTATCACACACAGCTTGCAAATATGAGTTTCGACAAAATATTCGATCTCACAGCTGGAGTGTAATTTAATTTTTATAATATATATGTCGATCGGATAAATCCGAGCCCACGCAGACTGACCCTCTAGTCTGGCCACGAAGAGACGTTTTGAGTGCGTTTCTTGACGTTTCGACTCAAGCATTCAGGGCCAGCAGAGGGATGGCCAGATGTTTGCTGCATGTTCTCTACGTAGCAACTGACAGGCGCGCACTGAGCCACCTTCTGTTACTACATGCATGATACAACAATACAATACGCGCGATCGGAGTATCACACACAAAGCTTGCAAAGATGAGTTTCGACAAAATGTTCGATCTCACAGCAGCTGGAGTTTATTCTTATATTTATAATATCTAGATCCGAGGCTCGCAGACCGGCTGTGTCTCTGTGTGTATAATGATCGTGGAGAGACTTGCCGACGGTATTCTAGGCGTGAAACACGGTGTCGCTGCCTTCGTCATTCAATTCCTCGAATGCTATTATAATAATGCTGCTACTTGTTGCTGCAGGTACCACTCTCGTCTGGTCAATGGAATATTTGTAGTACGCGATAGCAATGAACAAAGAAATTGGTAGTTAAGGATTTCAGGCCCGATCGAGTTCTAGACGAAAATTTAAACATAAAATTCCTGGTACGGACTTTTTGTCTGATTGCTGGTCGCTTATTGGCCGGAGATCGTGCCTAAAGTAACCGTCATCCGGGGACGATAGGGTCCATTCCCAGAATCATAATACATTCACATATATACAACTCCGACAACCCGGGAACGAACACGGATACATCACCAGGATTGATACCTCCGCGCACAGTGTGGAAATCCCCAATGCCACCGACCGGCCGATGTCTAATTGGCTGGGGTTCGTATAAATTATAGAGCCAGCTCCACCCGGGGACGATATGGCCCCATCCCCAGTCCAGGGGTCATTCCATATATCTAAAAATTAGACAAACGGGGGAAGAAAACCTAGTTCTCTCGGGTCGACACCGCCCCCAACGGTGTGGAAACCCCAGTTCCATTGGCTAGAATCACTGATTGGTTCGAGCTCCACAGCGACCCCCCACCCTAGTAGGAGGATGATAGAGGCTCACCAACCGATGGGGGGCAGTTCCGTCGCACGTGGGGGAGATAGGGCCCCATCCCCGGTTCAGAAATCCTCCGAATATCTACAGCCCCAGCAGCACGGGAACTATAACGATGATCTCCCGGGTCGATACACCTCCCCGCACGGCGTGTCAACCCCGACTCCATTGGCTTATTTCTCGTAATTGGCTGGTAGGCTTTGACCCAATAAGCTCACAATTATTTCGACCGAGTCGGGTTTTCTCCCCTACTTCTCGCATACGGCAAACATTTGCAATGCAAGCGCAGTTCAATGAGGTATTTGCATGATAGGTCGCACAAAAAAGCGATATTGAGCCCATAATATCAGGTTGGCGTGCCGAGCAAGCACGCTCAAAATGAGCACGAGAAACACTTGAACAGCAACAACAGCACCAAACGCAATATAAACGGACGAACTAGAGCCATTTGTGTGCAGGATTCAGCCCCCCCCTGTGTTATCAGCACAATTAATTTCAAACAATAATGGGGTGTTTCAAAGAAAATCGACACAATAATAATAACATGTGGAACTAAGACTGGCACGACTCCAGCTTATAATAACCAACCGTGGAAAAAAAAATGAAATTAGGCCAATATAGTGCGTATTTGACTCACTGGCATAATCCTCGAATAGTCATGGAATACTTGCTGTGCCCGAATAATCACCTCTTTGTCGCTTATGCGGCACCGAAAAGGACCACGGAAAAACCCGATTTCATTCGCTTATTGGGTCAGAAACCTCGCTAATATTTTCGCGGGTTTTCTTGCACACTACTCGCGTAGAGCAAAAAATTTGCCATGCGACCGCAATTTGTACCAAACGCCCGACCTCGGGATGAATCTATGCAGTTGGTGCCCAAAGCGTCACCATAAGGCCATTCGGGACATAAGAAGAGCGGTCAAATCGCCATGTCCCGGCATACTAACAGCCATATATATATATTGGCCACAACAGATAAGAGCAATGAGCGCCTGCTTCGGCTTGACACAGGGTGATCTTGAATCGGAATATTATACCCCTTTTCTTTCTTCTCTGTTTTTCTATTTTTTTCTTTTTTCCAATTGACTTGCGTCTGACGTGCGTATGCGTAATGATAGGTACCACGATATATGTTTGTGCAGAAGATGCCGATTTCTCATGATACTGCTATATCGTCGATTGCTGTGGCGCACAGGAGATATTGTCAAGAAGATCCCCATTACTCTGTATCATCGGTTAATTCCTGGCAAACACGAGATGGCATTTTCAAGAAGATCTCTATATTTTATTATACTGTCATCAACTGATTGCTGGCGCACACGATGTATTGACCAACAACAACAACAACAACAACAACAGCAGTCAGTAGCCAGCGCAATTCTTGCACCACACAACAAAGCGTTCGAAACACTACTATACCCTAATCACACCTACTTTTGGAAGTGCATCCACGTTTCGTTTGTGGAGATAAGAGATAAATATACATGGAATTAGTGTGGGATATTTATTATGCGGTCCTGAAAGATGGATGGTGGATCGCGGACCAATATATACCGAACGACTCTTTGGAGCGGCGATGAAAAATACTGACAAAACATTGTTTCTCGTACCGCAGCTTTTTAAAGCGACTCCGTTCGTTGTGTTTGTGTTCTATTTTTTTTATGGTCTGGCCTGTTTTGTTCTGTTCTCGTACCCGGTACGCTAGCATTTCACTTGCTTTATACCTTGATTAATTGCGATTGTTTGGTTTACTCTGTCTCACAGTCTGTCACCACATAGTAATAAGTTGTATGTCTCGAGGACAAAGAATCAGCTAGGACACTGGGTGTAACTGATGTTGTTGGGTAGGGAACGCCCCCCCTCCAAGACAACGAACGCTCGAACACAGGTGTTCAACCTTGAAATCCAACATTGAAAAGCAACGACACAGCAGGCAGTCGTACGATGTGCACAATAGGCCAAACGCTTCGAGGTGTGACCATGAAAAAAGTGTGGTGGGGATGAAATAAGAAGCCAATTTGGAAATGATGCCAACTTGGAAAGAAATGTTTTCCTCTATGTTTTTTCGTTCAAGCTCAGCACATGCCAAGATGCAAGAACAGCTCGGGCGTATACCGCCCAAAATACCAAAATGTATGCACTTCTCGCTTGTCTCGCTCAGCCCACGTACCCGATCCCGGCCAGGTGCGGAACGGATACGGCAGGGCGAGGGGCGTTTGGGCCGCCCCCCGAAGACGGCGCTCGAACGAAGCTATTTGACCGAGAATTCCAGTTTCGATAATCGCATACTGAGGCCCAGACGGGAAAAAAAATCCTGACCGATTCCCCAAAAAAAGAATGATCAATCAAATGTATATAAATTTGCATTGTATATTTGTATGAAGACAGTTTGGAGTTTTGGGCATACTCAGTGTTTTTCGAGGTGTGATACGGCGATACTGGGCTATGCGCAGTATTTTCGAGGCTGCGTACAATTCGACGCGAGTTGACGAGGGAAGAAAAAAGCTGAATTCTTCTCGCGATAAAAATGAAGGCACGTACTACTGGGAGGGAGGGCGAGCGAAGTGTGAGGATAATAAATGGGATGGAACAAAAAAAAAAACGCGAGTACTGGGCTATACTTAGCATTCGCGACGTTCATCACCGCGAGTGCTGGGCTATACCAGGTGCTGCGTAGTTTCGAGGTTTAATACTGCGAGTACTGGGCTATAATCAGATTTTTCAAGGTTTGGTACTGCGACTACTGAGAACTGAAGAGTGTGCGAGTACTGACATATACTTGGTATTTTCGAGGTTGAACACTGCCACTATTGGCTACACTATTTTCGAGGTTCGATACTGCGACTACGGCGATCCTAAGAGCACAGTCTGCCGGTACTGCCCCAGAGTATACTGGCAGTACACCCAGTACCCAGTATATTTGGCCTCGATATATGCCTTCAAACCAGCTTCGCCTTGCAGCACCACAGTGGATCTCTTGGCTTTTGTCGCCACGCTCGCAATTGCGAGACAACATAGTTTCGCCATTGTGATAAATGATCAACGAACGGTCGCCCAGTATTTAGAGATCCGATACGGCGAGCACTGGGTTATACACAGCATGCCGTGATCATCGGAGTCTTCGCACAGTGTGCGGTATTTTTAAATGCTTTCGTTCTCATATTTTCATCGCACAGGGGTGCGAAGACTCCGATATGTGCGGAGACTCCGATACCTGTGCGGAAAGTGAACTAAATAATTTGGTTCTACACAATAATGCACACCCCTGTGCGATGACTCCGATATGTGCGATTCTGACCAAAACCAAAGGGGCGTGTGTGGGGTGTTTTGAATGCACACCCCCTGTGCGAAGACTCCGATATGTGCGATCCTAATCAAACCACAGCGGACATAGCAGCACTTGCGGTTCATCGTATGGCTGCAACAAGACACAACTAGCACACACAGCGAAACCGCTACACACAACACACGCGGCGAAATAAAGAACGCGGCGAAAATAGTGCAGGGTTTTACCGGTACCTCGCCTGTGTACGTTGTCCAGGGATGCTTCTTAGGTTGCGGATATGGGGGTAGACCTAGTAAGGTAAATCAAGATCCCCTACAGGCATTTATTTCGTGAAATTTAGGTCGTCCACTGTGGTCGTTTGGTCTCGTGTGGTCTGTGTGTTGTTTGCTTTGTGTGATGGGGTTTGTGTACGCCTTGGTGGATGAGTGTGGGTGATGTCTGGCAAGTTCGATGACAAAAATAATCAATAACAATCAAAAACAAAATATATTATGGAAGAGTTTAACCGACAATAAAACGGCCACTTGCTTGTGAGCACCGTCACGGCGCAATTACAGCAGTGGACCCCACGATACAATCTCCCGCAGTACCGCATATATATATGTATATATTTTTTCTTTTTGGGCAAGCTACTGGACACCACCCGTAGTATCGCGAAACTTCACCAAAGGTATTATCGGAGTCTTCGCACAGTGTGCGGAGACTCCGATATGTGCGAAGACTCCGATGATTACGTTAATTTTTTAGGGTTTGCGAGGATTGTGATCATATCGTACCAGGTAGTATTTTCGAGGTTTGATACCCCGAGTATTGCGCTCATACACAGTATGTTCAATGTTTTATACTGGGAGTACTGGGCTCTCAGTATTTTCGAGATCCGATACCGCGTGTACTACCAGGTAGGATCTTCTACGAATTTCAGGCTATTGACATTCCGAGTACTGGGTACTGGGGCATACTAAGGGGTGATACTGTGAGTTAGATTGTTTCCCAATCGTATACTGCCCCGGGTACCCGGAGGGAAATACCCGGACCTGTCACTGCCCGTTCGGGCACGGGTAGGATTCATCCATTGTCGGGTATTCGGAACCGGGTACGGGGTGCCCGGGTACCCGACCCGAATGGGCACCCGGTTATTCGGGTATTCGATACCCGGTGATTCGCGTGTCTCTCGCTCGCTATATCCCAAAATATAACTCTAAAAACCGGCGATCAAAAGCACTATCGCACACGTTGGACAGCCAGTTTACTGTAAATATCACACAGGTCATTGTCACGGATCTGCATCGTCTGTACAATTTCCCACGGGGCTGATTTGCAGAAGCTGAATAATCTGTACGTGTTCCTGCATTGGTCATCTACAGAGCGGGGTCATATTGTTACGTGCGTGCCAGGGGTTGTAAGCACGTTGCACTACTGTGATCTGATACGATCTTTGTGATTCGTGCACGTTTCTAGTCTATGATCTGTAGAATGTGCATGATCTATACCAGTATCCCACCCCACTGATCTGTACCAGTACGACCTAGGTCAGGCAGCTCGCTATCTGTCCGACGCGTTGGAAAAACAAACGACCGTCAGGGTCCTCGACACGCACACACTCATACATATATCATTTGTTGAAAAGAGGGAGGCTTTATACCCGGGTACCCACCATGAGCAGGTACTTGGGTACCGGACATATGACCGGGTACCCGTTTGTTCACGTCCTGGGTTAGATGTGATCCACATAGATCCGGTGCTTGTTCGTTATAGTGCCGCGGCGAAATTCTTGTACCTCTCTGTCAGGCCGCGTTTACACAGTTTTACATGTAAACAGCGTTGTATGTTGGCCGGGTGCCCTGGCACCCGGGTACCCGCACTACGAGTGCGACGTGCCCGGGTTCGTGAGAGTAAAAGACAGGCACGTACTGTACACGGCCACGGGTAAGGCAGGTACCTCTGGAAAAGGCCGGGTTCCCGTTTGCCCGTTTGCCCAGGGCACCCGACGGGGTACAACTCTCGTAATGTGCGGACATTGTTTTATTTCGCTGAGACCTCGAGGGATCTCTGTAGAACTGCTGTGCTCTGGAGTGTGATTCTAGTTTCGGAAGGGAAATTCAAACTTTCGGGAAGAGGAAAATCCAGATATTTTCACGGGTCAGGTCAAACCTCGCGGGTCGGGCCGGGTGGGGTGGGGTCAGATGACCCGACCCGACCCGTGAGATTTTAATAACCTCTTGACCCGAACCGACCTCGACCCCTAAGATTTTGCGGCCTCCTGACCCGACCCGACCCGTGAGAATTCGAAACGTCACGACCCGACCCGACCTGACCCGTGAGAGTTTGAACACTTCCTGACCCCGACCCGATCTGACTCGGCAGGCTCCGAATGACCCGTCAGATGCAGGTCATGTCGCGGGTCAGGTCACCTTGACCCGCGAGATTTTTTCTTTCAGCCCACGGGTTTGACCCCTGGATTATACCCGCGGGTCGGAAATTCGAAATCGGTATAATCTATAATATGTATGTGGCTGTACCCCGTACTGATATGCGGCCTGGGTATAGTATGGATGGATCTGGACACGAATATATGCAGTTGGCGGCGTTTTAAAAGCACGAATATGACAAAAAACAAGGAGTATCAGCCTCAGCGGGAGGCCCTCGGGTAGGAAGCAGTGCGGTTTCATGTGTTGGATCCGCTGCGCAGATCTACGGGTCCAACCCGCGGGTGAGAATAAATCGAACTCGCGGATCGAAGTGGCCCGACCCGTGACGTGACCCACATCTCACGGATCATAACCCGACCCGACCCGACCCGTGCTATTTCAAAACCTCTTGATCCGACTCCGCCCGACCCGCGAGATTCCAATGCCTCGTAACCCATTTCCAAATCTTGAAAATATCCTGGTCTAACTCCAAGGGTTTGTCCCCATGCCGGGAATGCGTTGCAAAAACGGTTAGCCGACCCGACCTGTGATACTTCAAAACTTCTTCACCCGACTCGAGCCGACCCGTGAAGTGGGAGTTTTGAAAACCTTCTGACCCGTGAAAAGCATGAAAAATTCAAAATTCAAAACTCCAATACCTGGTATCATATTATGTTCGAGTGCTTGCGTAAAAAAAAAATACTAAAAATTCTTCCATGCTAGTAAAAGGCCAGATTCACTCCGGCAAGCTTTTTGTTGTGTTTGCGGTGAACGAACCGCAGAAAAGGCGTACGCGGCCTCCATATCACAGGCGGGGGAGCGGGGAGGCAGTATCAAATTTTGAATTTAGACATGGTGCGGTAACGACAGGGGCAGGCCCAGCACAACACCGTCAGAAAAACAGCAGCACAGCAGCAGCAGCAGCAGCGGTGGCGGGGGGGGCGGAGGTGGCGGTGGCAATGGCCCCGCCAGATGAGTTGCGGCACAGTAGTTCGGCTCGGCCTGGCTCGATCACCACGATCATCACCACAACACAACAGCCAGTTTTTTATGAACTTTTTTAGAAACAAACGCAGGAGACACCAATCGCAGCCGCAGAACAACAGCCGCCGTCGCACAGCAGCAGCAGCAGCAGCGGCGGCGGCCGTGCGTCGTGGGTGGCGGTGGCGGCGGAGGCTTCGGCGACAGCGTTGCGGTATTGCGACGGTGGTTGACAAAATCAGCACCGGATACATGACGCAGCAGCAGAGAATCAGGTCACATCGTAGAGAGCGCGGGAGCGCTGGCTCAATAGCACCTATCCCTGAGGTTGGCGCGTACGCGCCATGCTTCCCCAGCTACCCTATGGTGCCTCCGCATCAAGGTTGGGTTGTGTCGACCGCTGCCAAGCACAGCGCACAGTGTTTGCTGTGTGCTGCGTGTGGGTTGTGTTCTCGTGCCCTCTGATATTGTTGTGCCACTGTGCCTGGAGAGGAACGGCGTTAAGCTCGGTATTTGTAGGCCAATCGTATGAGCTGGTCGCCATTGACGGAAGTTCACTTTAAATTGTTCACTCAAATCGGAATTTTCAGGGTTCTTTACGGTGCGGTTTTCCCTATGGGTTCGGTGCGGTTCGGTGCGGTTAACTGCACCGAACCGCACCGTAGGATTTTCACCCTCTTCAAAACCGCACCGAACCGCACCGAATACATAAAAATAACCGAACCGCACCGTAGCATTTACAATTTTTGAAACCGCACCGAACCGCACCGTAGCATTTGCTCATTTTAACAACCGCACCGAACCGCACTGTAGGACACATAACAGCACCGAACCGCACCGTAGGACACATAACAGCACCGAACCGCACCGAAGGATTTACAATATCCGAAAACCACACCGAACCGCACCGTAAGATCCCCGATTTCTTAAAACCGCACCTAACCGCACCGTATGCATCAAGCCAAAAATCGTTCGACTGGTTATTTAACGGTACGGTTAACTTGAAACCGTAGAAAACCCGCGGTTCTATCTGCCGCGGAATGGTGCGATAGGGTCACAGCTTTTCACGGTTCACGACGGTTTCTGCACGGTTTCGTGTCAAAAGTCAACAGTGTCCCCATTAGCTTGGTTGATCTACTGGCATTTCATATTTCATATTTCATATTTCAATTATTATATTAATATATTGTAAAATACAAAGACATGGAATTTGATATTTATAACTCGAATATATAGTATTATCGATATACTTGGAGTAATCATTATAGTCTTACATTATTATTTATTATTTGTCAGCTCATCTAGGGTTTCATAATTTATAAGTTATAAAACACCGTGAAAACAGAAGAAAAAAAAAATGATGTTGGATATCGGTGACAACTGAAAACTACAAACGTACGAAAACAGAAAATACGAAAATACAAACGCAATCACACCGGAAACCTGGAAATGCGTGCCAAAGCGTGAGCGCCACCCAGCTGCGTTGTCACAAATCGCCACACCCCACCGGCGACACCCTCAATCCTGGGCGTGATATGTTGTATTTTAGTGGCGGCTTCCCATGCGACTGTATGTAGCAGCAGCAAGCTTCACTGTTGGTTCGACATTGACACCCGCAAAAGTGATTATCGCTGCAAGTTTCGGCCAAAAGATGCCCGCTGTCTGGCCCTGCTTCGCGAAGTTTTCAATGGCGGCTCCGTTTGGGCCGAACCATGGCGAGAACGTCACATGCTGCCTGAAGCCTGTAGCGCGGAGAAGGCAAGGGTTGTCGCCTGTGCACTCACAATGGTACGAAGGCTTTGATCAGATATTTGCTGAAGGATCACGATGCTCTCTAGAGTGAAAATTGGTTGTCGCCGCGAGCAGCAGAACAGTACAGGCCGCGAATCAGCGCGCAGCGGCGCTCGTCGAGGCATCAGGTGGGTTGTTGTGAGGATCGCCTTTCTAATAATTAATTATTTTGGAAAAAGAGGGCAGGAATTTCTTGGCTTAACACAAAAAAATGATCTTGTAACAGGGGTAAAATGTGTTACCCATTTCCAACTCATACAATTTTCACTGTCTAATTCCAAGTGTTTTGTCCCCATATCGGGAGTGCGGCGCTCAAAGAGTTAAGTAGAGAATAGCCTATATATAGCGTGGATGATGTAGCTCCGATGTAAAATCGACTAAACTTGCGTCATATTGTACTATCAATAGGAGTGTATACTTGTTAGTTCGTTTCCATTGTTGGAGTATGACGTCTTTCTCTTTCCTTTCTTGTTTTCTTTCGTTTTTCTTGCTTGCAAAGCAAAGGAGGAGCATCGCCACAGCGGAAAGCGTAAGAGGTTAAGCGTGAGGAGAGAAGAGGCTGGGCACCGTGTGGGTAAGCAAACACCACGACAGCGAGGACGAGAGTGTTGGGGTTGGGATGGCCTGGGACGGCTGCACCCAGCCATTAAAAACGAAGGCATGGACGGAGGTACGAAGCAGAGAGCCTCCTCGTGCACCTTCATCGTGAAGAGAAAATTGAGATTGTTTGGTTAACTCTGTCTCACAGCAGTCTGTGACCACATAATTTGTATCTCTCTAGGCATGTAGGATGAAGAAGCAGCACGGACAATGGGTATACGTTTATTTGTTTTCTTCATAACATAATACTCCGGAGTATATTATTTTTTACTATTTTTTATTTTCCCAAAACCGTCAGATTTATCCCCTTCAAGGATTTATAGCTTCCACGCACAAATTGCCCGCCCGTCCGCCCCCCCCCCTTCCCCCCCCCCCTCAACCCCGCTCGCTTTTGATCAAAACCAGGCCCCCACGTCCTTCAAAACTCCGCCCCCCCCTCACCGGTTATTCGGCTTACAGGATTCACTTGATAAACGGATACATTTCCCTCCACAGCTGCCAGATTTTGTCCCCCTCAGAAACGGGTTTTATAGTTTCCGCGCACAGACTGACTAACATCACCCTTGACCCTGATAGCTACACTGTAGTTGTAAGGGGAGCCACCGACCTATATCCTTAATGAGGACACACAAACCGTAATACGCGCGATCGGAGTATCACGCACAGCTTGCAAAGATGAGTTTCGACAAAATCTTCGATCTCACAGCTGGAGTGTATTTCCATTTTTTATAATATATTATCTGTACGTATAATATAGGTACTGCTCCGTATACGACAGAGGACTAGAAGAGCGCAGCAGGTATACCGCACAAGATGTTAAGCATGGTCACCTACGATTCGCGCGTATTTTTAGGCAGCAGCGGCGGAGCAGCAATGTTTAATCGGGATGCTCGTGCGCGGAGGCAGGCGACACCACGAGCCACACATCGGCGCAGTCTTAGTTTGAGTAAAGGGAACTGCGCCGGCAGGAGGCTGGATTCGACGACGAAGGAGGAGGGCGACCGATCGTCGACGGGCGGGGAAGAGACGGATTGCACTCTCCCTGAACGAGAACTTTCGTTTTTCAGATCAGCACCACAAGCTGCGAGCAGCATTTTGAATTTTGGGACGGGGGAGAAGGGGAACCGATTGGAATTGAGCGTCAACGAGACCAAGTGCGAATGAGCGGGCCGAGTGAGCTAAGGCGATGAGGCAGCCATGGAGAACCACACCAGGAGGATGGCACACGGAGACCCACGACCCGCACGCACACCATCATCACGAGAGCAGCGATCGTCTTTTATAGGGTTTTTTTACGAGGCAGTAGTACAACATGTTACTTACGTAACTAATTTTTGTAGAGTTGGTAGAGTTGTATACCCTTCATGGGGAACGACCCCCTTCAATTTTCAATTTTTAGGCGCGGGCGTCGTAGCTCAGAGCTGCGCTGCAACCTGTCAGATAACTCGGAAAGACGTGGCGATCATTGATATTTCGTATGGTGGTTTTTGGTTCGTATGCCCTTTTTTCACTGCATGCCCGATGGTCGTCACTCTGACATCAGCAGTCCAGACAGCGAGCGCGTTCGTCTGTGCTCACGATTACCGTGCGGTTCGTACGGTGCAGGCAGCCCAACCGCTGTAGTTTGTAGCCGCGAGTTGGTTAGTTGTGGGAACGGGGGGAACTCTATGCCGTAGTTGAGTGGATACCCGCGGTCATGTGAGTTCAGTTTGCACATTGGATCATTTCACTTGTGCGCCTTCTTCGTATCGTGCGTTTTTAGGCGGGAAAGCGTAGTATTTCCCGGACGAATTTTTATTTCGTTTGGTTGTTCGGATCTTCCTAGGACTCCAGCACCTTTGTGTGACCACGGACTCTAGATGTTTGACAAGAGTTAATGTAAGACAATAACAACAACAACAACGGCACAATATGTAATAATAAGAGCATGTATACGACACATACGGCTGGAGGCAGACGGCTGAAGGGGTCCTAAATACTCGTATGAGACAACAAATTATTGATACACTAAATTCCAGAAACATCTGATAACTTCCATAATGTGCTTGGTGCTTCGTAATGCTGTAGACAAAAAACAGCAGTTAAAACCATGACGATACGCGTCTAATCTTCTCTTCTTCTAATACCCCGTTCATGATTTATAATTTCTCTAACTGGCACAGGTCACGGGGTGCCGTGGACGCAGCAATCATGTGGGCGTTGGGCGTAGCCGGTGCTTCGTCACAGTGCCCCCCCTCCCCCTGGAAGACTCTGGTTGGGAAGGGTGCTTCGTCTCTCGTGGGGGCATTTTTAACCACTTAGCCGTCTTCTTTGACGAACGGCCAGATATGAAAAACGTACGCGCGGAAGCGCCACGAAGCCTTGCTGCAAAGGCGCAGGCTGTTGTTGGTTCGGGGGGTGTTGTAGTGGAATAAGTCTAGAAGCGATGCTCGTGAAACGTGACCACGTACATGTGGATACGCGGCTGCACTCTCGTCAAGGTTGTTACGGGCAGTATACACAGTTGTTTCTGAGGGCAGGTTGTTGTTTGGTTCTGCTTGCGTTCCGTCCGGAGTATATTTTACTCTGGCAGCAGCAGCTCTTGCGTGCTTGGAACCTTAGTGTGCAGAGATACGACTGATTATTTGTAAATCATCTTCAGTGTTCGTTTTTCCTTGCATGGTGTTTTATTAGCAGTACACACATCGCGAGCATCGAATCCATTTGTTTTCCTCGCCTGCTATTGCTGTTTTTTGCTGCGAAAATAAACCGTAAACCGTTCTTCTGCGACTTTTAGCACAGGTGACATGCGGGCCGGCCCGTGTCTCGGCCCGTAAACGTCGGTTGGTTGCCCCAGATGGGCCGCGGCACGGGCCGGCCCGTGAAAACGCGTGGGCCATCACATGGGCAGGGTGCACTTGGGTCATCGTAGCAGCAACTGTGTATATATGTCTATATACAAAATCTGGCGCAGGACTGTCATTTTTTTTTCCGCTTCCGTGGGCTGTCGGCGGGCTGTTGGCGGGCTGTTGGCTCAACAGTCCAAAAACACTTCAGAAAAGCTGCCGCCTCTTTTGGTTGAACACGTTTACAGCAGGGAATAGTTGAACAAAAAATGCCCCTAGCTAGAGCTAAGCACACTGCCGAGAGGCACAGGCCTACACACTGCTGAGAGGAGCAGACCTGCACAGCTATGTTGACACGGGCGTCTGTACAGGGCCACCAGTTCAGCACTGCTGTTGCTGTGCTACGTCAGCAGCAGCTGTCGGCAGTTGCAGCAGCAGTAATTTAGAACAGGGCCACCAGTTCAGCACACAGCTGTTGCTGTGCTACGTCAGCAGCAGCTGTCGGCAGTTGCAGCAGCAGTAATTTAGAACAATAACACGTTTTGAGCACACTGCACTGAGAGCAGGCACAGGGGATAGTTGAACAAAAAATGCCCCTAGCTAGAGCTAAGCACACTGCCGAGAGGCACAGGCCTACACACTGCTGAGAGGAGCAGACCTGCACAGCTATGTTGACACAAGGGCCAGGGCCACCAGTTCAGCACTGCTGTTGCTGTGCTGCTGTGTTTTGCACAAAAAAAAACACGTCAGCAGCAGCTGTCGGCAGTTGCAGCAGATCGCATACATATGCCACAACGACAGAAGCAGTTGAACAAAAAAAAGTCATAGTTCAACAGAAAATCGTCATATGCCAGCTACGAGCACTGCTGTAAGGCACAGCTGTGAGGCACAGCTATGCGCAGCTGTGTTGACACGAGCGTCCGTACAGGAGCACCCGGTTCTGTATGCAAAATCTGGGGCCGGAACTGTTGGTGGTGTGTTTTGCAGGGGGAGCTGTTTCCGTGTACAGAAAGCTGATGATGTCGATTAAGAACGGCAGAACCCAGCTGAGTTTTGCGGGAACTTTTGCGGGAAAAGAGGCGTTTGAGGTCAAGATCTTTGGTTCAAAGATCTGTGTTCAAACCTAGAGCGCCTCGCGCTGCCCCTCTCTCTCACAACCCTCACACGCTCTCGTTCCTGACCGACAAACCATACACCGAACAGCTTCGAGCATGGCCCGCACGCCCCGCACCCCTGCACTCCCCGCAACTCCCCCGGCCGCTTCAGCTACTGCTGCTGCTGCTTCCACTGGTGGGGGTCCTTCGTCCCCTCCTGCTCCCCGTTCTACGGCAGAATCCCCTCCCTCGGCCCCTGTCAAGGACAAGCCCATTTCCTCCTTCGCCGACTACAAGGAGAAGTGGAACACGCCTGCGACTGCGAAGACGACCAAGCTCGAGTTCGACGAGGAGCTCCGCTGCAACCGCCCTTCCTGCCCCTTCACCCTCGTGCAGTTCATTCCCCCCGGAACCAACCCGCAGACCGGTGTGACCTTCGCCGTCTGCCGCTCTGGGAGCTGCGCTGGAGGCGGCACTATCCTGAGGTACTCCGCCAAGTGCTGCGCCTGCCACGGTACCATCCCGGAAGGGACAGTGTGCCTGTCTGTCAAGACGGACTACGACAACAGTGAGTAGTTGACTAAGTTCGTTCAATGTTGCGTGTTATTCTCATGCGTTTGTTCATGCATCTGTTCGTTTCTGTTTTATTCGCTGCTTCGCGCAATTTTCAACCGGACTGCACATACAAACATGTTGTCACACCAGTCTTTTTCCAAGCTACCCAGAGTACGATGGTTGTACATGCACGGGTAATTTAGGGTGACGTGTCTCGGCCTATGGTTTTCGGCTGATGTATGTGTCGATCTGTTGTCCGCACACTGCAGGAACATGCTGTGTTCATGTATTCGTCACCTGTTTAATTTTCGCTGCTCTCTCTCATTTCTGTGCGCGTCAGCACGCTCAGATGCATGACGCTCATACAAATCTTTATCAAAAGATCCCGCTGCAACCAACCAACGCCCTTTCTGTTTTGTCGTCCCATTCCCCTGCTGCACAGAGTTCACGAACCAGCACCTCAGGAACTGCCTGCTGGACAAGGCCAAAGGCACGGACAACGCGGCCTTCGCCTGCAACGCTGCTGTCAAGGACGTGAGTACACTATCTATTGTATGTTTTCCCTTCTATTGGGAACAGGCGTCTGGCTTCATCGCGTCACGTGTATCCCGCCGTTGTTTTTGTTTTTGTGTGACGTGGCATGATGAAGTGTTTCCAGTGCTGTTTCAAATATATGTGTGTGTGTGTTGGAAGGTGCATTTACAAACCTGACGTCTGACAGAGAAGAACGAGGAGTGTAACGCACCCCACTGGATTTTCCTGCTGATTGATGGTGTCACCAACGTTTTTTTTCCCCGTGTTTTCCTCCAGCCCCGTGTTAAGCGTTAAATTTAGCAACAACAGCAGTCCTGTATTGGTAGGGTTAGATGAATCTTGCTGCGCACCCCGGTTCTATCCTCCTCACGCGTTTTTTCTTTCTTTTACTCTGTACCGTATAAAATACAACATACTCCAACATTTTTACTCCTGGTTTTTTACTCCTGTGGTTATATCCCAGGTTCGATCCTCAAGTTTTTTGTTGTCTCAATTTCTGCATGCTGTCTGCGCACTGTTAGGCCTGGGACTGGCAAAATTTTAGACGTAGAATTTGGAAAAAAAATGTCCCATGGTCGTTCTCTGGGAAAAAAACTCTTTAGGAAATCAACCAATCAGCGATGGGGGGAAAGGCCCCACATCACCTGCAAAAAATTATTCGTGAAAACAAAGCCTGTGCCGCTTGCTGCTGTTCTGCGGCAAAAAAAGTTGGAGCGTGTATAGAAAAAAATAGCTGCTGCTTCTGCTGCTGCTGCTGCTGCTGCTGCTTGCTGCTGCTGCTGCTGCTGCTGCTGCCCGAGGTGCTGCTCTACCCCCCGCGTGTAGCAGCGTACTCAAGGGACAGCTAGCGTAGGCGGAACACATCTTCTGGGGGACCCTCCGGCAAGATGGTGATATTATGCAGCAGCAGTTGTGTTGGACGTTCGCAACATGTGTGCAGCATGCATGGAGTAATTTTGTTTTTATTTTTGTCACCTCAAAGTATTATGCGTAATGAGCGTTCACGGAACAGAGAGTGTGTGTTGTCCCTGTTTTATTTTTTGTGTGAGTGTTTTTCTCTATGCAAGTACTAAGCATCAGTATTCACCTGCTTTTTCCTCGTGTCTCAGTTTCTGTATGCTCGCGGTGTCACCCCGATTCGATCTTTACACCGTCGTTGTTTCTTTTTCTCCTGCGTTTTCCTCCAGCCCCGTGTTTGGCGTTGAAATGAGCAACACAACAAGCAATGTGTTCATAGAATACGACGAATCGTGGTGCGCACCCCGACCCCGGTTCTATCCTCCTCACACCGTTTTTTTCTGGCGGGATCCAAGTGATCCTATAAATTACTGCATTTCTGCGTGCCTGCATGATGCCGTGTGATTAGCGTCAGGTTCGATCCTCCCACTTTTTTTTTTTTTCAAGTTCTGCATGCTGTCTCCGTACGACCGTGTTCTACGTTCGCAACAACAACGCTGCTATGTATGTGTTCATACAACATGTGTGCAGCATGCAGAAGTCGTTTATTTTTTTTTCCCTCCCAGTATTATACAGAACAGAAGGTGTTTTCCCTCTTTTTATTTTCTGTGTGAGTGGTTGTGCAAGAACTAGACAGCCGCACGGTAGAGCAGAATGCTTGCAAAAAACGTGCATGTATTGTTTCCCGTTTGTGTTGCAGCTACTATATTTTCGAGTGAGTGTTTTGCTCCGCGCAACAAGTCTAATTTTGTTTCAAAATTTGTTTCCTCCTCCGTTCCTGTTTTTTGTTCTCTTCCGCGCAGATCGGAAAAGAGTGCACCACGTGCGTGCAGGCCGACCCTGTCATCAAGGAGGGCGACGTCCTGCTCTCCAGCGCTCCCCTGGGGACTCGCCTGCACTACACGTGCGCCCGCAAGAAGCGCAAGGACTTCCTTCGCCTGGTCTTCGGCTCCCAGGACAAGCGCCACAAGAACTACCTCAAGAAGGAGCAGGAGTCGGCGGAAAAGAAGCTCAAGGTCGAGAGCGCAGTCGGCTTCGCTGCCCTCGCGCCTGACTCTGACGACGACCTTTGAGGCGTTCGTTATCGCCTTGCCCTTTCTTTTCAAAAGTTGGGGTTTCGTTCGTTCGTGAGCTTGAGCTCCACACGTTCGGTGTTGACTTTGGTTTGGATCAAGGTTAATTTTTCTTTCAGTAAGCTCCTTGGAAGGGGCGCTGCTTTTACTACTACCTTGCCCTTTTCTTCTTGAGAAGTTGGGGTTTCGTTCGTTCGTGAGCTTGAGCTACACGTGTTCGGTGTTGACTTTGGTTTGGACCTAGGTTAATTTTTCTTTCAGTAAGCTCCTTTGAAGGGGCGCTGCTTTTACTGCTGCTACCTATCGCTGGGTTACACCTTGCCTTCGGCCAGGTCTGTAACCAGCTTTTTTCTACGTTTGCCTGTTCGGGTTGACGTCATCCGTATTGACTTTGGTTTGGACCAGGGTTGTTGTTTTCTTCGACTAGCTCCTTTGAAGGAGCGCAGCTTTACTACTGCCTTTTGTTGGTTTGCATCTTGGCTTCAGCCGGGTAAGTTACCAGCATTTTTGTGCGTGTGCCTGCGTTTGAGCTCAGGCGTTCGTTTTTTCTGTGACCGTTTTTTCTGCTCCTCATCGTTTGGAGTAGAGGCAACACCGGTTTCGTTTCGTCTGATCTTGACTCGTGTCAAGGCTTGCGTGTTTTGGTCTTAAAAGACTTCTGGATTCTGAATAATAAATAAAACACTTTCATCTTTTAAACATGTCCTCTCAACCAACTCCGAGGTTGGGAGTGTTGACATTTGGCGATCTCACAGTGTCCTTGCCGAGTGAGTACGTTCTGCGTGCTCCATCCCTGAACGATCCGTCCAACGATATTTGCAAACACTGCAATGCTCGCACTTGGCGTGAGGAGACTATTAACTGTTGCTCCAGCGGCAAGTATGTCGTGGAGCCATTGATTCCGCTGTCGAGTGACGTTGAGGAGTTGTACAAGACAAAACACTTCTTACAGAACCAGCGCCGGTATAACGGGTTGTTTAGTTTCACCGCCATGGGCGCTGCTCCGACACCCACTTGGACACAACCCTCTTATCCTTCAATGCTTCAGTTGCACGGTCGATCCTACCACCGCATCATGGACGCCTTCCAAAGTTACTCTGAGCGTGTCCCACTCGTAAACAAAGCGCGACTATACATGTACGACTCGAACATGCTTCAGCATGCTGCCAAACAGAAAAAATTAGACCAGACAGTCGTCGCCAACCTGTCCGCAGCTCTGCACGCGAACAACTCTTGGATAAAAACGTACAAGTCCATTCTCCTAGAGGTCAATCAATCAGATCCTAGCGACAATGTCGGCATTGAATTCGCTCAAGTCACACGACAAACACACGGGCCCGTTGTCGGCGACGCTCCTCCTCCCTCAGGAAAAGAAATCGCTGCTTTGTTTTTCAAAGACGACGCGCAATCTCGCTCGAAAAGATTTGTGTACACCTTTCCTAGAACTGGACCGGGTGAAATCTGCGATCGACCTCACTTTGTGCCAATTTGGTCTCCAACGTATTCCTCACTACAATACCCACTTCTGCTCTTTCACGGCGAGCCAGGATGGAGTCCAGGCTACTACAAAGAAGACCCGCCCTACGATTCTCGGACCCTCTCAACTACTTGCGACAAACCAATCAAGATCTGGACGTTTGTTCGCCAGCGAATTTTGTGCGAAAAAGTATTCCACATACTCTCCGTCCTTGCTCAAGAATATGCATGTGATGCTTATTCTAGACAGGAGGACAGCACCCTAGACTACATCGGTTCCAACAAATGCCAGAAAAGAATCACACAATACAAAGCTCTACGAAGTGCAGTCGGCACAACTCCGACGGGCAAAAAATTGCCGACAGCATTTCACGCGTCACCAGCAAACCGTAAAAAGAGACAGCTTGACGGCATGGCCGTCGTCACACGCAAAGGGAGACCGTCGTTAATGGTTACTGTTACGTGCAACGGGTTCTGGCCTGAAATTCAAGCTAATTTGCTGCCAGGACAATGCGCGATGGACCGACCGGATCTGTGCAACCGCGTTTTCAAAATAAAGCTTAAAGCTATCATGAACGACCTGAAGAACAACCTCTACGGGAAGGCGATTTATCACCTCTCCGTCATTGAATTTCAGAAAAGGGGCATGCCCCACAGTCATATTGTAATAAGGTTTGACGGCCTGAGCCCTGAAGCTCGTCAGGAGGTGGGCAAGTGGGTGTGGACGAACTTGCCGGACGAAAGAATTGCCGGCGGAAAACTGAGATAAAAAGTCATTAAGTACATGGTACACCAAAAGTGCGGGGAGTTCAACCCCAACGCGCCATGCATGACTACAGACCACAAGACGAACAGAAAGCACTGCTCAAAGCACTACCCTCAACCATTCAGGGACAATTTTGCAACAGACCCCAAGACAGGAAGGGCCGAGTACCGACGTCTAGACAACCGAGATACCGCTACAATAAAGCAAAAAAATGGGGCCAACCAGTACGTTGAGACCGAAATTGATAACCGCTACATTGTGCCTTACAATCCATACCTTCTCATGAAATACGATTGTCACATTTGCGTTGATTTGGTCACGGCCATGGCAGTAGTTGCCTATATATACAAATACTGCTATAAAGGACCGGACATGGCCAAAGCACGGATTATGTACGACGGAGATGAGATAGAGGCGTACAAAAGTATTCGCTACATATCAAGTTCTGAAGCAATGTGGAGAATTTTTGGCTTCGACATGCAAAGCCGTTCTCCTGGTGTCATACTGCTCTATGTTCATCTCGAGGGCGAACAAGTCGTAATCCACGACGAGGATGATACAGCGGAGCAACGCCGCGAATTGGCCAAGAACTCCCAAACTGACCTCATGCGGTATTTCAGACGCCCTACCGGAGAGCCTTTTGACGAACTCACTTTCCTCGACTATTTCGAACAATTTACCGTCGAGCCGAAACAGCGACGGAGAAAACGTGGCCGCCGTAACCAACAACGGAACGAGTCTGAGGATGACAACAGCGATGGCTACGACAGCGACGACGCAGACCCTACCGCTACGCCCAATCGTATCGATGGCTACGGCAACTACGTGTACCGCCGACGCTCTCAATGCGTTTGCCGTGTTAACTTTCTCAAGCCCGACTCAGGCGACGTGTGGTACCTTCGGCTTCTTCTGCACCACATCGCCTCGCAAAGCTGGGAGCAAATTCGCACCGTAGATGCCGTCCTTCACGAGTCTCACCAATCTGCAGCGCATGCACTTGGCTTGGTGGCAGACGCACAGGAGTACGACCTTACGTTAAGAGAGTCTCTAAATTTCTCCACTCCTCGGGAACTCAGATCTCTTTTAGTTACGCTCATCATCGCAGGTGCTCCGGCACGCGACCTGTGGGACACTCACAAGCAGCACTTCATGACCGACTACATGTGCCGCATGTCCGAATCTTCAGCCACCGACAGCGCGCTCAGGCAGCTCGATGTAATGCTCGCCAAGCACGGAAAGACTACCGCTTCCGTCGGCTTGCCGCATGTTTCGCATCCAGACACGGAATACCACCGGCTTCTCGCTGCCTTCAACCGTGAAGACATGCGGCAAGAGGCTGACGGCATCATACCTAAGTTGAATTCAGAACAGAGGACTGTTTTCGATGCCGTCGTCAACTCCGTGCGGAACAAGGCAGGTGGCATTTTCATGATCGACGCGCCGGCTGGTTCGGGCAAGACCTTCACCATGACCGCCATTTCGGCAGACTTGAGAGCAAAGGGCAACCTCGTACTGTGCTCCGCTTCCACAGGAATCGCTGCACTTCTCTTACCAGGGGGTCTCACAGCCCACTCCACCTTCAAAATCCCATTCGGTGATAACCTCGTGCAGGGCTCTGTGTGCAACGTCAAGGCCGAAACAGAACGTGCCGAAGTTCTTCGTCGTGCCGACCTCATTATTTGGGACGAAATACCTATGAGTGACAAGCTTGCACCCGAAGCTTTAGATCTTACTCTTCGTGACTTGCGCCGCTGTGACAAGCCGTTCGGAGGCGCAACAGTTTTGTTCGGAGGAGACTGGCGACAGGTCGGGCCTGTCGTTGTCTTTGGTACTCCTGCAGACGTCTTCGAGGCTTCTCTTATCTCTTCCTATCTTTGGGGTAAGGTACAGAGGTTCCGCCTGGTGCAGTCCATGCGCGACCGCCTAGACAAACCATACTCGCGCACTGTCAGAGCGGTAGGTGAAGGTTTGATACCTCCTGTAACCCTTCCGGACGAGTCTGTTATTATCCCGCTGGAATATACCCTACCCGAGGAGCACGATACAGAATCCCATCCAACTGCTTCTCTCCCCTCAACTTGCTCATTGAGTGGCACCACCGAGTTCCAAACGCTCATCGATTTTGTTTATCCTGACATTTTGACCGCTCAGCCCGCAGAATTTGCCGACAGGGGCATCCTGTCGCCGACTAACGCCAGCACCGACGAGATCAACGATCATATACTCAATCTCTTGCCCAACCAATTGCATTCTCTGAAAAGCTCCAACACAATCATCAAGTCCAACCCAAAAGACATTGAGGAGGTTACCTCTGTAGAATTCTTGGAGAAGATTGACGTTCCTGGGGTACCGCCGCACCAACTAGACCTCAAAGTTGGCTGTATCGTCATGTTCATCAGAAATGTGAACTTCGACAGCGGTATCGTCAACGGAAGGAAAGGCATTGTGCGCGCAATTTCGCCGCGAATTGTTGACGTCGAAATCATCGCTCCAGGTTCTCCGCTCGTGAAAGTGCCGCGCATTCTGTTCGAGGTTAAGGTCGGCAGGCAAGGGATGTGCTTCCACCGCCGACAGTTTCCGCTGCGTGTTTGCTACGCAATGACAATAAACAAAAGCCAGGGGCAAACACTTGCCCGCGTCGGACTAGATCTTCGATCTGACGTGTTCTGCCATGGTCAGCTTTACGTCGCTCTCAGCAGGACCACTTCTAGCAACAGCGTCCTCCTACTGGTGCAGCCAGAACGTCTCATCAACGGCGTGCCTCATGTCGCCAACTGCGTCTATGCGCCCTTCATCGAGGCAGCCACCGGCAACAAGCTTCCGGAGTTCAACCCCATTTTTTACCAACCGCCGAACTCAAACCCTCCCTCCCGTCCATCATTGCCCGCGCCTGACCAACCACAACCACCTTCTTCGTGGAATATTGTCGACGAGGTTGGTGATGGTGCCTGTCTGCTCAGAACCATTGCCAGAAAAGTTTTCGGCGACCCAGAATATCACCATCAAGTTCGCCAACAAATTGTGTCTCACATCCATGCCAACCAAGACTACTTCTTCCTACACATTCAAAACGGGTTTGGAAATGAACCCATTCATGTTCAAGGTTCTAGCCCACAAATCTACCACTCCGTCCAGCAATACTTGCAAATCATGGCTCTACCCACGGCCTACGCTGGATACATCGAGATAGCGGCCGCCGAGATACTATACGGGGTGACCATAGAAGTCCGGGTCGCTGGAACAAATTACCCACCGCCGGCTGACCCTCACCAGCCAAACATTCTCACTGTTCTTTTCCACGCCAATTCCCTTCACTACTGCACCCTGTCACCTTCGAACGCGCACAATAATAATGATAGCGATCCATGACTGAAAACTGTTTTTCAATTATATTTTTTTTTTTAGTTTAACATAATATCGTCATACTACTTAGGGGCTGGGTGCGCCGCTCAGCAGTGTTGACACGGGCTGAACATCCGTATGCGTTCGTACAGGAAGTGGTTCGCGCTGTGTTTCGGCAGCGGGTTGTTGCGGGAAAAGAGGCGTTTCAAATCTATATCACTGTTTGCTTTCGTCTTGCATCACCCCCATCCGCTGTGCTCTCATGAGCCCACTCCGAAGGGAGATCTTGTAAACATATATAAAATCATTCCTTGGTGTCATGGACTTTGGTCCGGAGTTTTTTGTCTCGGCCTAAGTATGCGATTCGCGGAACTGGAATTCTCGGTCGAATATGGCTTGGTTCGAGCGCCGCCTTCGGGCGGCGGCTCCAACGCCCCTCGCCCTGCCGTGTCCGTTCCGCACATCGACGTGAACGCGGACGGGCGCCGAGCGAGACGAGCGAGTGTCGAGGAGGAATTTTGGAAAAATTGTTGAATCTTAATGGCTGCAACGCCTGAATGATTTACAAAATTGGCATCATTTCCAAACGGTACGTGATTATGTTTGGAATTTTGCGTACCGGGTGAGAACAGCAGTATGTACGGCGAGCATGAACGCCAACTGACGGCATTGATTGGCAAACACACAACATCAGGTGCATGCAGCAGCAGTAGCCGAAGGGCGAAACTTCTAGCACATACTGCAGCAACTATTAATAGTAGCAACCAGAACCACAGCAGATAGCTCAAAGTGCAGTACAAGTGCAGTTGGCAAGTTTAGTCGTACACGCATCACTGTCCAATAGTCTATATATAACAGCATCTCAAGCAGGTAGAAGGAGAGCCGTCTCTTCGGCCTTTGGCCTTGGCTTTAGCACGGCCGCTGACACTCCAGGCAGCCTCTGCTATAGGCATGAACGAGTGCGGTTGATTCGCAGCGAACTATCCCGCTGTGCTCGCCTCTATGTGGTCATTGTCCATGCCATCTCATGTCACCTCCCTTCTGTTTTGAGCTCGTCGTCGTGCCGTCGAGGTACGAGGAAACCCGTACGTACTGGGTGAGAACAGCAATATGTACGACGAGCATGAACGCCAACTGACGGCATTGATTGGCAAACACACAACATCAGGTGCAGCAGCAGTAGCCGAAGGGCGAAACTTCTAGCACATACAGCAGCAGCTAGTAGCAACCAGAACCACAGCAGATAGCTCAAAGTGCAGTACGAGTGCCGTTGGCAAGTTTAGTCGTACACGCATCACTCTGTCCAATATATAACAACCGTTTTATGTTCATATTGATGGAGAAAAAAATACCAGGTCGTATTACATTTATTTCCTGTAAGAATGATACGTCGTACGAGCGGACGTTCTGATTCTGGTGCCGTGAGACCATCGAGCACACCGCATGTTTTACCCAAACAAGAGCCAACAAGAGGCAGCGCACAGGGGCCCCCAACACAGAGACACGTGACAACCACGGCCAGCTGTCGGTCGCGTAATTGTCCGGTGGTCCGTGCTTCGGTGGGTGTATCGGAAGTCGTTCGTAGTACTGCTGTAGATCGTCGAAAAACCACGTGGCATCGTGCTGGTGGCAAGACTCGCCAGTCTAAACCCCCCAAAATTTATTTACCTTTTCTTTTTCTTGGCCCCATGCACCCATTTATTTCCTTTCCTTTCTCTTCTTTGTTTGTTTCTTTTTTCCAATTGACTTGCGTCTGTTGTGCGCATGCGTAGTGATAGATACCACGTGTAATATATACGTGGTAGTCTTTCTTGGTTGGCAAGCGGTATAGTCGGTTTTCCCAGGCGCGAGTAATGAGACGTATGCACCGGTATGGACCTGGCACATCGTAGACTGACTCCCGATTTCACTTTTATATGTTTCTGGTGGAGGCATGAATTGCGTCAGCTGTGATTTATGCGTGTACCACCTTTGGTTTGTGTTTTTCCCCTAGGGTATTCCTCAGCTCCAGAGTGGCTGGAGCCTGTCCTGTGACCACGGACTTGATTAATAATTTATGCGAGTTAATGTGAGAACGACAACAACAACAACAACTGAAATATTGCCTGTTTCTTGACCTTTCAGCTGCTTCCTGCAAACTTGGTTTTTCTGTCAACACGATTTTGAACTTTTTCGCGATTTTTTCTTCCTTTTTGTCTAGTAAGTTGAACTTCCTACTGCCGCTAATTGCCGCCTGACAGCTGTGCATTAGTTGCGGAACGGTCCAGCTTTAGCTTTTCTTTGATTCGCACCATTTGTTTCGTACTTGACGAAGCTTCAGCGGCTGAGATCTGGGCTTGGCTCATCAGCTCGACACCGCCCAGCACCCCATCGCAGCGCTATAGCTTACAGCAACGAAGCGCCGTGCAGTGCCCTGCGATGCCCTGCGGCTCAGCTCAGCAGCGCACCGCTAGCTCAGCAGAGCGACGCGCTATGCTTTGCCGTGCTCTGCCATCGCGGTCGTTCGTTATTCATGATATCTAAAACTCTGCGTACGCTGATATTTAGGTATTTGGCGCTTTATTCTATACATATCGCGTCAACCATCGTAATATCATACAATATGGGGGAGGGAATGTAATCTCTATGCAAAGATCCTGTTTTTTTTTAATCATTTGTCAGCCGGCCGCCCCGGTGGTCTATTAATAATAATAGTGGTTTTACCCTCGAATACTACTAACGTTTGGTTGTCCTTGAGTTCGACACCCACCACGATTAGGTTTGACTTTATTTGCAAAAATGCAATAAAAAAAACAGGCATCAATCAACTGCTGAGAGCGCCTAGCAGCGTGGGTTGGTTCGACGCGAGTCGACGAGGGAAGAAAATGCTGGATTCTCCTGGCGGTAAAAATGAAAGCACGTGCCGAAGTGGGGAGGGAGGAGGAGGGCCCGCTATTGACCCCGGATCTGAGTTACTACTGGGAGGGAGCGCGAGAGTGGTGCGGGGATAATAAATGGGATGAAGAAAAAATGTTGCAAAGGTATATTATTACAAGGTTCCCCTTCGGGAGGTGGACACGTGCCTCCCGGGGGCGACGCAAGTCGAATGACTACAACTGATGATGAAGTATTTATGCAGAAGGTGTATATCGGAGGGATGCGTAGTGGAAAGAATGTGGATAATATAAGATATCACAGACATTTGGAGGAGGAGGGTTGGGATATTGCTGAGGCTCGGTGTGATAAGTTATTCGAAAGTCCACTCCGTATAACTGCGTGGCAGCAATTAATTCTACGTTTGTACTGCTGTCGCTGCTGTTAGAGGAATCATTGGTGTCAATTTGTTGTTTGTTTTCTGTGTCCAGTATTTTTCCCCGCGCGCTTAAACAGTTAAACAATTTATACGGATGTTTGTTGCCGATATGGTCTGTTGTGTGCACATCGTTACTTTTGCTTGAGTTGTGTTGCTACTTTATATCTCTTTATACAGGTTTCGCTACTGCTGTATGGTAACCACCGTGTCAATTGTGAGGGAGAACTCACAGCAATGACATAGTTCACGTCGTTGCAGCGGGTACATATACACCGCGCCCGCGTCTAGCAGTGCGGGAAAATTCTCTCGCAAATACATTTTGATGCCACCCCGATGTACGTGCGAGGACTAAAGTTCCACCGTGTGTGTAGTAGACGTATTTAAGCCTGACGATATGCCTATATTTTTGGCTCTAAACCAAATTAAGCCCTATCGTGTTTTAAATGTCTAAAAAATAGGTCTATTTTATCGACCGAACGACCACGGCAGACCACGGTGAGATGTGGATTTTCCCAAAATATGCACTTGGGCACATTTTGGCCCAAGTGCATATTTGAAGCAATTTTCCGAGTATTTTCCAGCAAACAACAGCATTTCAGACGACAAAAGCTCGAGGAAACATCAGACACTCTGCAGCAGCAGCACAGCACAACACCCACGCAGTAATTGCAACGCTCAACCTAGCAAGCCGCTTGGTGTATCCCCAACCCGGGTTAATCAACCTGCGTGTACAACACCATCAGAAACGTTGGCGGTGGTCAGAGGCGACCCACTCTCGTGGAGCGGCATGCCTCTACGTACTGTTACTTGAAAAGGAGTCCTTGTTCATTCACGAGGATCGAGCGCACACACAACACAACACACCACAAAACAAAACAACACAGCACAACACACAGACAACCAGCACCCCAACAGCCAACCCAACTACAGCACAACTAGCCGGTGGAAAACGCCCGCGAGACTTCTCCTACCCTGGCGTTCTCTGCGGTCAGAGAACTGGGACTCTGACATAGTTCGTCGCGCGCTCGTGCTCCTGCTCTCTCGTCCTGAGAGGCTGTCATTTTTCGATGACACATTTTTTTTGTTTGGTTTTTGTGCCCGACGTAGCGCATGGCCGGAGCTGCTGCTGCAGTTTACAACCCTGTTGCCTCTTTCCCGCGGATGCCTACATTTCGAGGGTGGAAATTGAACCGGGTTGAGGGCCAGTCCTGCTGTGCTGCTGTACTGACTGCCACACTGAGGCACACCGAAGGCGGCAAACGCCTGCGAGGTATCCTACATATGAAGCGAGTATGGAGTACGAAGCACTCAATGTTTTTGCCAGGCACCAGTTATTTGTTTTGGCCGTTTGTTCAAGCTCGCACAGCATGGTCAGGGGAGGGTCTTTCTCGAAGTTTCCACCCACTCATGTGCTGACTCATGACATAAATCCTCGTCTTGCCATCTGCGTCTGGAGTAGTGCAGAAATATCATAGTCTATTTTCAAGTAGTTTGATCTTTCCTCGGCTTTTCTTTTTATGCGTACTGAAAGAGACCACTATTTCGAGTTTTAGACATATGGTGTTTTTTTTATGCGTTTAAGGTCGAAGTATCGAATGGCCTAGCTCTTCCAGTTGGAAGTACTTAAGACCTAACCTCGAGGCTTAAATACGTCTAGTGTGTGGTTGCCCGGGGACAGAAGCGTCTCATACCCCGCAAAATAGAGCCAGTCTCGGCGGCTTTCCGCGGCCATAGCTCGCGCCACGGACGTCCCATGAGCCCGGCACACGGCTGATAATATACCGACGGGTAGTCTGATCGCATTGCAGAAGAAAGCACACAAAAAAACTCTGCGCCGGCGGAGAAAAAGGGACGGACTAGGCAAAAAAATCAAAATGGTACATATGCATATTACTACCAGTAAATAATATGTCAGTCTCTAGGAAATACGCACGGCACTATCAGCAGTCGTCATGGTAGAGACACTCCGGATATTATTATGCATTGAGGGGACGCGTCCAATTTCGACAACGTGAAAGCCCCCACGAAGAAAAGACAGCAGACACACATATCCCGCCTTCCCGAGAAAAAACAGAGAAGAAGCGCTACGCCAACCTCCCGTACGAGCAAAGCCACCCCCGCACCAATCTTAGACAACGCCGCCTCAACGAGAGATCGCCCTCCTCTTCTACGTTTTCCTCCTCGCCCGCGACCACGCAGACCAATCAATGCGACAGCCTTCACGTAACAAACAAAGCAATCTTCTTCCAAAACCTCGCCGGCTGACATGTCCTCATGTCGACGTTTAATGCAAACCGACTTTGCATCCTGTCGACTTCGAACCTCCACTGCCACGGGGACAGCAGTGCAGTCTCTTCATTAATGCCAAGGCCTCTTTTGTTTCGCCTAGAGGCGACGCAGGTTCTCAATAATACTATTTTCGGTATTTTTGTTTGATAGACGCCAACTTTAAAAATTTTACTTGACGGCGCATTTAATAGTTTGTTTCGCCTATCCTTGCCTTCTTTGTTGTATAATAGTACGTTTTTTCTTTTGTCAAAAGCATGACTTTCAGAATCCCATGTTCGTATGAAACTCTTGGCATTACTTTAAAGTTCAATGCATGCCAAATCGGACAGCTACCCCTTAAGTGGTCGAAGTGCTGCCCTGCCCTACCCGAAGCATGGGCGCCGGCGAATGCCGGCGCCCATGCGGAGCCCTTGTACTTGTATATATATGATCGGAGTATCACACACAGCTTGCAAAGATGAGTTTCGACGAAATCTTCGATCTCATACCACTATTATTTTTTACCTGGTATTTATCAGCTGATTTTTATTGATAAATAATTTATGACTTGTAACCCCGTGACAATATTTCGAAAACAAAATTGTTGAATATCGGTAAAAGCTGAAAAATACAAGAAAACCGTACGAAACCGCGGTTTTGTGCGGTTTATTCGTACGGTGCGCCGTAGGGTTGAAATTACACGGTTTTGAACGGTTTTACCTACGGGGATTGGCCCCGCACCGTCGCAAAAACCGTTCAACGGGGAACCGCACTGTAATATTTGCTATATCTGAAAACGGCACCGAACTGCACCGCAGGATTCCTAATTTCTCAAAACCGCACCGTAGGATACATGAAAAAACTGACCCGCACCGTAGGATTTCCAATTTTTGAAAACCGCACCGAAGCGCACCGTGGGATTTTCAAATTTTCAAAACCGCACCGAACCGCACCGTGGGATTTTCAAATTTTCAAAACCGTACCGAACCGCACCGTAATATTTCCGCGTTCCTAATACCGCACCGATCCGAACCGTAGGATTTTCGATTTGAAAAAACCGCACCTGTGCACGGACGGATAACCGCAAAGAACCCTGGGAATTTTCATGCCGTTTTGGGGCAAATTCTTCATTCAAAGTTCGCTCGGCGATTTTGAAATTTTAGATTGAGTTCTTCTAACGCAAACACTCCATTTAAAAAAAATGAAAAATACACTTCAGCCGTGACATCGACCAAAAACTTTGTAAGGCTGTGCGTGATACTTCGATCGCGCGCTGTTACCGGGTGTGTGCCCTCGTGAAGGATACAGGTCGGTGGCTCCCCTTCTAATGCCAGTATATGTATTTCTACGGCAGTATGCTGTACGAAGACAAGATGTACTGTTTATAATAGAACTGCTGGATCTGCTTTACTGCGTGCTTCAGTCTACAACAGGCTTTTGGTTGCCCTGCACGGCTGTCTTCTGCCGGCTGCAGACTCTGCTACTCTCGGTACTCGTCTTCACATACGAGACATGCACAGAGCACGGATCTATCTTCCACCGCAGGACCGTCGTCTATCATAGACAGCGGTGCAAAAAACAAAGGCCTGTGCGACAAAAAAGCAAAACAGCAACAACAACAGCTCTATCGATAAACTGATGTGAACCAACACAAGACAAGCTCGATACCCAGAGTCCTTCTACCGACGTAGGAGACGGTTACATGCACATAGAGGCTTACCTGCAGGTACAGTCAGCTGGTGATCTGGAGAAGGCTCCCGAGAACATGCCTGTCATCGCCTTTTGTTTAGGTCACCATTTAGTCTGCTTCACTGCTTCGAGCTTTCGAGCTTTCGAGCGTGTCTCCGAAAGGTTTCGTAGAGAGCTGTAAGGCCATATTTTCATGTTTCCGTTCAAACCCCCTTTCAGCGCCGAAAGCAACAAGCAACAATGAGAATTCTCAACATGTATGTTTACACTGTGTAATTGTTTCGTTTTCTTCTGCTTTCTTGGCTCGTTGAGTACGACAAACGAGTAAAGGAGCTGTGGTTACGTAAAAAATACCGGTACTACTATGCTGTAATACCGTTGCTGATGCCGCTGCCGCTGCTGTAAAACTAGATACCCGTGGTATTGTCTCCACAACTACAACTAACTGCTGTTGTGTGTACTACCAGCTACCAGCATACGGTATCTCTTCCCCCCCCCCCCCAATTTTTTACTCGTCCCTGCCTCATCCCATCTATAATATTCGCGCTTTTATTTTTCCTTCTCCCTCCCTAGACGTAACCCAGACTCAGGGTCACTAAGCAGGCGCTCCTCCCCCCTCCCCACTACGCAGTACGGTACGCGCTTCCTTTTTCTCGAGAGAAGAATTCAGCACTTTCATTCCCTCGTCGATTCGCGTCCAATTGTGCTTTCCCACGCTGTAACCATACCCACGCTATAAATCTCTCTCGGCAGTCAGTTGGAGTCCCTAGATGAAAAAAAACTCTATTGATAGCGAGATTCGAACCCCTGACTCCAGTCTTAGTAGTAGTGCTCGAAGTTGACCACTAGACCATCGGGCTGGCTCGTGGTACCTGGTGGTGTTGTACGATCGTATGCTGCGTGTGGCTGTATAACAATGCGAAAATTATAAAACGACGCCAGATCGCACCTCGTATTTCCGATCCATGCCCTTCTTCTTTGACGACAAGGCCTTGCTCAAGTGATAATGGACGACGGGTGTGACCGACACCACGTTCGCAAGACCCAGCGCGATCATCATTTCCGGCGTCATAGACGTGACAGCCGCCGTTATCGCGGCCGGAATCATCAACAACGGAACAACCATCTTGCTGAGGCGGCCTGCAGTAAGAAGTTTTGTGGCAGCAGCATGCAGCAGAGGTGTTGTTGTTGGTGTTGGCGTGGCATCATCATGACGGCCAATCGGATTTGTTCGTTGCAGAAGAGGGTCGGTTGTATTTCTTACACGAGCATCTGGTGCAGCTGTCACTCGGAGTAGACTATATATCTTTGCTGCTTGCAATGCTGCTCGAAACCCGAGAGCTGGCCGAATGCTTGCCGCCCTTCAGAGCACACGCCGCGCTGCCGGTGATGCAATGCCCCTGTGCCCGCATGCTCGCGCAGGGCGCACTGGCCATATCGCTTCGCCCGGCGCCAGCCCAGAATACAGAATCGACTGCACAAGCGGTCAAGGATACGTTACACACCCTGCACCGTATAATACCCTGTACCAGGCCCCAATGGGGAAGAGAGACGGGGTGTGAAAAACTGCTTGAGGGGGAGGAGCAGAATACACACAGTTTGCGATCCGCGGCGGACGCCCCCAAACATAGGGCGGCACTGTCTACATCGACTGCATCGGTACCCACCTACAGCCTGTCGCTGAGGGCGCCACAAAAGGCCTGCCCCGCCCGGGCTTGGCTCCCCTTCTTCTCTCTCTGTGAGCCCTCTCTGTGGCACGAGGCAGGCCTCAAAAAGAAACGCTCCAGCAGGGTGTTCCAAAAGATATGACTGCATACCCCAACTCCAAACGTTTGGATCTAAAACGAAAAAGGTACTTTGTATCCTTCCACCCAATTAAGGGGTACATTTCTTGCACTCTCTGGTCTAAGACCAAAAAGAGGTACGCGGTACATACTGGTATCATACAACAGGCTGCCAATCTACGTGCAAGTAGCATAGACTAACCCCCAAAACAGATGAAGGTACAAAAGAGCGCAGCAGGTGGAGCCCAGGGCACCAGCAAGCAGGGCGCGCGACGAACGCCACTACCTCTGTCTATTAAATATTTGGTACTACCGCTAACCCTAACCCTAGGTTACCGGTATCTGTACGTAGCAATCCCTTGTACACCGCCGAGCGTTCGCGGCTCAAACAAGCGTCGGACAGCAGGCTATTATATACTCCGAGTAGTCTATAGTCTAGCTCTGGTCGTACACTCTCCGAGGTAAAAAAGACTGGCGTATACGCGAGTACTCGTAGCTGTTAGCATTTTAGCAGCGTACCCGCCCATCTCTGCTTACTACATGCTGGTCCAGGTTGTATTCACCATTTTACTCGTAAAAACCGGGAAATTAATAGCCAGTAGTGGCTCGATATTTATTTGTGCGAACCATCCGAATGCCATGGTGTTCGTACATACCTCTTTTTGTTGCCCGTGAGCATGAGGACCGTTTGGGCAATCGAAAAAAAAATACGAAAGAAAGCGGTCTCTGCATTTCCGGACAGCGTCAGAGTTGTAGGCTGAGTTGTAGGTACTTAGTCTATTCAATAAGTAATTAGGGTCAACCGTTAATACACACGCGGGAAAAAAAACGCGAACTCATTCATTCAATAGTACTTTTACTCACAGTGCAAGCGCAGGGTACACTAGAAGTACTAGACTACAACAAAACAACAGTAGATAATCACACGCAGCTTGCAAAGCTGAGTTTTGATAAAAAAAATATTTTTTAGTCGATCTCACAGCTGAAGGAGTGTACTTTTTAGCTTTTTCAATATATCAAGCGCTCAGTACTTAGCCCCTGTCCCAGGAGGTGGCCTGAGTGTTCCAAGAAAAATGATGGCCATGTACGACTCACGCTTTTATTAGTAACGCCCGTTCTAACACGTCGACTCTTCGGATGTAGCTCGACCCATCCGGAAATGCCTTGCTTGTTGTACGAGTATGTAGTTCGTAAGTGGTCCTGATTACACAGAGATATGGAGGAAGTCGTTCCGTGCTTTTCACGATATGAATTTCGGCCTTCCCCCACACCTAACTTACAGGTGGCGCTAACTTGTGGCCTGCGGCTGCTCCACTCAAATATCCATGAAGGAGGCTGTCTGGAATAGCAAAAGCAATCGGCTGCGGCGAACACGCACTTTTGATCATTATCGTTTAGCGCAAGAGCTTCCATCTATGATAGGGAATGCACGGGTCTGGCGTTTTGGGACCCACGCTTTTTTGGTTGTGTATTCCCTGGGTGTGCACGGGTCTGGCGTTTGGTATCCACGCTTTAGGCTGTGTATTCCCCTGGTAGTGTGTGAGATGGGCGCTCGAAGAACTTCAGGATCAAGTGTGCACCGCCCGACGCCTGATGCAGAACGCCAGAGCTCAGTCGTCGGTCTTCATTCGATCAATACAGGTGTGTGAGTGTGCCTTTGCATTACGTCAAGAGCAGAAGAGAGATCACTTCGGAAGCAGCAGTGATCGATGTCCATCGCATTTTCCATCATGGCTCGACAGCACTAACAACCCGAGCATCAGGCCTGGGCTGGACCTCCGCTGGCCTGCCACATATACAGGGATCGGTTGAACACTCCTCTCCCTTGCGGGGCTGTAGGTGGTGTCAACTTCCATTTTGGGTATTTGTCGTTTCCTCGTCAACCCCCGCCATGCCAATGATCCGCGGGAGGTTTTTGGCATGACTTCTCCCTTGTATTTCCGACTGTGTTCCCTTCCTTTCTACCTAGGTTTGCCTTGGAATAGTGCATTTTCTGTGGTGTGTGTGCCGTAGAGCCTTTTCTGTCTTCGCCCCCCACCCGCCACACCGGCGGTACGCGACAGTTTTTTTATGGGTGTTTTGCCTTGTTGTAAGGTCTGCGTTTCCTTCAACTGCCTTTCTTCGTGTTTTCCTGGCTCCATATCAAAGCCGTTGTTAGAAGGTGTGGGAGTGGGTTTTGAGGAGCCGCATCTTCTTCGACTTGTGGTCTAGTTCGTAGAACCGGAGTTTCCCCGAATCTCCTATATTTCTGCATATGCGGCTCATCAGGGTGGGCTAGTGTTAAGATACGGTTTTGAAAGGCCTGCAATTATCTTATTTGATAGGAAATTTCCATATGATAGGTTGGCGTTATCTATTTGGGGTAGTCAGGAAATGAAACCGAGGTATGCGCCTCGATTCTCAGTTGCTATAATAAGGGGCTCTGTGGAAATAATAAAGCTGCTTCTCTACTAAGGCTAAGAAAGTGAATACTCACCGAGGACCTGCTCAAACAGGCAAACCTCTAGGGGACACCCTGTGTTCCCAAACAATAGCTTAAGACAGGGAGTACACAGGAACCTGCGTACAAACCCGGTAGACCCAAGTAGCCCACTCCAAACGTTAACTCACACTATAACAAATACTGTTTTATGCATGCTGAATTCCACAGGTGTCCGGTTTTGTGCCCCTCAATGCGGGTTATAAAGTTTCCGTGCGCAGAACAAGGCTGGACGTCTTAGTTCTGCTGGCCATGGCATTAGCAGGGGAGTCACCGATCTCTATCCTTCACGAGGGTATACACACCCCGTAAGACGCGTGGTCGCAGTATCACACGCAGCTTGCAAAGCTGAGTTTTGATCAAAATCATTTCTGGTCAATCTCACAGCTGAAGTGTATTTTTTCATTTTTTAAATAAATCAGAACAGGCTAATAAGAAGCCTGGCGATACATGGAAAAGAAAACCGAGCCGTTGTACTGAAGTTAGTGCAGAATGCACCCCCTCCCAAAAAAGAATCCCAGTATGGGTCAATATGTATGTTTCTTATTGTTATACCAGGTGTCCTGTGCTGTGTAGAAAACGTGCACAGTAGTACCAGGTATTATCTTGTGACACCAACCTTAAGCATAAGCTAGTATACGCGGTGAAGAGTATACACCACGTGCCTGGCAAGATTTAGAGTCGTCATCAACGACATTCATTCGAACAAGGGGGGGGGGGGTAGCATCATACTATCGTGCATGGAGGTAGAGTCCGCAGGATATAGGACCGTAGACCCTTGCATCCTTACCATGCCGGGGCGGAACACGTCGGGTTTTCAACGACAAGGCAGACAATGCTTGCACCAAGCGCGAAGCATCGTGAGGTGTTCGGCGAATCGCATGAAGAGCGAACTGCATCGTGCTAAGAACAGCGAGGAAGGGGCGTTTAGGTGGGGGGGGGGGATTAATCCGTCGTGACTTAGCAAGTTTGTGGAAAGCAATATTTGCCGTTTCATCTGACCAATTTGTTCACAAGAACTGAAAACAGATGCTCAATTAGTTGGCAACCTCTCTCTCTCTCCCCCCCCCCCCCCTCCATTTTTTACCATGTCAACAGCAGGATTTAGTGTTATGGCGCTCGCCGCTAATGTTTTCACCAAACAAGTCTCAGAAACCCCCAAAAAAACGAGATTCTCGGATTCTTACCGAGTTCGTTTCTTGCCCGTGAGTCCATACTGCAGTTCAGATGCTTCCATGTTATCCTTACATTACGTTATTGTGATCCCTTCCCCTGTAGATATGGCGGTACTTGTTGAGTGTTTTTGTCGCACGCTAGATGCCTCCCCGTCTACTGCTACTACTGCGCTTGGTTTTTGCCGCGGTGCTGCGATGCAATGGACGCAGCCCCGCGCCCCCCCCCCCTCTTCTCCCCCACCCCATGGGAAGCCCATGGTATACCGTGGGGTTCCACGGGAACCCGTGGAACCGGTGGGATTCCCATGGGACGTACCACGGGACCCCATGGCACCGGGTCCCATGGAAACCCATGAGGCTTCCATCCCAACGGGACGTTGCGTGGGATCCCACCGTATACCCCAAGGTATACCATGGGGTTCCATCGGATCCTGTGGGACGCTCTATGGGAGTTCCACGGGTTCCCATGGGGCCCCACGCCATAGCGCGGGCTTTCATGGGAACTCCCGTGGAAAACTAGCCAAAAACACAATAACGTCAAACGTTGCCCTCCTCGCCACTCTCACACGTACAAATTACTACAATAAAATACACAACGACACCTGTAAAGCGACCATGGCTTACCCAGCAGGCCGTAAGGGTAAAATCTCCCACGGGTTCAGCTGACAGGTAAAAGCGATTGCCAAAAAGACAAAAGCAAAACAAAACAGCTGCTGCAGCAGTAGTACTATTACTCCACGTTCACTGTTGGTACTTTTTCGTATTGCGAGTACGTACTCATACGCAAGTTCTACCAGCAACCTCGCCAGGTTCAACGTGCAACAGAGTATTATAGTACAATAAATCAAGGCTCACAGCGTGATGCCGTTCTTTTTTCCCCGTCGCAATTAGGTACCAGTAGGTAAGCATTGCTGCATTGCCACGAGGCAGTTCGCCGCTGTCGAGCTATGACATCTGTGTGGCGCCCCCGCGTTCCCTCTCAAACCGAGCGGATCGACCCACCAACCCATCGAGAATCCATTTGTCGACCAACCAATCCAACAACCAAGACTTCCATCAACCAGCCAACACATCGACCAACCGACCCGTCAACCAATCCTTCCAACGACCGATCACGCCGTCCACCAACCAATCCATCGGCCGACTAATCCTCCGATCAATCAAACCGTTGAGCAATCAGCCCGTTCGTCGACCAATCATTCCATTGACCAACTTATCCAGCGACCGTCCGACCCGACGACCAACCAAACCATTTAATCGATCAACCAACGCATCTAGCGATCTACCCATCGACCAGCCAACACATCGACTAACAAATCCCTCGACCAATAATTCCATCGACATATCAACCGGTCGACCAACCAACCCCTCAGCCGATCAACCCGTCGATCAACCAATCCATCGGCCGATTAATCCGTCAACCAATCATTTAATCGACCAATCAGCCTGTAGTCCAAATAATCCGTCGACCTACCACGTCACTTCGTCGACTAGCCAAATCGATCGACTCATCAATTCATTGGGGTGCTTGCGATTTTCAAATTATGTTGGGCTGGAAAACATAAAATAATAGCATTAAAATGGATGGACGTCATAACCCAAAGCCAACCAACTCACGAAAAAAAAAGGTTAGAAAAAAAAAATGGTACAAAAACACAGGTATATCGTAATTTTTCGATAATTTTTCCTGGGTCGGGTTGGCCTTGGGTTGTGACGTTCGACTGTTTCAATACTATAATTAGTATGTTTTCCTACCTAACCCCTCCGCGCCCAAATTTGGTACTGCTTACAAGGACTCCGCTCCGCGGGCGGCTGTCTCCGAAACACCCTATTGACCAATCAACCCGTTCACCAACCAACCCTCCGACCAATCATTCCGTCGACCACTCTTTTCCATCGATCAACCAGTCCATCGACCAAAGAAAGCCATCGACTAATCAACCTGTCGACAAATCATGCCGTCGATCAATCAATGCATCGAGCGATCAACCCGTCGACCAATCATTCCATCGATTAACCAATCCACCGATCGATCAGCCCATCGGCCAACCAACACGTCGACCAATCAACGGATCCACAAATCGTTCAATCCACCAGTCGGCCCTCCGACCAAGCAACTCACAGACTTATCACCGCCCTTGCGCGAACACAAATAGATCACATTACACCGAGTCTCAGTTCAACAGTAACAACATCATACGAAGACTTACTGCTTGCTGCACCGCTTTGCTAAAAATGGCGACTTAAAAAAAAACGAGAAAAAACTATGGGGTACGTATACCACTATACGCACCCCGCAGCGGCACTGAGAGCACAAGAATAGCGTAATGCACACCAAACAGAAGAACCAGTAGGGTACAAGCTTACGATGCATGCCATTTAATCCTTCTGCGAAAAAAACTCCCGCACTACATCTAAGCCGCTTGTCCCAAGGGCGCGCTTTATAAGGGGCTAAGAAGCGACCTTCGCTATCGATCGAATTCCAACAGAGGATGAACCAGCAGCGGAAACAAGCAAAAATCAAGGGATTCATCCGTAGAAGGGAAAAAACGAAGCGACCACAAGCACCTTTATTACAAGAAAAAAACGTCGGCTGCAAAGTTCCACACAAAGCACGCAAGCCAGCAGGCACGCCAGCCAGCAAGCAAGCGAGCAAGCTAGCAAGCAAGCCAGCGAGAAGCCAGCAAGCAAGCCAGCAAGCAAGCCAACAAGCAAGCACGTCAACAAGCAAGCACGCAAGCAAGCCAGACAGCAAGCCAGACGGCAACCTAGCCAGCCAGCCAGCCGCCCAGCAATCTAGCAAGCTCGCAAGCAGGCTAGCAAGCAAGCCAGCCCAGCAAGCAAACAAGCCAGCTAGCAAGCCAGCCAGCCCGGCAAAAAAAAAAGCCTGCTGCAAGCAAGCAAACATGCCAGGCAGGCAATCAGCAAGCCAGCACACAATCCACCAAGCCAACACACAAGCCAGCATACAAGCCAGCAAGCAAGCACGACCCTATCTATCCCTGTATCTATCTCTCAACCCTTTGTCCGCCTGTCTGTATGTCTGTCTCCTCCCGGTACATCAAACCACAAAAAAAAAACACCATGAATGATGGAATTCCAACGCCCGAGCGCACACATACCCGCCTTCGACATTCGTCACCACGACACCACATGTAGAGCAAAACCCAACAAAAACTAGAAAGCAAGCCGTACAATACAACGTCACCAACATCGCCATCACGACCACCACTCACTCGGTACGCTTGTAATCTATAAACCATAGGAGTAGCATTGAAAAAGTATACTTCGTATAAATTTTACGACGCCTATTATTATACTTCGTATCAAGCTCTATTTCTACCACACTTATTTTGTTACAAGAATCACGTGCCGTACGCTTCCCACTCTCTCCTTCGCTCTTGATCGACGATCGTTTTGTGCAAGATCTATTTATCCACAAAACTTCGATCCCTTGGTTTCTTGACTCTGTTATCCAAGATCCTTTGACCTCAGATCCTTTGATGATGAAAAAAAAAATTATCCAACATCTTTCGATGTAAGATTCTTCATTGAAATTGAAAGATTCTTTGATCGGAGATCCTTTTATCGAAGCTCCTTTTATCCAAGATCCGCTGATTTATGATCCTTTGATCCTCGTTTGAGCATCCGATCATTTGATTGGTCGGCGCTGTGCCGGGTGGACGGTCAGTAACGTACGACCACCAAGCGAACCGAAAGAAAAAAAATGTGCAGAAAAAAGAAAGAGGGAGAGAGGGCGATATCACCTACGGAGATGTGTCGAAACGAAAAAAACGCCAGCAATGACAACCCGAACAACAAATACCAGGGTATGTCTTTGTCGACATCGAAAAACAAACATGGTACTAATTTCATTCAGCAACAGCAAATTCAACAGCAACATGAAGTACAAAAAAACAAAACAAACACCAAATATAACGACACAGAGCAACCAGCAGCAAACAAAAGAAGAAAAAAAACAGCGACAGCAGAAGAGTCAACAGAAAAGAGAGAAAACCAAGAAGAACGAATAAAAAAACGGAAGGAAGTATAATCGGCAAAATCAGCATGATCATGAACAAAACTTACACCAAGTATGGTACAAGAAAAAAAAACGCATACGCAAACAAATCGACAGCCGAGTGCGCGCACTGAAACAACGGCTGTGTTATTAATCAATTGTAATACCCCCCCCGCGAAGGTCTATGGTCATACGACCACGGCCATGCACAAATTGAGTACACCCCCCCCCCCCTGCCCACCGCCCGTCTCCAACGACACGTGCTCTCGGCCCCACAAAAATCTCGCCGTCCCTCAAAACAAACCAAAGCATCCCGTCTTCCCCACCGCCTGTCTGGCCTTCCCACGGTCTCGAATTCCGGCCGAAAAAGCTCCGAACGCATTCAACCGAACCTCAGAACAAAACAAACCAAACCCTCCCATCTTCCCCACCGCCTGCCTGGCCCTCCACGTTCTCGAACTCCTGCCGAAAAAGCTTCGAACGCATTCAACCGAACCTCAAAATAAAACAAAAGAAACCCTCTCCTCCACCGCCTGTCTGGCCCTCCCACGTTATCGAACTACGGCCGAAAAAGCACCGGACGCATTCAACCGAACCTCAAAATGAAACAAAACAAACCCTCTCCCCCATCCCCTGTCCGGCCCTCCCACATTCTCGAACTCCGGCCGAAAAAGCACCGGACGCACTCAACCAAACCTCACAGCAAAACGAACCCTCCCCTTTCCTCGACCCCTTGTCCGGCCCTCCCACATTTTCGAACTCTGGCGGAAAAGCGCCAAATGCATTCGACCAAACATGCACAAAAACGAGTACTCATCCAACAGAAAACACGCAACAAATCTAAAAATCTTCCAATCGATCACGCAAGAAGACTAAAACTTGAGCTGGACGTGGTTAGGGAGCCCGTTCCACAGAAATCAGGAATGTCTAACCTACCCGACGAGCTCGGTACCGGTTATGATCGAATCGGTACCGGGTTTCTGGTACCGGATTATAGGCATCCCTGTATAAAAATCGGACAGGTCGTCGAAAGGCTACCACCGGGTCGGTCGCGATCGCGGCGGCGGTAGAGGTCGCCTTCGCAAAGATAACATAAAATAAAAAAGAAACAAAAAACAAGACAATCCTGCGCAAGACGCATTATATGCAGCAGCCGCCCGAAGCGATAAGTCGACCTTTCCTTGCGCTGGAAACAACCGAGAGACTACCCCCCCCCAGCCCCCACCCCCACCCACCCCCACCCCCACCCCCACCCCCTCCCCGAAATTCCACCCCCCACATCAGCCTCGCCTCGAAAGGGTCACGTCAATGGCCACAATAGTCAGGTGGCTACGATACCAACAAAAAGTAAGTCCCCCGCCCCGCTCACTGGTCCCGCCCCTCCCCCCCCCCGCCCCCAGCATACCTCCCCCCCCCCCCCTCCTCCCGCCCCCTTCCATCCCCAAGCCCCCAAGTACCCCCCCCCCGCCATCCAACCCCCCACCCCCTCCACATCCCTCAGTGTCTCCGGCGCAAACGCAACTCAGCATACCACTAGGTACGGGTGGTTGCATTGCAACTATCTAGGTGAAGGATGCATATGGTAGCCGTTTCTATTTCTGTACCCTATCGAAACAAAACAAAAACAATAACCCACTGGCACGCGGGAAAGCGGGAGGGAAAAATCAACAACGAAAATACAACCTTAACCCCTGTTGGGCTTCCTTGATAATAGTACAGAGGAGAAGAATATAAAAAACGCCGAAAACCAAAACGACGAAAACAGCATCGACCACACAAAGCAGTCCGCGTTGCCGGGGTATATACGCGTGGGGGGGGGGGGGGGGGGGGGGGACCGAACGTCAATCAATGTATAGAAGCTGTACCGCAAGGGCGTAGCAGAATGACCCTTGCGCTGCAGCTCGCTCTTCCTCGCCGCTTGGCAAGGCCACATTCGGCGTCGTTTCGGCCGTACATAGGTCCCAAACGCCCCATGTCTACGAACCATAGGGCTGCGAGCGGATGGGGGGGGGGGGGAAGAGGGAGCCCCCCCCCCCCGGGGGGCATGTAAAATGTGCATCATAATCACTGCCATATTCAGCGCCAACTGCCTAGCAGTGGTTATAGTGCATATCCAATAAATACACATTCAGGTAGTTCGGGGGTTTCCCAACCAGGGACTGTGCGTTTGTGAAAAGTGCACCAATAACCACTCTACCACCGTCAGCGCTGACTGCATAACTCAGTGACTATGGTGTACATCTAGCATCTAGCAGGACCCCCCCGTCCCCGGAACCCACGCCTCCCCCACCGCAGCCACCATCGTCGTCGCTGCCGTCCTACCGTATTCCTCCTCCTATTTTCCGCCCGCTCATGCCCGTCTTCTAAAGACGAAAAAACGTCAAAACAAAACGAAGAGCACCCGCGCGCGGCTATATATCATACCTCCGCAACGACTCCGAGTGTTCATCTTGTTATTTCGTTCGTTCGTTCCATCGCGTATTTTGGTATCTTCGATACTTTGCCCTTTCACCCCTGTCGGCGATAGCGCGTTCGATCGATCGATCGAGCTAATCGGTTGAACGACCAAGCCAACGGGCCGAGTTGGTCAAACTAATCAATTGATCGACCGGCTTTTTGAATTATGGATTGAACCCGAACAATAGTGGATCGTGTCAGTCGATCGAATCGCCGAGCTTATCGACCGAGCCAGTCGAGCGATCGACCGAGCCAATCGAACGATCGACCGATCTATCTCGAATGATCGATCGAGCTTATCGGTTGAATTATTCGATCGAACAGCCCGGCTTATCGACTGAGCTCCTTGAAATGATTGACCAAGCTATTCCAATGATTGGTCGAGGTAATATACCAAGCTAATCGAATGATCGGCCGATATATTCCAATGGTTGTCCGAGCTAATCGATCTTACGGCCTAGCGAATCCACCGAACTCCTCTAATGACTGTGAATGATTGACCAAGCTATTCGAACGATGGGCCGAGCTAATTGAATGTTTTTGACTAAGATATTCGAATGGTCGATCGAGCTAATCGAGTTGTCGATCACGCTGAAATGAATCATCGATCGAGTGAATTGATCGAATGGCCTATCTAATGGACGGGGCTCCCAGAATGATCGACCAAGCTATTCGATTGGTCACTAATCCGCCGAGCGACCGATCACATTGATCGATCGAGCTACCCACAACCGAACGAGCTTTCTTTCCAACAACCGGAGCATCCGAAAATATTTTGACGACCTGCTTCTACAGCAGCACTGCCACCATATATCCCAGTGTCGACCGCCTTGACGAAGGCAGCAAACATTCTCCCCACACTCCTGTAGTGCGGTGCAATACGATGCGGTTACAGCACAATGCTGTGGAATACGGTGCGCTGCACTGCGGCACAATACGATGCGGCACGATGCGGTGCGTCGGAATACAGTTCGGCGCAATGTAGTGCGGTGCAGCGCGGTGCAATGCGGTGCGGTAATAGGTTCTATGCCGTTCGATTCATTTCAGCGTCGCGACCCGTCAATACCCGCCCCCCATCCCTAACCTCGAAATCCATTCTACACAATTGAATCGCCGCCAGCGTCTCCTCGGTATGCCCCACTACCTCCTCCTCCCCCTGCCTCTCCTCCAACCCGAACCCCACCCCCCGGGTACACAAAGCCTCGCCCCCCCCTCCGCTCATCCTGCGAGTCGGCATTGCCACCTCCACTACCACCGGAGGTGAAATCGACACCATCTCGGAAGAAAGACTCGTCGTCTTCTCCGTCGTAACCGCCTTCGTCTCCACTTTCATCGACGCATATCACCATCCCTGGGATGTTTCTCGCCCGCCGCCCACGACCCCGGCCTACATCACCGTAGTCTTGTTCTCCCTCCTCATCGTCGTCGTGTTCGTCCTCCTCATCGTCGTCGTCCTCTTCTGCTCGTTCCTCGCCTACGATCTGTCGAAAATTACGCAAGACAAAAGCGTTGAGAGCACAAATTAAAAAACCACACAAAACTACGACCGCCGCTAATGGAAAGCCGACGTTTGCTACCTGGTAGTAGGTTAATTCCAGAAGATACCAGCCAAACGTTGCCTGGACGGTTGTCTATGGATTTTTTAGATTTGATTTTAGGAACTTCCCAATTTTCCGGAGAAAACATAAGAGTCCTGGCGGCGATCTCGGTCAACATCTGCTTGGAATATTCTCGAGCAGATCTTGGACTAGAAGCGGTGAGATTCGTGTCGCCCACACACTTTGCTCGACGAAACCAACGACAGCGTCGTGAGATCTGAACGCGGCGAGCTCGTTAGGGACTCCGACCCCACCCTTTGTGCACAATGCTCACACTACCTACCGCCGGTCGCGTGTGGCGAGCGCCGACCAGCCTCTGTTAAAAATACATTTGGCGGCTGGTGTGCGGAAAACAGAGACAAAATCTCTCGATGGTCTCCCAACGGGCATGCAACAGATATTTAAGAGCATTGCGGGAAGGCCACAGGACAACGCGGGCAACCTCTCGCACCCGAGAGCATGGATGAGCATGAACTCTTCCGCGCTCTCACCGACACCCATGTGGCCTTGCCCGGAACGAAAAGGGCTGGTCGCGGGTTGTCTCCATCCCGAGATCGAAGGTCAATCGTGATTGCTGGAAAACGCTGACCGAGGCTTGATACAAAATTAGCGAATTGTGCCGCTTGACCAAAAAAGAACCAGACTTTTTTCTCCTACCACTTGTTTTCCACAGCGACGGTACGGAAAATCTTTTCAGCAAAATAGTCTACAAAAGCTCGGAAAACATTTTTTTTGCTAAACTATCACCTTGCCACTAGCAACAACAACAAATGGCAAACCGAACAAAGCGACAAACCAACTACTGCGGTGGCAAAATCGTGAGGTAGCAAAAACAAAATGTGCTTAAATCAAATTTTTTGCGTGATGTATGATTAGAAAGCTTCTATAATCAGGAGCCCTAGAAAAAAAAAACAGGTCCACCCCCATCGCAGCCGGAATCTTTCGCTAACGCAGCAGTGTTTCCGACCTGGCCCAGCTTCCACCAAACGGTTATTACCTCCTCAAAACACTTTCCTTCGGAGAATAAGGTGGGCGAATGTCTGGGAGACATAAAACTTGGTTGAGCCAACAGCACATGAAGTCGACGAACGTAATAATAACCGAAGGCCAACCCAACCCAAGAAGAATTAGGTGAGAAGCGCCAATTTGGCCCTTTTTTACACATACAGCCCTACCGATTATTTCCTTGGAATTTTCGTAGGGTCGGGTTGTCCTCCAGGGTTATCATGTTCGTTGTTGGTTTATTATATTTTTCTACCCAAACAAATTGGGTCCCTCGCAAACACCCTGATGTGTGAAATTTAAAGTAAAGGTTAGAGATAAAGTTGAGGTTGAAGATCGAATATGTTGAGTTTCAAGTTGATGTTGAAGTTGAAGTTGAAATTGAGGGTAGGGGTCGAGATTTAACATAGAAATGGGGAGTCGGGCCTGGGTTGGGGTGCAGGTTGAAGCATGAAGTTGCCATCCAAAATTTGGTCTCTCGCAAACACCCTAATGCTTCCACGCCGTCGGGGTTAATAGGGTCGAAGGGCTAGCGACAAAAAAAATCAAGCACAGCTTCAATAATTTGTCGCAAGCTGAGCCAAATTCTAAAACAATCAGGGCTTTTCTCGGGCCATCACCCGGCCCGCGGATCGGGTCCGGAGGTTGACGAAGACCCGCGGGTCGGGTCGGGTCGGGTCGGGTCGGGTCGGGTAGGGAGGTATTCGAATTCTCACGGGCCGGGTCGGGTTTAGTGTCAGGAAGGTTTCAAATCTCATGGGTCGGGTCGCGTCACCCTGACCCGACACGATCCACGAGGAGAGCCCAAACCGCGCAAAAAGCAAGGGAAAAAAATAGTCGCCGGCGCACGCTACGATAGAATCGCACCGAAGTTTTTCTGAGGCTCCTAACCCCTTGAGGAGCTCTGTTTGCCTTTCTTGACGAAAGAATAAAATGGTGTTGGGGAAAGACGAAAGGTGCTACCCGATGAGCAGTCTCAACGGCATACAATAGGTGTTCGGCGAAAAATTACTGCGTTTTCCCCCCCGAAGTTTCGACGATTTTGGGGTAAGGAGCCCCGTCGTTTAGAAAACAAAATAGCTGAAAAATGCTACATCTATCGTAGCACGCGTCGATCGCTTGTCACCGTATATACCTCGAAGAGCGCCACCGCCCGCGCATCAAACAGCCTCCGGTCCGACGTCGTCTTCACAAACAGCAAGCTCCACAGGTAGATCGACTGCCACGGCTCCTCCACCGCAGCCACTCTCGTCAACCCACCAGCCTCCACGCCGCCCTCCACCCCAAACCCAAGCCTCAACCCCCCAACCCCAACCCCCCCCCCCGCCGATCCGTGTGCAATGCCTCCTCCCCTCGCGGTAAAACCCTCCGCCATCGTCCCAGTGTCATCACCACCACTGCCTTCCGCTGCCTGGCTCGACACCGCCTTATCAGGGTTTCCTGTAGGATGGAGGCCTGACTCCACAAGGTCAGGGTCGAAAACCGAAAAATCCGCCATTTCCACTTCGGTGGCTTTCGTGCCCCCTCCCGCCTCGCTCGTCCCACCCTCGCCCCCGACTCCGCCTCCAGCTTCGCCTGCGAACCCCACTTTGCTACCGCCATCGGTGCGGTCGGTAGTAGCATTAGCTGCGCCGTCGGTAACAACGGCGCCGGTGGTGAAAGCGCCGGAGATCGCTGCAGCCCCGCGCTGCATCAGCCCCTTTTTGGCGAGAACCGGCTTGTTGGCCGAGACGGCTCGGCTGCTGCCAACAACGCTACCACCGGTGGCGCCGCCGCGACTGCGCCCCTCACGCCGCCGTCGAGTCCACCTGTTGTCTGCTGCTGCTGCCGCTGCTCCCGCTCCTTCTGTTGGAGAGGGTACCAAACAAAAAATGGTGTAAGGTGGCGTGCCGACGAGAACGGGGCAGGGGGGGCGGGGGGGAAGCAGGGGGGAGGGGGGCGGTACTTTCCATATAACCGTTCCATATAATCCTTCCACGTGATGTATGATTCGTTCGTTCGTCACCCGACAAGGTGCAGAAGGAATAAAGAAATGACGAACAAGCAGAAAACGGATATCACTACGCATGTACGATAAATACCCGAAAATACCACAACCAAAAACAGGTTGACGCACAAATATAGCCAGCCTTTGTATCCCTCCCATGCCATAGCATAGCTGTCGCGAGGGACTCGCGCAGCAGGCTATTTGTATCTGTCGCCAACTTGAGTGCGCTCGTTGATTTTATGAACGGTAGTTAGTTGTCGTTGTACGGTAGCATATTGTCTGGCCTCAAGTGAGGCAATACAACCGTTTCGTAATGACAGCGTGATATCACTTAGTATCGGCTATCTTGCTCAATTTTGACGTGTTTCGCTTCTGAGTCGGGTTTCGGGAATATTTTTTTTTTCCGTTTGTTCAGTACCAGGTATGTTTTTTCGGATTTTTTGTCTTGAAGTTAGTGTGGACTTTTTTTCTCGAAACTTAAGTGCGGTTTTTCATCTCGGTGATAAGAGGCGAACTTTTTTATCCGCAATGTCGTATATTTATCTTCAAGTTGCTGTGAGAGCGACCCCGGGCGGGAAATGGCATGGTGTTTGGTATCATGGTCGATTCCTCAGCTCCAGAGTGACCGGAGTCTGTCCCGTGACCACAGACTTGATTATTATATGAGTTAATGTAACAACAACAACCACGAGACGGTATATTCTTTGTATGTTGAATTTAGTGCGGTAGCGGCTACCTCTCGCTCAGTTTAACCGTTTTTCGATTCTGAGGGGGTGTCTTAACTCAGAGGCTTGTCTTGACTCCCCCCAAAAGGCACTGGAACTTAACTCAGAGGCTTGCCTTGACTCCCCCCAAAAGGCACTGGCACTTAACTCAGAGGCTTGTCTTAACTCCCCCCAAAAGGCACTGGCACTTAACTCAGAGGCTTGTCTTAACTCCCCCCAAGAGGCACTGGCACTTAACTCAGAGGCTTGTCTTAACTCCCCATAAAAGGCACTGGAACTTAACTCAGAGGATTGTCTTAATTCCCCCCAAAAGGCACTGGAACTTAACTCAGAGGCTTGTCTCAACCCCCCCTAAAAAGCACTGGAACTCAACTCAGAGGCTTGTCTTAACTCCCCCCAAAAGGCACTGAAACTTAACTCAGAGGCTTGTCTTAACTCTCCCCAGAAAGCACTGGAACACTTCGAACCTGGAACGACAACTTGCCTTGCTCGATGCTAATTGCTTATCAAATCGAACATGCTCCTAGCGTTCCACCCCGACCGAAAATTTTGGAAAAGGAAGAACACGTCGCAAAGTAGTTAATCTTGTGCAGCTAAACCGAGCGGCCCACTTGGAATGAGATTTACGGCAACTGACTGGAGCTGGAAGGGGTTCTTCACTATTCTTCATGGGCTTAAGGCCCATGAGGGTATGGTTGCAAATGGGATGACTTGGGACTCACGGGGTGGAATATATGTGGACGCCGTAGGGCTCGCCCGCGGCGGGAGCCAAGCGATACCGCGATGGCCTGACCAGGAGGCTCCCGAGGCAAAATACTGAGTTGCGAACGAGGCTCTGTTGATACTTCGAAGTATATATATCCTGGAAAAAGTGTGACACTGATGTTCGTACAAGTTTCAGTAGCCTTCGTCGAGCCACGAGGGTAATATCACAACTTCTAGATCTGGCCCGGCGGTGCCACTTGGATGGCTACTAGCACCGTCGTCTGTGATGCTTACCTTGAGATCTGTTTGCGTGTAAAGTTGTTCTCTGTGTCGGGAGCAACCGCCGCCCACGTGACGATACTTCTGCCCTATAGTCGAGCTGCACGGTCCCGCCGCAAAAGTCAGTTGCGCTGTTGTCTGTTCGGGTCGCTTCCCACGAAGTCACCAGTTTCACATCGGACGCAAACAGGTTGGAACGGAACGAACCAATGCGAACAGCCTCGTTCCATTCCAACCGTTCACACAATGTCTAAAGAAGTTGAGGCACACCCTGAGTCGCATTTCGGAAAGCCTTTTTTATTGTCGTTTTCGAAATTAATTTCGGGTTTTTCAATTAAAAGTTAATGTGGATTTTTTTCATTAAAATTAGTGTAGGAAAATCCGTCTTGAAGTTACAGTGAATTTTTTCATCTGCAGCGTCATATTCTAGTGTGAAAGCGACCCCGGGCGGGAAATGGGATGGTGTGGTATAGTGTGGTCGTGATTTGAACAAATGTACTCGATCCTGATTGGTTGACCGGCGTCGTACAGAAAACCTACATGAAAGCAGGCTTCAGCCATCTCGAAAGAGACGGCTGTTTTCACGAGGCGTCGTGAAAATTGGAAATAAGGAACCCGCATTCGCTCGGAATAATCCCTCCATACAATCCTTCTATACCACCCCCCCGTACCTTCTTCGTCGTGTTCTACCCCTCCCCTCGCCTCCGCCTCCGTCTCCTCCTCCTCATCATCGTTCCAGGGGGGACACAGTCCCAAGGGCCGTAGAACATCCCTCCTCGCAGCATACACAACCGCGTACATGCCCGCCCGCTGCTCCTCTAGAGTAAAATCGCCACCATCACCGCCACCACCATCCTTGCCGTTACCGGCTGCATTTACTGGCATTGCCATGAGCGACAGCAAAGGCCAAAGGACGCGACCCATAGCCCAACCCTGCGGGAAACGGAACGGCATACATGGGAGGGATGTGGTGGGTGAGGTGTCGTGGGATGTGGTGGGGTGTGGTGGGGTGGGGTGTGGTACGGTGTGGTATGGTGTGGTGGGGTATGGTGTGATGTGGTATGGTATGGTATGGTATGGTATGGTATGGTATGGTATGGTATGGTATGGTATGGTATGGTATGGTATGTTAAGCTTTGGTATGGTATGGTTGGTGTAGTATGGCGTGGAACGGTACGGTACGGTGTGGTGTGGTTTGGTGTGGTGCGGTGTGGTGGGGTGCGCTGTGGTGTGGTTTGGTGTGGTGTGGTGTGGTGTGGTGTGGTGTGGTGTGGTGTGGTGTGGTGTGGTGTGGTGTGGTGTGGTGTAATATGGTGTGGTGGGGTGTGGCGCGATGTAGAGTGGTGTAATACGGTGCATGGTACAGTAAAGCATGATGCGTCATCTTTTGGGGCAGTCTTCTCCCTCCCCTCCCTCCAGCTCCGCTTCCTGCCCCCCTACCTCACACAAGCCCTCCTCACCTCCCACGGAGCCGCAAGGACGGAAGACCTAAACCAGCAGTGCTCAGGAGACAACGCCAAAGCTTCCGCCGCCGCGCGCAACGAACTCCGGCTGCTACTATTACTACTGCCGCCACCACCACCGCTACTGCCCGGCCCCGCTCGATCTGCCAGGGGTGACGCTAAGCCCGCCTGGTAACTCTCGACTCCCAGCATATTCCCCTTAGCCGCTAACCAGCGCAAAACCCCACCGTCACCCATGCCCATCCCCGGGCTAGCAGGGTTACCCGGGATACCATGTACGGCCAAGGGTGGCGATTGATCGTCGCCACCCCCTTGGTGCTGCTGTCGTTGATGCTGCTGCTGCTGTTGCTGGTACTGGTGGCGCTGGTTTTCGGCCAAAGTGGTCGCGGGGGCTGGGGTTAGCGGAGGTGTGGCGGTGTCAACCACCGACCGCTCCATCATGGCCATCACCAGCTCTTCTTGCTCCTGTCGGATAGGCCGAGAAGGGACAGCCGGGAAGAGAGGTGGGGGGGTAGATGGAGAGCGAGGCGGGGAGGGGAGAGGAGCGCGGGTGCCGTTGTTAACGTCCTTGCGACGGTCAAGTGCTGAGGAAATAGATTATGCTATTACTACTTTAGCTACCACGCCAATTGACGATACTGCAGCAAGTGTGTAACCACTACAGTATATATGTACCTGGCATTGCACCATGACCACTAGTATCATCACCACTACCACCACAACCACAACAACACAACCACCCGCCCACTAAAACGGGCCCTAGTGCGAGAGAGTGAGGGCTCGAAACAAACCTCGTGGTGAAAGGCTACGGCGGCGGCCAGCCCCTCCAGCAGCAGCGAGCACACCGCCAGGGATGACGAAGACGGCATCGAAGCAGGCGTCCCCCCTCCCCTCCCGGCCCCGCCTCCTCCTACCGACGAAAAGCCTGGAACATCGGCGGCTGCGCCGCCACCACCACCACCACCAACATCATCATCCCGACCCGCTCCGACATCCGGCACCCCGCTAGAAACGTTTTCGCTCGGCGTTACAGTTGGCGTCGTCGCTGCTGACTCTGGTGCCGGTGCTCCCGCTGCTGTCGAGACGAAGGGGTTTGTGACGGCACCGAGGTGTATCTCGAGAGCGTCGAGCATCCACTCCGCGGTTTGCCTCCTGTTGGGTTTACCGCACGTGCCGTTTAGGGTTTGAAAAAAAAAAGGTGTTAAACAGGGCTTTTCATGGTTCAAATCACTTCTCGCAGGTCGGATCGGATCAGGTTGATCCGGCCTGACTCGTCAGGTTGACCCGGCCCGACCCGTCATGTTTGAACACCTCCTGACATGATCCGATCCGACCCGTGAGATTTCGAACACCTTCCGACCCGACCCGACTCGACCCGCGGGGTTTTCTAATACCGCTCGACCTGACCCGCGGGCCGGACCATGACCCGTGAGCAGTCCGGGTTGTAAGGGAAGGGCAAGGCTATCGATAGGGATAGCGTGATCGTTCGGGAAAGGCTTAGCGCTAGGGATAGACTTAGGGTTAGGGGACGGGCTATCGACAGGAATAGGATTAGGACTGGGGACGGTGATAGGCATAGGTGTGTGTAGCGGTGGGGGAGCGTTGGGAGCGTTAGCGTGAGGTGTATCTCGTCGGCGACGAGCATGAACTCCGCGCTTTAGCTCCTGGTGGGTATACGTATGGTTCAGGAGAAAGGTCTTAGGGCGAGAGGATTCACTCGGGAATAGGGTTGTCGTCAGGGAGGTTGCTAGGGTCAGGGGAAGGGAAGTGTGCGCGGGACGAAGGGGGTGGTGACGGCGCCGTATCTCGAGAGCGTCGAGTATCGACTCAGCGGTTTCGCGTCCTACTGTGTTTACGTGCCGTTCGAGTTAAAGTTTAGAGTCAGGATTAACGCTTCCTCCTTGTCAGTGCCGTCTTTGTCTCTCCCCGCCTCCGCCGCTTTCCCTCCAGTTATTGCTCTCTTTCCCTCCCTCAATCTCAATCTGTCGCTCTTCACTTTCTTCCGAATCCCTCACCAAACATCCCCCCCCTCCCCCCCCCCTTTCTACCCCCCCCCCCTGTAAAACATCATATGTGTTTTAGGGTTGGCGTTGGTTGGTACCAACGCTGTAAAACATGCCAATCACTGCGTGAGCTAGACAACCAGCGTGCCGTTCTTTTTTTCTTCTTTTTTTGGCGGTCATCATGATGGTTATGGGGTTAGATCATATTGTGCGGGGTGGATGGTTACCGAGTTACAAGATCATATTGTGCGGGGTGGAGAACCCTAACTCCACACAAGGCGAACGATCGCATCACGTAGTGTGAATATGGTAAGGCACCCACAAGGCAGTTACATAGTAATAATACTCATTGCTGTCTCTGGAGTGGCCACACCAGAAAACAAAGTAACTCATTGGCGCTGTCATCCATACGCAAGAAAGTATGCACAAAGTGCCTAAGTCCGTCTTGAGAGCGGTTCTTGCGAGGATGCAGTTCACCCTTCATGCGACTCGCCGAACACCTCACGGCGCTTCGCGCTTGGTACAAGCAATGTCTGTCTGCTTGGTGAAAGCCCGACGTGCTCCTTCCCGGAATAATAGGGATGCGAGGGTCTGCGGCCATACGACTACGGCCGTGCACAAACTTAGCACACACCGCGCCCTAGGAGAGCCCCGTCTCGAAAGGGATGCGTAGTCAATGGCCTAAGGACTGAGGCAAGCAACAAATGAGCACCCCCACCCCCAGTTTAGGCGATGGACCGTGGCCACAGAGGACCAAAACAGGAAATAATATATATTCCATTATTTTTTTCAAGTAATGTATGGAAGAAACGCGCTGAGCGCCCAAACGTTGAAGGTGTCTCTACCAGGAGTAGAAACGGTGCTCCGTCGCGAATGGGATGCGTGGTCAATGGTCAAAAACGACCGAGGCAAGCAACACATGCTGCTGATGTTCGCCCTGACAGCATCCATAAGAGTCACATACAATCAAAGGATAACACATTTGAAGAAAAAAAAAGAGCGGCCGGTGTACCACGCAACTTGCAAAAGATTATAATCGACCCCAAAAGGTATCGACCACACAGACAGCTGTGACGCACTTGGAATACTTTTTATGACATGAGCACGCCCCGCCCGCCCCCCACCCCCATCTCTTCCTCTCTAGCCGATACAGAGGTATATAACTCGGTCGCCCCGGTGGCGTATCAGGTTATCCTCGCGCCTGGTATAGGTCAGTTTCGTGAGTTCGAATCCCCCCGAGTGCATACTCGTATAAATTCCTGGGTGGGCTTTTTCTTGTGCACAAATTGACATAAGGAAAGCGCGAGAGCGTGAGTTACCAACGCTCAATGAAAAATCGACGAGCAGTGGAATTGTTAAACCCTATGCGCGATAAAAATTGAAGGCAAGAACCGGGGGGGGGAAAGAGACAACACCTGTGACCACGGCTTGTCCAGAAGCTGGAAAGTAAATGTGTGTAAAAAGAAAAAAAAAAAACGCTTTTGGGCAAAATTATTTTCTGAATGACGTGGCTCCTCAACCCAAATTCGTCCGGACGCCATTCCTGTCTTGCATTGTACTAACGTTTTCTTACAACCCCTTAGGCCATGAGCTTGTTCATCGAGATACACTCGACGTGTGCCACGATAGAGGTACAATACCACTTTTCGGCTGAAATTTGTATCAAGGTATACCTCTTTCTGGCGAAACGCTTTCTGAATAACGGGGATTCCTTAACCCCAAATCGTCGTAAAATGTATTAAGGTATACCCCTTTCTGGCGAAAACGCTTTCTGAATGACGGGGCTCCTTAACCCAAAATCGTCGTAAAATGTATTAAGGTGTACCTTTTTCTGGCGAAAACGTGTTCTATAGTGAAGGGGCTCCTTAACCCCAAAATCGTCGTAAATTTTAATAAGGTATACATCTTTCTGGCGAAAATGGTTTCTGAATGACGGGGCTCCTTAACCCAAAACTGCCGTAAATTGTGTTAAGGTATACCTCTTTCTGGCGAAAACGTGTTCTGAATGACGGGGCTCCTTAACCCAAAATCGTCGGGAAAAAAAGCCATTCATTTTGCCTGATCATCGTTGTGTACACCTAGACTATGGGATTTTTCATCCCCGGTACAAGGTAGCAGTTTTATTTTTCTCCAAAATCAGCTTTTGGGAGAGGTGTCTTGAGCCACGAAAGTGAGGAACCTCAGAAAAAAAGTGGTACACCTCTATCGTAGCACGACTCTAGAAAAACACAGTTTTTAGTTCTTGGGCGAGGTACAGAAAGCTCCTCACGTGAGCAATGAGCCTTAGAAACAAAATAAGGTGTACCTTTACCCTCAAGTGAGGAAAGAGCCTCAGAAACCAAAACAAAAAGGTGTACCTTTACCCTCAAGTGAAGAAGGATCCTCGAAAACAAAAACAAAAAGGTGTACCTTTACCCTCAAGTGAGGAAGGAGCCTCGAAAACAAAAAAAAGGTGTACCTTTACCCTCAAGTGAGGAAGGAGTCTCAGAAACAAAAATAACAAGGTGTACCTTTACCCTCAAGTGGGGAAGGAGCCTCAGAAACAAAAAAAGGTGTCCCTTTACCCTCCAGCGCGCCAGTTAACACCGTTCCACCCAAAACCTCACCTCACTACCCCCCCCCCCCCCGCTTACCTCATACCCCCGGTGAGAAAAGGGCAAGCATTTCGAGCAACAGCAGCCAGAGCAGGAGCGACCACTCCCACCCCGCACGACGCCTTCGCCAATGCCCACGACGGCAAGGCTACCACCGTCTCTATCAGCGTCGTTCCAGGCTCCTGGTCCACATCCGGTAGGGGGTAGAACTCCTCGCGTCTCTACCAGGGGACAGGGGAAGCGCGCGGAGAATTTTGGCACATTTTCCACTATACTAGCAACTCCTTTTAGCATATTTGGGCTTTCTTAAGAGCATAATAGAAGTATATAGAGTATTTATTTTGTTTTTTTCCCGAGAAAAACGAGCATATGATTGGAGGGAAACATGGTGCAAATATCACAGCACCATTTTTGGCTCCTTAACCAACGCAAAATATACAACAATCGGGGAAAAGAGAATAATGGATTAAAGCTTGGGGCACGGTTTACGATGGAGTGGAGTTGAACTCCTCGCGTTTCTGCCAGGGGACAGGGGATGCGTGCGGAGAAGGTTGACCCCACCCCAACTCCTGCTTGCTTTCCTATTCGAAGCCCAAGCGTGTAGTTCCCATATCGGAAATGAAGCGCCAAACGGCTTAATGATGGAGTGGAACTCCCCACGTCTCTGGCAGGGGACAGGGGATACTATGAATAGTTTAGATCCAAGAAGTCTGTCCTCTCCATAAAGCGGGGAAGTTCTGGAGTTGTCAAGCGAAGGAGAGGGCAAAGCTTGGGGCACGGTTTACGATGGAGTGGAGTTGAACTCCTCGCGTTTCTGCCAGGGGACAGGGGATGCGTGCGGAGAAGGTTGACCCCACCCCAACTCCTGCTTGCTTTCCTATTCGAAGCCCAAGCGTGTAGTTCCCACATCGGAAATGAAGCGCCAAACGGCTTAATGATGGAGTGGAACTCCCCACGTCTCTGGCAGGGGACAGGGGATACTATGAATAGTTTAGATCCAAGAAGTCTGTCCTCTCCATAAAGCGGGGAAGTTCTGGAGTTGTCAAGCGAAGGAGAGGGCAATCGCTCGCCTCCACCGCCATCATACGGGCATGTCGACCATAGTCATCACAAAGAGGTCGTTCTCGCTTAGCGTTGGTACTAGCCGGGTACTACTACAACTACGTACTACTGGAGAATAGTACTTTCAAGCACTACTAGTACTAGTACTACGTGGTACTAAATAGTAGCATTACTGGTAAACTACGTACTACGTAGTATACTGCTCATACTACTACGTACTATAAATAGTAGTACGACTATTAGTACTACTAAACCTATTGCTATGGTATTAATTGTACAATACTCTGACCCCCACTAACACTACCGCTCTAACTTACCACGGCAACCACACCAGCAAACGAACGAGACTGCGATCGATCGCTCACCTCGGCCGCCACGGGCATGTCGACGAGCGTGGCCATGAAGAGATCGTTCTCGCTCAGCGTTAGAAGCAGCCGGCTCAGGAGAACCAACAGCCCAACCTCCTGCAGCGTTAGAAGCACGAGCATAAGTAAAGAAAAAGAGGGTCAATGAACAACATGGGGTCGGCAAGAACATATTTCAAGACAAAACATAATAGACAAAAACGAAAAAAAACAATAAAGACAAAAACACACCTGGTAAAAAAGACAACTCAACATTCAAAAAAAGAATACAGAGGACGAAAAAAAAAAACAGGTGCCTCTCGACAAAGAAAAAACAGACAAAAAGAAGAGAAAAAAAAGAAAAGTTAGAGAAAGGAGAAGTAAAAAGAAGAGAAAAACACGAAAACACGCCAAAATGCGATGAAAATCGACAATTGGAGTGATAGCGCTGAATGAGCCCTGAGCGCGACACGAAATGAACGAAAACATCGGCACCAACACTCGCTGTATCAGCGTACACTTTGTCTGTGCAAATAAAAAAAACCCTGGGTCACCCTACAAACCCCGGGGAAAAATTCCTCCGACACATGGACCAAAACCAAGGTACGTCTTTTCTTTTATCACAGGCAAAGTACAGATCAGAACCAAATATGGCTAGTGAAAATACGGGAGTATTCAGGCTTTTGTACTTATCGTGATTTCTGCTCGCATATGATCCCCTGTATATAATGGAATGTCAAATCGCCTAGCAACGGCTTCCTGCTGGACGCCTCCAGCGGAGACCTCCGGGAGGCGCCTCCGGCGAGACCCGTAACAGCCGAAGTCCGCCTAGCAAGTGATCCTTAGTAGGATGCAGCTCACCGTTCAAGCGATTCGCCAATCACCTCACGGCGCTTCGCGTTTGGTGCACACGATGTGTGCCTCGTCGGGAAAACCCGACGTGCTTCGTCCCGGCAGCTTACAGATGCGAGGGTCTATGGTCACACGACGACGGCTATTATGCATGGATAGAGCCCCCCCCCCCCCCCCAGTACCCCCCCCCCCCCCTCTACCAGCCGGTGATGGGCGGTGGGTAGCCGCGAGCAGGATCATGTTCGGAGCTAGTTTTCTAGCTGCTAGCGCAGCCACGATTCCTTGTCTTGGCTAGGGTTTCCAGTACCCAGCCCAAACGAAAACACCCCAAAACACACACAAAAAAAAAAACGCAAAAAAAAACACAACGCACACACGCAAACGTACACGCCAAGCACACATAACGCATAAAAGAACACACACAAAAACACGTGAAACACACACAAAACTACTAAAAAGCAAAAAAATACACATAATCACCTAAAAATCGTACTAAATCGCACGAAATCCTCACAAAAGCAATTGAAGAAATAAAAAAAAACAGAAAAAACGAAGGATATGAAGGCTATATGAAGGCGCACGCACCTCGCCCAAGGGGTGACTCCTTTGATGCTGCTGCCTTCGCCGCTGCAAGTCGTCGTCACCACCACCACCACCATCATCATCGTCACCATCACCACCATCATCGCCATCATCACCATCGAAATGACCAGGGTTGTCTGCGTCGATCATGGTCTCCACAGCTTCCTCCAGATAATGGGAAACGCACACCGTGGTTCCTCTTACAAGCTCCTGAAGCGTTGACGAGGTGGTGGTAGCGGTATTGGTATTGGCAAGGGGGACGTGGAAGCAAAAAATATTTCAAAAAACAACTTGTACATACATTTCGTACCTGGTAGCAGACACCACAACTACTGTTGTGTACTCGTACGGAGTATGATGTAACGTTTGAAAGCGACAACAACAACTTCCACCAATGTTAGTACCAACGTATCAACAGCATCAGATATGTCAACAACACCTACATCGACAAAGTCAGCCGCACTAACCACAACCACAACCACAAACGACACAAGGGCAAGAAACAAACCCAGAACAGGAACAGCAACAGCAACAGCAACAACAACGACAACAACAACAACAACCACAACCACAACCACAACCACAACCACAACAACAACAACAACAACAGCAACAACAGCAACCACAACAACAACAACAACAACAACAACAACAACAACAACAACAACAAAAACAACAACCCACCTCTGATGCCGCCAACCGGGGTACGAAGCGAGGGTTCTCGTGCACGAACGCCGAGAAAACCATCAGCGCCTCTTGGTAAATCGACAAGGCTGACCCTCGCGGCCTGTTTCCCACAAAAAAGGTACACAGCCCAAAAAGCGAGCAGACAAACAAAAGCAAACAAGCAAACAAACGCACACACAAATAATAGGATGGTGATGTGTCAATGAAGACGGTGGACGAATGAGGGAGTTGTGGGACAAGAAAGACGATATTGACATAAACGTTAGATACTATATACCACTAAACAACATATATATACCAGCACTGCTACTACTTATACTCTACTACCACCACCACTAGTATACTCCGGAGCAGCGCACGGTCTCGCCCAGCAGCACCTCCGCCAACCTTTCTCAACCATAGCCCCCCCCCCCCCCCCCCTTCTCCCTCCCGTCCCCTCCCCCCCCCCCTCCCCCCCAATCTCCACCCTCCCCTCCCTTCCCACAGTCCCACCTCGTTTTCCCCAGTCTGGCATCATTAACATGCCGAAGAAGGCCCAGCGCAACCGCATACAGGTCCTCGTCCGAGTGGATCACAAACACGCATCTTATATGGGACGAAAGCAAGGCAAATCGGGGGAAGGGGGGCAGCAAAGCATGCGGTAGATAGGGAACGGAAGTAAGGCAAAGCAGGGGACAGGGGACAGCACAGGAACCGGCAGGGGGAGGATAGGGGTGGAAGCAAGGCAAAACAGGGGACAGGCGGCCGCACAGGAAACGTCAAGCAGGGGGTAGGGGGCGGCAGCAGGGGACAGGGTGGAACGGAGGGAAAGGCGACGGCGACATCATGTAGGGTAAGGGGAGGAGATAGGGAACGGCACCAGGAGACGGCGGGGGGGAATGGGGGGCGGCGACATGAGACAGGGTGGAAGGAAAGGATACGGGGCGGCAGCAAGAGATGGAGGGGGGGGGTAGGGAACAGCGACATGAGATAGAGTGGACGGAGAGGACAGGGGATGGGAGCAGAAGACGGAGGGGGGGGTAGGGGACGAAAGCAAGGGATAGATGAGGGGGGAGGTAAAGGATAACGGAGGAGGAAGAAGGGGGCAGGGGATGGTAGTAGGAGCCGGAGGGAGGGGATAGGGCACGGACGCAAGGAGCAGAGAGAGGGGGAGTAGCGGAAGGTAATAGATAACGGAGGCGGCAGGTAGGGAGGGGACGGCAAAGGGGATAGACGGAAGAGTGACAGGGGACGGTGGGGGGGGGAAGGGGGGGAGAAGAAAACAGGAGGGAACGGAGGGGGAGCGACAGGGGACAGCAGCATGGCATGGACGTGGGGGGGGTGGGCGACGGGAGTTAGGAATGGACGAACGGGATGGGTTGGTAACTTTTGTGTATGCTTGGCTCTGGAAGACCCCGCACGAAGAAACAACAACTTCACCACAACGACAGGCAACGCAATGCATCAACACATACATGCTGCGAATACTGCCCCCCCCGGTCCCTTGCTTCGTTCTGCCCCTACCCTATATACGTCACTCCTCATCACACTATTCATCACACCCACGCGTTCCAACTCTCCACATCGACAATGCCCCGCCGTCATCTCCCCCCTCTTCCCCATGAAGCCTATGCCCCCCCCCCCAAAAAAAAACAAGCATCTTCCATCCTCCCCGCTACCCCCCCCCCGTCATCTCCCACCACCACTGCTCCCCCTCCCTATGTCTCCCCACATCCCCCACCTAGCTCCCCCTCCTCCCCCCGCCCCATCTCCCACAAGTGCCTCCTTACCTTCGAAAGCAGTTGAAACCTGCAGCCATCTCCGCGGCAAGCTCGACCGCTCTGGGGATGGTTCCATAAGTTGGGGCGGGCCCTGTCGACGCCAAAAACACGCCTCGCTCCTCTAGGAGCTCCCCGTAAGGTTTTCCGTGCCTCAGCAGGAGGGCCAACGCTTGCAGGCACCACTCTTCCAGACTGTCGGGATGGGTGCCAAATAAGCACGGGACGGTGGGATATCGGGATGGTGGGATACGTGAGATGGTGGAATGATCGAGAAAGACGGTGGGATATACCTCCCAAAAACAAGACATGCAGGCAACTACAGTAACGCCATCAACATCAAAAACAACAACCAACGTAAACGCATTACTACACGCCAACACCGACACCACCGTCATCACCACCAACAGCCATTCAAAAAACATCCCCTCCCCTCCTCCCCTCCAACCCCCTCCTGCCTCCCCTCCTCACCCCCTAGCCCATTTCTTCCATGTCCCAAACAATAAAACAACCCCTCCAACCCCATTCCTCTACCCTCCCCCCTCCCCTAACTTTCCTCCCGTCCTCCCCCTGTCCCCCCTTTCCCTCTTCCCCCTAACCCCCACCTCTGCGGGCCCCCTTCCTGCTCCGCGCGTCGCCCCCTTCCCCCGTCCCCGCCCCCCAAGCCAAACCACCTCAGCGCCCCAGCGGCCCCCATCCCATTCCCGCCTCCATCCCCATGTGCACTCCGCCCAACAACGGCCAAATTCAGTAACGAGTAAAACAACTCCGTCGCAAGGCCCAAATGTCGCGAAGTCACAAGGGCGGCAAGGGGGTTGGGCAGGGGAATTCCCGAACGGTGGTGTGCTTGCTGACGGGCGTTGGGGTTTCCTACTCGAGATGGCGGTAGCTGTGAGCGCGATGACGTTTGAGGGGACAGGGGTGGGGAGGACCACGGTGGTGGCGTCGGCTGCTGCTGCTGTAACTGCTGCTGTTGGTGTTGGCTCAGCGGAAGAGTTGCGTCACTTGGAGCTGAGGAACCCGATAACCCCTCCCCCGGCGACGATGCGCTCTCACGGCCTCTGTCCCTCCGGTGTCCCCAGTTATCCTGTTAAAAGCAGGCCCGGAGAACGGAAGACGTCCAAGCGAACAAGCAAGCAAGCAAAGGAACGAGCAAGCAGCAAATAAGCGAGTTCGCAAGCGCGCAAGAACGCTCACAGCAAGTCTCAAGCAAGACATCAATCTAACAGCAAAACCAGACGACCAAACAACAGACCAACCAAACAACAAACAAATCAACTGACCAACCAACCAGCCAACCGAGCAACCAACCAACCAACTTACCAACCAACCCACCAACCAACCAACCAACCAAACGACCCGCCGACCAACCAACCAAGCAACCGAGTAATCGAGCAAGCGAACCATCAAGCAAGCACACTAGCAAGCAACCAGGCAACTATCAAGCAAGTAGCTAATCGAGCAAGAAGAGAAAACAAGCAAAACAGCTCATCGAGTAAGCAGAGTACGCAGAGCAAGCAAGCAGCTCATCGAGCAAGCAGAGCAAGCAAGCAAACAGCTCATTATGTAAGCGTAGCAAGAAAACAAGCAACCCATCAAGCAAGCAGGCAAGCAAGCAAACAACCAACCAGCCAACCAACCAACAGACCAACCAACCGACCAACCGACCAACCACCAACCAACCAGCCAACCGAACTATGAAACAAGCAGACTGGCAAACAAGCGAGCGAGCGAGCGAGCAAGCAAAGCACCCTAGCAAACAATCCAGCAGGCAAGCAAGGCATCAACCACTAAGCAAGAAAGCATGCAACCCGTGAAGCGAAAGGCAAGCTATAGCTACATAGATGGTACTACTGTAGTTACAGAGGAACAACACAATAACTAACCAACCAAAACAAAAATCACACAACGAACCAGACGAGCAGAGAGCAACACAGCAACCAACCTAGCAGGCAACGGAACCATCAAGCAAGCACACGAACAAGCAAACAGCCAAGCGAGCAAGCAAGCAACTCATCAAGCAAAGCACAGCTAAAGAGCAAACAGTCTAGCAAGCGAGCCAGCCATGATGCAAGAAAACACGCAAGCCATGAACCAAAGCAAGCAAGCAAGTTCTAGCCACATGGGAGTTCTTACAGAGGAAGGCGTGTCGAGGAAGAGGGGAAGCGACAGCATGACCGTCAACAGCCGCAGTGCTTCCACACGGTTGGAGTCCTTCGAGGTTACTTGCTGGAGAACAGCAAATAATATATTACGTTCAAACCACGGTGATGTACCGGTTCGACAGTTGTGACAGATAGACACACAGACAGATAGACAGACCAAGGGAGACAGAGTAGGGGTGGGAGACAGAGAGAGAGCCAGGTGAGAGAAAGCGCGGGTGTGGAGAGGGAAAGAGGGAGAAAACGACTGAACGTGATGAAAACGGGTCGCGCGAGAGAACGAACGAAGGATAGCTCGGTGTGTGCTCGACAATTTTGCAGGGAAAGCTGTAGGGTCGACCAGGCCAGGGACAGCAGTAGGGGCGATCAGGCCAGGGAGCGACACACCCGCGGAAGCCCCTACGATACCCCGTACCTCGTATATACCACGGTCCGACGGAGAGAGAGGGGGGGGGGGGGGGTAACATAACGGTAACCGAAAGGGTAACGAGAGCGGTCATGGGAGCGGTCACGGGAGCGGTAACGGTAAAAGTAAACGTAACGTTACCGTCCAACGGCAACAGCAACAGTAACGGTCGCGGTGACGGTAACGGCAACAGTAATGGGAGCCATGATAGCAGCGGCAACGGTACCAGGAAACGTAACCGTCACGTCTAAAGGTAACAGTAACAGTACCGTTCGCGGCAACGGAAACAGCGACGGGAACGGTCGCGGTACCCTGCCCCCCCCCCCCCGCTGCCCAAATATTGGAGGTGTCTCTACTAGGAGTAGGAACGGTGCTCCGTCTCGAAAGAGATGCGTGGTCAATGGTCAAACCACTAAGGCAAGCAACGAATGAGTACGTCCACCCCCCACCCCCCACCCCGATCCAGCCCCCACCCCGTCCTCGCTACAGCCTCCTCACCCTCATGTTGTGCTCCGTCACAGCGACTCCCGGCGCCCATATGATGGATGCCTCGCGAACACCGTAGTGGAGCTCGGGAATGGGAGTGTAGTAATCGTCCCTGGTATGACATTGCGGCGAAGGAGGGGGGGCGGAGGGGGGGGGGGGGGGGAGAAAAGGGGGGAGGGGCGGGGGGGCAACCGTTACATGGTTCGAAGTATTTCATGAACATATTGTTACCCCTGAGGGCAAGCGATAGGTAACAAGGAACACGAACTTTTGGTGGTATCAACCTTATGGGTAGCAGCGCGAGCGCGAAGCAGTACAACAAGTCTAATGTTTGGCCCGTGCCTGTTCAGTCCTTTGCGTCGGTATAGTTTGGCAAATGAGTGATCCATCCCCCAACCACCCCCCAACCTACCCCTCCTCTCCCCTGTACCTCCCTTACCTTTCACCCCCACCAATAAAACAACCAGCGCAACATCAATGGCTACGCTAATGCCAACACCGCAACCACTTCAAGTTCGACCCCCCCCCCCCCCCCGGCGCGAGTCCGTGCCCACGCCCAACCCCAAACCCCCAAGCCAAAGCCCCCCCCCCCCCACTTGTCTATCTCACCAATCCGCTGCTTCTTCGTCGACGCAGAAACCGGGAAACGAGAGCAGATTTATGGCCGCGTGCAGCGCCACCGAGGCAAAACACAGCGGAAAATCGCCATCGTCCTCATCGTCCCCATCTTCGTCCCCCTTCCCGTCCCCACCAAATGGCCTGCTGCTGACCCCGCCCCCACGCCCACCCCCGCGCCCCCCTCCCCCGCTACCGCCACGAGCTTGCTCCCCTGTCTCCCCCCCACCATGACCCCCCTCCCCCCCCCCGGCGTCCTCCTCCTCCTCGATCTTGGGAAACCCGCCATGAGGCTGTTCTTCATAGTTAAGCAGTTCTGGAAGCCTGAGAAAAGGACGCAGCGGTGGGGGTGGAGCGCAAGGGGGGGGTCGGGTGTTTTTGACCGCTGTAAAATTGTTGCCGAGCCTTTCTACGGTAGGTGTGCATGCAGCATCAGTCCCTGAGGTCCTCACATGAGGAACTCAATATCTCAACCGATACTACATGACTTCGAAGGCATTCGTTCGTACAACCCGACCAAGCTTCTGTGCCTTTTTAGTCCTAAAAAGTATGTACTAGTGAAATTCTTCACTAGCCGGTAGTTCCTCGCATGAGGAGCTCAATCGCCCAGGGACTTTTTGGCCCAATCATACAACTGCAACCCCTACCGTGGGATGACTCTTAAACCGAACCCCAAACGCATTGCCACCAAGAGCCCCACGACTGCCACCACCGCCACAAACCAAAGCTGTCACCGATGCCGACCACCGCCAACACCACCACAAAAACCAAAATCTGACATCAACATCACCAGCATCACCCCCTTCACCGCCACCATTGCCCTCACCATCGACACCCCAACAAACCCAATTACAACCACCATCGCAGCCATCACCACCACCACCACCATAAGCAATAACACCATCACCACCGCCATCATCACCCCCACCCCCATTCCCCCCCCTCATACCCCCTTCCACTCCCCACCCCCATCCCCCTTCCCCTCCCCATCACTACCACGTCTTCCACGCCCCCCACCCTTACCACCACCACAGCCTCCATCCCCCCCCCCCCCCAACCAATATTATAACGCACCCACGAGGCAGTTATATGGTAACACCCATTGGTACCTCTGGAGTGGCCATACCAGAAAACAAAGTAACTCATTGGCGCTGTCATCCACAAGCAAGAAAGGAGGCACAAGATGCCGAAGTCCGTCTTACGAGCGGTTCTTGGAAGGATACAGTTCACCCTTCATGCGACTCGCCGAACACCTTACGGCGCTTCGCGCTTGGTACGAGCAATGTCTGCATGGTTGATGAAAACCCGACGTGCTCAGCCCCGGCATAGTAGGGATGCGAGGGTCTATGGTCAGACGACTACGGCCACGCACAAACTGAGTACACCCCCCCCTCCCCCAACCACCACCGCCACGTTCTCATATCACCTCCGCCGTCTCCAGCACCAGGCCCTTAGGGAAGGGTCCGCTAGAAGGGCAGGGAATGTTCGAGTCAGCACTCGAATGCTGGCGTAGACGGCGCACATGGGAGGGCTAGCCTGGCGGGCTTCCATGAACCGTAAAATGTTCGACAATGCCTGCCACGAAAAGCGACAAACGCGCACGCATCGGATACGTACGTACGAAGGAAGAAAAAGTATGTCGGATTTGTTTCGTTTGGGTTTGTTTTGGGTTGGGTTGGTGCGGTCTGGTTTGGTTTGGGTTGGTTTGGTTTGGTTTGGTTTGGTTTGGTTTGGGTTGGGTCGGGTCGGGTCGGGTCGGGTCGGGTCGGGTTGGTGGTTGGGTTGGGTTGGGTTGGGTTGGGTTGGGTTGGGTTGGGTTGGGTTGGGTTGGGTTGGGTTGGGTTGGGTTGGGTTGGGTTGGGTTGGGTTGGGTTGGGTTGGGTTGGGTTGGGTTGGGTTGGGTTGGGTTGGGTTGGGTTGGGTTGGGTTGGGTTGGGTTGGGTTGGATTGGGTTGGGTTGGGTTGGGTTGGGTTGGGTTGGGTTGGGTGGGGTTGGGTTGGGTTGGGTGGGGTGGGGTTGGATTGGGTTGGGTTGGGTTGGGTTGGGTTGGGTTGGGTTGGGTTGGGTTGGGTTGGGTTGGGTCGGGTTGGGTTGGGTTGGGTTGGGTTGGGTTGGGTTGGGTTGGGTTGGGTTGGGTGGGGCTGGGTTGGGTTGGGTTGGGTTGGGTTGGGTTGGGTTGGGTTGGGTTGGGTTGGGTTGGGTTGGGTTGGGTTGGGTTGGGTTGGGTTGGGTTGGGTTGGGTTGGGTTGGGTTGGGTTGGATTCGCTTCACATTCTGCATGTACCATTCGCCGAAGCAGTAAACAGAAGCAGCAACAGTATAGGCCTTTCCTGGCGCGCTTCCCAAAGCATTCCCGAGGCAAAAAAGTTTTCGTAGAAGCATTATCCACCGTATTAGTCAAGGAATCTGCTGTAGGAGGTCAAGATGAAACACAAAAACACGTGTTCAGCCAAAAACAATCTTCCTATGATATTCAGAATGCCCCGGGGGGGGGGTTAATTGAAAATTAACATTACACTACGGCTGCAAAACCGAGGATTTCGTCGCAACTCATCTTTGAAAGCTGTGTGTAATACTCCATCTTTGTAATCTCCCATTAGGAACATTGCTCAGGGTGAAAAGCAGGCTACATCTCCACAAGAAAAAACTCTTGGTATGCCGCTGTTATCCTATCTGTAGAAAAACCACCTGCATCACCGCGTAGTTTGAAAATCCCAGATGGGAGAAAAACAAAACGCGATGCCCAACCAACCCACCAGGTACCACTCCGCCAAGGGAAATATAAGGACCGTTGGGATATAGGTAAAAATGTCAAACGGTGCGCCGGAGTGTTGAGCGGTTGCAAGATTGTTTTTACGTAAAAACATATACTTGTATTATTGCACAACATGTACTACTTGCTGTGACGGCATATACCGGTGCGATACAGCAATAGCCCCGAAAACACAATAATTGTTCTAACACAGGGTTGGAGCAATGAAAGAACAAAAGAAAGATGGGAATGAGGAAGGAAGGAAGGAAGGAAGGAAGGAAGGAAGGAAGGAAGGAAGGAAGGAAGGAAGGAAGGAAGACAAAAAAAGCAAAACTAAAACGGGAAGAAAAAAGCCGAACGAAAAAAAGCTGGATATTGGGAATACCATGAAAAAATGGCGAAAACACGCGAAAAAAAACAGAGGGGGGAAGTAACAATTACACAAAACACTGACCGCGGGAAAGGCGCAAAGCGAAACCCTATCAGAGGGCGGAAATAAGGCATACACATGTAAACACGTGAATCGCGATAACAAACCGGAAAAAAAAACCGGTAGGACAGAAAACATATGTATACGTATAATTGTCATGTTTGCCTCTGTTTTCGGACATAACTCTTCGTGCTCACACCTTTATCCGAAACGTCAGAGGGGGTGGGCATGATTTGGTCCTTGGGGTTACGTTGCCCAAGGTTTGGGCGCGATCTGTGCAGTGAGTGTGTCGCGCGTGGCAAGCCCCTTTCAACTTTTTTGGCCTTAGGCATATTTAAGGCAAATCGCCGGGTTTCCGCAACATCCAGCATCCCCTACCCCCGTCACTTTACGTACGAAGGTTTTGATGCAAATCCAAAAAATGTGCGCACATCATGCGCGCGTACTAGGGGCAACATTCGGTTTGTTAGTTTTTCCCTCTCATGAGCACAGCCATGAGCACAGCCAACACGCAGAGAGCACAACGGTACAAAACTGCCGCCCAGCAGCACCAGCAGGCAACACCGTGCGTGTGTGGCACATCCATCTGCGCCGTACTGTTGTAGCTAGTTAAATTTTTCGGGGCCTGCTTCGTGTCTGTAATCGACTACCTGTCTTTGCTGCTGCTGTCGGCGGCATCGCCAATCTAGACGACAATATAAGGACCGTTCGGATTCAAGACTTTTGCATCAATGGTTATTATCGCATTATATTTTCGATCATCAATTTGTGTTTGTTCCCTACGGCGAGCACACCCAGCCATGTGCAGACAACCGTGCACAACGTGCATGCAGATAACACAGACAACGCCACAACCGTGCCAGCAGCACAAGCAACAGCAGGCAACATCATGCGCGTGTGGCATACTCAAACTTGGTGGACTGCTGCTGTGGCTATATGTGCTACATAACGCAGGACAGCAGCGCGTACAGCAGCAAACCGATGCGTTGGTTCGCACTCGAACTTCGCTAGGCAATGAAGAATCGTCTCCTCGAGGGGACGACTTCGAATCGGACGACGATCAAAACAACCCAGCCTGATTTTTCCTAACTGTAAACAGCAAACAGCAGCGGATATAGTCGCCGGCGCTGCATGAGAGAGAGCTTTTCTCCTCAGCGACAACACAAGTCCTACAGCAGTTCCTCATTCCGTGCACTTTCTACGACGAGCTGGTGGTGAAGGGGGGTGATTGCCCATCCTGGCGTGGATCACTCGTGGTGGAGTTCAAAACCTGGCTCAACAAGACAAGAAAGAGTACTTACTCTGAAACGGCTGATTCCCATATGAAACAAACAACGAAACATCAAATCCACGATAAAAAGACCGCGCACGGAACAAATGCTGATTCAGTTACTTTTTGCCGGTTGAAAATCCACTTTTCGTCCGTTTATTTCTCACCACGCAAAATTTACTGCATAAGAGTCGCCCGTACAAGCAGTCCTGGTCGTATTCGTACTGGACACGTGCTGATGGGATTACCACTTATTTACGGTTCTCCACCACAACCGGGAGAGAGTGACCCGTCCCCGGGACGGCCTTTCCCCACTCACCACTCCGTTGCGGACAAAAACATCGTTTTCACTACGACCAGTTACATCTTATTTGCCCAGGCAGTCAGATGTTGGATGCTTGGATTTCGTTCTTGAGCCACACCCCTAGGCACTTCCCGGAGGGGAACCTTGCAATTACGTATGTGTGAACAACAACAGCGCTAGCTGATAGTCTGACAGCTACGGTAGAGCCTTACGCTCGGCGCAGTTTTCTGTCTCTGCTGCAACGTACGCTCTTCCTTCCGCACACTGCTCCTTAGCCGCTACTTATCACACCAGGTGCTATATCACACTGACGAGACTTGTAAACATGAAAATTCTCACCGCAAACAACAAGACTATTATTCGTATGATAAACTTTTGAATAGTATCTCACTTATGACAAAATTTTGTAAACACGGGAAAACCGAAAAATCGAAAATTCGTCGCTCACCTCCCTTCCATGAACACGGGAAAACCGACGACTCGGTGACTCGTTTATCAACATGGGGAACCCGGAAACTCGAAACTCATGGCTCACCTCCCTTGCGAGCAGCTTGAGGTTACCCGGCTGCAGCATCCTCATCGCCGTCATGTCTGACGCCGAGACCATCTGCTCAAAAGGCATGGGTAGGTGGCAGCACGACCACACCAGACCGGACCGGATCGGACGGCACGCCGTCAATTGTGTTGCCACCAAATGCGTTGCCGTCAATTATGGAATAGTAGAACGGGCCCCTCACCAGTGCCTGTACGTGCCAGCCAAAAAACCCGGCGCCAACCGGAACTATTCTGCACACCGCCACTACCAGTCGGGGTCCAAATATCAGACACATTTATATTGGATTATAGTTGGGAAAAGTGTATCATATTTGGACCCAGGCTGGTTAACTACTCTGTACACCGCCACCACCACTTGGGGCCAAAATATAATCGATGTTACATTGGATTATAGTATGTAAAAGTGGTTTATATTTGAACCCAGATTGGTTGACTGCTCTGCACACCGCCACTACCAGTCGGGGCCCAAATGTATCCCACGTTTTATGTTGAATTATAGTTGAAGAAAAGTATACTGGCATTATAATGGGACCCAGACTGGTTTATTGCTCTGCACACAGCCACTACTACCAGTCAGGGTCCAAATATAAGCGACGTTTAGATTGGAGCGTAGTTGCGAAAAGTGGCTTATATTCGGACCCAGACTGGTTATTCCCATTTGTGCGACGCGATTTTACCGGAACTACCGCGGCGAGAGGCACTACTGAGGGACACCCAATGTATCGCCCATTGCGTTGTCTTCAACTGCGTTGTCACCAATGGTGCTGCCGTCCAATTGTGTTGGTCGTCGAACTTGCTGTTGTCAAACCCTCAACGTTGCCATCGTCGTGGTCGTCAAAATGGTTGTTGTCAAACCGTTAGCGTTGCCATCGTCGTGGTCGTCCATGCTGTATATACTAGTTTGATTTTACCAAAGAAGGTAGATTAGGATAAACCACACCTGGGACAGGTCACGATCTAGATCATCCACAGGGACAGGTCACGATCTAGATCATCCACAGTAGATCTCGTATCTGCGGTTATGAATTGTTGTGCAGGATCTGCACACAAGAGATTGCAGATCCAACCCTGGAGAAATTTGCCCGATCATGCATGAGATTGTACGGCTCCCACCGGGTAACACGAGCTAGATCATACAGATCTCCCCTGAAGATCTAGATCAAGTGGGGACCGGTCATCTGTGCGAAGTGTGGACCCATTTACAGCGCAAAAAAAATTACCCTCGTAAGATAGTTACGATCAAAACCGATACAATTTTCAAAAAGTCCATACACTGCAGCACACCCGCAGCATGATACCTCTAGGACGGCAGTGTTTATAAAATTATGCTTACAACGTCAGCTTCGAGTTCGACGAAATTTAGGGTCGATACTCGTCTTTACAAGCTGCGTGATACACCGGCCGCTCGTTTTTAGGTGGTGAGTCGTCGTTCTTTATCGTAAAAACATATACACCTGTAGAAAACCTAACCAAGAGTAGTAATCACACGATGTATACATTCATTGCAGATCGATCCTCCTCCCTGTATAGACGGTTGAGAGACCGCACTCCCTGAAGGACGAGAGCGTGACAGGCGAACCTCGCCGCACAAAACAAGGCAGCCCGTTTAAAAAGTTACCGCACCGACACTGGACCAGCAGCAAGCTGCATCTCAGGCCACCAACCTCATAGCAGCGATCTTCGTCCAGATTTTTCGCGAAATTCCCCTACCAACCCTCTTCCTCCCCCCCCCCCCTCCTCCTCCTCCTCCTCACCACCACACTAAACTGGGGCCCCGCACTCAAGGGTACCCTAAACCGGACGTACGCACTCAAGGGTACCCTAAACTGGAGTTCCGAGCCAACGTGTACCCTAAAATTGATGTCCGCACAAAAGGATGCCACACTATTAATAGCACGGGAACACGGCTGTACATCAGCAAGCCCTTGCCTCAGACGATACACCTCGTAAAAGAGGTATCCTCGTTCAGATCGTCGGCGAAAAAAAAAATCCTTGCCAATCCCGCCCCGACCCACCTACCTCCTCCTCGCCGCGCTAAACTGGGGTCCCCCACTAAAAGGTACGACACAGACGCGTGCTACGATAGAGGTACTGTCCCCATATTTAGCGAAAACCTTTTCTGAGTGGCGGGTGGGAGGGCTCCTAAACCCGACATCGTCGCAGCTTTATTCTGTCTTTGCAAACTTGCTTCCTTGTATCATATTCCTATACTATATAAAGTATACAGTAGGCCATGGGATTGATCATCGGGGAGAGCACCTCAATTTTTTTTTCACCAAAAATCAGTTTTCACTGATTCTACGATATAGCCCCTCCTCAAAACCAACGATGTTCTTCGCCGAACGCTTCGTGGCCGCTAGACACGAGGAAGGATGCCATCAAAAGCATACCTTCGTATAGATTCTTGTTTGCAAAGGACTATCGAACGATGACGTCAGGGTGGCAACGGGCGCCGTACTTTAGGAGACACGGCCGGGAGCTGGTTTCAAAACCGGCGATTTTCGTTAATAAAGAAACGTTTAGGGGGTGAGGTACAGAGCTCCTCAACAAAGCACCCACCCTTGGAAGGGAAACTCGTGCATCCTCCACCGTGGCGTGCTCCCAACAGCAGGAACTTTTTTTGTCCCAGGTCACACACCTCATAGAAGCCATCCTCGTCCAGATCGTTAGCGAAGATTCCTTGCCAGACCTCTTCCTCCCCGTCCTCCTCGCGGCCTTCCGACCCGCCGCAGGCACCGCCTGCCAGCTGGAGTTCCAGCAGAGTGTGCACGGCATCTCGAAGGGTCTCCGACTCCTTTCCGGCAGAGTTTCCCATTGCCCTTGCCTTGGTCGGGAGAATCAGAGATTAGGCCGGCAGCCCCCCTCCGACAAAAAACGCCTCCGTATGACGCTGCTGCACAATAGTGGTTGTAAAAATCGGCGTTGCAAAGGTAACATCGGTTAGAAAGGGGACGGCGTGTACTTTAGAACTTGTCGGGAACTGCTTGTAGACACAAGCCTGCGGAAATATAAGTCGGGTCAACCCTTTTGAGGTCCGTTTATACCGACCGAAAAACAAGAGATATTCGATGTTATCAACTGTCCGTGTAAAGCCTGCAGCAACACTACGAGTGGTGAGTACATCATGTCGTGTAGCTCCTTTCATGGTGCTTTGAACACACTACCTACTCCAGCGAATACACGCCCAGCCCGGCAGAAAGGGCTGCTTCGTGGGATCGATTCTGGTATCTGCAACGCATTTCGTCGATTTTTCGATCTCAAGTCCCAAAAGGGGTTAAGAGAGCATGTTTCCCCTCGGGCAGATTTTTTTTTAACGTCCCATTCTACGAGTATTGGCTACGTATCACAACCAGCTGATCGTAACACAGCAGCAATCAATGGAGTACAAAGGAAAGACCCCCCCGCCTCCCTCCCCCCCCCGCCCCCCCTCCCAATCTCTCCAACCCTCCGCCCCCACCCTCCAACCCCCCCAACCCCCTCCACCTCCCCACAACCCCCCCCTCCCAACTCCCCCTCCCCCCCCCCCCTCTTTCCTTCCTACCATGGCACGATTTATGCAAAGTGCTTGTTTTCGGTCCCATCGCGAAGGAAATAATCCATTAACCCCCTTGCGGCTTGAGAGGGGGGGTATGATATCACTACAGCATCGGCCTCACCAAGTAGCTTGGGCGGCCGGGGTTGGAGGGGGTGTATCCTAAACGCAACGGGATTTACAGTTTCCGTGATTAGAGTGATCAAACCATGAAAGCCTGAACGTACTCGTGTCACCCTGTTGACCCTGGCGCCGGCTAGCACTAAGGGGAGTCGCTGACCTATACCCTTCATGTGGACATGCACACCCAGTACCACGCGCGATCGGAGTATCGCACACAGCTTGCAAAGATTACTTTCTTCCACGAAATCTTCGATCTCACAGCTGTAGTATGTTTTCAATTATTTGTTAAAAAACAAAATAAGCAGGTGTACGGCACACGTGGCAGCACGGTGATGCTTGTACTTCTGCACAGCTCTTCCATCGTAAAAGGGGTTTTGCCCCGAAGAGGCGCGCTTCTTTTTCGTTACGGTTCGCGAAAAAATCGATGTAATTGTTGTGGTGGGTTCAGCTTTTTTTCGTTACGGTTCGCAAAAAAATCGCTGTAATTGTTGTGGCGGTTTCAGCACTATTTAATAGACGATGTTTTGAACCAATAACTCGTCGATTTTTTGGTCGCTATGTGCACAGGTTCCAAAAGGGTTAAACCATGAATTTACTGCACTACAAGGTACTCTATACATGGGTACGTATGTACAGAATATACAGTAGGGGTCCCCCAATAAGGCGGTCTGAGTAAGGCGGTATCCCGATACAAGGCCGTCAAAATCGCTCGCCGCGACTCGAACTGCACTCAGAACCTGGAACAAATAAGGCGGCTTCCCTCGATAAGGCGGTGGCACTACCACCGACTTACCGGGGCACTCCTGTAGTGCTGTAGAACCATTTCTGTTTTCGCGATTAGTACTGCACAGCAAATAGTACGGGAAATCCTGTTGATCCATCGATATGATTGCAGCAGTCAGTAGTAAAAAAACGAGCACTAACGATCGTGCTGAGATTCGCCGCAAAAGAAGAATTTTATCTTCAACACACGAAACGCCTTGTTCATTTGCTCGTGCAACATCACAAGGCCTGATCGGCTTGCCTTGCCGCCGCCCAGGCTTATAGCGCCTCCAAAGCAGGCTGCAGTGTCGCCCGGCCACCCCCGCTGACCTCAAGCCCCCAAGGGGTTGGGGCTAGGGTTAGGGTTATCTCTGGGATCGCGCTAGTTTACGCCGACGTGCAAGCATAAAATTGGTAGGCAACCTGCAGGAAGCTTTCTGCAGGGCTGACCTGCATTTAGGGGGAGCCTTGTTTATAGCGGTGTATATTGTGCTTTAAGGTGTGGCCGCTTCGTGGAAGCCTTCGGTTTTGGGGGAAGCGCTAAGTGCACACCGGCTGGGAAAACAAAATGTGCATACCGTACACCCTCTAGCCTAGTAGTAGCCAGTATATATAGCTAGTTTATGTTAGTTTTAGTGTATGTTGCCTTTCGGTGTGGCCATTTGGTGGACAACCCCTTAAATTTGGTCGGATCAGGTGAGGGGCCTTCACCAAACTTGGCACATGAAATGTGCAGGTAGTACCAAATAAAATACCATTTTTTTTAATGATTTTATAAAAATGATTTCATGTTTTTCGTGATTAGATTTTTTCTTCTTCACTCATCACGAGAGGGCGCCGACCCAACCCAACTCTAACCCTAACCCTACCCCTAACCCGCCTTTACAACTGGAAACCCGTTTTTGGGGACAAAATTACTTGGATTTAGCATAGGGAGGGGTTTTGGGGCTCTAAAGGGGTAAAAACTCGGACAAAAATACTTGGATTTCGTATGGGGAGGGGTTTTGGAGCTCTAAAGGGGCAAACCCTAATCCAGGCTAAACCTCGACCCGAACGCGGCTTCGCCTAGGCCGCGCTTTTTCGATTATCTGAAAAAAAATGTTCGGACCACGGCAAGAAATCGTTACAAGTTTTGGTACTTTACCTCGTATCTGGAACGTTTTTTTTCGTGCGTCAAGCGCACGGCAGAGGCTACTGGATCATCATGTCGGCGGGGGATGATAAATCACGACGTCAAATCCCCCCGCTGAAGCTCTCACAGCCCTCAAAGACCAGCACCTTGCCCTACCCTTTTAACCCTATACCCCTCACCCCTACCCGAAACGCAACGCCTGAAACCCGGTGACGGAAACTAAATGTCCCCGCATTCGTGATTTAAGCCTCGCTTACGCGGTCGCGATCCAGGTCGGCGATGCCTGGTGCTTGGTGGACACCGCCGGAAGCGAATTATATACTTGACGGGGGTAAGTTTGGAGGGCTCGCGCCGGGAGGAATGAGGTCGGGGTGGGATCGAGGTGCAAAAGGGGAGCAGGGTGGAGGTGCGCGCACAGCTTTGCTTGCGTGCCCGTGATGAGCTTGCTGTAGGTGCCGTCGTCTGGTCGTCGAACATACCGCATGCCATTGCCGACTCGTACTATTAAAAGTACGCCTTGTCGGAGTGTTTCCTTTCGTTACCGTGGTTGTTTTTTTTCTTCGTGTTTTGCCTACGAATCACATCAATTAATACTTGCTTTCCAGTTGTTTTCCATTTTCTGTACGTTTAGACTAGTCTAGTACCAGGTATCCGTCCTCCGATCGTCGAACATGCCGCATGATATTGTCGACCCGTACTAATAATATTAATAGTACGCCTTGTCGGAGTGTTTCCTTTCGTTGCTGGTTGTTTTTTTTCTTCGTGTTGTTCCTTTTGTACAAATCACATCAATTAATACTTGCTTTCCAGTTGTTTTCCATTTTCTGTAGACTTTAGTACCACGTATATACCAGGTCTCAACAATTTGGCCTTGTTCTGTTCTTCTTGCGAACGAATGCATGACGTGCGTGCGCCAAAAGTACCCCAGAGTAGATGAGAGAGGAGATCGAATCGTTGTGTCTGTATCATACCTGCATGGCCTGGTGATATCATACATATCTACTGCTGACCAGCAGTCTGTACTACCTGATGATAAATAGTTCGGCTCGGCCGCAAGCGAAGAAAAGCCAACAGTCTACGTACGAACCTCTACTTCTGAAGATGTACCAGTACCAACACTCTGCGGCCCGTCGGGCCGGTGCTCTCCGGGGCGATCCCAGAGCGCTCGGGGGGGCTGGTGCCCGTCCTTTGAGTGACGCCGAGCGGAGCTGGCTTATAGCAAGCAAGGTATACAACGCCTAGTTCCACTGCTACTGCTGCGGCTGATGTATTGCAGTCGATTCATACTACAATCAGGAGTCTCATCGTTCAGTAGTAGCGAGCAGTATCATAAGAGGCATCCGTATGATGTTACACACGGCGAAGCAGCAGTGCAACAAGAAGGTGGAAGCGGCACACGATCCCCCTGCGCCGAACTACTCCATAAGGGAAACGCCTGCACCCCCCTCCGACTCCACACCTCTCACCTATCTGTGCTTCGCCACAGTCAGAAGCCCTAGCGTGCGCCTCTCTCTGCGTCTGTGTCCCTTGGAAGCCGTGACCAGCAGCAGCACAGCAGCAGTGTCGACTCTAAATCCCAAGCTCGCGGAGAAGTGGGGAAAAAAATGCGAGCATACAGTAGTTTTTACTTGATTTTAGTATAAGAAGAAATACGGAAGGTTTCGACTTTTCTAAAAAGCGTTTCTAATCGGTGGGCCGCAACCAAGAAAGCCCTACAATTTGGCCAATCACAGCCCGCGTCGTCACGGGACTGTCAGTATTCCTCGTAATGTCGAAAATGCAAACATTTTGTAGCTCTTTGGCAGCCGTTCGGGAAAGGGTAATTATTAAGCCAACGTGAGCGTCGGGGCGGTCAGTCTCGTCTACTGCCCCGCACGCGAGAGAGAGGAAGCCCACGCGAACGCTAGAGTTGACAGAAGAGAGCGAGCCAGGAGCTGGCTTCCGGGAGTTACTTCAGGGTTTGCTGGCGGAGGATATTTGATACAACAGCAGCAGTCCAGCGGTACTGCTACAGCAGTAACTGCTTCCTGTAGTTCGTGACTTCACGTCCACTGTCGTAGTACTCGATTGACTTTCTTGGCGTGGGTTCAACAGACGTGGACAACGTCGAACCCAGGGGGGGCAACCCAGGAAGCGAAGCTGCCTCCCCGGGCGACCCCTCCTCGGTCCCCGGTGCCTCAGCCGGTCCCGGGCCGGTACACCCTCCCCCGGACCCAGTGGTCGCAGCTGAGCCCGTGGAGGGCCATGCAGGTCGCCCCAGTGGCGTATCAGGTTATCTTCGAGCCTGGTATAGGTCAGTTTCGTGAGTTCGAGCCCCGCCGAGTGCATACGCGTATAAATTCGTTGGGGCTTTTTCTTGTGCACAAATTGACTTGCGGAAAGCGCGAGAGCGTAAGTTAGCAACTGTTGATTGTCCTCATGAACATGACGGTTATGATCCATCTTATATCATGGAGTTCCGTATGTTGGTAAGGGATTCATGTATAAGGTGTAAGGGGATTGTTTGGCCGGATGTTTCCCGGCATGATTTGCCATGAGCTGTCACTCGTAGTTTTGCTCCATATGAGACCGAGTCAGGCTCGACGGCTGGATAATATAAGAGTTCTGTGTCACCGTCTGGAGTCATCATCACGCCTTCCCGCGCCAGCTACGCGTACACCTTTAGAGATCTATCAACACACTAGTGAGTTAGCCGGTTGATTTCTATTGGTAAGCGAAGCCAAGGCCAGCCTACAGAGGTGGGGAAGAGCCATGTCAGGTCCGGGGGATTCTGGCATTAGTGTGGAGTATATAAAAGAGGAAATAAAACTACTCAAGATCCAGATAGCGTTGCAGAATCGGGAGAGAGAGGTCGGACTCGCTGAGGCAGCCCTGCGGGCGTCGTATGCTGAAGAGGTGTACGGCCTGACTTCGTTTTGGTCCTGGCGGGTGTCGATAATGCATGACGCATTACGACTTCTCCGCGAGGAGCACGAGCATCACGCAAATGTAGTGCGGAAAATGGACGAAAGAGTATTTTATTCGAGGATGAGAGAGAAGAGAGAGAGCGAGAGAGAGAGCGAGAGAGAAGAGAGAGAGAGAGAAGAGAGAGAGAAGGAGAGTAAGAATATTTCGCCCCAGCAGCAACTGCGCGGTCCCAGCAAAGCCAAACATGAGCCGAAGCTGGTAGATCTGCATGGCGCTGGTGGCGACGGCGCTGGAGAGAAGCAGTTGTTGCAGAGGCAGCAGCTGCCCCATACGCCCCATCTGCAGGAAAGGCAGTCGTCAGAGGATTGCTACGCATACAAAGAAGAATTGCCGCCGCAACCGCCGTCAACACCGCCGCTGCCGCCGCCGCCACCGCCGCCGCCGTCACCGTCGCCGTCACAGCCGCCGTTATCGTCACCGCCGCTGCCACCGCCACCGTCATCGCTGCCGCCGTCACCGCTGCCGCCGCTGCTGCCGTCGTCACCGCCGTTACCGCCGCAACAGCCACTGTGTCTGCAAGCCCGCAGTACAGCCAGGCCTGTGCCTGAATCTGTGGCTACTTTATTTTGTACAAGAGAAGAGAAAAGGAGAGATGGGATTACTTGGCCGGCTGGTGCCGGGAGAGAGGTTGAGGAGATTTTGAGCGCGATGGAACACGCGTTTGAATTCTGGAACAACGTGGAGAGAGCGGTGGTGGGCACTGGTGGAAGGGTCTGCACCATCGGTTGGGGGTCGGAGCATGGACGCGAAAGGAGAAGAAGCCCAAAACGAGCGCGAGTGAAGGAGAAAGGAACAACGGGCCACCAGCGAGGGCTTAGGAGGGCTTAGGCCCGCACCAGGCACGTGATATTTTGCTTGCTGCTGATGTTTTTTTTGTTTAGTCTTGCAGTACGTCTACTACAGATCCCTTCAGTCATCCTTTACTCTCAATCAATCTCAATCTTGGGGGGTAGTGCGCAATTCTCAAATCAACATGAAACAAGCCGAAACAAAAAAAACATCATGCCACGTGATAAGTTGCTTGCTGCTGATGTTTTTTTTGTCTAGTCTTGCAGTACGTCTACTAAAGATCACTTCATGATGTTTTTTTTGTTTCGGCTTGTTTCATGTTGATTTGAGAATTGCGCACTACCCCCCAAGATTGAGATTGATTGAGAGTAAAGGATGACTGAAGTGATCTGTAGTAGACGTACTGCAGGACTAACATGTCTGATTCCGTGTTGTGGCTGCCTGGCGGAGCGCCTGGGCAGGGCACAGTAAGTCGGAGTTGAGTTTTATACGTGAAAGTGAAATGCTGAAATAATGCATACACAGCAGTACATGTTGTATCATATCATATCATCGGTACAGCAGAGTACAGCAGTAGTACGAAAATTACGTGAATCAATTACTTGCAAAATTTAGGGTAGGGGTCGTAGAGGTACGTTTTCGCGTGTATGCCGAGCAATGCTAAAAATACAAGCACGACCCTTGAAGACTATGCATGATGAGCAGTACAGGAGTGATCAACCCGTGTTGATAGTAGTGCCCTTTGAGCTGGGATTTCGCTTGGTTTATGGTGCTGCTGACTCACTGCTGAATGAACATGGTGTTGCATGATGTTGTACGTACTGCCAACTTGCAAGTTGTCGGTATATTGAACCGTCGTCGAAATGCCGACAAATGTGCACGTTATTTGCTGCATTATTTTGCATCTTTGATTATATTTGCATGCAAAGCATTGTTGTACTTGCATCGGCATTCTAAGAGTAGTTTTGTCCCGTGAAGGTATTTTTGGACTACAGTAGTAATGGGTGTATGAGTCCTTGACAGCTGTCCGTCAAGTCCGTCAAGGGGCAAGAGTGCCGTCAACTGATGTACCCGGCATGTCCTTGACGTGTGACGTTCCCCATTTGTAGTGTAGAAACAGCATGCAGTACTACAGCAATATATCCCGTGCTATCCGCACGTCTGTTGGTAGTTATCGATACAAGAGGATACGAGTACGAATGATACACCAGCACGATCGATTGTACATCGACTTGTCTGCGAGTATATGATACGCCCAGATACTGCCTGTGCCTGCGTTGCGGATCATTGCACAACGGTGGAGTACCCCCCAGTGTAGCATTGCGATACTGCTGTTACTAAAGATTTCCATGCAGGTATAACTGGTATGAGTATAGACTAGAGGGCTCTTGGTGAGCAATCTAAAAACAGGGCAACTGAGCATGTGCGAGGGATTTTTGATAAAAAGAGCAGTTCAACCTATGCCGACCTAATCGCTCGATTGCACGATCCATCCGCTGCTTGTGAGGAGTCAATCTTGCGCCAGGAACGGCTGCTTCATTCAGGAGGATAGGCTTGAGTGCCCGAGCTGCGGCGATGCCATGAGACCGGAAGGAGGCTGCCGCAGCGGAGGGACCACCAGCAGTAGTGTTTGGGGCATTGGGGTTGAAATGAATGGGGATGATGCTGGGTGATTGTGATTTTGTTATTTGAACTTTGATTGTTAGCCTGCTTGAGATGGACTTGATTGTTTTTCTTGTTTTTGTTATAGGATGAGGCTTGTTTATTGTTGGTATGACAAATGTCGGCTGATGGCAAAGCGCATGAGATGGAACAGACCATGAGCTGCGCAGAGGCGCGTTCGGTCTAGTTCGAGTATTCGTGACTTGAGTACGAGTATTGTCCCGCTGACGCGTTGGTTATGCGTTGTCTGATCGCGCGGACTTACCCCATGCTTACTTAAAATATGTATAGCACCGATGTTATGCATACTCGTCAGGAATAACAAAGTACTATGGTTTGATTTTGCGAGTTGATTACTATGTCTGTTTGAGTCGGTACCGCCGTATTGGACAATGCCGTTTGTTCTGGCAGACACCATGAAAATGGTGATGTTCTCGCGGTATGTGTGGATTTATTGTCCCCGGGTTTGGTATGACGTACATTGCGGTTTTCGAGCATAACGAGGGGGCGAAGAACCTGGCACCAAACCCAGTGTGTACGTCGAACTCGAAGTACATCGTCGTGCGAACCCCCGTTTTGCGGGAGCTTATTATTGGGGGGAGATATTTGGTTACCAGGTATTATTCGAGTTTGAGTTTTTGAGCACAGTGCAACATCCCGCCGCTACGTGTGCTACACATTTCGTCGTGCACGGAGGAGGGGGGATGCTTTTCGCCGTGCAGTGCGCAGAGTACGATTAAATCGAGTTTCTGCGGTTGTTTGCGTTTTCGTATAATAATGCGGAGTTTGTTTTTACTGGTTCAGCTTGTAGGCCCCGTACTGAGTAATAGTATCTCGAGGAAATCGGGGATAACCAGTGAGTTTACTTCAGCCATAAATCCGAAAAAAAAAGGCCGTTTTCTGTGGCTAATTTCGAGGATGACGCCGTTTTTACCTGGTCATTTCCGAGAATATAATTATTGTCGTTTTCACCTGGCAGTAATTTTCGAGAGTAGTTGATGTTTGCAGCATAAGACTGCTGTTACTTGGTTTGAGACTTGGAGGACTTGTTGAATTGAGGACTGGAATTTGGTTTCGAGTTTGATGTTGGAGTTCTGAGTTTGATATATGTTCATTACGATATGACGATGCATCAACCCTGCGATGTCGTGCCTTGTCATGCACAAAGCAGGGGGGATATTAAGTGTATTCGTCGTGTATAATGAGGAGGGGGGATGTTGATTGTCCTCATGAACATGACGGTTATGATCCATCTTATATCATGGAGTTCCGTATGTTGGTAAGGGATTCATGTATAAGGTGTAAGGGGATTGTTTGGCCGGATGTTTCCCGGCATGATTTGCCATGAGCTGTCACTCGTAGTTTTGCTCCATATGAGACCGAGTCAGGCTCGACGGCTGGATAATATAAGAGTTCTGTGTCACCGTCTGGAGTCATCATCACGCCTTCCCGCGCCAGCTACGCGTACACCTTTAGAGATCTATCAACAGCAACACTCGATGAAAAATCGACGAGCAGTGGGATTGCTGACCCTATGCGCGATAAAAATTGAAGGCAAGAACCGGGGGGGAGAAGGGACGACACCTGTGACCAAGGCTTGTCCAGAAGCTGGAAAGTGAAAGTGTGATAAAAAAAAAAAAGAAGAAAAAAAAAAAATGCAGGAGGACCAAAAGCGGCTCACACCCCGAACAAGGCCCGGGAGGGATGGCATACCTCAACATGACTCCCCTATTGCAGCAAGTGGCAGCAGGGATGCAAGCCATGGCTGCAAGCAATGTCCAGATCGTCGACGGGCTGACCGCCCTCGAAAACGCCCGGCCCCCAAAACATGGCTTGCAAATTTGGAGGCCCGGGCGTTCTCGAGGGCGGTCAGCCTGTCGACGATCTGGGCGTTGGTTACGGGCATGGCTTGCATCCCGACTGTCATCAGCTTTAAAAAGGGGAGCCATATTGAGATGGGCCGCCCCTCCCGGGCCGTGTACGGGGTGACCCGCTTGGCCCACCGGGTCCCCCACGGAGTCGGCTGCGATCACAGGGTCCGGGGGGGTTGTACCGGCCCGGGACCAGCTGAAGCACCGGGGGGGGGCGCGGGAGGGTCACCCGGGGAAGCAGCGTCGCTGCCTGGGTTGTGTCAGACATGTCTGTTGAACCTATAGACTAGTCTAATACTCTTAAGGAAGTCCAAATATGCAAAAGTCAATCGAGTAGACTACAGAAAACAGTTGACGTGAAGTCACGAACTACTACTACTACTGCTATTACTACTACTTCTGAGCCGCCAGCAACCCCTGAGGTACCTCCCAAAAGCCAACTCCCGGCTCTCGCTCTCTCCCACTAGTCTATACTCAAACGTATACGCGTGGGCGCCCTCTCTCTCACATGCCGCTGTGGGGCAGCAGCAAGCAGTCTAGACGAGACTAGAAACAAGCTTGCGTGAAAGTCATGCACGACGTATACGACGATACGAACGACAACGTTCGACTTAGCCGGTTGTTCTTTACACTTTTTTTCATGTGTCTGTCTGCCGGGAGATGGTGTGTAACGGAGTTGGCATGTATGCGATTTCTCTATTATCTTGGAGTATTAATAGAGAATGGAATACTCAGTACCAAGACTGCTGTGAGTAATAGAGTGTGCTGGAGGCTGGACATCGATGAGCGGAGAGCACGTTGAGTACCATGGTTATTACGATTTTGAAAAGAAGCGATAAGTGCCATATATTATTTGTATTGCAGCATAGTACTAGTAACCACATATACAACAGAGCTAGCGCAGCAAGAAAAAGAGGGCGTCCAACCAGCGTCCAACAACACAGCGACCATAGAACTAGCATGTTGCACGCGTTGCCGCCACCTCATCTTACTAATAATACGTCGCACTTCCTCGTAGACGTTTCCTACATCATTAGCTGCCCTATACCTACCTCCTGCTTCGTGCGGTCGATCCATTCGAGATCCATTATTTGTAACCGTCGCTTTGCCTCGACGGTCTCCTTCATTCCCCCTCATGTCTCCAGGGGGTCGGGACTTGGGACCCACAGGTATAATATGAGTCATATACCGGGGGTTAGGGGTGCAGCAGCGGAAGTTTTTGAACTCCTCTGACATGAGGAGACAGCTCGACATTTCACCCGAAACATGACTTACTTCGAAGGCATTCGTTCGAGCAATACTACCACACACAGCACTTCTTCTATTCTCTCTAGCCCGAAAACAAATATCCTTACAGTACAAGTAACAACTCAAAAAAGTATGAGGACCGTTTGGCAAGGAGCTCATAATATATCTGCTCACCCGAATCGTGACTTACTTCAAAGGCATTCGTTCGCGCAATACGACCCACAGAGCATTTATATCTTCTATGTGCGCTATGTGGTCCGAAAACAAATAAATATACGATCATAAAATAGTAGTCGAAAAAGTAGCAGACTATATAGCCGGTAGTTCCTCACTTAACCCCTTTTTTAGAGCCCCGAAACCCCTCCCTATACTAACTTCAAATAATTATGTCCCCAAAAAGGGTTTCCAGTTGTAAAGGCGTTAAGAAGCTCAACCGGCCAGAACCGTTTGGCCCAAAACGTGCAATCCCTACCGTATGGGATGACCCTTACAGCGACGAAAAACACGAGAACAGGGGTACGAATCACCATTATCATGGACGCGGGCTACGATGATGGAGGTATACACGACGAGCGGTTGTTTTTGGCCTAGGACGCGTGCTACGTATACGATAAGAGGGAGCTACTCATCGTAGCTTAAGACATGTTCTTCTTTAATAACCCAAAAACTGATTGGGAGAAAAAAAAACTGCTTTCGTACCGGATGAAAACAATCTCATCATGTGATCTACGTATACAACGAGAACCATATGCAAAACATGTAATAAAACCCACATTTCCGACGATTTGGGGTTAAGGAGTATATATAGTCTCGTCATTTAAAAAAACATTTCAGACAAAATGCGCTATTATTTTACCTCTACAATTATCGTATAGCACGCGCGTCCAAAACACTTTCTGGACCAAGGCTACGGTAGGGGGCATGCTAATTGCTAATACGCCCCCCTTTTTCAGTAATGTACTTGAGCCAGTCGCGCGAGTCACTCTGTACCTCACTGACCAAAATACTTCACGCGATATGCTTGGCGCAGAACGGCTAATTATTGCGTTGCGGATTCATGTCGCCAAATTGAAACAGCACCAAAGCGTAAGACCGCAAAGGAACAGGGGGTCACTCGCGCTAGTGACTCCGGGCCACTGAAAAACAATTCCCGAAAAAAGGCCCCCCCCTATCGTAGCCTGGGTCTCCTGTAAATGATGAGGCTCCTTAACCCCTTTAGAGCCCAAAAAAAACTGCTTATACTAATTCAAAGTAATATGCTGTCCCCGAAACGGGTTTCCAGTTGTAAAGGCGTTAACCCTCATATCGTCGGAACGCCATTCTTGTTTCGCCTAGAAGTATTAGACATATGATTCTACGACAGCGCCCCCCAAAAAAACAGCGACTTTCTTTAACGATATAGTTTTTTCATGGCTGCTTCATGGCTGTGATCTCGACACGAGGAAAAGGATGCTACAAAGAAAAAAGCCTTAATGTATTTTCTCGTTTGAGCAAACGATGATCGAACGCTGACGTCGGGGTCGCAATGGGGCACCGTATTTCAAGAGATATATACGGCATGGAGCACGTTTTAAAAAACCGGCGATTTCGCTGAAGAAAAGATGGGGGGGGCTACCGTAGAACGACTCATCATTATTGTTTTCTATACCTGGGCCGCGGGTTTGTCCATCGGGTTGCTCGTTCGGTTTGCTTACAGTCAGCTTTGGGGTGAGGTGTACAGACCTCCGCAGGTGATGAGATGATCCAGAAAAAAATGGCGCATCTCTATACATGCCTTTTAGCATGCGTCTATTCTAAGAACAGAGGTTTTGCAGCTCTTTGTGCCGTAATTCGCGCGCACTGTTGCGGGGAACATATGTAGTCATTAAAACCAAATACTGCTGCTGCTACAAATACACAGCGGGGAATGTATAGGTTCGTGTGTTTATCTTGAGTTATGGTTATTCTATGATGCCCCCCCCCCGTAAGAACGGCCACCACATGATGGCTATCGAGTTAGATCATATTGTGCGGGGTGGAGAACCCTAACTCCGCACAAGGGGAATGTTCACATCACGTAACGAGAATGTGGTAAGGCACCCACGAGGCAGTTACATAGTAATACCCATTGCTGTCTCTGAAGTGGCCATACCACGAAACAAAGTAACTCATTGGTCGCTGTCATCCATAAGCAAGAAAGCAGGCACAAGGTGCCGAAGTCCGTCTTACGAGCGGTTCTTGGAAGGATGCAGTTCACCCTTCATGCGACTCGCGGAACACCTCACGGCGCTTCACCCTTGGTGCAAACGATGTCTGCCTAGTTGGTGAACGCCCGACGTGCTCTGTCCCGGCATAGTAGGGATGCGAGGGTCTATGCCTATACGACTACGGCCATGCACAAACTGAGTAGACCTCCCTCCGTAATAACAGTAGTACTGTATCATCGTGCAGCCAGCACGACACTTGGGCTGCCCTCCGTGTGATCGGATGCTGTACGCGTCATGTTTGGGAACCCCCCTCCCCAGTAAGCCCGAAAACACACAGCGTACTCACTGCTGACTTGATTTCCTGGATGCACTCACAGTCTGCCGTCGCAAGCAGAGCGACGCGGCCTACGATAGAGATATTAAGGTATACCGATTTTTGGCATATTTTGCTGAGTGACGCTCGTGAGGCTTTGTAACCCGAAATCGTCGGAATTTCGTCATTCTTGTCGGGCAAAAATATTGTTTTGTACGAAGTATGCTTGAGCCACAAGGGTTTGCTAATCGGATTGCGGTTTTCCGGTTTGCTTAGAATCAGTTTTGGGTGAGGTTTGTGGACCTCATTCAGTGACATCACCGCTCATAACGATTTGAGAATCGACGCCTGGTACGATAAAGGTAGCACTTTTCGGGTGAAATGGTTTCTGAATGACGGGGCTCCTTAACCCACAATCGTCGGGAATGGCCCATTTTTTTTTGCCTGATCCTCGTTGTGTACTTAGGCGCCATGGGGCTTTTCATCCGGTAGCGGTTTTTATTTTTCTCTCCAAATCAGTTTTTGGGTTAAAAAGGACATGTCTTAAGCTCCCAAAATTGAGGGGTAGTATTAGAAAAAAAGTGGTGCACCACTATCGTAGCACGCGTCCGACCGCAGTACCCTGTGTCGCAAACCCACCTCGCTTTTGGTGACTAGTCAGTAACACCCCAACGGGCAAAGCAAACCAGAGGTCACAAAGAACGAGAATATTCGTAGATAGATGTCGTCTATCTACCGCACACCCGCACACCCGCCGCCCAATTTGGATGTTATACTATTCGTTCTTGCCCCACCTGCTCTCTCTTTGTCTCTCGGTCGACGTGCCTACCACGTGGATATGCGGTACTCTCCAGTCCTTCCTGTCCTGTGACTGACGCTCGCTGTTTGGCCTTTTGACAAATTGTTCGCTGCTGCTGGCGGCCGCATCTGTGTGTACCTCCCCCTTCCGCTCCCGGCCTCTGCCGTCCCCGCTACGTAAACGTGGACGATGTGTGTCCACGAGCCTACATCGACCTTCTTCCGCCCCTTCCCTGCACGCCGTGAGTCCGGCTATCCCCCCCCCCCTGCCCCCAACTCCGCCGCCCCACCCCCACCACCCAAGCAACCGCCCCCCGCTTCCGCCACCAACAGTACTAATAGTTTTTCACAACGAGGCGTGTATCGATGTAATTCCTGACCCCTTCCGCACACGGCACGCGTCAGAATATAATATATATTTAGAATATATCTCCCGCGCCATTTCTCTCACCTAAAAATGGCCTTCCCGCCCGGCCCCGCCACCTCGTCATTCACAATAGATAGTTACATCCAAACATCGGAACGGCATCTATGATATATTGTCGGACGGCAAAAATAGTAAGAATGATTTCCATGATGAGGCGTGCATCGACCTTCTTCCGGAGACCACTTTCCTTCACGCTGCGCGTCCGGCCATCTCAAGGGTCGTTCGTAATGGGGAAGGAAACATGAACCAATTTCGTGGCGTTAGGGGTTAGATTGCCGTGTAATATGGAGTGAACAGGCCCATGGACTACTATTGGACTATTAACAGCATCATACGCACAGCATAATGACAGCGAACAAAGCAAGATAGAAGAACACAAACAAACGTGGATAGGTGCAGTTCTGATGATGAGGTCTAGCCCCTCAAGGGTGTTTGTTCTTCACCGCTTGTGAGTGGCAACGTCGCCATGGTCACAAGCAAATAGCTGGCTGATTCTACGACAGCCCCCCCCAAAAAACCGGCGATATTCTTTAACGAGCGTTTATGGCTGCTCGACAGGGGGAAGTATGGTATGAAAAAAATATCTCTATGTATTTCGTTTTTTGCGGAGAGCTATCGAACGATGACTTCGGGGTGGTAAGGGTCACCGTATTTCAGGAGGTACGGCCGGGAGCTGGTTTCAAAACCGGTGATTTCGTCAAAGAAAAGTAAAGTTGGGGGGGGCTACCGTAGAACGACTCGGCTGGAGGGCAGAAAGGCTGTAAACGGATTTATATTTTTGGAGACGACATACGTTAGTTGGGGGGGGGGTACTCATTTCGTGCATAGCCGTAGTGGTATGCCCGTACGAACCTCGTATGCTCGTTTTGCCGGCACGGAGCACATCGGGTTTTCACCGATCAGACAGACATCGCGTGCATCAGGCCCGAAGCGCTGTGAGGTGTTCGGCGAGTCGCATGAAGGGTGAGCGGCCTCCTACTAAGAACCAGTTATGGAGTAGACTTGGGCACCTCGTGAATATTTTCTTGCATTTCGATAGCAGCTTCGAATGGGTTAATTTGTTTTCTTTGGTGTGCCCGCTTCCAGAACAGCAATGGGTATATGTAACTGCCGCTTGGATACCTTGCCAAATACACACTACGTAGTACCATCCGTGGGTAAATGTTCTCCACCCCGCACGCAATATCATCTAATTCGACCACCATCTCAGATACCACCGAGAGGAGGTGGGGGGCGGGTGTACTCAGTTTGTGCATGACCGTACTCGTATGACCATAGACCTTCGCATCCCCTCTATGCCGGGACGGAGCATGTCGGTTTTCACCAACCAGGCGGACATTGCTTGCACCAAGCGCGAAGCGCCGTGAGGTGTTCGGCGAGTCGCATGAAGGGTGAGCTGCACCCTACCAACAAATCGCTTGTGAGGCGGACTTGCGTATGGATGGCAGCTTCAATTTGAGTAAGTTTGATTTCCGGTATGGCTACTTACTTCCAGAGACAGCAATGGGAGCACTATGTAATAAATATATATCAAATCATTCCTTGGCGTCATGGACTTTGGTCAGGAGGTTTTTGTCTCGGCCTAAGTATGCGATTCGCGGAACTGGAATTCTCGGTCGAATATGGCTTGGTTCGAGCGCCGCCTTCGGGGGGCGGCTACAACGCCCCTCGCCCTGCCGCGTCCGTTCCGCACATCGACGTGAACGCGGACGGGTGCCGAGCGAGACGAGCGAGTGTCGAGGAGGAATTTTGGAAAAATTGTTGAATCTTATTAGCTGCAACGCCTGAATGATTTACAAAATTGGCATCATTTCCAAACGGTACGTGATAATGTTTGGAATTTTGCGGTGGCATACTCTCGAGCGTTAGTTTCTTTGCTGTACTTTTCTACTAGTTCGTTTGGTTTCTTGCTCGGCATTTTATTGCTTTTGTTTCTGCTCGTTTTGCCAGCTGGAAATTCAATTTTTTAGTGTGGGTTCACCTAAAACGTGACACAACTTACCGACGATATCCAACAACTTCGTGACACAAACTACCGACGGCAAGACGTTTCGTGACAAAATAACTCCCAAATCATGATACTTTCACGTAACAGAATTTCGAGACAAAACCTAGCAGGTAGAGCCGTCTCTTCGGCCTTTGGCCCTGGCTTTAGCACGGCCGCTGACACTCCAGGCAGCCTCTGCTGTAGGCATGAACGAATGCGGTTGATTCGCAGCGAACTATCCCGCTGTGCTCGCTTCTAAGTGGCCATTGTCCATGCCCTTTCATGTCACCTCCCTTCTGTTTTGAGCTCGTCGTCGTACGGTTGAGGTACGAGGAAACCCGTACGTACTCGGTGAGAACAGCAGTATGTACGACGAGCATGAACGCCAACTGACGACATTGGCAAGCACACAACAGTAGGTGTAGCAGCAGTAGCCGAAGGGCGAAACTTCTAGCACATAATGCAGCAACTAGTAGCAACCAGAACTACAGCAGATAGCTCAAAGTGCAGTGCGAGTGCCGTTGGCAAGTTTAGTTGTACACGCACCACTCTGTCTAATATATAACAGAATCTCGAGACAAAACCTAGCAGGTAGAAGAGCCATCTCTTCGGCCTTTGGCCCTGGCTTTAGCACGGCCGCTGACACTCCAGGCAGCCTCTGCTGTAGGCATGAACGAATGCGGTTGATTCGCAGCGAACTATCCCGCTGTGCTCGCTTCTATGGGGCCATTGTCCATGCCATTTCATGTCACCTTCTTTCTGTTTTGAGCTCGTCGTCGTACGGTTGAGGTACGAGGAAACCCGTACGTACTCGGTGAGAACAGCAGTATGTACGACGAGCATGAACGCCAACTGACGACATTGGCAAACACACAACAGCAGGTGTAGCAGCAGTAGCCGAAGGGCGAAACTTCTAGCACATAATGCAGCAACTAGTAGCAACCAGAACTACAGCAGATAGCTCAAAGTGCAGTGCGAGTGCCGTTGGCAAGTTTAGTCGTACACGCATCACTCTGTCCAATATATAACAACCGTTTATGTCCATATTGATGAAGAAAAAAAAAAGAAAAAAAAAATACATTTTCTGTAACAGTGATACGTCGTACGAGCGGACGTTCTGGTGTGCTCCTGCCGGGAGACCATCGAGCACACCGCATGTTTTACCCAAACAAGAGCCAACAAGAGGCAGGGCAGGGGCCCCCAACACAGAGACACGTGACAACCACGGCCAGCTGTCGATCGCGTAATTGGCCCGTAGTCCGTGCTTCGGTGGGTGTATCGGAAATCGTTCGTAGTACTACAGCTGTAGACCGTCGAAAGACCACGTGACATGTGACATCCCGTTCTGGTGGCAGCCTCGCCAGTAGACCCCCCAAAATTTATTTTTCTTTTCTTTTTCTTGGCCCCATGCACCCATTTCCTTTCCTTTCTCTTCTTTGTTCTTTGTTTCTTTTCTCCAATTGACTTGCGTCTGTTGTGCGTATGCGTAGTGATAGATACTACGTGTGATATATACGTGGTAGTCTTTCTTGGGTGGCAAGCGGTATAGTCGGTTTTCCCAGGCGCGAGTAATGAGACGTATGCACCGGTATGGACCTGGCACATCGTATACTGACTCCCGATTTCACTTTTATATGTTTCTGGTGGAGGCATGAATTGCGTCAGCTGTGATTTATGCGTGTACCACCTTGGGTTGTTTGTGTTTTTCCCTAGGGTATTCCTCTGCTCCAGAGTGACTGGAACCGGTCCTGTGACCACGGACTGGATTGTGCGAGTTAATGTGAGAACGACAACAACAACTGAAATATTGCCTGTTTCTTGACCTTTCGGCTGCTTCCTGCAAATTTGGTTTTTCTGCCAACACGATTTTGAACCTTTTCGCGATTTTTTCTTTTTTGTTGTCTATTAATAGTAAGTTGAACTTCCTACCATTTGCCGCTAATTAGCCGCCTGTGCATTAGTTGCGGAACGGTCCAGCTTTAGCTTTTCTTTGATTACCACCATTTGTTTTGTAGTTGACGAAGCTTCGGCTGAGATCTGGGCTTGGCTCATAAGCTCCACACCGCCCAGCACCCCATCGCAGCGCTATAGCTCACAGCAACGAAGCTCCGAGCAGTGCCCTGCGGCTCAGCTCAGCAGCGCACCGCAGCGCAGCGCTAGCTCAGCAGAGCGAAGCGCTATGGATTGCCGTGCTCTGCCGTCGCGATCGTTCGTTGTTCATGATATCTAAAACTCCGCGTAGGCTGATATTTAGGTATTTGGCGCTTTATTCTATATCGCGTCAGCCATCGTAATATCATACAATATGGGGGAGGGAATGTAATCTCTATGCAAAGATCCTGTGTTGTTTTAATCAATTGTCAGCCGGCCGCCCCGGTGGTCTAGTGGTTTTACCCTCGAATACTACCAACGTTTGGTTGTCCTTGAGTTCGACACCCACCACGATGAAATTTGACTTATTTGCAAAAATGCAATCAAAAAAAGATATCAACTGCTGAGAGCGCCTGCTAGGTACAATTCGACGCGAGTCGACGAGGGAAGAAAATGCTCGATTCTCCTCGCGGTAAAAAATGAAGGCGCGTGCCGAAGTGGGGAGGGAGGAGGAGGGCCCGCTATGTGACCCCGGATCTGAGTTACTACTGGGAAGGAGCGCGAGAATGGTGCGGGGATGACAAATGGGATGAAGAAAAAAAAATGTTGCAAAGAAAGGTATATGATTATTTCTACCAGTAAATAATATGTCAGTCTCTAGGAAATACGCACGGCACCATCAGCAGTCGTCATGGTAGAGACGCTCCGGATATTATGTATTGAGGGGACGCGTCCGATTTCGACAACGTGAAAGCACCCACGAAGCAAAGATAGCAGACACACATATCCCGCCTCCTCGAGAAAAAACAGAGAAGAAGCGCTACGCCAACCTCCCGTACGAGCAAAGCCACCTCCGCACCTATCTTAGACAACGCCGACGCAACGAGAGATCGCCCTCCTCTTCTTCGTTTTTCTCCTCGCCCGCAACCACGCAGACCAATCAATGCGACAGCCTTTACGTAACAAACAAAGCAATCTTCTTCCAAAACCTCGCCGGCTGACATGTCCTCATGTCGACGTTTGATGCAAACCGACTTTGCATCCTGTCGACTTCGAACCTCCACTGCCACGGGGACAGCAGTGCAGTCTCTTCATTAATGCCAAGGCTTCTTTTGTTTCGCCTAGAGGCGACGCAGGTTCTCAATAATACTCTTTTCGGTATTTTTGTTTGATAGACGCCAACTTTTACTTGACGGCGCATTTAACATAGTGTGTTTCGCCTATCCTTGCCTTCTTTGTTGTATAATATTACGTTTTTTTTCTGTCAAACCATAACTTTCATAATCCCATGTTCGTATTAAACTCTTGGCATTACTTTAAAGTTCAATGCATGCCGAATCGGACAGCTACACCTTAAGTTGTCGAAGTGCTGCCCTGCCCTACCCGAAGCATGGGCGCCGGCGGATGCCGGCACCCATGCGGAGCCCTTGTATGCAATATATATATATTTAAACTGGGGAGGCTATTTAGTTCAAATGTCCACGTCCATCCGAGAGAGACGATATCAAACCGCATTAAGCATTGCCTTTAGGCCAAGGCCAGCAATTACCTCAAGGTAACCGGCAGTTTTTGTATTTGATAGGATGGCGTTCTGTATTCGGGATGACCATGAAATGAGATGGACAGAGCCCGCCAGCCAGATGTTGTCCGGACCCTGCTGGAACTAACAAAGCTGTGTCTCCACTACGTTTTCGGAGCTAAAACAAAATGAGTAGTCACCTCAAGGACTATCTTAATAGACAGACCTGCCAGGGGATCTCCTCTTGTGTCTCCGCTCAATCACTTCACACTTGGCTCCGTGAAAATTTTGCATAGGCCAAGGCTTTGATGGGGGGGGGTACCCTCCTTCTCAGTACCGGGTTAGAAGAGCTACTCGCACGAGTGACGCTATACCTCACGGACAGACAATAACACTTTCGGTTGTTTGGTTTGCGCAGCTTAGCTTACCGTTCCATGTGGCGGATTCATATCGCAAAGTTAGCAAACCACAAAAGTTCAAGACCGCAAAGGAACAGGGGGTCGCTCGCGCGAGTGACCCCGATTCACCGCAAGAAAAAGCCCCCCATAGGGGCCCTCTTATCGTAGTCTTGGTCTTTAAAAAACAAGGATTACCCCAGGTTGGACTTTTTTTTCGATGTCTTGCCGCGCCCGTTAGCTCAGCAGGTAACGCCTTCTGCCCGGCTGAATTCGTTGGAGTTAAACTCGCGTGCTACGATAGAAAACCGAGGCTACGGTAGGGGGGGTACCCCCATTTTCACTGGTGTGTTTAAGCCACTCGCACGAGTGGCTCTGTACGCCACAGATGCAGATGGTTTAGGCACTTGTTTCGGCGCAGCTTAGATCACCTTTGCATTGCGAATTAATTTCGCCAATGTAAAACGTGAAGCAAACGAAAATTCGCATAGGAACAAAGGGGTTACTCGCGCGAGTGACCCCTGGCTACTGAAATAAAAGGCCCAAAAGGGGACCCCCCTACCGTAGCCTGGGTCAGAAGTATTAAGGTATACCTCTTTTTGGCTGAAATAGTTTGTATTAAGGTATACCTCTTTTTGGCGGAATTTTTTTGTGTTCAGGTATACCTCTTTTTGGCGGAAATTGTTAGTATTAAGGTATACCTCTTTTTGGCGGAAATTGTTGGTATTAAGGTATACCTCTTTTTGCCGGAAATTGTTGGTATTAAGGTATACCTCTTTTTGGCGGAAATTGTTGCCGAATGACGGGGCTCCTCAGCCCAAAATTGGCGGAAAAAATGGATTATTTGTTTTCAACACGATTTCTCGTTGTACACCTAGGCTACTATAGATTTTTTTTATCCGGGATCATAGCAGTTTAATAATATATATTTTTGTCCAAATCAGTTTCTTGGGTTACGAAAGGTCTTGAGCTCCGGGGGTGAGAGACCTCAGCAAAAAAAGTGGTGCATGTCTATCGTAGCACACGTCGTTATCCCACGGTACGTAGGGGTTTCATTTTCTAGGGCGTTTTTTTTTCAGCTTCTCAGCTTGCGAAACTACCGATTATAGTATGTAAATTTGGCGGTAGCCCGGGGGCCCCGAACTTCCCTTTAACGAAATCGACGGTTTTGAAACCAGCTTACGGCCGCATCTCCTGAAATCCGGTTTCCATTGAGACCCGGACGTCATCATTCGATAGCCCTTCATGCAAAACAAGAAAACGTATGGAAACTTTTTGTCAATGGCACCCTTCCTCGTGTCGAGCAGCCGTGAAACGTTCGATAAAATAAAACCGCTTCCTCGTGTCGAGCAGCCGTGAAACGTCCGATAAAAGAAAACCGCTTCCTCGTGTCGAGCAGCCGTTAAACGTCCGATGAAAGAAAACCGCTGGTTTGGGGAGGGGGGCTATTGTAGTAAGAATCACTCTAACAGTATACACCTTTTACGGGACCCGCGTCGTATAGGGATTTTAGCACCAGCTGCTCATAGAAAATGTTGATCGGGTGATGTATATTGGGATCATCGTGTTAGGAATGCAGCAAATTCCTAGAATCTAATGCACCCGTACGATAGCGTGGGATGACTCGTTGAAGAAACGGGTTCGGGTTCGCACCTCATCTCGGACGTCAAATTTTATAGAAGCGCTTACGATTTGAGCCCTGAACCGATGTCTACATCTGGGCCCCCGGGAATCTGGAACGGAGTTTGGGTAGGCGCGTACGGCCGTACACGAAGATCCGGCAAAACCGATACGTTCCAAACATCCTGCCGTTCCGAAAGCTGGTGAATACTGTACGGGTTTCCCGCTGGGCGGAACAATTGATACCGGTACGTTATCTACCATGTACCTCCGACCAAGGCTACGTTAGGGCGGGGGGGGGGGGGCATGTTAAGGGGGGCATGTTAAGGGGGGGTGTTATAAGGTTTAGTTTTGGGTACGCTATTGGTTAACCTTTTGCAAGTGGTCAAACGGACTAATACCCCGCTAATACCTTAACAAATGGCGTCGTCGGGAGGACCATGGTTTTTTGGGGGGTCATGGGTTCCAATCCCACCATCCACAATACTAAACTTTTGCAGACTTTCCCCATGTCCAACTTGCAAAATACTCTCTTCGGTATCCCCAGGAAATGAAACCGATTGGACATTAACAGGTCCGGCCGTATATCCGGCCGACCTGCTATCCCGCCGTTTCAGGGAGGGAGAGTGTTTATGAGGCTAAGTTTGGGTAAGCTATTGGTCAACCTTTTGCAAGTGGTCAAGCGGACTAATACCCCACTAATTCATTAACAGGGGTGTACTCAGTTGTTGCTTGCCTCAGCCATTTTTGACCATTAACCACGCATTCCTTTCGAGACGGAGCACCGTTCCTACTCCTAATAGAGGCACCTCCAACATTTGGGCGCTCATTACGCTTCTTCCATATATATACTACTACATAGAAACTGTTTGCTTGTCCTGTCCCCGTCCTGTTTCACCGTCTGCAGCCACCATTTATCTCCTAGGCTAACCACGGTAGACTGATTCTACGATAGCCCCCCTCCACGAGCAGCGATTTTCTTTAACGAAGGTGTCACGACTGTTCGGCACGAGGAAGAATGGCACGAAAACGTAATCTTCATGTATTTTCCCGTCTGCAAAGGACTATCGAACGAAGACCGTCGGGATGGCGAGGGTCGCCGTATTTTAGTAGATACGGCCGGGAGCTGGCTTCAAAACCGGCGATTTCGTTAAGGAAAAAATGGGGGGGCTACCGCAGAACGACTCGTGAATGGTTGTGATAGTTTGCAGCCGGCTCGGGGCCATTCGCGCGAGTGCACCCCCTGCTCCTTGCTGCAGGCTTATAATAAGAGCTTCGTGCTGTTTTAATTATTTCGATGTGAATCCGCACTGGAATTGCTAGCAATAGGCTGCGCCAAACAAAAAAAAGCGCGTCTGATACGAAAAGTGATTTCGTCAGTGAAAGGTACGGAGTTGCTCGTGCGACTGGCTCGACTCCAGCTTTGACAACGGGGGTATTAACCCCCCCCCTCACCCATAGTCTTGGTCCTCCTGTAGCTCACAGCAAGTATCATCATCACACGAGTGTTTTTTTTCTTGCGAAGGGTGCGATGCTGTTTGTTGTTGAATCCTGCGGGGGGGGGGGGAAGAGAAAACCAGGTAGCTGTTGTTGTTGTTGTTGTTGTTGTTGTTGTTGTTGTTGTTGTTGTTGTTGTTGTTGTTGTTGTTGTTGTTGTTGTTGTTGTTGTTGTTGTTGCTGTTGTTGTTGTTGTTGTTGTTGCTGTTCTCTTCACATCAAACCGCTCTTTCCACCCAACGACCTCAGCACACCCAGAGTCCGTTGTCGATTCTTCATCCTAGAGAGCTACAAATTATGCGGTCACAGACGACTGTGAAACAGAGTAAACCAACCAGCTCGCAATTCATCAAGAAAAAAAGTGAGAGTGAAGTGCGCTAGCGTGTACCGGGTACGAGAACACAACAAAAACAATTCAGACCAGCAAAAAAAAAGACAAAAAGGAAAAAAAGCCTAAAAGAAAAAAAAGGAAACCAGGTGCTGTACTGCATCAAATTGTTGACGCATGCTACGACAGAGGTGCGCGTATTATTGTTATTATTGTTTTTTTTTATGCGTGTTACGATGGAGGTATAGCAATTTTCGTCGTAAATTGTATTAAGGTATACCTCTTTCTGGCGAAAACGTTTTATGAATGACGGGGCTCCTTAACCCAAAATCGTCGTAAAATGTATTAAGGTGTACCTTTTTCTGGCGAAAACGTGTTCTGAATGACGGGGCTCCTTAACCCAAAATCGTCGGGAAAAAAAATGGTCATTTTTTGTTCTTCTGCATGGTTCTCATCGTGTACCTAGGTAGGCCATGTGGGATTTTTTTTCGTCCGCGGCAGCAGCTTTGTTTTTCTCCTGATCAGTTTTGGGAGAGGTATTAACCCGTTTAGAGCTCCCAAACCCCTCTCTATACTAATTCCAAGTAGTTTTGTCCCCGAAAACGGGTTTCCAGTTGTAAAAGTGTTAAGCTACCAAAAACCCAGAAAACAAAGTGAGGCTCTCCACGCGAGAAGCACTCTAAAAATAAAAGTACTATTATTAATACCGAACGAACGATCCTCCGGCCCCTAGTGATATCAACAGTAGGTGTATACACGTGAAACAAATCGCAAAACAAAACCAAGAACCAAAAAAACAAACGAATGAATTCCGACCGATTTCGGGGTTTAAAGTGGAGCCCCACGCGTCGTTCAGAAAAAGTTGTATCATGATGAAAAAAAAAAAGAAGGCGCCACGTATGCCTCTCTTACCATCGTAGCATCCGTCGGCTTCCTTGTTCGCTTTTTTCCCCTCGGGTTTTCTCATGTCTGGGACACACGCCATTATTACAATCGTAGGCGCATGCTACGATAGAGGTATATGGTATACCCGTTTTTGGCTGAAAACTTTTCTGAATGACGGGGTTCCTTAACCCAAAATCGTCGGAAATGCGCCATATTAAGGTATACCTTTTTTTGGTTATTTTGTTTTCTGAATGACGGGGCTCCTTAACCCCAAATCGTCGGAAATGCGCCATATTAAGGTATACCTTTTTTTGGTTATTTTGTTTTCTGAATGACGGGGCTCCTTAACCCAAAATCGTCGGAAATGCGCCATATTAAGGTATACCTTTTTTTGGTTATTTTGTTTTCTGAATGACGGGGCTCCTTAACCCAAAATCGTCGGAAATGCGCCATATTAAGGTATACCTTTTTTTGGTTATTTTGTTTTCTGAATGACGGGGCTCCTTAACCCAAAATCGTCAAAAAATTCTTCTTTTTTTTTGGCACATTTTTTTTTTTCTTCGTTTTTTCAAGTACCTAGGCTGTAATATGGGATCCTCCCATCATTGGGTTTTCACTTACTTTTCGTTTCTTCTCGGAAGTTAGTTTCGGTTGGGGAGGGGAATTGAGCTCGTTTGAGTTTTTTGGAGCAACAGAAAAGAATGGGTGAACCTATTGTCATCATCGTGGCTATGGTCAGTAGCGCGGCAAAGGGGCGCCATTTTTTACCAATACTACTCTTCACTTGAAGAGCTCTCGACCTCGCCCAAAAACGTATTTCAGTAAATCGGAAGAGCAAACCGATAACCAAACTTTTTTTGTTTTTTGTTTTCACACTTCTACATTCAGCTTCTGGACAAGATATGGTCACACAGGTAGGTGTCGTCCCTTCCCCCCCCACCCCGGTTCTCGCCTTCAACTTTTATCGCGCATAGGGTTAAGCAATCCCACTGCTCGTCGATTTTTCATCGAGTGTTGCTAACTCACGCTCTCGCGCTTTCCACAAGTCAACTTGTGCACAAGAAAAAGTCCCTGCGAACTTATACGAGTATGCACTCGGTGGGGCTCGAACTCACGAAAAAACTGATCTATATCAGGCTCGAGGATATTCTGATACGCCACCGGGGCGACCGGCAATACCTATGGCCTCCTAGGTACACTATTTTTATTTTGAGAATCGATAGCGAGATTCGGACAATTTTTTTTGTGCTAACGAGGGTGTAAAGTTACAGGGGGGGGACACAGAGTGCCCCCTGCAGGTCTGCCAATTGAGCAGGTTCTCGGAGAGTACTCACTTTCGTTTCCTTCGTAGAGACGTAGCTTTATTCGAGTCCACCAGAGCCCCGGATAGCTTCTGAGATCGGAGGCGCGTGCCTCCGATCTGAATCTAACTTTCCCGAATATAAAACGCTAACCGTATCATACGAAACCCAACCAAATTATCTCAAATTCGAATAAATTACAGGCCTTTCGAGGCCGTGTCTTAACACTAGCCCACCTTGATGAGTCGCATATGCAGAAATATGGGAGATTCGGGGAAACTCCGGTTCTACGAACTAGACCATGAGTCGAAGATGCGGATCCTCAAAACCCACTCCCACACCTCTAACCGTCTGGCTATGGAGCCAGGAACACGCGAAGAAAAGCAGTTGAAAGAAACGCAGACCCGACAACAAGGCAAAAGTCACCCATCAAACACCCTGCCGCGTGCCGCCGGTGTGGCGGGGGGGGGCAGAAAAGGCTCTAGAACCTGCCGCATGTCGCCGGTGTAGTGGGGAGGGGCAGGAAAGGCTCTACGGCAAACCAACCACAGATAAGGTACTATGGTGTGGCGAGCCCTCGTCGAAATGGAGGGGAACACAGGCGCCAACACAAGGGAGAAGTCATGCGAAAAACCTCCCGCGGGCCATCGGCAAGGCGGGGGGTTAGACGAGGAAACGACGAATACCCGGGATGGAAGGTGGCAACACCTACAGCCCCGCTAAGGGGGAAAGTTTTTAGACGAAAAAACAAAGTAGAACAAATACAACACACAAAAGATAAAAGATGACACACAGACCCGTACATAGCCCTGTACCACGTTACGCGCGAACAGGGTACCCTGGTCGCCCCCCGGCTCTGGGCTGCGGAGGGCGTCGGCCGGGCGAAATTGAACAATGACGAAAAAGCGACAGCCCTGCGCCTCAGATAGCGGCGTTTTAATCGAACCGTGGTCCGGCACTGAGCAGGGGGCTCCGGCAGGAGAGAAAGAAAAATTAATGGAAGAACCGCCCCAAAACCCGACGAAGACCCTCAGGACACTACGAACAACCCAAAGGAAAAGACTCAAAACTCATAACCCCAAAATTGAAGAACTATCGAGAAGCGTTGGCGGCTTGGAAGTCAACTAGCCACGGCCGCGCCTCGAGATTCGTCTACGTTACGTTGGATTTCCCGAGGAAACGCACTGGCAATGTGAACTTGCGAGCACCAAGAGCCTCGTTCGGCTCCCGTCGAAGTCGTGTAGCGCGCCGGGGGAAGAGGAAGTTTAATCGGTCCTGGGTCGTCCAGAAAGCTGACGGAGTTGTTGTCAGCGAATTCGACGTGGGGCAGATGCAAGTCCCAATCGTCTTGTCGCTCGTTGACGACCATTGCCAGCATTTGTGCCATAATGTGATTTACCCGCTCAACGCCCCCGTTACAGTTGGGATGGTAGGAGCTTGTATCATGCTTGTGCACACCCAACAGCTGATATTCAGCTTGTGAAAGCTTGGAGCAGAACTGCAGTCCGTTGTCCGAGAGTATGGTGTGCGGGCACCCCCACAAGGGGATGCATTGGTTCACCAGGATATTGGCTGTACCCTCCGCGGTGAACTCAGCGGCAGTGACGGGGAACATGTCGGCCCGACGACTGAAGCGATCGGTGAACAGCAGGATGTAGGTCTTGCCTCGTGGTGTGATCGGAAGGGGGCCGAACTAGTCAACACTGACGGCGATACCTGGACCTTCCGGCAGAGGCATTGTGATGATGGGCCAGCGGACAGTCAGCCGTGGGGTTTTCCGCGCTTTGCACTTCAAGCAGTGGCGAAGCCACCACCGGGTGCACACACTCATGCCAATCCACCAATAAAAACGCTCCAGCATGCGCAACGTGCGCGTGGTGCCAAGGTGGCAAGAGGCCGTCGAGTGACAAGCTTGCATGATCCAAGGGCGCATGAGCAGGGGAACGTAGATGCGAACTGGCTCGTCGTTTAGCAAGCAAGCAGCTCACCCCACAGAGTTCGGTTGTCAGAGCTTGTTGGCGGGAGTGTCGGGTTACGCGGACGAGTAGGACGATGTCGTCGTCGGTTGTATGTGATCGACCCTTACCCGCCAGCTCCTGGATGTCTGACAGAGAGGGACGCGTGGGCGAGGGGTAGCATGCCAAGAAGTCGGGTGGCAGGGCTGACGGCTGGCCAATAGATATGTAATGTATCGTGGCGTGGCACGTCGGCTGTGCGTGCTGTTCGCGCTTCTAATCGGCATGCGAATAACGCGCGACGGAATCCGCGGACCGCAATTCAGCAGCGTCGTCGAGGGCATCCGACCTTGTAAGTGTAGCCGGCGTGTCACCAGGAGGAGGCGTAAGCCGTAGGAGCGGAGTTCCCATAGGCTCTGCGTGGTGGTGGTCGGACGGAAGTGGTACCGTGCGGGTCGGCGGGTCGGCAAGAGTAGGGGTCGCGGCGGCGGGCGGAGCCGCCGCGGTCGTCGGGCTCGCGGCGGAGTTGTAACTAGTCTAGACGATGGCCGGGGGACCCCGCCGGGCCCGAAGCCATAGTCGACAGCAGGGAGTGCCTTACCAGCTGCTGTTACTGAACGCCGGCGCGTCCGAGTGGAAATGCGGTCTGAAAAAGGTATCATCGTCTGGGGCGCCGGAGATCCAGGCGAGGTTGAGACGGGCGCGGTCAGGCCCGTGAGCTCGACTGGGTCAGTCCCTTGTACCGAGCTCCGGTAGGGAGTCGGTTGGGCCACTGATGTCGTGGCAGCCGGGGTTTCGACGGAGTCCTCGTTGGCCACGGTGGGTACAGCCAAAACCGAAGCGAATCGTAGTCGGATGTACGCGAGCCCCCGCCTCGGCCGGGCGAGCTATCGGCGGTGGCGGTGGATGCAGAAACACGAGCGACGAATCTCCTGGAAGGAGTAGGAAGGTCGTCAAGCCTCATACGTGGCCCGTGTGTGCAAAAATCGCAAAAATCGGCAAGGGTGGGAGGAAGCCCACCCAAGGCATTACTTTCGGTGCGGGGCGTTAGCCCACCCAAGCCGACACCCGGAATTGGAGAGGAAGGAGTGTACAGCCCGCAAGCCCTTATGAGGTATATGCCACCATCCTCAACAGGTGTGAGACTCGTCGAACGATTGCGGTCGTGTCCCGTGGCAGGCTCCGGCAAGCGAGACAGGAAGTCAGCGTTGCCGTTTGCGCTTCCTTTTCGGTATTCGAGGGTGTAATCGAATGCGGTGAGGAACTCGAGCCATCTCTGGACTCAGGCGTTGTGGTTCCCCACTTTGCGTATGCTTTCCAGAGCCTTGTGGTCTGAGAATATTCGGAACTTGGTGCCCCAAAGGTAGCCGCGGAGGCGCTTGAGAGCCCAGACGATGCTGCCAGCCTCCAAATCGAGAGGAGTCCAATGCCTTTCCGAGTCGAGCGTAGCTCGGCTGATGTACGCGATGGGTTTTGTGGAGCCGTCCGTCTGCTCCTGTTCGAGAGCGGCTCCGAACCCGTCGATGCAGGCATCGCAGTACACGTGAAACGGGCGTTTGCCGTCGGCGACGGCGTCCCAATCAGGGAAAACGAGGACCGGCGGGGTCGTGAGCTCCGCCAAGATTTCTCTCACCAACTTCTCCATAGCAGGCGTGAAGGCAAACTTTACCCCCTTCCGAAGGAGCGCGTTAATCGGACGAAGTCTCTTCGATAAGTGGGGCAAGATTTGCGGCAATAGTTAATACCACCCATGACTGCGCGCACCTGCATAATGTCAGTGGACATCGGCATATTGGTCAATGCCGACACTTTTTCCGAATTTGGGCGTAGGCCTGCTGGAGAAATGGAGTGGCCTAGAAAGTTCGCATCGGTGGCGCCCAAACGCGCCTTCGAGGGGGAAAGCTTGAGATTGTGCTTTCGAAGGCGTTCGAAGAGGGAGCGAATCGTCCAAACATGCGCTACCGGGTCGGAGTCGAACACGATGACATCGTCGAGGTAAGCTGCCACCTGTTTCAAGCCCTTGATCACCTCATTGATGACCTTGACGAACCATCCAGGCAAGGCACTGCTGCCCTGAGGCATAACGAGCCACTCATACAGGCCCGTGGGTGTGCAGAACGCTGTAAGGGAAACTGTGTCCTTGTGTGCCGTTATCTGGTGGAACGAGGAAACCAAGTCGAACAGGGAAAACACCCGACCTGAGCCTAAGGAGTCCAGGACCTGGTCCACGCGGGGAATCGGCAGTTGGCTGAGCTTGCTAGTTTGGTTGAGCTTCTTGTAGTTCACCGTGATCCTCACACCACCAGATTCTTCGGGATGACCACCAGCGGGCTCGAGTACGGTGAGGTCGAGTGCTGAATCAGCCCAGCCGCGAGGTACTGGTTAAGGGTCGCGTCCACTTCTCTGGCCAGTATAGGGTTTATGCGATGGGGCCGTGAAGTGACCGGAGCGCTGCCCTCCGGAAAATAGAAGAGATTGGAGGAATGCTGCCACAATAGCATATCAAGCTCGTTGACGCCACATGTAAAGTTATACGGGGGGGACACAGAGTGCCCCCTGCAGGTCTGCCAGTTGAGCAGGCCCTAGGAGAGTACTCACTTTCGTTTCCTTCGTAGAGACGTAGCTTTATTCGATTCCACCAGAGCCCCGGATAGCTTCTGAGATCGGAGGCGCGTGCCTCCGACCTATTTCCTAACTTTCCCGAATATAAAACGCCAACCTTATGATACGAAACCCAACCAAATTATCTCAAATTCGAGTGATTACAGGCCTTTCTGAGACCGTATCTTAACAAGGGGTTAAGGAGAGAGCCCCATCACGTTCGGAAAACGCTTTTAACCAAAACGTGCCAGTTACCTCTCTATATCGTGGCTTTGGTCGACAGTGTAGTACAGGAAGCGCACCATTGTTTTTTTTTGTGAGGGCTCTTTACCTCACCCCAAATTTTTTTTGTCGGAAACAGTTTTTGAAGGGCGGGGCGCCTTAACCCTAAATTGTCGGAAAATTACATTTTTTTTGCATGATTTTTGTTTTATATATTACAAAAATAAAAATACACTCCAGCTGTGAGACCGAAGATTTTGTCGAAACTCATCTTTGCAAGCTGTGTGTGATACTCCGATCGCGCGTATTGCGGCGTGTGTGTCCTCATCAAGGATAATATATGATATAGGTTGGCGACCCCCCTTGGAACTACAGTATAGCTTGTACCAGGGCCAACAGGGTGATGTTAATCAGTCTGTGCGTGGAAACTATAAAACCCGTTTTCGAGGGTAGCAAAATCTGACAGCTGCGCAAGGAAATGCATCAGTTTAACAAGTGTATCCTGTAAGTCGTATAACCGGTGAGGGGAAGGCGGAGTTTTTAAGGGCGTGGGGGCCTGGGTTTGAACAAGCGGGAGCGGGGGGGGAGGGGGGGGGGGCAACTCAGTCTGTGCGCGGAAACTATAATTCCTTCAAGGGGACATTCTGACGGTTGTGGAAGGAATCCTGTAAGTCGTACAACCGGTGAGGAGAGATCGGAGTGTTCGAAGGGGGGGGGAGGGGAGGGCAGGGGGATTTCCAACAGCTTTAGGTATATATACCTGGGCTATGGGACATTTCCTCCGGGTGTAGTAGTTTTTCATTTTCTCCAACCCAAGTTTTCGGGGTAGGTCTTAAGCTCCGAAACAGTATGATTAGCCTCTAAAAAAAAAGGGGGTGCAGCCTCTATCGTAGCACACGTTATGTCTGTGGGCAATGCTGAAAGCGCAGCACACACACACGCTGAAAAAGAATCCATGGGCCTGGGTGTACCAAAACGAAAATATTTCACAAAATATTCAGGGCCTTTCACGGGCCGTGATCGACCCGACGCGCCAATCTTGCCAGGAGGTTCTCAAATCTCGCGGGTCGAGTGGGGTCGGGTCAGGAGGTGTTTGAAATCGTACGGGACGGGTCGGTTCGGGTCGGGTCGGGTCAGGGTCGGGTCGGGTCAGGAGGTTTTTAATCTCGCGGGTCGGGACCGGTTACCCTGACTCCACCTGGCCCGTGTAAAGCCCTGAAAAGAATGAAATTCTGACGGTTTTGGGTTATATAAGCCCGTCATTCAGAGAACGCTTTAGAAAAGAAGTGCCACCTCTAACGCAGATCGCGTCTTGGGGATCCTTAGGAGTGATCCACGCCAGTGCTTAGTACATGCTTTGTATTAGTATACACTGAACATGGTCGGCTGGAAAGATGAGGCCAACAGATACGCCTTAGGATTGAAACAGTAGTAAGAGGGGAAAACATGTGAGCGGTTGATGAAGCAGTTTGAAGTCAAGCCAGAAGAAGCAGGCGCTATTTTGTGCGCGCTCTTTCCCCCGCCCCCCGATCGGGATGCGATTGCATCACGTAGCGTGAATACGGTAAGGCACCCACGAGGCAGTTACATATAGTGATACCCATTGCTGTCTCTGGAGTGGCCACACCAGAAAACAAAGTGTAACTCATTGGCGCTGTCATCCATAAGCAAGAAATTAGGCGCAAGGTGCCGAAGTCCGTCTTACGAGCGGTTCTTGGAAGGATGCAGTTCACCCTTCATGCGAATCGCCGAACACCTCACGGCGCTTCGCGCTTGGTGCAAGCAATGTCTGCCTGGCTGGTGAAAACCCGACGTGCTCCGTCCCGGCATAGTAGGGATGCGAGGGTCTATTGTCACACGACTACGGCCATGCACAAACTGAGTACACTCTCCCCCATCGGGATGCTTTCTATACGACCTTCTTTTTGGTGACCACAGGCAAGATTTCAGTGAAAAGAGCTAAAAAAATGCCGTGTCTTTACTATAAAGGTGCAACACTTTATTTTCTAATTCTGCTCCTCAATTTGAGAGCTTAAAGCCTCTCCCAAAAGCTGATTCGGAGAAAAATAAACCGATACAGTACCGGATGAAAAATAACATGTATGTGGCCTAGGTATACAACGAGGATGATGAAAAAAAAAGGCCAATTTCAGACGATTTTAGGTGAAGAAACCCCGTCATTCAGGAACCATTTCATACGGAAAATGATACCTCTATCGTAGCATGGGTCTAATGTGAAAACACCACCCTCGGACAGAATGGTAGTAGGGGCTGCGCACTTTCGGGGGGGCTCCAAACGTTTCTGATCGGATGAGAGACGCGTGCTACGATAGAGGTGAAACCACTTTTTTTCTGAGGTTCCTCAACTCGGGAGCTTGGGACGGCGTCCCTCTCCCACAAACTGATTTTGGAGAAAAACAAAGCTGCGGCCGGACGACAACCCCACGGCCTAGGTGCACAACGAGAGTCATGCAAAAAAAAATGGCGTTATATTTTCCGACTATTTCGGGTTAAGGAGCCCCGTCATTCAGATTTTTTTTCGCCAGAAAGAGGTATACCTCAATACAATTTACGGCGATTTGGGGTTAAGGAGCCCCGTCATTCAGAAAACGTTTTCGCCAGAAAAAGGTGTACCTTAATACAATTTACGACCATTTGGGGTTAAGGAGCCCCGTCATTCAGAAATTTTTCAGACGAAAAGTGCTCGTACCTCTATCGTAGCACGGGTCGAGAGTGTTCCTACTACGGTAGCCCCCCCAACTTTTCTTCAACAAAATCCACGGTTTTAAAACCAGCTCCCGGCCGTGTATCGTGATATACGGCTTCCCTTGCCACCCCGACGTCATCGTTCGTTAGTCCTTCGCAAACCATAAAATACATGGAAGAAGCATTTTTTAACAGCACGTAGTAAGTCCTCGTGCCAAGCAGCCATGAAGCGTTCGTTAAAGAAAATCGCTGTTTTTTTTTGGGGAGGGGGGATCCTAAAATCAGCCACGAGCTCCTCAAAACTGTGGAACTATCGATTGGTCTGATAACTTCACGACTATTCCTTTTGTTTTAGGACGAACGCATGGAAAAGTTGGTCTTGTTGCGCGAACGGATGCCTTCGATTTCATGTTTCGGCTCGCGGGCAGAGTCCTTCTACGGTAGCCCCCCCAACTTTTCTTCAACGAAATCGCCGGTTTTGAAACCAGATGCCGGCCGTATATCGTGATATACGGTGCCCCTTGCCATCCCGACGTCATTGTTCGGTGGCCCCCCGCAAACAACGACATACATTGGAGACATTTTTTCTCAACACGTACTCCGTCCTCGTGTCGAGCAGCCATGAAACGCCCGTTAAAGAAAATCGCTTGTTTTTTTCGGGGGGGTATCAATCAGCCACGAGCTCCTCAAAACTGTGGAACTATTGATTGGTCTGATAACTTCACGACTATTCCTTTTGTTTTAGGTGTAACGCATCGAAAAGTTGGTCTCGTTGCGCGAACGGATGCCTTCAATTTCATGTTTCGGCTCCCGCCGGGTGAAATACTGAGCACCTCACGATGGGCGCTCAGAAATTTCCGCTGCACTCCTCCCCACCGCGGGGTGGCTCGTGAATCGTGCATATGATAGCTTTCCTTGCTTAGGTCCCCTTGGTGTTAACTTCCTTCATGGGGATGGCTAGGCGTGGTCGACGTCACACCTATCGCCGCACATGGTGTCGAAAGACAAAAAAGAAGCCCCCGCAGGAATAGGTGCAGTATCCACGGCGAGGAAAAGAGGGTGGTAACGTCAGCGCCTGCCTGTTGTTGTTGTCGTTGTTGTTGTTGTTGTTGCCGATCGAGTCTGCGAGACCACCCGAAATAAGCTGCCATCATCCGTACATACACGGGTCCAGCTCAACCCATGTTTCCATCGTTTATTACACCCCCCCCAACCAATACATTTAAAAAACAAAAAAAGAATAAACACACACACAGCAAGCGAGCACCAAAAACACTGACAGGGCTAACTGACGCACACAGGCTAACAAGACAAACGCGGGTGGTCTGTTTCTACGTTCTCCAGCGGCCCCCCTTGCCCCCACCCTCCCCGCCCCCTATCCCTGCACGCAACACCACTATTATGGCCAACAAAACATTTAACGATGAAAACGCGCAACTATGGGTTTACAGAGAGCAAAAACGCAGAGCACGACCGCAAGCAGCGATCAAGCAAGAATCAGCGGCCTTTCATCACCCAAACAGGCCTACACGAGCCTATGGAATAACAATGCCAAACACGAACAAAAGCAGCATCAACAAGCAAGAACCAGCGGGTTTCGTAGCAAGTAGCACTAAAACTATAATAGGCAATTAGCCCTAACCTCACGCCCAGCCGAGCCCATCCCATCACAATCTTACACTGTGCTTCTTTGTGGATACTTCTTGGACTATCCCAATGGTTGAGAGTATTTTTGGAACACTATCGGAGCCTTAAAATCTTCTTGGAAATTTCGTGGAATTTCCGTAGAGTTGAACATTCTCGGAATCTTCTTGGAGCACCTTCTCGTAATCCACTTGGGTTAATTATTCGCACAAAAACCCAAGGCTTTCATCCGCAAGAAACCCCCCGCATGAAAAAAAAACACACTTAACATGGAGATACAACATAAATCGATAGACAGTGATCGTTAGATGTACACACTCCCAGATGGAGTGCAACAAAAAAAATGAAATTGACACCTCGTTTCCCCTTCGGTACAAATAACGTTGTATCAATGGTAATGCCCTCCCAGCCGGTTCCTCGCACCGACTGCCACCCAAAACATGTACCCAGGGGTTGGGTCGAAGGAAGCCCCCCCCCTTCGCCGAGCCCAACATTTGTCACGGGAAATCTCTAGAGGAGAGCTTTCAAGCCACGCAAACAGTCCGACCCAACGACAAGAAAAAACGGAAACGCACAACTATAAAAATCAAACGCTTTACCCCCGTTCCCTCCTATTAATAGCTTTAACTCCTACAAACCGCAAAAATAAATCGAGCTGCGATTCCATCGCCCTTCCCCTCCCCCACCCGCACCCTTCAACACGTACTCCAATATTGCACAACGGACACCAGTCACGATTCCAATTACTATTTGCAGTAGAGTAGTTTTTTCCCCAAAACAGCGCTGATTTGACGCGTACAGCAGTTGAGCGGCACAGGAGGCTTTCGATGCACCGAGGTGCTTACCGCTATATACCATGTTTGGGCTATTGAAATTCCCGCCTCATGCCCACAACGACACCAGTCCATCACAAGGAGTCTGACTCCAGCCCCCCCTCCACGCGCACGCCCTAGCATCCCTCCTGAAACCCCAGCTCCTTACTCCCGTGAGGACACGCACAACCAATGGGCAAGTTAATTCAGGTGACCGAATTGTGAATGACACTACCTGCCTCACGGGCGCCCCAACCCCCTCCCCCCCTCCTTCCCAGCGGTTCCACAAGCGGAACGCACATACTACGAGGGGTACAGGCTTCCTTCTATCGTGACACCCAAAACCCTTCACACGACCAACCCCTTTTTGCTCTCCCCTCCACCCCACGAATCTCTATTTCGGATACTTCAGTTGAGACCCTCTTAGTTACATCTACAAATCATCTGAAATCAGGAAAGGTGGGTGCACGAGGCCAGACTAACTTGGCCCCCTCCTCCTCTTGGAGGACCTCCTCAAGTTGAAGCACCATATCTTCAAGAACGCCCGCTCAAACAGCAAAAATGAGTACATCAAGAAAAAAGAAAAAAGGCCACAGAACTCCGTTCTAGCACTCAACTATTGCGAGGCAACTATTGTTTTTTAAGCCAAACATGATTCAATTAAGATTCCAAGTACGTTATGCCCGACTTTTCGGTGCTCCGTCTCGAAAGGGATGCATGGTCAAATTACTAAGGCAAGCAACAAATGAGTACCCCCCCCCCCCCCCCAACCCTGTCCCTTTCCCGTCCCCCCACTTCCCCTCTCTCCTATACCTCCGCAGTCCTTCCCGCATGTTTGTCACCCCCTCCCCCCGCTATTCGTCCCTCTCTCGTTTTTGCACCAGGCTCCATTCAACTCAGAGGCAAGAAAGCAGCTCGAGCTCCCCTATAGCAGCGATGAGCCACGGTGTACAAAAAACCCTCTCATGTCTTTTTTTGCCATTTCTAGAGGGGCATTTATAATGATGAATACCTGGTAGGTATTGATTAGTAGCATTCATAGCTTCCGAGACTGTCGACCACCACTCCGATCTTGTTGCGCGATGTGGCTGACGCGCTATGGCATGTTATATCATACTCAATAATTCTGGGCAACAGAAAACGACAAGAAATTTCGAAAACACACACACAAAAAAAATAAAAAAAAAACGCACAAGGCGACCCGAGTCCTGTCTAGGATGCCACAATCGATATCACGGGCTACAGATACTAATAAACAACTAATGCAACTTTCTCCTATATGAACATGTGCCGTGCTGCACACATACATATAGATGCTCAAAGCCAGGGGACCATAGACATAAACGCCCCCCCCTCCCCCCTCCCCCCCCTGCGTTTGCACTCGGAAAAAATCAGGGAAAAAAAAACGAAAAAAACCCCAGCAACTACAGCAAATAACAAATACCGGGGTATCTGGTGCAAGTTACCTGTTTAATTAGCCCTTGGTGGGCCCAGAGATGGCGACCTAAAAATAGCAGGCACCTTATCAAACCTTCATAATGCACCCCCCCCCCCCCCCGAGTGACCTCAAGAGCCTCATCGCCGCCCAACGGGTGCCATTTTTCCGTCTCTTCGTCGCCGGCGTAGAGAGGGTGAAAACACGATGAAAGTCGTGCCCGAGACACGAAAACGCCGTACTAACAAATTTATGTGACTGCATTTTTCTGAATCTGTCATTCCGAAAAGTTCCACTTTTGAAACCGTCATTTCTGAAACTGTCAATTGCGAAACTGTCATTCCCGAATCTTCCATTTTTTAAACTGTCATTTCTGAAAAACTGTTAATGCAGACAGCACGCAGAACTGCCGCGACATCGCACGGCACACGCAAAAGATGTCGCTGACATGAACCACATATTGGATCAACACAAGACAGGTATAGAACCTATGTTGCTACGTTACAGCACCAATAATAGAAGACGTCGACAGGACTGTTTCAAATATGGAAGCAGAAATAGGAGGACTGCTTCTAATACGCTATCAATAGAAGACAGAAACAAAATCGATCAAGCAAATCAAACGAATACATGCCAATATAACAGGCGAGTTTAGTAAGGTATGAACTCAGGGGGCTACCTGGACACGTACCCGAGTATTACCCCGACACGTACCTGTGTATTACCCCAATATATACCAGAGTATTACCCCGACACGTACCTGAGTATTACCAGGGTACACACCCGAGTATTGCTTGGGTACATACCAAAATATTACGCGGGTACATGCCCGAGTATAACCTGGGTACATACCCGAGTAACACCCGGGTACATACCCGAGCGCGACAAAAAAACAGGTTTGGGGCTCCGGTACTCTAGAGTACGGTGTACACCCTACCAAACACACCCCAGAGCATATATTATACCCTACTAAAACATTTCTTGGACATACAGAGACGTCACTTTTCATCCAAGAATATTCCACCAATCAGAACACTGCTTAATTTGATTCAACCAATCAGAAACATCGACCAGAAAATCCACCAATTAGCACACTTGTTTTGACCAGTCAGAAATACCGGCCACAAAATCCCTTTCGCCCCATACGATAGGTACATACCAGGTCTATGTTGGTGGATTCCATCCATTGGAACACCCCTTCTTTTTCGGCCAATTAGCATACCGGGTAAAAAAAGTGCATCTGACTGGTACAAGTACCAGGTATATAATAGTAGGGCGAGGCTCTTCAGCAAGAAAAAACACGAAACAGGAAAAAAGAGCACACAAAAAAAAGTGAAAAGATGATAAAAAAAGGGGGGGAAAGGAAGAAACACAAGAAAATTTCAGAAAATCATGAGACCAACGAGAAAAAAACGGGAACCGCAAAAATGAAAATAAAAAAAAACATACCAATATAATCAGACATCAGGAAGGCGAAATAACATGAAAAAAAAAGAAGAATCGTACCCATGCACCGAAACAGAGGAGACAGCAAAGCTCCGGCCGGCCGGTGTTATCAAGAGTAGTGGCGTGGGTCACACGTGCTATCGCGTGTTACGTATACACAGCAAGGGTCCTTTCGTAAGGCGGTGGTGTGCCAGAGCAATATGACCGCCTTATAGAAGGAAGCCGCCTTATTCATTGCCGGTTATGAGTCCAATTCCCCAGTCGCGCCAACCGAGTGCGACCGCCTTAATCGGGATACCCCCTCACTCAGACCGCCTTATTGGGGGACCCCTACGGTAGCCAGGCGTTCCCACGCGGGGAGGCGTTTTTAACCGCGGGAAAACGTGGCACATATCACAACGCAGACAAACCCGTGTTTTTTTTTATCACCGGTCATCGCGTGTTATCTGTCACGTGCCACCACGTGCCACAACGAGCTATCACGGTTCATCGTGAGTTATCAAACGCCATCCAGTATCGTGATGCGTGCAATCGCGTGTCACCAAGAACCCACCACGCGCTATGAAGCACCACGTGTAATCCTACGGCTAAGACAACTACCCACCCACCCACCCACCGTCACTCCAACTAGTATACTACCACCAAAGAGTGGGAGCAGCCAGAAGTATGTTCGGCGGAGGTCAAGGATTGGAGGCCTAGCCTCGCAGAGAAAACATCCATCCACTCAACCACCCACCCGACCAATAGAAACACGCGCCGGGGGCGGGGCGGCTTGGCCAATCAACAGTCTAGATCGGTCGGCGCACGCCATTGCGCTGATGCTCTCATGCCCTTGCGCTTTCGTGCTCACACTACCGCGGCCTCGAGCTGACACTGACGGTGGGCCAAGGGTGATCGCCACCCCTATTGCCCATGCGCTCATTTCGTGGTAGTGGATTAAAAGGCATGTATAGGCCGATGCGGCAGGCGATGATGAAAATCATAGGCACAGGTCGATGCAGCAGTCGGTGAGAAGAGCGTCAGTGGCCGCCGAACAGTCGTCTGAATAGCGAGTGACGGAGTCAGGGCAGTCGATGGCTATTGTCCCGTTGTCGAATGCATTGGCCTGCAGTTTTTTTTCAAGGCGAGGAGGCGAGGGGGGGGTGGGGAGGGGAGCGGTGAGTAGATATTGTCGCCAGTCAGACTCCGTTGCTATTAGAATAGTGCTTTGCGCGGGCAGCACCGCGAATTGCTGTGTACGCGCGATGCCCCAGAAAACTGAGATACAGCATATGCATACGTGGTGTGCCACCTGATTACTTGGCGAACTCTAGCGAGCGCATATCACCTACTGTACTTGCGACTGTTGCTACTACCATTACTAATCCTGCTGCTGATACTGCTGCCGCTGCTACCACTACTGGCACCCCTGCCATCACCACTTACCACTACCACTTCCTCCAGTACCGCTGCTGCTATTGCCACGGCCATCATCAGAACCATCACCATTCAGTACCACCCCAACGACCACATCACCACCCGCCCCCGCCCCCCGCCCCACCGCGACCACCACTACCACCCCGCCCCTCTAACCTCCAAGCACCCACGCTGAAGCTAATACCAGAGCCATCACCAATACCAGGAACACTCAGTACCACCCCAACTGCCACCATCACCACCCGCCCCCGCTCCCCGCCCCACCACCACCACCACCCCTAACCCCCAAGCACTCACGCTGAAGCCTTCAGCGCTGTGCTCGTACTACTACAATTACGGAGATCCATTGTCAACAGGATGAAATTTCACAAAAAAAATGCAAGCATCGTCACTTCATAGGCGAGCTCTCCTGCGCTACACAACTGTGTTCGATCGAGGCTCTGTATGCTTGGCAAGACCAGCCAACGACATAAACTGTACGAGCCAAGCGCTTTTAGACAAAGCCGGGTGCTGCTTTGCCCCCTTTGTTGTTTAATAATGCATCCAGCTAACAATAGATCGCCGTAATACTACAGCACCATTGCCACTACCACTACCCCTCCCCCCGCTCCCGCCCCCCACCGCCACCCGAGTACTTACGGTGAAGCCTTCCGTGCTGCACGCGTCGCAAGCCCACCACGGGCTGTCCCCGGGCGGAAACTCGACGCACGAGATGTTCTCGCACCAGCCGCACCACTCGGAAGGGTCAGACCTTCCGTAGAGCAACGAAAACCCGAGGACGAGGAAGGTAGGCACCGCTACCACCGACACGAGCTGGAGAGTTCTCTAACAAATGGAGGCGGTGTTGTGCAAAGAGGGGAGGGGGAGGAGGGGGCGTGCTCATTTGTTGCTTACTTTAGTCAGGAGGGGGGGGGCATTGCATTGGGGGGGGGGGGACTTGCATACGTTAGCAGGTCTGGGGGTTCCTCTTCTGTTGCAAAACAAGACACACAACGGGACCAAACACACAAAACAAACGGGGACGGTATAACCACCTGCCCCCTCCCCCTTGCCCCTCCTGCCTGTAACTCCCCCGTCCGGGCACGGGGGACGGAATAATCCCCTCCCCCTCCTCCCTAATACTGAAACTCTCCCGTCCATCAACCAAGGACGGAATAACCCCCGCCCCCCCGATAATGCAACTCCTCCGTCCGAAAACCGGGACGGAACAGCCCTCTTCCCCGCCGCTCCTTGCCCCCCTCCCTGCCTCTCATATTGCAACTCCCTGTCTGTACCTGGTAGCATTTCTTGTTTAGGGCTTCGCCGGCGCCATCTTCTGTTTTCTGGACCAGGAGTCCGAGGCCGATGAGGAAACCCATCATCAGCCCGCCAATGTGAGCAAAGTTATCCAAGAAAGGCATCAGGCCCAGCACAATCTGAAACACTGTCGGAACGGAGACAAGCGAAACACCCGAAAAATAAAAATAAAAAATACATGGTGTTTGCGGAATACCAGATGATTGGGTAGGACATGGGTAGGAAAACATGGAAGCCTTTTCACGGCTCATGACCCGGCCCGCGGGTCGGGTTAGGAGGTATTTCAAAAACCCACGGGTCGGGTTAGGAGGTGTTAAAAAAAAAACAAGGGTCGGGTTAGGAGGTATTTCAAAAAACAAACGCGGGCCGGGTTAGGAAATATTCAAAAACCCGCGGGTCGGGTTAGGGGGTATTTCAAAAACCCGCGGGTCGGGTTAGAAGGTATTTAAAAAAAAAACGCGGGCCGGGATAGGGGGTATTCAAAAAAAAATCGCGGGTCGGGTTAGGAGGTATTTCAAAACCCGCGGGTTGGGTTAGGAGGTATTTCAAAAACCCGCGGGTCGGGTTAGGAGGAATTTCAAAAACCCGCGGGTCGGGCTAGGAGGTATTTCAAAAACCCGCGGGTCGGGTTAGGAGGTATTTAAAAAAAAAAAACTCGGGTCGGGTTAGGAGGTATTTCAAAAACCCGCGGGTTGGGTTAGAAGGTATTCCAAAAACCCGCGCATCGAATCGAGTCGGGTCGGGTCAGGAGGTGTAAGAAACCTCACGGGTCGACTCGGGTCGCGTCAGGAGGATTCTCAAACGTTACGGGTCGGGCCGGGTCACTCTGACACGATCCGACCCGCGAGACGGGATCCGATCCGTGAACAGCCCGTTGTCAAAACATATCCCAGGTACCCTGGCCTGGTAGTAGATAGTACAGAAACCGTCGAACGTTTCACAATCCAAGGCCAACCAACCCAAACCACGGAAAATCAGTGAAAATATAGGACAGAAAACCGTTTCCCTACTACTCGTTGAAAGTTTCCACCTGGTACCGCCCGCGGAGCGAAGCCCTTGTAGCACTTACCAGTCAAGACGGTCAGGACGGTTAGCATTCTGCACTTGTCTTGGTTGACGCTCCAGTTCTGCCACAGGTCCGCCCACAAAGCTCCGAACACGCCGAAAATAGCCCCAGAAGCTCCCACCATTATCTGAAAGCAGGGGTTCAATCGCGGCGAGTTAGATCGGAATCGGACTCGGAACCGGAATCGGAATCGGCGGAATCCGAATCGGAATCGGCCAAGCGGGACCATGCGTTCACCACATATTTTGCTACTGTCCCATGGGTTGGTGCTGCTCTAAAAATTACTCAGTGTCGCACGGATTGTGAACAGAGATGAAGCCCAATGGCCGGAAACTCGCTGCGCTCGCCCGATTTACCGGCGATAGGTTGGCTGTATGTCGGATATCGGCGGCGCCGAAAACGAACGCTTGGACTATCGGTAAACACAGCCGATTCACAGCGCCATCTACAAGTCAGGAAACGGTACACAGTCGGAAAAGTGATACAAGTATATAGTAGTAGAAGTAGTAGTAGTAGTAGCAGCAGTAGTAGTAGTAGTAGTAGTAGTAGTGCTAGTAGTAGTAGTAGTAGTAGTTGTAGTAGTAGCAGCAGTAGTAGTAGCAGCAGCAGTAGTAGTAGTAGTAGTAGAAGTAGTAGTAGTAGTAGTAGTAGCAGCAGTAGTGGTAGTAGTAGTAGTAGTAGTAGTAGTAGTAGCAGTAGTAGTAGTTCTAGTAGTAGTAGTAGTAGTAGTAGCAGCAGCAGTAGTAGTAGTAGTAGTAATAGTAGTAACAGTAGTAGTAATAGTAGTAGTAGTAGTAGTAGCAGTAGTGGTAGTAGTAGTAGCAGTAGTGCTGCAGGTATATTATACTGGATCAACAGAGTACTACACACGAAAAAAAGTGTTTCAACATGAAAGTCACGTTCGAGATTTCACTCACCTGCGTCGGCACAAAAATCGCGGACACGATGGTGCCGAACAATCCCGCTAACAAGTAGATCGTTGCGACCTGTCGCGCGCCCGTGTGTGTGTGGGGGGGGGGGGGGGGCAGAGGGAGGGAGGGAGGGAGGGAGGGGAGACAATCAATGCACGGCGACAACGACGGCTTGAAATATCACTATATACAACGAGAGCGAACTGTTCATGTTACAGCGTAAATATGTGAAAACCACTACTTACTCGTGCAGCGTGAACGATATTGACAGCGAAGGCAGGGGGGGATAGCGACAAAAGATAACACCAACGACAATCACACTCCTCTTACTGCCCCCAGGATAAGCTCCACCAAGCACTGCACGCAAGCATGGCGATAAATATTTTTTTTTTGCAAAACGTCTTGGGCGCGCAAGTCAACTCGTATCATAGAGCACCGCGTCACCAAATTGCGGGTTTTACGGCACAACGAGTTTTTCTTACTGGTCGCAGTCATGGCTAATACCACCAGGTAAAGTGGAGCTTGCCACGTGTCCGAGGAAATTGTCTAGGCACACTGCGTACGAGGCGGGGTGTCCTACATTATTGTGTTTTTCACCATGGTTGGAATTAACCCTAACCCTAACCTATACGAAATATGCCGATGACTGCCCCCTAGTGACGTCACTGGGGTGAAATGGTTGAAAAAACACAATCTCATGCGTTATCTCTGACGAGGCGGAAGGGGGTTAATCCTACATTGGCTGACATGCTTTGATCGGGATAGGTCTACACGAACGGCGAAAAAAAAAAAGATACCCTTTGGGGGTGCGTCTAAGCCATGCACCCCCTACCCAAAGCATTGTATTTTTTATACACACCCTGACTCCACCCCCTGTATGATTTTCGGGCTAGGTTAGGGCTCCTGGTCGGGCTGGGACCTGGTACCAGGTACATCGGAATAGTAATAAAAGTATATTATAAAAAATGAAAATACACTCCAGCTGCAGTGAGATCGAAGATTTTGTCGAAACTCATCTTTGCAAGCTGTGTGTGATACTCCGATTGCGCGTATTACGGGTGATTATATTAACCTCTGGGGTGCATATGTCGCGTTAGGGTTACTATTAATAGTATACTTCTAAGTACTAAATAGGGGCGATGGCTATGATACGCACGTGTTTTTAGGGGGGTTATGTTGACACGCATACAGCAGTGGGTACCGATAAATCGGCATTCGAGCGTTCGGGAGTTAAGCGCGGCCAACTCGGCACGTCCCGCCACACAAAAAACTACCTACCACGTACTTCCCCCCTACCTATTATAAAAAGTGAAATTACACTCCAGCTGCAGTGAGATCGAAACTTTTGTCGAAACTCATCTTTGCAAGCTGTGTGTGATACTCCGATCGCGCGTATGACGCCTTGTGTGTCCCCGTTAAGGATTTAGGTCGGCGACTCTCCTTGCAACCGCAGTGTAGCTATCAGGGTCAACATGGTAATGTCAGTCTGTGCGCGGAAACTATAAAACCCGTTTTTGAGGGGGACAAAATCTGACAGCTGTGGAAGGAAATGCACCAATTCATCCATGTATCCTGTAAGTCGTATAACCGGTGAGGGGAGGGCGGAGTTTTGAACGGCGTGGGGGCATGGGTTTGAACAAGAGGGAGCGGGGGGGGGGGGGGGGGGACGGGCGGGGCAACTCAATCTGTGCGTGGAAACTATTCATCATTCAAGGGGGAAAATCTGGCGTTTTTGGAAGGAATGCACCAGTTTATCATGTATATCCTGTAAGTCGTACAACCAGTGAGGAGAGGGCGGAGTGTTCGAGGAGGTGGGTGGGTGGGGGGGGGAGGGGGGGTTGGGGCAAAAGGGTTTTCAACAACTTTGGGTCGCATAGATGTAGGGGTTTGCTATGCGCGTGGTGCTAGGTCTAGGCGATGGTGCGGGTGGTGGGGAAGGAGGGGGCGTTGGGGGGGGCGGGGGATAAATTGGAGCAGCGGCATGGATGGCTCTAGAAAGATAATTAGGTGGTTTCGATGTTAGGTGGGGCGTTTGAGCAAAAGAGAGCGGGAGGAAAAAAAGGGAAGGGGGGGGGGGGTTAGGGTGGGGGGGGGAGGGATTTTTGACAGGTTTAGGTCGCATAAATGTAGGGGTTTGCTGTATGCGTGGTGCTAGGTCTAGGCGATCGTGCGGATGGTGGGGAAGGAGGGAGCGTTGGGGGGGGGGGGGGGGGCGGAAATGAATTGGAGCTACCGCATATATGGCTAGAAAGGTAATGAGGTGATATCAGCTGGCTGGAAGTGTTTACTACTCCGGCAGATTTTGATTTTAGGTGGGGCGTTTCAACAAGAGGGATCGGAGGGGGCGGGGGTATATATGAATTCCGGCTTTTCCCAGCACCTTTACACAGGCGAGCTAACGTTCGTTTGTGGCATGCGGGTGCTCCACTCGGACATGACCACGGAGGCTCTCTGGATTAGCAAAAACAATCGGCGATTCGGCGACACGCACCTTTGATCATTCAGTATTAGCGCAGGAGCTTCCATCTGTTGTAGGAGTGCAGGGGTCTGGCGTTGTGGATCCACGCATTAGTTTCTGTATTCCCTGATTGTGTGTGAGATGGGCGTTCGAAGAGCTAAAGGATCAAGTGTGCACCGCCCGACGTCTGATGCAGAACGTCAGATCTTAGTCGTCGGTCTTTATTCGATGAATGCAGGTGTGTGAGTGTGCCTTTGCATTACATCAAGAGCAGAAGAGATATCACTTCGCAACAGTAGCAATCGACGTCCACCGCATGTTCCATCATGATTCGACAGCACTAACAACCCGAGCATCAGGCCTGGGCTGGACCTCCGCTGGCCTGCCACATATACAGGGAGTGCACAGAAACTTGCGTGCGAACCCAGCAGACCCAAGAAGACCACTCCAAAAGTTAACTCACACCATAACACTTAGTGTTTCATGCATACTGAATTCCACGGATGTCTGGTTTTGCCCCCCAAAATGCGGGTTGTAGAGTTTCCGTGCGCAGAACAAGGTTGAAAGTCTTAGTCCTGTTGACCCGGGCATTAGCAGGGGAGTCACCGACCTGTATCCTTCATGAGGGTATACACTCCCCGTAACACGCGCGATCGGAGTTTAACACGCAGCATGCAAAGCTGAGTTTTGATCAAAATTTTTTTTTGGTTCATCTCACAGCTGAAAGTGTATTTTTTCATTTTTTTAAAACATACCTGGCATCTGGTATATACGCACTCACATTTGCCAGCTTAGTCTGCTTGCACTTGTCTATATTTACCTCTATTTGCATGCATCTACCTAAACGCACCAGCATAATTATTCACGACACGCCACATCATGGTACACAAAGGTCAAAAGAGCATGTCAACAATTCTCTCGAATAACAGGCAAAATACTCCCCCCATGCAAGCCATTTAGTTGGCTTACTGCGCCACGCTAGTAGTATTAACATCTAGGGAGGAAGTGAAAAAAAACTCACAGCTCAGTATACTAACTGCGAGCATGTCAGCCAATTGGCTTGCTTCACCACCGAACTACTGCTATTACAAATATTAATAGTAGCCGAAAAGTCCGGCAAACCCACGGACTCACGGCCCAAATTGAAACTCACCCGCCACCAGCCGAAGACCCTCTCCACCATCGCGCCGACTTGCAAAAATCCGACCATATTGAAAATAAAGTGCACCACGCCGGCGTGAAGGAACATCGCTGCCAACAGGAACAGTCCAGCCAACCAGAGACCACATGGGTTTTACCCAGGAAATTCGTTTTCAGTTTTTTGGGGGGAAAGGGGACGGGAGGGGATGGGGGTGGAGGGGAGTAAAGGGGAGGGAAGGGGAGAGGAGGAGAGGGGAAGGGAGGGAAGGGGAGGGGAGAGGGGAGGGGAGGGGAGGGGAGAAGAGGGGAGAAGAGGGGAGGGGAGGGGAGGGGAGAAGAGGGGAAGGGAGGGAAGGGGAGGGGAGAGGGGAGGGGAGGAGAGGGGAAGGGAGGCAAGGGGAGGGGAGAGGGGAGGGGAAGGGGGGGAGGGGAGGGAAGGGGATGGGAGGGAAGGGGGGGGGGGGGGGGAGTGGAAGGGAGGGGGGAGGGGAGGGAAGGGGGAAGAAGGGGGAGTGGCGTTAGTGCGCGTCGCTTGAAATTTAGGACCGGGGAGACATTATCAGTTTCATCAAAATAAGCATTCCAAGAGCGTCTAGCAGCACCCCAACGCCGAAAGCTTCCCACAGCGGGGAAGCCTTCGAACAGCGACTAACCTTCTCAACAGTAAAACCTAAGAACAAACAAACAAAAAACGAAACACTCAAACTCCTGTTCCTTACGTAGCCCTCCCGAAAACAACTCCACTATTATACATACGAGTACGAGCAACCGTAAACCGAAAAAAAAGGACCAAAAAAGCTTCAACCCCAAAACCTAAACCCCTACAAATATACCCCTCCCAACCCATGTAAAAAAACCCTACAAATGTACCCCTCCCAACCCCCGCCCTCTCACGTGCCCACAGCCGCCACCAGTCCCCTCCGTCCACGATCAAGTCGGTTCGCTTCGCGCCCGCCTCGATCAGGGTTTCCACACTTGGTCCAATAGAGGGATTCTCCTCCAGGGACACCACCTCCCAGTTGCTCAAAGAAAACTCCCATAACAACAGTACGGCGCAGAGCATAAACATGACCGGGGTGAATAAGAGGCCGTGATAGGTAGGGAGGGCGTACTCCCCCCCCACCTCCTGGGGCCGTCGTCGCTCGTCGTAAGGGTCTCCATAGGTTTGTGCCGCCTAGAACCGGGGGGGGGGGGGGGGGGGGGGGGGGGGGGGGCGAGGAGGGCAGGGGGTGCACTCAGTTTGCGCATGGACGCAGTCGCATGACCATAGACCCTCGCATCCCTTCTATGCCGGGACTGAGCACGTCTGGTTTCACTAACCAGGCAGAAGGGGGGGAGGAGGGGGGGGTTGGGGGGGTTGGGAGGGAGAGGGAGGGATGCGGCATGGGAGGAGAGGGTTCAGATACGAGTTTTCCAAAGCGGTACAAAATTTCTCCTCCGAAGCGGTTGCAGATCGCTAATGCCGAGGCCGGCGTCGGCACCAAAAAGGCTAAGGGCTAAGGCTAAAGCTACGGAGTCACGGCTCGGTAGGGGGGGGGGACGGGGGAATTCGGACTCCAAAATTTTCGGCTGATGGAGTTTCGCAATTAAGGAACTACGCAAAAGCTTTTCATTAGCATTTGAACTCTACAATCGGGTTTGCTTAGAGCCTGCAAATCATTGTATCGCGTGTACCAAAAGTCGGTTTTTCGGCGAGAGGTATAGAGAGCTAAGTTGAGAAAAGGACAACCGATAGATATCCCCCTTAACGTGGCATGCCGCTAATGCTAACGCGGACGCCGACGCTAGCCCCAAGGCTACGTCTAGCTACCGCTACCACGGTCGCGATCACCTACCGCTGCAGCTATAACACGGACGCCACTGCTGACAGTGAGCCAAGCGCCGGGCACTCCCGGTAACGTCCACGCTAGCCCTAACATCTACGCTAGCACCAACGCCAACACCATCGACGCTAATGCTAACACCAATGCTAGCGCTAACGCTAACGCCACCGCTACCGCTACCGTCACCGCTACCGCCACCGCTCACGCTAACAACAAAAAAAAGCTAAAAAACCGCTAACGCCTTCACCATCATTAACGCTACCGCTTACTCTACCAACACCCAAAACGCTAACGCTGCCACTATCCCTGACGCTAACGCTAGCTCGAACGTCAACTCCACACTCCACCCCATCGCACCACACCGCACCCACGCCCATGGTGCCGGCCCCAACCCAGACAAGCCGCTATCCCACACGCCACCAACGCTACCGCTCACGCTAACACCAACGAAAACGAAAACGCGCCGCGATCACCAACGCTAACGCCAACTCCGCACCCTCCCCCACCCCACCTACCTCCATGGTGCTCGCCCTGAAGTCGGATACCCCGCTACCACTACCTCCCATGGTCTCCTCCTTCGTCTCCCCCCTATCCCGGCTCCCTCTCCCTCTTCCCCTCCCCGAGGTCCGACCACTCCTTCCAGACCCTTCCGGCAGCGGCGGAACCATCCCCGACGCCCGTAACGCCTCCTCCTCCTCCATCAGCTGCTGTCGCACCCTCTTCCTTTCCAACTTAGCCGATATCGCAGCTTTGTTGTTATTGTCCGCCGCTTCCGCTGCCGCCGCCGCTCCGACAAGCCCCGCCCTAGCCCCCCCCCCAGCGTTTCCGTAGTGCTTGCCGGCAGCTGAAGCGTGGGGAGCCGAAATGCCACGATCATCAAAACTACCACCGCCACTGTCGTACTTTGAACCGGCAGGCTTTGGGTCGAAGTCGGAAAATCCGCTCAAATCGTGCGACATGATAGACCGCTGGGACGCCTGCTGCTGCTGTTGCTGCATCTGTCCCGCCGGGTACGGGGGGAGGTCGTGCATGGGCTCATCCGGACCTCCCCTCCTCCCCCCCCCAACCGCCCCCGCCCCTTTCCCCTTCTCACCCCCCCCGCCATACCGGTCATCATCGTCTTGTCTACCGGCGCCGGCCCACGGGTCCTCCGCTGTTTCAGTTTGAGAAATCCATGATTTCTGAGATTCCTGCTGCTGCGCCCAATCCCTTGTCCCCACAAATCGATCCCCCCCCCCCTCCCCCCCATCGCCTCCGGCGGTGTTCACCCCTTGATCTGACTCTTCGTACGTGCTGAAGCCCCGGGAGTAGAGCGAGTAATCCCCCGTGGAGGATATTTGTGTACCGAGACCGAGAGCCGACTCGTCGTATACGGAACTCTCTTCTGGCTGCCTGTCGGAACTGCTTTGACTGGGATGGGAGGGGGGAGGGAGAGGGGGGGTGTAACAGGGGGATGGGGCGGAGGGGTCAGGAGGAGGGAAACGGGGTAGAGGATAGGGGGTTGAGTTGTTGTTGCAGTTGTTGTTTTCACATTGTTGGTATTTCCACTGGTACCCGACCAAGACCAAACCAAACCACCAAATTATCATACCGGTAGTTTTGTTGGCTGTACCGTGATCAAGTGCGTCATCAAGTCAAACGGGCTAATGCGAACAGCACACACGTTTACTCGTGCTCGACACTGCCGACGTGGTCGGTGCCGACCGCTGAGCCCCTCCGTGTCTACACATTATGTTCGTTGGCAGTAACAAAACATGAGGTGTCTGTTAACAAACAACGCCTCCCCAACTGAGGTCCAACCAGAACTACTCGGGTCCTCAGTGCCGAGAGCTGGGAGTCTCGGCGTAGGTACGCGTTTCTGTTCGACAGAAAGAGCAAACAGTACCCGAGAAACTATGATTGTGTTTGGTGCCGAGTTGTTGTTGTTCTCACTGCAGTAACTCACATGAACAAGTCCGTGGTCACAGGACTGGGTCCAGACACTCTGAAGCGGAAAAATACCCCAGAACGAAAAAAAATACAACAAACCCAAAAGTGGCACACGCGTACATCACAGCTGAAGCAAGCCATACATCAAGCTAAAGAAAAAAAAAATGCCGGGTGCTGAAAGCTGAGAGCCCAGCCGTACATGCGCATTGTGTTCGGCAAAAACTTAAAAAAAAAACAGCTTGCAAGTAATCCCGGCTGAAATACAACCGGATTGGGGCCGAGTGCTGAAAGTGCTTGGCCCCTCCGTACCTACACATTGGGATAACGATGGGTTGCTTCGTACCATTACGAAGGATGGTGCAAATAATCGCCAGTTTTATAAAATTATTCTAAACGCGTCAGCTGTGAGTTCGATACATTTTAGGGGTCGATTTTTTTTCGTCGTCCATTTTCCCCTCTGAATCCCCACAAGGGTGAATAGACTAAAAAAAGCAACGTGTTTCTCCGAAACGTCCGTTTTGTTCAAAACCGACGAAAATACAATACCTGCGAGTACCAGGTATACGAGACAGGGGGGGGGTCCAAACGACGGACGGACGTTAACCTCTTTACCACTGGAAACCCGTTTTTAGGACAAAATTACTTGGATTTAGTATAGGGAGGGGATTGGGGGCTCTAAAGGGGTTAAGGATCAAAGCAGTCAGGAGACGGCCAGTCAAAGGAAAACATCCAGCCGTCAAGGGTGTCAAATCGATCGCTCCACACAAAAACCTAGCAGTTTGCCGTCAGTCAAGGCCGTTTATCGGAAAATTGCCGTCCATCCCGGGGTCAAAGTGCCGTCCCCTGACATCATCGTTATGGATCGGATGCAAAGGGAAGCCACGATCACTCTCTCGAGGCTTCAGACGTCTCCCGCGCATAGATAGCCCTGCGAGTACAGGAGAGCACACGAGCGGAACGACACTTCCCTTACCGATCGATAGGCCTGCACCACAGCAGTAGCAGCTAGTCTACTACTGCTGTGCTCCCTGAAGCCCCGTACGAGCTAATACACTCGAAAGGAGCCCACCTAACAATCTGGTCGCGAGGATCAGTGGGGCAGTAGGCTGTTCGCGTTTGCGAGCTAGGAAGCACTTCCTGGTGGGATCAACGAAGGAGCGCAGATCCAACCCAACCCCTATAACCCTAGTCCTAACCCTGATCCCAACCCGAACCCAAAACGGGCCGGAAAAACGCGGCTGCGCCGCTTTTCGATCCTTCATGAAACTATTCTAACAACGTCCTCTGTGAGTTCGAAAAATTTAGAGTCGGTACCATCATATACCAGGTAGTCGTTTTTCGGATCTTCCTAGGGCTCCAGCACCTTTGTGTGACCACGGACTCTAGAATTTTGACAAGAGTTAATGTGAGAAAACAAGAACAACAACAACCAGGTAGTCGATACTCGTCATTGTTTCTTCATTGGAAGCTGCGTAATATGGTTTTTCATTTTTCCGATCTGCAGACCACCACATAGCCCTCGGTCAACAACAGATCGTAAAAACTTAAACTATCCTCCAAAGATCCGAGCGGCCACATCCTTGTTAGGCCTGCTGCTCAAAGAAGCCAGGAAATATACAAGAGTACTTGCCAAAAAAAACATACAAACAAAAAACGATTTGCAAAATGGTTACAGAGCTGCGCCCACATTCTCGGTGACGGCACTTCGATCCCTTGACAGACGGCAATTTACAATGATTTGCCTCGACTGACGCCAAACTACTAGATTTTAGTGCGGAAAGATCCGTTTGACGCCCTTGACCGCTGCATGTTTTCTCTTGACTGACCGTTTCCTGACATCTTTGCTCGGAATTAGAGTAGGGTGGTGCTTAACCCCTTTACAACTGGAAACCCGTTTTGGGGACAAAATCACTCGGATACAGTATGGGGAGGGGTTCGGGGGCTCTAGAGGGGTTAAGGTTCTACAGGGGCTGAAAAAAAAATGGGAGCGACAAGTTTTAGCCCACAGAATGAAAGAAACATAAGAAAACCATTTTGTACTATACTATACAACGCAACTGTTATAAGTGGAGACCACACTCTTCCTCGCACAGAAGTTTCGAGGTATTAATAGGGCCAGCGTATTTCTATAAATGATGTTTATAACATTTCTGGCTAAGGAACGAGCGTAGTTCGATCTCAAGTATCGTTGGACTTGAATACAAACTTTTGGTTTGTTTTTATTTCGCTCCTGCGATATTCTTCCACTCCAGAGTGACTGGGGCCTGTGACCAGTGACCACGGACTTGAATATGCGAGTTAATGTGAGAACAACAACAACGACGACGACAACAACGACGACGACAACAACTTCAACAACAACAACAACAAAAACAACAACAAAAACAACAACAACAACAACAACAACAAACAGATACGACTTGTGTTTCACAACAATTTACTCCACGAGGTACAGTATGTATGGCACACACATAATACTAAGAAAAAAAAAATACACTCCAGCTGTGAGATCGAAGATTTCGTCGAAATTCATCTTTACAAGCTGTGTGATATACCCCGATCGCACGTACTACTGGGTGTGTGTCGTCGTCAAGGATGTACTGCTGTGTAGGGCGGCGACTTCCCTTAGTAATAGCTTGTACGAGGGTCAACAGGGTGATGCCGATCAATCTGTGCACGGAAACAATAAAACCCGTTCTTGAGGGGGGGGGGGGGGGGGGGTCTGACGGCTGTAATAGTTGTGTTATAGATAGACACACAGCGCAAACTACCTATGCTCGCACTGTGTTGATGTACTAATGTACTAAATGAAGTAGAGGGGTAGCCGTAAAGAGGCTACGAACAAAAACCCCTTCAACTCTGAAAACAGCATCCTAGACTATTTCCAAGTAGTTTTACCACAAAAAAACGAGGGTGCAGCTCTCAGGGACACGTAGACGTGGTTGACTAGAGCGAAAAAAAAAATGTACATACATTCCCCTACTCGTTTACGAGGCTAACTCAAATGGAGAAAACCGTCACGAGACTGGAGTGTTATCTGGACAGAGAGTACAGCGTTAACTACGACCAATACTCCAACGATGCAAAACGTTACTTTCCAGGAGACATAAAAGTCTCGACAGATAGACAGGGTCGACTACCGATTTACACCTTACGAACAACAACAGCAAAACCAGGAATGTACCAACAGAGTATATACTCGAAGTCTTCTACTGTCTTCTACTTACAAGGTACCAGGTACCTGATAGAATTTATCTGCTACCTAGTACCATAGTACCATCCTATCATACTATACTGCCAAAATTATCTCACTGTTACCAATCTCAACCATCAACACCCTGAGCCCAAACTCGTGCGTGCAGCCACGGACTGACACTGGTAAGGAAACGCTTGTCACTCGGCCGAAGCCCATACTTTGCATGTTTGGTGTGCTGGTCGGAAAGGGCTAATAAAGCATTTTCCTGAGGAAAACACTAGCGTAGGTCCTTGAGTTCGATTCTCACCGTGATGAGACTTGACTTAAAATTTGAAAAAATACGAAAAAGAAAGGATCAGCTGCTGTGAGCGCCTAGCAGCGTGGGTAGGTACAATTCGACGCGGGTCGACGAGGGAAGAAACCCTGAATTATTATCGCCATGAAAATGAAGGCACGTACTGACTGTAGTGGGGAGGGGGGAGGAAGGGCTCTCCATGTGACCCCGGATCTGAGTTACTACACTGGGAGGGAGCACGAGAGAGAGTAGTGCGAGGGTAATAAATGGGATAAAAGAAAAAGACAAAAAAGAAAAAAAAGACAAAAACATGGTCGGGTGTAATCCTTTAAGGTCAAGTATGTTGGCAACTCTTTTAGAAACTGCAAAAACGCTGATAGGGACAGCTACGCTATACCTACAATGAGATGCGAAAGGTGCGTCAGCTAGCGTTGGGCTGCGAAAGCAACTGAGTTGAATCGACACACGACGCGAAAAAAAATACGTGGAAGTGTGGTGAGCTAAAGCTTTATCTATTTAGTTTTTCATCCTCCCGGCGGATGGGGAGCTAAAGCTGTAGCTACCCACACTTCCACGTAATGAAGCTTTATTTTTCCCTATCCGCCGGAGGACATGAAAAAAAAAAAAAAATGCAAAAACGCTGCACACTAACTCCGAGTAAATCACCCCCGAAAGACGGGTGCAGTCGGAAAAGGTCAACTATTTGGTAACCCTTGTTTCAGTGCTGCACAAACTAGACCACCAGGCGTTCAATTGCACATACATGCAAGGTTTTCAGACTTGCACGTGAACTCAACACTGCCCCTGCCGACCTCGAGAGCAGACCTCGAGCCCCCCAAAGGGTTGGGTTGGGGTTAGGGTTAGGGTCAGGTCTGGGGTCGGGTTGGTCTGGGCGGCGCAACCGTCGTTTTGTGCGGACCTGCACATAGGGAGCCGCTGTACATAAATCGCTATTGAATTTACGTGCAAATCTTAAAGCCCTCGCACGTACGTGCAACTTCGCGGGGCCCCCAACCTAGACACCAGTTCCAAGTAATTCATCCCCAAAAGATGGCTGCATGTAGTCCTAAAGCAGAAAGGGGTAAATTATACAGCACTTCGTCCAACGCAAATTCAAGCCATTTGTCCACCAAACCATTGGCGCAAATTCAGAAAGGAATGCATAAGTGATAATATAATATCAGTCCCTCTATAATCCTGTCTTGATACAGGTAGCATAGCGGGCCAAGCCCTCAAGACGTCAACTAACAAACCCTACCTCACGTAACCCACCCTCACCCAACCAGGTTAACCCATCAACTCAACCTCACCTCATCGCCTGAGCTTGGACCCGCCGGGGCAGAGACGAGGCAAAGAAGGCAAAATGAACAACCCGACCGAAGCAACCACCCGAGGGTATGAATCGGAAGGGAACAACGGGCTTGTGTGTACCAAACCACGCAATCGAAACAGCAGTGGATTTGTATCAAAATGCAATCGAAACAACGGTATTGCAACGACGCAAGGTTGAAACAATGGAGTTGTTATCGAATCGAATTGGACAGGGCAATCCAAACAATCGAATTGGGCCAATCGAGTTGAGCCAATGGAATTGCGGAATTGCGTTGCAACACCGGGATGCAATCGAAATCGACGGTGCGTGGTGGATGTGAGCATGAAAGAACGTGCTCGCAGGCCTGGGCTTTCAAGGAGGCAGTGCCGTACGGGCTCTGACCATTATTTAATTCTTGAAAGAAAAAAGTACGAGGTACAAGGATCGGGCGGCGCCGCCTTCGGCGGCCCCACCCTCATGATTGTTATTAAAGATGGTGTGAGGAAGAGGAGAGTAAAGAAAGGTGAAAAGTAATGACTCCTACCAAGAGGTTGATGTGCAATTTGTGTCGGAGAAGATGATATTTTGGAAGAGAACTATGTCGGCGGTTGCTGACGAAGCGGGCAAACCTCGGAAGGATGGCACGCCGGCAGGAGACGGAGTCGTCTCCAAAAGTTGAAAAAACATGTATTAAAGAAGGTCAATCATAAAGAAAACCAACACTTTTTTCTGCAAGCGCAAAAACTTTTGCTGCAAGCTACAGTGCACGTAAGAAGGAGGTCTCGCTAGGCAACTCCTGTTGACTGACAAAAAAGAAGGTGTCGCTAGGCGACGGAGTGGACGTCGACCCGAACCCTCATGTCTACGGGTGAGAAACGGTACGGAGCAAGTTGGACGGTCGCCCGCGATACTACTGTAAGGATCAACCTAATACATGCAAGAAGAAGGTGCCGCTAGGCGACGGGGTATATTCTACCGCAACCGAGACTCGTGCGGAACAGCGGAAGGCGCTCAGAAGTTGCAACCGGTTTCATATGCAGTACATGACCTAAAATAGAAGCTGGCGCTAGGCAACTCTTGTCGGCTGCGAAATTGAAGAACCACCCAACATTCTGAAGAAGAAGCTGCCGCTAGTCGACGGGTATACCGCAAAACTGCCAAATTAGAAAGGCACCCAATCCTTGGAAGGAGAAGCTGCCGCGAATCGACGGGTACTTATACCGTAACTGAGACTCATACGGTACACGAGTACGATGCAGAAAACTTTTGCTGCAAACTGCAGTACCCGTGAGAAGGAGGTGTCGCTAGGCAACTCCCGTTGACTGAAAAAGAAGAAGGTGTCGCTAGGCGACGGGGTGGACTTCGACCCGATCTCGGTAAGACAAAGACTACGACACGAACTCGGTAAGACAAACATGCAGGCACATATCTACGGGAAAGAGACGGTACGGAGCGACTTGGACGGTCGCCCGTCATACTAAGGATCAACCTAATACATGGAAGAAGGTGCCGCTAGGCGACGGGGTATAGTCTACCGAAACCGAGACTCGTACGGAACAGCGAAAGGCACTCAGAAGTTGCAACCGGTTTCATATGCAGTACATAGCCTTATTCAATAGAAGCTGGAGCTATAGGCAACTCTTGTCGGCTGCGAAATTGAAGAACCGCCCAACACTCTGGAGAAGAAGCTGCCGCTAGTCGACGGGTATACCGCAAAACTGCCAAATTAGAAAAACACACTATAGTCGAAAGGAGAAGCTGCCGCGAGTCGATGGGTTATTATACCGCACGCAACTGAGACTCATACGGTAATAGGAGTACGGTGGAGAAAACTTTTGCTGCAAACTGCAGTGCCCGTAAGAAGGAGGTGTCGCTAGGCAACTCCTGTTGACTGGAAAAAAAGAAGGTGTCGCTAGGCGAGGGGTTGGACTTGGACCCGACCTCGGTAAGACAAAGCGTACGACACGAACTCGGTGGGACAAAAATGAAGGCACATGTCTACGGGCAAAGACAGTACGGAGCCACTTGGACGGTCGCACCCCACCATCACAGCAGTAGTACAACAGCAGTACAACAGCAGTGGAGCAGCACGTACCGACCAATCCATAGCGGCCGCGAGTCGACGGGTACTTATACCGTAACTGAGACTCATACGGTACAGGAGTACGATGAAGAAAACTTTTGCTGCAAGCTGCAGTGCCCGTAAGAAGGAGGTGTCGCTAGGCAACTCCTGTTGACTGAAAAAGAAGAAGGTGTCGCTAGGCGACGGGTTGGACTCGGACCCGAACTCGGTAAGACAAAGAGTACGATTACACAAACTTGGTGAGATAAAAATGCAGGCACATGTCTATCGGAAAGAGACGGTACGGAGCAAATTGGACGGTCGCACCCCATCATCACAGCAGTACAACAGCAGTACAACAGCAGTGGAGCAGCACGTACAGACCAATCTATAACGGCAGCATACAGAGTATCAATACGGCAGTGCAGCGGTACACCTGTGGTCCTGTGTCCTGTGGTACGCCAGGAGCTGGGTGGGATTTGCACTTTTTTTACGATTCTCTACCTTTCGGGGAAGATCGCTAGCCGTCCCCGGGAGAGACTTCTCATGCCCCGCGCTCGCAGAGTTGGGACTCGTCGGCGTGCCTGAACACCGTGCCGTGATGGAAAAACTTTGTAGAGCACGCCCAGCCCTTTCAAGTTATTTCAACTTGTAAGGGCGCGTAGAGGTGAAGGGTTCCTTTACTATACTATTTTCAGAGTAGGCTAAGTTTCGCCGCTTCGCTCTGGTCAGCCGCGTTCTGCTCTCTCGTTAGCCCTCAGCCTAAAACGTCATCCTAGGTACCCATATTAACTCGCAGTGTGATCACGTAGCTCGAGATAGAATATTACCGAAACGTGATCGAACTTTGAAGCTTCCTAGATTTCGTTCGGAATGGCGCATTACGTCAGTAGAGCTTACCACTTATCCGAGAAAAACGGTTGACGCACACTACTACGTACAAGAGAAAGGGGGTTTCAACATACATTAGTTGGTTGCGTTTCATCGGGTTAGGGATAGGGTTAGCCGTTAGGGTTCAAGTATGTATATTTTCAAGAGTGTGTCGACCATTCTCTCGAATATATAGCAAGGTACTCTCCATCACGCAGCGTAATCTGCAGGACATGTCGTATACCATCTGCCACGCTGTCACGACGGAGTATCACATCCGCACACGAGTGACTGCTGCTGTGCTGTAACAAAACAACAGCAGTACCTAAGACCTGCAGCACACTTGAGCTAAGATTTAGGAAGAAGGAAAGAAAACGTGAGGAAATACTAGATCTGGTATAATTGGATCTGGCAAAAGGTGTATGGTTGCTCGATGCCTCAATACTGCTGGTTTTACACAGGATATTTTCTGGGCTAAGTTCCTACCTCGTATGGTACACATGAATATACATCGGCATATACAATCGCAACAGCCGCTGTTCACCACTTTTGGTGTGTTCCCAGAGGTATCCTTCCACTCCAGAGTGACTTGAGCCTGTCCTGTGACCACGGACTTGATTTTGTGAGTTAACGTGAGAACACCATAGCATCAACTATCATGTACCTGGTCCCTGGCATAAAACTCAACAAAACAATAACAGAGTAGTGGCGCTGCAGACGGACTCGCTGTTTAGTATAAAAATATTTCAAGGACTTCTTCCGTGCGTTCGACGAATTTCGGGTCTATGCTCATATTCGCAAGCTGCGTTGTTGGTACTTGTAATATACTATGTGGGCGAGTTTTTTCTTAATGAGAGGGGTCCTATTCTTTTGTTTTCAAGAAAAAAAATAAAATATATATATATATACATACTTTGTTTTTCTCCACTATAACGGTTGGTGATGGTGTTGTAAAAAAATATTTCAAGGACGTCAGCCGTGAGTTCGACGATTTTTTTGTTTGTTTTTTGGCGGCACAATTATTTCCGCGCAATCTACAGAAGGCGCCTTTTTTATCCTACTCCGCACAATTCCGCGCAACACATTTGTGTGTGTGCTGATGACCTTAAGCCCATCTCTCCACCCATGCTGTATACCTGGTGAACATGAATATGACGGTAAGTTAATAATTTTACGTAGCGCGGGCGTGTGAGCGGCTGAAAACCCACGGTCGTCGCTCTTGGTTGGTTTTCCTGATGCCAAACCAGTCCATCAACCGACTTAGACTTTCATACACGTTTGACCCTTTCCGAGCCCTTGCGTGTAGCGACCAAATAGCGGCCGAAGGCACGACCATTGCGATGTCGTCCGCCGCCTCCGTCAGTGCGCCAGCAGTACGAATGGGATGAAGTCGTGCACCTTGTGGTATGATTGGACCGGTCGCCTCGGTGGTCTTCTAGTGGTTACCCTCCAACGCTACGTTTTTTTTTGTTCTTGTTTTCATCCTCCGGCGGGTGGGGAAAAATGAAGCTTTAAGCTCACCACACTTCCACGTATTTTCATACGCGTCGTGTGTCGATTTAACTCAGTTGCTTTCGCAACCCAACGCTAGCTGGCGCACCCTTCGGATCCCACTGTAGCGATAGCGTGAGCTGACCCTGTCAGTGGTCCTCGTTACAACCCCGGCAGCGCAAGCTATAGTTGTATACGGATGGAACGCTACCATTAATAGGATTTGCTAGTGTGGTGTAATTTCCTTTCCTTTCCTTGCTTCCTCTTCTTGTTTTTTCTCTTCTTTTCTTTCCTTTTCTTTTCTGTATTTTTCTCTTTCTTTTCTTTTGTTTTCTTACTTTTCTTTTCTTTGCTTCTCACATTAACTTGAGTCTGTCGTGCGTACGCGTAGTGTAGGTACTACGTGTAATATATTATAAAAATAAAATACACTCCAGTTGTGAGATCGAAGGTTTTGCCGAAACTCATCTTTGCAAGCTGTGTGTGATACTCCGATCGCGCGTATTACGGGTTGTGTGTCCTCATTGAGGATATAGGTCGGCGACTCCCCTTGCAACTACGAGTACAGTGTAGCTATTAGGTAAAATATATACGTGATAGTCTTTTCTGGGTGGCATGCCGTGTAGTCGGTTTTTCAGACGCGAGTATTGAGACGTATATACCAGTATGCACCTTGCACCTCGTAGGCTGACTCCCAATTTCACTTTGTTACATTTTTCTGGCTGGGGCATGAATTGCGTCAGCTATGATATCCCAGGTATGCGTGCACCACTTTTGGTTTGTTTGTGTTTTTTAGCCCTGGGGTATTCTTCCACTCCAAGTGACTGGAGTCTGTCTTGTGACCACGGACTTGGTTATGCGAGTTAAGATGAAAACAACAACAACAACAACAACAATTACTAGAACTGTTTCTCGAGTTCGAATCTCACGCGGGTCGAGACTTTTGGACCATACTAGCAAAAAAAAAAAGTCAAAGGAATCAACTGCTGAGAGCGCCCAGCAGCGTGGGTAGGCGGAATTCGATGCGGGTCGACGAGGGAAGAAGTCTACATCCAGCACTACCAGCATCCTCCGTGCCGATGCCGCCTAGAGAGACGAGCTTTGTGGTCACAAGCTAAGAAAAAGAGACACATACATACATCGCAAAATAAAGCACGGCAATGATTGATGTGGCCATGCAATGCGGAACGCAATTATTCAATGCGAAGGCGGAACACATGCAAAAAGCCAGCACACCAAAGTTCTTGCACAAGATAGAAAGAGACGAAGACGAAATGAAGAAAAAAAAAATAAAGGAAAAAATAACGAAATAAATGGAACCATGTGCCATGCATGTCAGGTATTTCACACCATTCGTATCGGGTACTCGTATGATAGCTATAGTAGTGTGGCCGTCGTCCGTCGTGGGGTCTACTTTCTCTCACTTGATGCCGCAGCTATGTACAAAACCAGAAAAGCAGCCTCTCGGTTGGTTTGACACAGAGTTTACGTCTAAATCTAAAGTCTACGCCAGCAAAAAAAGAAAAAAGAAAAACGTCGAACGTTGTTGTTGTTGTTGTTGTTGTTGTCTCACATTAACTCTTGTCAAAACTCTAGAGTCCGTCGTCACACACGTACCCACATCCAACCCACCCAAACATAATGCTCACCAGATGAGGGGACCTTACCGCTTTTTCGACAACATGGTTGACATAGTCTTCAACCTATACATACCCTAACCCCAACCCAATGAAACGCAACAACCAACCATTGTACGGTGAAACCCCCTTCGTCTCGTACACATCGTGCGTCAACCACGTTGCTTTTGTCGAAAAAGTGGTATGATAAAGCTCTACTGCACCAGGTACCAGGGTAAAATACCTACATAACCCTCCTCTCACGCATCGGGTGTCCCACGGCATTATTGTGTTTTTTCAACTATCCCCAACCCTAACCCATATGAAATACTATATGGTCGACGTGCCCCGTGAGGACATACCTGGTACATAATTGGGGTAAAAAGGTTACAAAAGCCAAATAGTATCACTGGTAAAAATGTGGGGAGAAGAGCATGCTTAGTGGCCCCGGATCTGAGTTACGTCTGAGGATGGAGAAGGAGAAAGGAAACGTGCGAAGACAATTGAGGGGATGATTAAAAAACACACACACATAATTGGTACCTGGTATAAGTTAAAAGATACCTGGGACGCATTATGAATCACAGCTGTCGCCTCGAGGAACTCGCGTGGACAATATATATATATGTAAAAATAACATGATGACATGAGGCCATTTCTTATGCAGTCGGATTTGTCAGTCGAAAACGGTCTTTTTCGACTGAAGCCCAAATCAGGCCTTCTTACGCAGTCGAAAAAGGGCTTTTTCGACTCGCTTTTTCGACTCAACTTTTTCCGACTGAGAATTCCGACTGGCGGATCCAGTCGAAAAACTCGACTTTTTCGACTGGATCCTCCAGTCGAAAAACTCAGTCGAAAAAATTTTACACGTGTTTTTTGAACCGATCGCATCTCTCATCCCACCACCAAACACGCACCCACACGGCCACACGGCCACACACCCATACCAGGTACCACACTGCAGTATCATACAAGGCGCTGACGCTGGCTTGGCTATCCCTGCTGTTGCTTTTCGCAGCAAGTCAGCGTGGCGCATTCCTAGTTCCGCTCGCCAGCAGCGTGTATCACACGACGGCAGCAGCGCGCAGTCTCGATCCCATGCTGCCAACAACGGCTGCGCCTGCTGTAGCTTTGGCGGCTTTCGGCTGAGTGCAACTCCACGAACGAGGCTTTGGCGGCTTTCGGCTAAGCCCAAAGCCACCAACTCGCTGGGACGAAGGTTCGCCGAGCTGTTGCTCGCGGAGACAGCGCGAAGCACAGAGCTGTCAGCCGATTTCGCCTGCTGTACAGCAGTACTCCCTCACACCAACCGCGTCTAGGAAGAGCACAAAAACTATAAAATCGACTCGACTGACGATAAGAAGAAGGACCAGAAGAATCCAGTCGAAAAAAAGTCCAGTCGAAGAGGGCCGTTTTCGACTGGCGGAATCCGACTGCATAAGAAATGGCTTAAGATACCTGCAACACATTATAGTTCACGCCTGTCGCCGCTAAGAACTCGCGCGGCAGGATACCTCTAGCAAAAATAAAACTAAAATGAAAAGTAGAATGATATCAGATGCCTGGAACGCATTACGCAAAGTTCACAGGTGTCGCCGCTACGAACTCGCGCGGCAGGATATTTTCGACAAAAAAAAAAGGAAAACAATAATAACGATATAAGATACTTGGAAGGCATCATAATTCACGGCTGTCGCCTCGAGGAACTCACGAGGCAGGATATTTCAAACAAAAAATAAACTAAATAATCGTCATGATATTATGAGATACCGGGAGCGCATTATAATATTTCACAGCTGCCACCGCTAATAACTCGCTCGGTAGGATATATTTTGAAATAAAAAACGTTTTCACAATGATACCCGGTATAAGATTCCTGGAACGCATTACAGTTCTCGCAGGAGTCGTCGCTTAAGAACTCGCGCGACAGGAAATTTTCAACTGTCGTCGACTTGTGTGCGCTAGTGGTCGGCGGACGCTTATACAACCAACCCGACAGGGGGCTCTACTTAGTCGACGCGGTCACAAATAGCACGGCTTTTCACGGGTGGGATCATCCTTCGCGGGTCGGGTCTCGGGGCAGGGTGATCCCCCCCGACCTGACCCAACCCGTGAGACTTCAAAACCACCTGACCCGACCCGACCCGACCCGAACCGAACCGCACCCGTGAGACTTCCCGACCCGACCCGACCCGAACCGAACCGCACCCGTGAGACTTCCCGACCCGACCCGACTCAACCCGCGAGAGTCTAGAAGCCTTATGACCCGGCCCACGGGTCGGGTCATGACCCGTGAAAAACCCTGAAAATTAGCAAGGCTATTTTACGGGTCGGATCATCGCTCGCGGTTCGGGTCACTACGAAGTTTATAAACTAACCAATAAACTCGTTGGGTCTGGTCCGTGTTACTTACCCGGTTTACTTGGGCGGCCGCTAATTGTCTTTCCTGTAGTTTTTACAAGAGCTTCGTGTGATACTTCGATGTTTTATACCAATGGTACACGGTACCAGGAGTCTGAGGTTGCCCTACCTAAACAAAACCGCCTTCGACCCCGGCGATCCCTATCTGTAATTTTTTTCTTCAATCCTCCGGCGGATGGGAACGAAATTAAAGCTTGACTCACCACATTTCCACGTATTTTCACTCACGTCGTGTGTCAAGTTCACTCAATTGTGTTCGATATCCGGCGCTAGCTGGCATATCCTCCGGTTCCCACGGTAGCGACAGCGCGAGGTATCCCTACCGGACCTATCTGCCATGCACTTGTTGCGTGACACGAGCCGTGATCGAGGTTGGGGCTCGTACAGGATTAGGATTAGGGTTAGTGCTAAGGTCAAAGTTACGGCTGGCTCGGGTTGGCCAACTTATGATCAACACCAATTATTCGCGTCGCTCTTTGGCGAAATAATTATTAATAGTACCCCACGCCAAAAACTGATGGAAAGGTGTCTCTGAACGTATCCAACCAAATCCACACAGATTCCAGCCCTCGCAACCCCAATCTGCTATGCACTTGTTGAGTAGAGACGAGCCTTGGTCGAAGTTTATAAGGGTCGCGCAGGCATAGGATTCAGGGTAGGTACGATCGGCGATTAAAGAAAAAAACTCTGTTTGTATCCACCGAATCAACACCAATTTCAGCCCTGGTAACCCCCATCCACCATGCCCTCTTGTGGTGTGAGACACGAGCCATGATCGAGGTTGGGGATCGTACAGGGTTAGGTTTAGGGCGTGTTAGGGTTCATATTGAGTAGGGCCGGTCAAAACAAATCGACATCAATCAAAAATAAAAACGGATTTCAGCCCCGACACCGTCTATCTTCCATGCACTTGGTCGAGTAAGATAGACCGGTGCCGCGGTTGGGGCTCGTGCCGCGTTCGGGTGAAAGTTAGGGTGATTAGGGATTCAGGTTGGTTGGGGTCGTTTCTTACATTTCTAGACATCGCGGTATTTCAAGATTCGGTTAAAAGTAGTGTCATCAGTCATGGTTCGAAGTTCTTGCCAGGAAGCAACGAAGCCGTCCGCTGCAGACAAGGAGGTACGAGTATGACCCGGAACAAATCGTAAACGACGGCAAGGCCATGCTTTGAACACGCTCTTGTGCTGGCGGTTACAGAGCTTGTGTTATGAACACCTGAAACTCGGAAATAACAGGGGGAAAACAATAACCCCACTGGCAACGTCAACACCGACTATAAGCGCAGCATCGAATCTCAGGAGAAGAAACTGTTTTGGTTTGTGCAACATTGACCGCGGAACTGGCTATAATCCTGGGGCCCCGACCGAGTTTCGTTTGCATTGTCTCGTGTAATAGCCTTGCCCATATCGTTTAGCTCGCAGAATACAGCATTATCGCATCAAGATAAATTACATGCTATTTGACTCTTGACCAATACCGTGACCACAAACCATCTAGATGCCATCGGGATATTTTTGGGGCTATCCGAAGTGGAATATGCAGCGACACAACTACGTTTTCGGTCAAGTGGGGGGATACGGCGGACCAGGGTACTGCACAAATCAAGGAAGAATTGCGGGGGCAAACCTCCACAGCTTGACGTCAAAAGGGGAGGATCCTTTTGCCCCCTTCCGCGCCCGGTGCCATCAACCCCAACAACGTGCCCGAAAACAAAACAAAATGTGTGCGCGCGCTTGGCATAGACTGCGGACGTCTTGCCAAGCGTTATGATTGAACTTGAGGATGGTTGGGCGACGCGCGGGCACCTCCCGCGGGCCCGCTCTCCCTATCGCCCCGTTTGGTTGGAAAACGCGGGTGTACATACACGTATATACCCCCTTCCGAATACTAGCCTGTTTTACAAGCGACCCAAAAAACATCAACTGCGGTCGTAGCAATCTTCTAGAACCTTCCAGAAAGAGCGTGCAAATTTCAAGTAATAGTGGCGCAACCAGTACAACATATATTTTTTTTACGAGAGTTAATGAGAGACGACGACAACAACAACAACAACCACCACATATCATGGAAAACATCCGTAAAAAACACTGGATTTTGTCAGTATACTGATGTTGCGGCAAAGCCGTTGCCTGAAGGCGAAGTCTCCCCCCTCCCCGGCTTGTAGGCGGGGCAGCCAGAGGCGTTTTTTCCTGTGTTTTCTTCGCTTCACTTCCCAGCTATCATGCCCATAATAACATTGATTCTACGCAAAATATAGGACGTCAGGTCTGTCCCGCACTACCCAGGTCAAAGACGGAGCAAAAAGAGCTGTCGATTCCTGGGTGGCTATCTCACCTTCTTGGCCGACCCTCATAGGGTTCGGCCGAAGAAGGCCGGCAAGTCCACGGTGTTGACCAAACCGAAGGGGCGAGGTTAACCAAAGTCTGCGTTTTGCAGATGGACAAAAACTGGTCAAAAACGAAAGTGTATGGATCTTGAGCTTTTTCTACCCGGATCTCCAGGAGGATCCACAAGAAAAAAAACACAAAAAACGTTAGGTCTGAGGTCTGGCACGGTACCATATGATAGCGGGAGGCAAGAGCTTGTCCATCGTGCAAAAACTCCCCGTCTCTGCTTCATTCTCTCGTTTACTCATTTCTTCATTCGTGAGGCTTTCCGTTCATACCGGGAAGGTAGTTTCAGTGAGAGTGGTATGTACCAAAACTTCCATAAATACCCAAGCAAAGTCGTGCCCTGGTATCAAGTATTAATAAGAGTTTCAATAAGCTCGTATATTGTTCAATCCTAAGGGATGTGCGTGCACACACCAAAAAAAGGTACCTGGTATTGGGCTTGTCATGGGAAAAACAGATATTTTGGCCGATCATGCGATCATGCATCCCGGGGTCTGGAGTTGCATACAGGCGTTCACACTCTTCGGGGAAGCATTTTCTAGGCTTTGAACCAATAAGCTCGCAATTATTTTCGCTTCACTCGGGTTTTCTCGCCTAGTACTAGCATGCACAGATAGGGCAAAAAATCGCAATGGGACCGTAATTCGACCACTTAGGCCATTTCTTATACAGTCGAATTTGTCAGTCGAAAACGGCCTTTAGCGACTCAACTTTTTTCCGACAGAGAATTCCGACTGGCGGATTCAGTCGAAAAAATCGACTTTTTTTCGACTGAGGATCCAGTCGAAAAAAAACTCCGTCGAAAAAGTTTTGCACGTGTTTTTGAACCGATCGAATCGCTCATCCCACCATCAAACACACACCCACACGACCACAAAAACCTACACACCCATACCAGGTACCACACTGTTGTATCATACAAGGCGCTGACGCTGGCTTGTCTATCACTACTGTTGCTTCTTGCAGCAAGTCAGCGTGGCGCATTCCTAGTTCCGCTCGCCAGCAGCGTGTATCACACGACGGCAGCAGCGCGCGTTATAGATCCCATGCTGCCAACAACGGCTGCGCCTGATGTATGATAGCTTTGGCGGCTCTCGGCTGAGTGCAACACCACGAACATAGCTTTGGCGGCTTCCGGCTAAGCCCAAAGCCACCAACTCGCTGGGACGACGGTTCGTCGAGCCGTTGTTCGCGGAGAAAGCGCAAAGCACAGAGCTGCCAACCGACTTCGACTGCTGTACAGCAGTACTCCCTCACACCAACCACCTCTAGAAAGAGCACAAAAACTATAAACTCGACTCGACTGACGATAAGAAGAATGTGAGAACAACAACAAGAACAAGGACCAAAATAATCCAGTCCAAAGAAAGTCCAGTCGAAAAGGGCCGTTTTTGACTGTCGGAATCCGACTGTGTAAGAAATGGCCTAAAGAATCCAGTCCAAGAAAAAGTCCAGTCGAAAAGGGCCGTTTTCCACTGTCGGAATCCGACTGTGTAAGAAATGGCCTAAAGAATCCAGTGCGAAAAAAGTCCAGTCGAAAAGGGCCGTTTTCGACTGGCGGAATCCGACTGTGTAAGAAATGGCCTGGGCTTTCTTACACAGTAGAAAAAGGGCTTTTTCGACTGAGAATTCCGACTGGCGGATCCAGTCGAAAAACTCAAGTCGAAAAAGTTTTACCCCTGATTTTTGAACCCATCGCATCGCTCATCTCACCATCAAAGCACACACCCACATGCCCACACACCCATACCAGGTACCACACAGCAGTATCATACAACTGCGCCGACGCTGCCTTTGCTATCACTGCTGTTGCTTCTCGCCGCAAGTAAGCGTGGCTCACTCCTAGCTCCGCTCGCCAGCAGCATGCATCACACGACAGCAGTAGCGCGCGTTATCGATGCCATTTTGCCAACAACGGCTACCCCTGCTGTAGCTTTGGCGGATCTCGGCTGAGTGAAACGCCACGGGCATAGCTTTGGCGGCTTTCGGCTAAGCCCAACGCCACCAACCGCTTGGACGAAGGTTCGGCGCGCGCGAAGCACGCGTTGCTCGCGAAGAAAGCCGCCAGCCGATTTTCGACTGCCATTGTTGTTATTGTTGTTGTTGTTGTTCTCACATTAACCCGCATCCTCAAGTCCGTGGTCACAGGGCAGGCTCCAGTCACTCTGGAGCTGAGGAATACATACAGCAGTACAGCAGTACTCCCTCACACCAACCGCCTCGAGGAAGAGCACAAAAACTATAAAATCGACTCGACTGACGATAAGAGGAGGGACCAGAAAAATCCAGTCGAAAAAAGTCCAGTGGAAAAGGGCCATTTTCGACTGGCGGAATCCGACTGTGTAAGAAATGGCCATATTCGCATAATTGATCTCATAAAAATCGGTTTTGAGCCTAAATCAGGTTGACGTGGCGAGCAAGAACGCTTAAAATGGAGATGAGAAATACTTGAGCAGCACAATTATGGATGGATGAATCAGAGCAATCTATTACAAGTATCTATGTCTTCAGAACTCAGGGTCCCCAGTTTCAAGCGCAATTTCATAAAAAAATGAAATGTGCAACGAAAACGTACAAGTATAGAAGTATAAAAGGAACTCGGGTTGGCATAACTCAAGCATAACCACGGAAAAGAGGGGGGGAAAGTATGAAATGAGGACGAAACAGCAGTGCGTGTTAGGTTCGCATAATGGTCGAAGAATCATGGAATAATGACTCGACTAGCCTGCAGAACCACCTCTTTGACGCTTACACGAACCCGAAAAAAAGTCGCAGAAAAGCCCGATTTCATTTGCGAAACCCTACACTTTTGGCCCACAAACACCCCCAAGAGGGCAGTTTGAGACACCCCCACAAGACCGTAGCGGATAGACCACACGCCCTAGCTGTAACAATCCTGCCAGACAACACCAGAGAGAAGCGTATCTGCTGGTGCTGTCAGAAAGAAAAAGTAAACTGCCAGTATCCTCGTTCCTCGAGCAAATGCGGGTTTCTAAATTTTGAAGGCGGCAAAAACTGGGGACCGCCTTCGAGTTGCTCGACGCGCCCGCAGACCACCAACGCACCCAAGCTACCACAGCTTGAAAAAAAGATCGTGATGCGCCAATTCCTAGCGACAGCAGCTTACGTGCACTGCTGCACCACATCCCATACGATTTCATTCTTGCATTTTTTGGCGGATGTATGATTTGCTAACAACAACAACAACAGCAACAGCAACAGCAACACAACAACAACAACAACAACAACAACAACAACAACAACAACATAGACTACTCCAGCAGCTCGGGCTGGTTCGTGCGGGCGACGCCGTAAAAATAGTCAGCGTTAGAGCGGAGTCTTTGCCGTCACTTTTTTCCTCTCAAGTCACGACGAACTGAAAATATATCGAACTCAGCCAATCACAGCTGGTGACGTGTTTAGAAGTTATCTTAGAAAATCGCCTTAACGCCTGTACTAACTGGAAAGCCTTTTTGGGGACAAATTTACTTGAATTTAGTATGGGAAGGGATTTTGGGGCTCTGCTTGTGTTTGCTCCCTCTGGTAACCCTGTCTCGTAGTTTGGCCACAATTCTCGAGTTAATCGGAGGCGTCGGCATTGGATTTAGACGGGCGGGAATAATGTAAATACGCACAAGCTTGCAAATACACGGCATCTGCTGCTGCATGCCGGGAACCTTGAAACGGCGACCTAGGCTAAGGTAGCCTCGTCTGCTCGCCAACTGCCTAACCACACCAAGGTACCACACGCCCCGAGCTGTCGGACAAAGAACTTGATACCTGGTACCAGGTGTACATTAGTACGGTGCTCTAGTACAGAGGTGGTGTGCGAGAACGACATGACCGCCTTATTGGGGCATGCCGCCTTCTTCTTACTCGTTTATTTCTTCACACACATCTACTCTCCAGCTTCTAGACAAGCCGTGGTCACCGGTGTCGTCCCTTCTCTCCCGCCGTTCTTGCCTTCAATTTTTATCGCGCATAGGGTCCAGCAATCCCACTACTGCAGTTCGTCGATTTTTTATCGATTGTTGCTAACTCACGCTCTCGCGCATTCCGCACGTCAATTTGTGCACAGGACAAAGTCCCCACTAATTTTACGAGTATGTACTCGGGGGGATTCGAACTCACAAAACTGACCTGAGGCAGGCTTGAAGATAACCTGTTACGCCACCGAGGCGACCGGAACTCATACGAAGCTATGAGTGCAATTCCCCAGCCGCGCCATTCGATTATGACCACCATATACGAGGATACCGCCGTACTTAGGTCGCCTTATTGGGAGACCCCTAGTGCTGTAGGCCCACTGCTGTAAGGCCATATATATAGTCTAGAGAAAGGAGTTGTAGGGTGCCATGACAAAACACAACACACACATCAGGAGCAGTGGTGGAAAGAAGACATGATGCGCAACGATGCCGTATCATCTCACTCGAAAACAGACTGGACTTTCAGCATACACTCGGTTTGAGAATACGTCACTGGGAACGGTGCTTGATTTACAGACTCAGGGAAGAGCCGATCCTACGCCACCACCCCACCTCCACCTCCCCTCAGCCACCACCCCACCTCCACCTCCCCTCAGCCACCACCCCACCTCCACTTCCCCTCAGCTACCACCCCACCTCCATCTCTCAGCGGCTAAAGCATCCTAGTTCTAGCACAATCCAGTCTGCGCTTCCCTAAGGGGTTGGTTGATGCGGGAATGCGGAGGTTTTTACTTGAGATTGCTTGAGGCATCAGAGCTCTTCTGTGCCTGATGTGTACGAATGTTTTTTACGGGAAAAATAATGCGAAATATGACGAAATGAGTCGCCCAAATGGGGGAATTCGGGCTTACCTTGCGTACGAGCCGTCCGGAGCAGACGGTCGCGGGAATCCCTCCATTTCGGAAGCTGGCGCCGGCACAGCGTAGGCCACGGGCAGGGCGCCCATATCGCGCCTAGAGCCTGCCTCCGACATGGCAGCCATGTCTCCCCATTCCTTCGCTCGGCTTCTGCGAGAGTCCGGCTGTGCTGGTGGTGGAGTTTTTCGCCTTGGTTGGCTGGACTCGATTGGCCTCTTAAAGCTCGTCATTTTGTTCGCTACTCACTGGTAATATTATGGTTTCCTTTTGGTTTTGCTGGCTCGTCTCCTGTGCTTATCCCGCACAGTTAGCCTAGTCACGCGCTGCTGCTACTGCAGCTGTTGCTGTGGCCGCGTGCTTCGATCTACCAGCAAGGAGAGTAAGTGCCGAACGAAGCACTTGCCCTTGCCTGAGAAATGCGACTGCTGTCAGTCTATATCCGCGGCCGTGGTCAAGGAGAAGGTGGCGAGTGCAGGGCAAACAAGCAAACAAGCTTCACTGGTTTTAGTACTGGTACGAGCGCATTTCCTCATTTCCTCCAAGGAAGAGAGAGAAAATTGAGGAACGGCAAAACAAACACGGGCAAAGAAGAGTAAAAACGTACCGAGAAAATGCTCAGAAAAGACGAAAACCGATATCGTGGGTCATTATCAGTTCGGGGACGCATATTACAATAGAGTAACGCCTCCACATCTTGCAAGGGATGAAATAATCGGAATGAATGAATGAACCGCTGACAGTCCAGTATCTGGTATAATTTGTGTCCATCGAAGATGATGATAAATTATTGGTCATGGGGGCAGTAGTGTGGAACTAGGTTAGCGCATTACGACGTACCAAGGTATACCGCCGTCCCAAGCAATCTGCTGGCATTGTATCACATAGTATCGCAGCCTCTCTCTGAGCAAAAGAGTAGTGTGATGGTCGTTGGAGATGTACCGGTAACTGCCGTGCGGGTACGTGCATGCACGTCGTGTACGTATAAATAACCGCAATGTTATTATACTAACCAAACAGTGGTAGAAAACGGTGTTTGGCATACGTAATTTTGTCAGTTTGGGCGTTTCGGCCGTGAAATGTCGCCGAAGCGCCGAGACAACATGAATTTGAAAAATAATCGAATAATCCACACTCACATTCCTGTTCCGTCAAACAAAAAAAAAAACGCATAAAAAATCCGTGAATTTCAGTAATCTGACTCAACCCATCGACCATTAACCCGGACACGAAACGGAACATAAACCATGCGGCGCAACTGTAAACACGCCGACCCAACCAGCCAACCGACACAAGCAAACCGGCAAGAAACAAGGAACAAGGAACCTGAAACCTGCAAAAGCAACGATGCAACGACGAGCAACTTAGAACAAAGGAACGCACAGCCAGCACAGGCAGGTCAGCAGACACAGCTACTACTACTGCTGTATATAGAGCCGACCCAAGTCGGTGTCACACATAGCAAGCGGTATGTATGCGACGAGCCTCCCGCCGCGTCGCAACCCCCACGCTCGCATCGCCGAGAACTACGCTCCACGATTCTCTCCTTCTGAACTCCCTCTGCTGCCAGCAAACTGGATCCCGTCCTGGAGATCCCCCCCGACCAAAATTTGGGGAGACGTTGGAAACAGCAGCGGCAGTGATCAGCCAGGGACGGCAGCTGCGGTGGGATCAGCGGCGTCGTGCGGTAGAGCTCGACCCAGCACTACTGGGTGAGAGAGAGGGAGCGAGAGAGACATGCCTGAGCTCTACTAACTGACTGCCGTACGTGGTGCAGCTGTAAATAAATGCGGCGTGTTCAGTGCTCAGTCTCGGTTCAGTGTTATACAGCAGTCGTACAGGTATAGCCATCATGTTAGCTGGCACGTAATGCAGACGCGTTGTCAGCACGCTAGCAAGGGCATACATTCGGTACATGATGTTAGCGGTGTGTTCGCCGTCCTTTACTCGTGCTCGTGTGCACGGTGTTATATTCACGCTTTAGAAGTCGGGTAGAAAGACACCAACACTCCTGTAAATGCGTTGATCAGTGTTTTAGACGATGCGGCGGAACCTTGTACCTGTCGACCTGATGGTACCTGGTACGTAAAAGGCAGAAGCGTCAACGAGGGCATGTAATCAATACGGGGTGTTGTCGGTGTGTTCATCCTTCTTACCCGTCCTCTTGCGTACGGTGTTATTATAAGGTACCCGGTACCAGGTACCAGCATGCATTTCTTGGGGAAATTAAATGTGGACGGACACCTGCACCTGTGACCACGACCTAAATACAGCAGTCTCTGCTGCCGTGCAAAGCTCCCCCGAGTTGATGAGCTGTGGACTATTTGAGAGAAATAGAATACTCAACGATGCAATCGAGTCCCATCAGAGTTGACAATACGCCGAGCCGACGTCACAGTGTAGAGAGACCCACCCAAACTTCCTGAGTCCAGTACCATGTACCCAGCCGGTCGCCCCGGTGGTCTAGTGGTTACCCGAGTACTACTATAAATAGCGTTGGTCCTTGAGTTCGATTCTCACCGAGAGCTTGACTGTATTTGCATAAATGCAAAAAAGAGAAAAAGAGATCAATTGTGCTGAGAGCGCCTAGCAGAGTGGGTACAGTCGGGGTCCCGCTATAGTGCGGGTATATGCCAAGCCAAAATACCCGCACTATAGTGGGCACCCGCACTATTAATATATGATTTCGGGCCTGAATAGTGCGGGAAGGCGCACTATTTGGGTTGACGCCTTCCCGCACTATTCGCGAATTTTCTAGAATAAAATACTATATTACAAGTACCAACAACGCAGCTTGCAAAGATGAGTATTGACCCGAAATTCGTCGAACTCACGGCTGACGTCCTTGAAATATTTGTATAAAATACTGTACTGAATGGACAGAGTAAGATGTGGCCTTTGTAGTGGGGTGTAGACGCCAGCGGTCGTTCGTGGGTGAGAGTAAGTGGAACACACAGCGCAGCGGTGAAACCACATCCGTCCATCGTAGAACAGATCACAGCAGAAATCATGACATGCACATAGCGAGAGCATGCTGTGTGCGAAGTTATGTCTCAGCCCGTGCTGTTGCTCCAATCCATTGTACGTTGAATACCCTAGAATGATTATAAATTATTGAGAGGATAGTATTTAGAAGCCAAGCGCTTCACGTAGATAATGAAACACGCCCGCACACACAACCAGGGAACATCTTTGAAAATCAACTTTCATAACAGCTCAGAACTCCCGCCTATACCCACCCGCACATACATGTGAAAAGCAAAGGCGGGAACACTTCAAAAGCAGAGACGACATAAGCAAGGACACTTCTTCTCAGCTTCTTTCACAAAACGTCTCTACAACGCTTACGTGGGGCTGGGTGGGGTGACGCACGAAGAAAGAAAAAAACGGCGAAAATCCGCAATGAAATAACCCACATTCCACACATGTGCTATACTGCAGACACCCCATGCATTCGATTCCAAAAAAAAAAAGAAAAAATAAGAAACTATGCGTCGAGAATTTGTGTGGGTTTGCCCGCACTCAGAGCGGGGTGACGTCAGAATCCGCACTATGGAAGGTCTGAAAAGGGACCAAACCCGCACTATAGAGGGGTGCCCCGAATAGTGCGGCAGCCGCACTATAGAGGAGTCCAAGTTGTGCCAAGCGATTTCACCCGCACTTTAGCGGGCACCCGCACTATATAAACCGCACTATATCGGGACCCCGACTGTAGGTACAGTTCGACGCGAGTCGACGAGGGACGAAAATGCTATAGTATTCTCGTGATAAAAATTAAAGCATGTACCGCAGCGGGGAGGGGGGAGGAGGAGGAGGGCCCGCTATGTGACCCCGAATCTGAGTTGCTACTGGGAGGGAGGGCGAGAGTGGTGCGAGGATTATAAATGGGATGCAAAACAAAACAAAACAAAAAAACAGTACCTGGCATGACAATTGCTACTACTGCCGTATACCTGGCACTTCGCACAAAGCGCCGACAGTCGGCAGACGGCCGCGATTTTGGGAGGAGGAAGAACGGAAAGAAAACGTATACGATACGTGTACGCTGTCAACACCTTGTACACAGTAAAGAGAAGAGGAGAGTTTTGATTCAGCTGTTTGGTCGGACGAGGGTGCCCATCCACTGCACGCTACACAAACAGCAGTTCAATTAGTCGGCCACCCCGAAACCATTTCCTGTCCGAGACACCTGCGCCCACCTACTGTATGCACCTCCTATTCTCTGACCCTCGACGTTCGCTCTCGCCACGGATTCCGCCTCGTTCAACTCGTAGATCGATAAGGTTCGCAAAAGATTCGTCGGCGAGGGAGGCTTGGGGGTCGCTCCGCGACAACTGCACAGGCCGACTTCACGCCTCACAGGTAGGTCATGCCTGACTGGGGGTTGTTGGTATGTGTACTGCTGGCGCGACGTACGGTGTGTAGCTTGGCTGCGCGGCCAGGGGTGTGGCGCATGCTGTCCTACAGCATCAGCAGCAAAAAGCATTTGACATAAGTTGTACATGTCGCCACGCCCAATTGTCAAAGCAACGCTGTACCCAAGTTGTTAAAACGAAGGAAGCAACGCTATACACTTACGTTCGTCACCAGGATCTTACCGGTCAACTCTTTATTCAAGCAGTAAAAATGTTTTCTCTTGGACCAAAGCTCTTTTGTTCTTAGATATATCCTCCGATGGGGGAACATAGAAGCTTAAATACCCTCACCATACTTTCCACGTATTTTCGTTCATGTTGTGTGTCAACTTGACTCAGTTGTGCGGCGCGTGCTACGATAGAGGGGCAACACGATTTGGCCACAATATTTTCTGAACGGCGTGGCTCCTTGACCTAAAACGTCGGTATTTTTTTCTCACTCTAAGGTTTGGTACACCCACACCATGGAATTGCTCATCGGGTTGGACTTTTGTTTTTATCTAAATAACTTTTTGCCGCAGAAGACACATAACAGCGCACCTCAACAGGCCAGGAGCCTCAGAAAGAACATGGTGCACACATCTGCCGTGGTATGTGTCGAATTCGCAATCCAATCCAGTCCTAGCGGGCGTATCCTTGGGTTTCCGTGGCAATGAGAGCACGAGCTGTCCCTGCCGGCGGTCACTGCTACTACCACAGCAGCACAAGCTGCCGTGGTAAACGGATGCGTGGGTATGTCGACCCGACTTGGTCCCTGGGGATCAGGTGCGGTGGAGATAGCTACGCGGAAAGTAATCCCTTCGGGTAGTGTGGGACTTGCGCAAGTTCGCCCTCTAACAAGAGCCCCGGCTATGAGAAGACAGCCTTCCGCCGAACTTGGCGCAGCTACGGTCCACCCCATTCGGGCGTTGATCTTCGATACCTTATTCAAGTGCGTAACGTTTTCTGTCTTTGTAAGTTAGCCTTCAAATGAGCCTTGTCTTTCAATCATGCCGCACAAAGGCCATCTTGTCTCGTGCACACAGGTCACTCGCTTCCTACGCTCTTCGTCAAGGATGAAGGGCGGGTAACTCCTATGCTTGTGCTTTTTCTGTCGTTCGGTCCAGTCGGCCGCTGTCTAATATGTCGGCCCCTGTTTGATGTGGTCTCGTGACCACGTCCCTTCGTCCACCCGGTGGGCGAAGACACGACTCCGATTGCCACCTCACACAACTTCGTCCGCATAGCTGATCTCTAGCTGTTGAGGATAGCAGAGGCACACCCTGCCGCCAACGGCGGCAAGCCCTTGGTTGCTACTCGTAGGAGGGAAGTGCCGGGACACACTAGGCTGTGCGAGCTATGCTGCGAAGCTGCTCCGCTTCCTACCGAGTACGCTGTGCAAGTAGAACGGAAGTACCCGGCGGACAAAGCATGCACAGCCAATATCTAGGTACCTGATGACGGCCAAGTAGAAGCGCCTATCGACGGCGGCAAGCCCTCGGCTGGTCGGTAGGCGGTACCGAGGCGTGCTAGAATGCGCAAATTCTAGCTCGAAAAAACTGCAAAACAATAGCTGCTACGTACTCGCACGAGTAAAGAAGGGAAGCACTCGATAGACGACGAGTGCAGGCCCAAGATCCTAACTCACCAAGCACATAATGCTGTTGACATGCTTCCGGAGGAGATATAGCACGGCGGTGGGGATCGACGTTGTACACGACGGTACCACCAAAGTGAGCCTGTTTATGACCCTCGGTACACTAAAACGGCCTTCCACCCAATAATAATAGCAGTACCTGGGTATATGTTTTGATATTTCGCCGCATGAAACGCAACGATTTTCCAGCGTGGCACTGGCGCAAACATCGAGCGGCGTAACTTGTATCGTATGGTGCTTACTTGATCAATGTTACATTTCGGATGGATCTGGGCGATGTATGCACACGATCTCCGATTCCTGATCGTCACATACATTTTGTAGTGCATTTCCGTTCGAAAGCAGGATCGGAGAGATAATCGGTCTGCCTCGCGTTTAGGCACGAAACGTTTCCCTCTGCCCGGCCGAAGAAGTGGCTCTTATCAATTTTGAGGTCGTGCGAACGTGGAAGCTTGAACTGAACCGGTACTTCTGCGTACAATGGTACGTGTCCCTACATAGAGCCGGTATGTGCCAGCCGGAAATATCGACACTATAGAGGCGACCGGTAGTGTAACCCGTACGCTGCCACTACTGACTGTTGGCTCCAATCTGTGGCGATGATTTCACAGGCACTAAAGCGGGCAACCGGCACTGATTAACTGGCACTATAGAGGGATCTCTACCATACCAAATCCAAAGTGCGGACCACAACTGGCCGGCACATTCCACGCAGATCCATGCGACCAGATACCGCCATTTTTCGCTCTGTCATTTTATAACGTACCCACGTTCGTTTCATTTTTTCTTTCTTTCCGTGTATTTATCTCCAGCAGTTTGTCTGGACTTTCCGTTCGGCGTTTCAAGACAGAAAACAATTCAGTACACATACCCAGTGTGCTTAGCCCCTTTTTACGGTACAGGGAAAGTCCGCCACAACAAGTACCTTCTCTCCGCAGCGCCCGCTGTCTACAGCACTCCTGCGTCGGGTCACCGCCACAAACGGTAAGGTACATCGGCTTCTAGCGTCTCAGGTTGGCTTTCAACCGTTGTATGGCACGGTGTTCGCTGTTTCTAGCGTGCAGAACATCGATGGATGCGCGCGTCAACATCATCTGAAGCGTGTCGGAGCCCTTTTCCTCCCTTCTAGGGCCTCCCCGCGGATATGATACGTCCGCGAACCCACGGAACAACTCGAGCCACTTGACTATATATATATATGCATGCGCAGCATACATCACAAAGTGCGTGATTAAATAGCAACACACACTACACGTGGGCGCACCCCCTTGGAAATGTGGTTGGCATGTAATCCCGGGGGTGTCGCAAGTTGAAGCTGGGGAGCAGGCGTCCGTCTCTACGTATGAGCTATTATACCTGGTACGCTGAGTATGCCGTATGAGATTCGACGGTGCGCACTTGATTTTTGCATAAAATTGACTTTTGGTCGTGATTTGATCTCCTGCTGAGCACCACACACAAAAAAAAAACGCGACTGTCACCGTAGCAAGAGCGTCGAGCGCAGCTGCTTTTGTACCGTTGCTGTTGTACTGCGTACGTACAACACACTGCTGAGCACGATTGCTTTTGTGGTTGCGCGGCTGAGATGCTAACTGGGGAACACTTTTTCCACCGCCAATGTGCTCCTGGGACGTGGTCCACACATGTGCACATACAGAAGCACACCCATAAACGCACAGAAGTTCCGTTTGTGGCCGCCACAAAGGGAAGGGCTGTCGTACCGGGACTGCCACAACAATCGAGCATGAAAAGCGGTGTGGTACAGCATCAGCGTATCAAAGCGAAAGCAAAGATCAGCAAATCTGGGTTTCCATAGCCTTGTGCGGCTCAGCGAGGTGGAACGCAACCCCTCGAAAAAGAGCCAGCTCACGCGGTTGCAAACGTCGAGAAAACGGGTTACGGGGCACGGCCGTGAAGAAGACGCACGACGTAGTGTACCGACAGCCCCACTGCGTGCTCCGCAACCGAAAGCGCAAGAAATGATCCTTGGCCGCCGGAGCAAATAATACATATGTGCAAAAAAAATTCAAGTATTATATATGCATGTATACATGCTCAGGGCCCCCTCCATGGAGGGACGGAGGAGGGGCCAACCGCAGCACAGTCGTCGCCCTTCAGCGATCGGCCGCGCCGAGTACCTTGGACCTGCCGTCTACTTAGTACGGTGACCGTAACAAGCCAGGCGCATCCAGACGGGCCAACCATATTGCTTCTTCTGACGCCCGACATTAATCCATTGGTTGCGTGTTGTTGCTCCGTTGGGCGAATGGAATTTCTACTAGTTGACGAGGTTGACGTTGGTGGGCGTATCAGTCGGTGTTCTGCACGCCATTAAAAGGTGAACCTCCGCCATATAACATTGAAAGCCAATGTGAGAGGCTAGAAGCTGCTGTGCCGTGGCGTTTGTGGTCCTATCCTGGAACAGGAATGCTTTGGCCAATGATCGCGGCCCATTGGGGTCTGTCGGGTTTTCAATTCTCAACTTGTGACGTTATCAGACACCGTGCTTCTACAGTTGTGACGGTATTCCCTTCCACCGGAAAATCGTGCCAACCCCCCCTCGGTATACCGTTTTTTGGCTAATGCTCGATATTAGCACCAAAAATAACAATTTAGCACATTACGTCGTAATTACAACGATAATGACAATACTGCATGTAGAAAGTGGTCACTACGTTTACGCAGTCGCCCTCTTATTCTGTCGTTGGTGCTTGAGAACGGCAGACCCACAACATTTCGGACAGAAGCATCGACTCGGGACTTATCCCGCGACATCTTCTAGATGGAACCGTACCTCCGCCAGTAGGAACCCGCGCCTCCAGCCTCGACTACTTTCCAAAGAGCGAGCGCCCCGCCACGGTGCCCCCAATCCGCATGGGGCACCAATTCAGGTGAATCCTTTGTTTTGTCCGGAATGGCATTTGGGCGGATTGGTTGATGGGTGGATTGGTTGATGGGTGGATTGGTTGATTGATGGATTGATTGACTGATAGGTTGTTTGATTGATGGGTTGATTGATGCGTTGATTGCTTGGTTGGTTGCTTGATTGATTGATTGATTGATTGATTGATTGATTGACTGGTTGGTTGGTTGTCGTTGTGGCTGTTGTCACGACAGTGCTGTGGTGTCGATATTTTTGTCGTTGTTTTCCCGTGTAGGTGTTTAGTCATATGAGCCTCATCACCAGAATGTGGTCCGTGGTCGTAAGAGGGGCTCAAAACCCATGAGAAGTTCCGCGCAGCAGCATATAACAACTATAAAACATGTTTTATCAGAACGGGTAGAATTGTCTTCTTCCGTAGCGGAAAGTGCGAGAGCGTGGTGATAAATACAAAATTCCAACTAGCGTTTGTCCTGCCGGTAAAAAATCGGGTCTTCCAGGCGAAATTGATAAGGTGTGTTTCTGGTATGCTGTGCTAAAGGGGCTCGTTACAACCACCACGCCTGTTGCTCCCTGGTGCGTTGTTCTCGACCCCCCGCGATCCTCTTCTAGACTGCTTCGGGAGGTCCCCCCGGAGCGGCTGGAAGAGTATAAGAGAGGCGCCGTCCTCCGAGATGGGCCGGTTCGAATCGTAAGGTGGGTAGGTGTATGGGTCGGGTCCGTTCCGGTCGGGTCGGGTAGGGTTGGTTTTGGGTGTGGGTCGGGTCGGGTCGGGTGGGTGGGTGGGTGGGTGGGTGGGTGGGCGGGTGAGCAGGTGCGTAGCGATGCGCAAGCTGGGACTAACCATGTTATAGCAGAGCATTCATATCTGACATCCCTCGCATAGCGATGTCACCGACGTCAATATGCGACGGTTAAACGAGCGGTGGCTGTTCTGGCCGGAAGAGCTTCGGCGCCAAGCCCCCGTACCAATGTCCCAGGAAACCCCCGCATCATTCGCCATCGCCGCCAATCCCCGCTCCTACAATGTTCGGGAAGGCCCGTTCCTCGTAGGGGTTCCAGAGGATGGCGGTAGGTGCCCCAACACGGTTTCTCTATTTGCCTTGCCACTGGTACCCACCGGCAACGTACACCTCGGTGCCAAAACACCAGCCATAGCATGGCTGCGGATAATTTGATATAGTGCGCTCTCCCTCCCCTCCCCCCCCTGCCCCCTCCCCCCCCTCCGCTCGTGGTCTTCCTCCCATCTCCCTGCTGGTTCCGTGCTGCACGGAAGACACACCTCGAAAGACAGGACGTACATGAAGAAGAGCGCGCTCCGTAACCCTCGGGGAATATCACGCAACGTTCTAGGTGGCTTCTGTACGTCCTGAGGGATTTGGCACCAACACGACAACCCACAACCCCCGACTCTAGGCGGCTTCCGCACGTCCCGAGTGATCAACGCCCGCTACACCACGTCCTCGCCATAGAAAAGTCCAACGTTTCCTAGTTTTGCCCTCGACGGGATGCGTTTCGACGGTGTAGCCCGTGGGTTTGCTTTCAACGGTGGCGAAGGCCGCGGTACGGGGAATCGTGTTTAGGTGATACTCTTTCCCGCCGTGCAAATCACTTGCTTGAGTGGCTTTGCATGCTACCCTGTAAAATGTTTGCTGTCTTACTAGTTGGATGTTCTGTTTGTCGGCATATCTCGATATGCACCGCCGTGGATTTTCTTGTTTTCGCCGCGTCGAAGCAATAGTGAAACCCCTTTGGGACTTCAGCAGGGGACAAAAAAAAGTCGAAAAATCTACCGAATAGATTACGGCATCAGTCGCGTGCAAAGCTACCCGGGCAGCAACGGTAGGGTATCATGAACGGTCTATCCGAACGCCAACGCAAGGGGTTGCACAGCACGTGCGCGGAATCATACAACTTAAACGGCGCGCTCACACCGCAAAAAAAAAACGTTGATTGGGCCACACGTGTATTTTTGTTGTTGGTGTTATTACTCTGCATGGACCCCAAGGAGGTAACATTCAATATTGAGTGAGACACAGTGTCATTCGTGCGAGTGGCCCAGCCTCGATCTTGAAAACGGAACACTCCCCCCCCTATAGTGATCTTGGTCTCATGGCTAGCTTGGAGTCAAAGGTCGGTCGGGAACGTTTGCTTAGTCTTGTCCTAGGAGGTAATTTTCGTTTGTGTTGGGTGCTTGCCTGTCGGGTTCTGCTCGTTGCCTCTACCTTGTTACCCTGCCCCGTTCACGTGTATTTCAGGGCGCCTTCCTAGATCGGGATGATGGGGCGCTGGGTATCGATGCAGTGTGATAAAACGTGCTAGAGCTGTAGTTCACCCGTAGTCTTGACCCTTTTTATCTCCGAAAGAAAGGTTCAAATTAGTTCCGACTACTGTGTCCCCCAAAAGTGGGAGGAGTCGCAAAGGGGGTCAACTTGGTTTTTGGGGCTGCCGTCGTCGACCTTCTTGCAGTTTTTTGTGTCCATGCACTGTTGTCCGTGCGCAAAGGACGACGGTGTACTGAAAATCCAACGGCCGCCGAATACTGATAAATACCGTACGCTGCTAGCCCTGGCGTTCCTAACCGAGTGCGTGCCGCGACGAAATTACATAGAGCTCGAGATAGGAACAAAAACGTTTCGTCGTTCGGACGTTAGGTGTTGATTTCGTTTGCGCGTAGAGGTAGGATTTCCGCACGGCGCGCATTACGCTGCCGTAATAAGTCCTGAATTACACTTTAGGGGCTCTAAGCGGACCCGCCCTCTTCTTCGGTCGGGCTGTTAGTGTTAATGATCCTTACATGTAGTAGTTGTTGTTTCCGCGCGACGAGCGTTGTGAGCTGCGGGAGCAAATCCCGACTTCATAACGATGTACATATCACAGCTCTCTCTCAGCCGATCGGTCCACTAGTCCCCCGCCGTGTTCTTACTCGTAGACGCTACTAGTGCCACAAGCGCTGTAAAAACGACGTGTCTTGTGCTATTCGTTTTCGAACATGATGCCATTGACTGCTGTGCTTTCTGATCGGCTGCCATAGAGGGGAAGCTACGAGGGCTCGGGCGTGAACAAGGTAGAGGTCCTTCAATAGAGCTGGTTGAATAGTGCCGGTTGCCCAGTAGAGTGCCTGTGAATCGCTTAACATAGGTAGCAACAACCAGTAGTAGTCCGTATGAGGAGTAGACAGTGCCGGTTGACGCTGTAGTGCCGGTGCTTCCCTCTATAGTGCACATGCCGGCACTATATAGAAAGCACTGCTGTATGTGGTGTACGTGTCGTAGAGTAAAACGATTAAGGGATCAATGGCTATGCAAACCTCATCGGATGGAGATAGGGGCAGTGATGGTACGACAAGAGCGCCATCAGGCAAACGCAGGGGTCTGGGTTTGAGACTATCCCAGCAGCTTGGGGGCGCAAACAGTTATGTGTGTGGTATTTGCATACATAATGCAAGGGGAACGAACTAGCAAGCCTTTTCGTTTATGATGCAAGCAGGTACGTAGAAATGTGGAGGGGTTACTTTTATTTGTTGTTAATCTTTACGTTTACTCTCCAGCTCAACCCGTAAGAGGTTCTACCCTCTCAACGACCTCCTGGACAAGCCGCGGTCACAGGTGTCTTCCGTTCTCCCCCCCGGTACGTGCCATCATTTTTTCGCGCATATGGTTCAACGTTCCCACTTTTCAGCTTTTTCACGCTCGTCGATTTTTACCGACTTTTGCTAACTCAGTTGTTGTTCTCACATTAACTCGCATAATCAAGTTCGTGGTCACAGGACAGACTCCAGTCACTCTGGAGCTGAGGAATACCCCAGGGAAAAAACGCGAACAAACCAAAGGTGGTTCACACATATATCACAGCTGACGCGAATCATACCTCCGCCAGAAACTTGAAAAAAGTGAAATCGGGAGTCAGCCTACGATGTGCCAGGTCCACACCGGTGCATACGTCATTATACATGCATGTGAGCAGTAGTTAACTGCATGGCGAATCGTAGCTACTATCATCCCAACAATTTTAACTTCGGGTCTGCGGTAGGGTGGCAATAGACCCAGTCCCGGAATGCCCGTCAACGTATCGACTCGAGGGGGAATGTCGAAACTGCGAGTGGACTATCCGACGTTCGAATCAATAAATAGTCGATTCAATGTAACGTTACAGCTAGTTGTTCGATGATTGGTACTGCATATCCAATGGTCTCCTATCACATCGATGAAGAAGTGCAGTCGATTGTTACTATAGATCTATGTTGCGCTTGTTTTTTTTCAGGTGTACCCCGATGTAGCCAGACCAAAAAGTCAAGAAGGCATGTTCCTAGGCGAGGCTACTCTTGAGGTCTTTTCTCGCGCAAAAATAATCGACCATGCCTGTGGAAAGCGAAGATCCTTCTAAGCAAAATCCCTAGACAATTTTACAAACTACTTTTTTATTGAAATTGCAGGACCATTTTTGAGTTCATTTTTTTGGCGAACTTCCTCGATGATTTCTAAATCCATTGTTTGTTGCAGCTCGAGAGATTCTGGATTATTAGTTTTCGAATGCCGGCGCGTTTTACGGCGGTGCCCAAGGAAGAACCTGCGAAAGCAGAGGCACGCCGCGCAACGAAATACAAAACCCGCCAGGGGGCGCGCCGTGAGTTTAACCCAAATAATAACTACGAAACCCCGCCCCAAGCGAAAACTTGATACGTTATCAGGCTAACCCGAAAAACCCATGCCCCGTTCCTTCCCTTGCGGGGCTATAACAAAACTCTCACAGCCAACAATCGTCCCGACTTGTTGCGCCCTTATTCCCCCCTCCTCTTGAGCGACAGGGTGGGCGGGCGGGAAAGTCGATCGAATCGAGTTGACGCGCTGTCCTGATCTGCTGCGCTGCTGTAACCAATATACTCCGTCCCCAGCCTCGCAGCCACTGGAGGGTCAACTCTCCCTCTCTCTCTGTGTTCCTGCTCCGCCGCTCGTGTGGGAGCCCCGATCTCGTCTGCCACTTGGGCGAGTCTGGGGCAGACACAACGGCGTCGGCCTAATTCGAATTTGTATTCTAGTTTGGCCGTTATCCTTCTACCATTATTCGAATCCCAACCACGCCTCCACAAACTCCGCATTCCGTGCGTAAAGCTACATTTTGTTGCAGCTCGAGAGATTCTGGATTATTAGTTTTCGAATGCCGGCGCGTTTTACGGCGGTGCCCAAGGAAGAACCTGCGAAAGCAGAGGCACGCCGCGCAACGAAATACAAAACCCGCCAAGGGGCGCGCCGTGAGTTTAACCCAAATAATAACTACGAACCCCCCCTCCAAGCGAAAACTTGATACGTTATCAGGCTAACCCGAAAAACCCATGCCCCGTTCCTTCCCTTGCGGGGCTATAACAAAACTCTCACAGCCAACAATCGTCCCGACTTGTTGCGCCCTTATTCCCCCCTCCTCTTGAGCGACAGGGTGGGCGGGCGGGAAAGTCGATCGAATCGAGTTGACGCGCTGTCCTGATCTGCTGCGCTGCTGTAACCAATATACTCCGTCCCCAGCCTCGCAGCCACTGGAGGGTCAACTCTCCCTCTCTCTCTGTGTTCCTGCTCCGCCGCTCGTGTGGGAGCCCCGATCTCGTCTGCCACTTGGGCGAGTCTGGGGCAGAAACAACGGCGTCGGCCTAATTCGAATTTGTATTCTAGTTTGGCCGTTATCCTACTACCATTATTCGAATCCCAACCACGCCTCCACAAACTCCGCATTCCGTGCGTAAAGCTACATTTTGTTGCAGCTCGAGAGATTCTGGATTATTAGTGTTCGAATGCCGGCGCGTTTTACGGCGGTGCCCAAGGAAGAACCTGCGAAAGCAGAGGCACGCCGCGCAACGAAATACAAAACCCGCCAGGGGGCGCGCCGTGAGTCTAACCCAAATAATAACTACGAAACCCCGCCCCAAGCGAAAACTTGATACGTTATCAGGCTAACCCGAAAAACCCATGCCCCGTTCCTTCCCTTGCGGGGCTATAACAAAACTCTCACAGCCAACAATCGTCCCGACTTGTTGCGCCCTTATTCCCCCCTCCTCTTGAGCGACAGGGTGGGCGGGCGGGAAAGTCGATCGAATCGAGTTGACGCGCTGTCCTGATCTGCTGCGCTGCTGTAACCAATATACTCCGTCCCCAGCCTCGCAGCCACTGGAGGGTCAACTCTCCCTCTCTCTCTGTGTTCCTGCTCCGCCGCTCGTGTGGGAGCCCCGATCTCGTCTGCCACTTGGGCGAGTCTGGGGCAGACACAACGGCGTCGGCCTAATTCGAATTTGTATTCTAGTTTGGCCGTTATCCTTCTACCATTATTCGAATCCCAACCACGCCTCGACAAACTCCGCATTCCTGCGTAAAGCTACATTTTGTTGCAGCTCAAGAGATTCTGGATTATTAGTGTTCGAATGCCGGCGCGTTTTACGGCGGTGCCCAAGGAAAAACCTGCGAAAGCAGAGGCACGCCGCGCAACGAAACACAAAACCCGCCGGGGGGCGCGCCGTGAGTTTCACCCAAATAATAACTACGACCCCCCCCCCCAAGCGAAAACTTGATACGTTATCAGGCTAACCCGAAAAACCCATGCCCCGTTCCTTCCCTTGCGGGGCTATAACAAAACTCTCACACCATATGGGCAGCCTGGAAACGACGACCCCTACTTCGCTAGGGCCGCAGATACCGACTCGGCGCCTTCCCCAGCCGCCCGTGCGTAAGTCATGAACGCACGGGACTTCCATCTGCCTGCGCGTTGTATCTGCAGCTCCGAGATCCCTTGCGCGGCCAACTGGGTTGCCCCCCCGATCCTTCCTGAGTGCAACGCATACTGGGCTGGATCTCGACCGCTACTTCCAACCATCAGCCTCAACGCTGCTACCGCTTCCGTACGGGTAAAAACATTCCAACCCGAAGGCGTGCGCCTGACGGTGAGCGGGGCCTCCCCTGGGAGTTGGGGGTGTACGTTTAGAAGCTCCAGCAGGGCTTCGAAGGCTCCTGTCGGGCTTCCTGCGTCCAACGCCGCCCCCGCGACCCTTGTTCGGGTGATCGTGTACCCCTCGCGCTTCTGGTCGCTTTTCGACGCCCGAAACCGCACCTGCACTGCATTCGCGCGCCCGCGATTCTCAAACGAGAGTCACTCTTCTCCGGAGAGAAAGGTTAGGGAATTTCGTGTCAAACAGAACTCGGGGTGACCTTTTCCGTCCGCGTACGCCCACAACTCCGACGCTCTACACAGCAATAAATAGGACAACGTCGGACCCAGCCACATGACAACCCCTTCGTCAACGGTAGTTGTCACTACTCGCCGCCCTTGCGACCAAATCGACCAAGTCAAAGGTAACCGGACGGTCGATTTCTTCGGTGTCATGCCGTGCGCCCTGTCAATCATTTTCCTACGGCTACGATCATACAGTGCGAGGTGGGCAGTTCCCATCCTGTATACATCTTGTGGTAGTATTTGATCGCGGCCAAATACCCCCTGACAGTCGACTGCTGATTGTTATGCACGAAACACCGGGACGCCATGATTTGCAACACTTCTTCTAGAACCTGATCGGTGCCCCCGAGTTCGTGCAGCCAGGGCCCCTTCCCCTGCAACCTCCTTTCCTCCACCCAGATCTTCCACTTCCCCGAGTAGTTTTTCTGCGTACTTTCCGCCACGGATCCCCACGCCAGGGTCTCCACCAACCGTACTACCTCTTGCTTGTCGCCTGCTTCTGCTCGTGCAGCACGAGGGGGAAACGAGTGGGTGGGATTTTACGGGGGAGGGGGTCCCGAGGCGTGTCACCGCGGAGGTGGGTCACGCGCCGTCCGTGCCGTTTGCATGAGGTTCCATAACAGTTCGTCGTGACTAGTGTCGACGCATTCTGATCCAAGCACGACGTTAAAAATCTCTACCCCGTGCTTTGCGTTCGCTCGCTTCGACCGATCGTCCGAGTGTGTGAGTTCCTTAACTTTTCTGCCTACCATGTTGCGGGGCCACCGCGATATACCATCTGCCAGAGTGTTTTGGACGCCGGGGATATGCCTAGCGAGGTGGCTCCACCGCCCCTTGATTTCAAGGCGGCTGAGCATTCGCATGAGTAGGCCCGCGCGCTTCTCCCTAGCCCCGCCGCACCGAGAGACCCACGACACTGCCGCCGTGTTGTCGCCGCGCATCGGAACCGGGTCCCCGTCGCGCTCGGGCGTGTCCCCTACTAATTCGAGCATCACCCAGGCCGTCACGACCATCCCGAGCAAGTCGACGAGGTTGATCGTGATCGTACAGGTTTCGTTGAGCTCGGCTTTTCGTTTAAGTTCGGCTGTCAGTTCTGTGGGTAAATCATAACGCCAGTAAACCTTTTTCTCCACGCAGTACCCCCCGACCGCTTCAAAACTGGCGTCCGATGAGTAATGCCTTTTAGGGGGACGTTTCATGGTCGAGTAACAAGGCGTGCTGAGAGCTTCTCCGACTTGTAGGAGCTCGTGCTCTATCGCCCACCTCCAGAAATGAAGGTCTGCGTGAAACTCTCTACACAGGGTCACAATACCGTTCTGACGCTTTTGGTCCTGCGAGTCATGGAGGCCCGTCAGGCGTAAGAGTCTCCATACGAAATATCTGCCTGCTCTGACTACGTACTTGAGGTTCCATACTTTCCCGCGATGCCAAGGACTTCTTTGACTGTCGCGCACCTGCTGCTCGAGGGGCACTGGTCGAGCAACAGTCTCCTAATCGCCCCGGTTTCTCGCGCAAGTAGGAATTACGTAGGGTATGCGAGTTTACAGTGAAACCTAGCGCGTCCATCTTGGTGTCCCAGTCCGTGCTCTTTTTTGGCGCGAGGATCGGAGTTGCTCCGTCTTCGTCTCGTCCGAGCAGGCGCACGTGGTTGGACGCTAATGAGGCGGACGCTGTAAGGGCAGTCGTGTCGTCGGCTGAATGCTGTACCCTAACTAAGAGGTAATCGTCTACGTACACCGTGACGAAAAACGGGTCTAACTTTCCCCCCCCCGGGTGCGCTCTGATTTTGGCGTCCGTCGGCACCCGGGTTGGCTCTCCTTCTTCCCAACGGTCTACGATCTTGATGTGCGACATCATCTCACGTCCTTCGCTAAGTAGCTGAGCTGACTCTACCGACATGTGACCATGCGAGTGCTCGGCTGCCGAGGCCATGACCCCCCCAGAAACCCGGGGACCCGGACCACCCGAACGTCAGCCGAAAATCGATCTCGACCAGGTCCCCGATCGTGTAGCAGAAATTGTGGGCTTGGTCCGGGTCGACTCTAACATTCCGAAACGCATCTGATACGTCTGCCTTGCTCATCAGTATGCGCTCTACAGGGTATTTTAGGCGTAGGGTCACGATTTCTGTGAGGAACTTTGGAAGGGCTGTCGCGCACAGACACTGGGGAACGGAGTCTGGATCCGTGTCTCTGTTCAGGCCCCCCTTTTTGTTCCGGTGCCGCACCTCGAAGGAAAGGTCGTTAACAATCCTGACCTTGTGAGTGACTACAGCCCCGAGGGGCGACACCCTCAGGTTAGAGATTTGTCTCGCGAACGATTTACGTATGACCAGGCACTTATCGCGTCGAACATCTTCGCTGAGCTTATCCCATATGGCCGGGAGATGTTCGAGGGCACTGCGGTGGTTACCGTATTGCAAGGCGTGGTTTAACTCTGTACTGGTTACTGCTGCGCACACGGGGACCCCCTCCGTGACGATCGTGATAAGTTCGGCAACGTCTTTGAAACCTTTTATGTTTCCGAAATACTTCTGAATCTGGGCTGGGTCTGTCGGGGGGGCGACCAAGCCGCCTCCCACTAAACGGGCGACTGCCCCTACGATACTCGGGTGTCGCCCTACTGCGGCCTGTCGCATCAAGGCCGTGCAAATGTCGGCTAGCCGATGCAAGATGTCTTCTCTAGTCTGAACGTCGAGGTTGTCTTTTTCGAGGTTAGCCTTTTCTGCATGCCACTGCTGTACTATCTGTGCATTCGGAGGTCGACCGCGCCACCCTCCATCAGGAAGCCGCGCGCGCGCTGACCCTCTACCCCTCCGCGGATCGGCCCGAACCAACGGCTCCGACGGCCCCGATTTCCGGTCCTGCGGTACGCGTGTGATCGAAAGGGGCCGTGGGTGTAAATCATGCCCCTACCTACCAAGAGGGGGAAAACGAACACGGATCGAGCTAAAACGGACGGTGAGTGACTCGATATTGTCCGACCAACTGTGTACCCCGGCTGTGCTGTCTGCTGAGTCGGAAACACGAAAAGCAAACGGGGTTGAACGGCCCCCCCCTGGGACGGGCCTCCGATGCCGTCGCCAGCTGGCGACGTAGGTGGGAGTGGGGTAACTATCTGTGTCTGACCCTTTGCCCCTGCTGCTGTACGAGCCTTCCACCGGAGTCGTTACTTTTGACTCACAACGGAAACGGGTGTCTGGCCCCAGGCTCCTGCTGGTGCGATATTGTGTTCGTGTCCGGAGTACGGGGGACTGCCCCGACGTACGACTCCGAACGGGGTACTCTGGCCCGCTACTCACACTCGCCTGCTGTCCTGAACCTTCGGCACCTCGGCGCTGTACCGCAAGGCCCGAAGTGGGGTATCTGGCCCTCTGTTCAGCTTGACGGTCGAGTTGTCACTTAATTGATGAGATCGAGCTGTACCGTTGGTTCGTTTCGTTTCGTTTCGTTTCTGTCTGTCTTTCTGTGTGTCTGTCTACCTGTCTTCCGTCTGTCTGTCTGTATGCCTATCCATGTGGCTGCATGTCTGTCTGTGCTGCTGTCTGGTATATGAGGGCTGTCTACTGTCTACCCATCTATCTGTGCCTGTGTGTGTCGGCGTGTTATTCAGCGTCTACCGCCCTCTCTGCTGCTCGGTGCCTGCGACCTACTGTCAATTGCTGCGGATCCTGCGGGGAACTGACTCACCGTGAAACAGGTCCGGCGAAACCGATCCCGGAGTAGGAGCCCTGTGAAGTCCGACAGACCTGGTGAGGTCGGCGAAACCCTGGTCGGCCGCGCCTGCTCCCTCCCTCCCCGTGGTCGGTCCTGCCTGGCGGCAGAGCCCGTATTGTCAGTTGCTGGTGCCGCCGCTGCCCCGACCTGCCCCGGCGCCCGCGGAAGCTCCGCCCCGGCCGGTGGCCGCGTGGCTCCGGCTGAAACGGACGAGGGACGTAGACGGCGTGCTCCCGCCCGTGGCTCCCGCGCCGCCCCCGGCGGTGGTCGCCTGCTGCTGGCGCTGGGGCAGCGACGGGGGCGGTGAGGGCGTGGCCTGCGGGGGAGCCTGGGCCGCCTGGCCGACCGCAGGGGCCACCTGGTCGTGGGCGTACCTGCAGGCGGACCGGGGGCAGGTGTCGCCGCGCCAGGCGTACTTGCACACGCCCGCCGGGGTCTCCCATTTCACCAAGCGGCGCGGTTGCCCTCCGTGGGTGTCGTCCGCCCTTGTCCGGAGTTGGCCTTGGACCCCCCTGGCTTCTCTGCGGCCTTGCGTTTGCCGGCCCCTGTGCCGGCCGTCTTCGTGGCTGTGGATTTCCAGTGCTGCGCGCGCTCCGCGAGGCTGTCCGCGGAGCCGTCCACCAGCTAGGCTTTGAGCCTCGTAAAACTTGGGTGGGCCGCGGGGGGGCCGGAGCCGGCGGGTGGGGGCATGTGGGGGTGTTCGGTCCACAGGGCGCCGGCTTCCTTGGCGAGCTCGTGCATGTGTACGTCGAGCCCCGCACTGATGGCTGGCAGGAGGGCCGCGCGAACCTGGGTAAGGTACGGATGTATAGCCAAGTAGTGGTACTGCAAGTAGGCCTGTAACTGCGTCAGTACCGCGTCCAGCTCCTGCTTGAGCAAAGTAACGCGAGTCTTGCATATAGCAGGTGCGCTCCCCATGCCGTACTCCAGCACGGCCCCGAAGGCGGCGAGGAAAGTGCGGAAGTGCACGTCAGCAGGCAAGGCGACGGGAGTTTCCCCCACTGGGGCCGGTGGGAAAAAATCTTGTACAGCGAGTTCCGCCAAGTGCTGGAGCTGTTTTGTAGAGGCTGGGCTGACGCTCGCTACCTCCTTCAGGATAAAACCCAAGATGTCTGGGGTGAGCGGCTCGGCGACGCTGAAACTCCCGCGGGAAATAAAATACTTCGTGCCCGCCATCGAGCGCCACACCTCGGCCGCGAGCCGAGCGTTGGCCTTGATCGCGGCCGTGACCGCTGCCAGCTGGGTTTGCTCGGGCAACCCCTGGAGTGGCTGGGCACCCAGAACCCCCGGAGGCCAAGAGAGGGGCTGGGCCGCCGCCAGGGGGGGGGGGGGCGGGTAGGGGCCCCATCGGGATCTGTAGCTGGCCTGCCTGCTGCTGCTGGCCCTGGCCTTGCTGGGCTTGCTCGAGCGCAGCCACGCGGGCAACGATATTCGCTGTGCTGGCCGCGATGGCCTGTGTAGCCTCTGCCATTTGCCGGGGCAGGGCGGTGGACATAGCGCGCGGCGCTGCTGCAGGGACGGCCGGGGCCGAGTGCGTAGCCCCTTGAGGGGCAGGTATCCCGCCGTCGCTGGGGCTGCCAGCCTGTGTGTCGGAAGTGAAGCTCGTGTCCGCCGAGCCCCCCCCGGAAGCCCCGTCCGTCTGGTTGGCGTCAGCCATCGCAAGCGAGGGGTTGTGAGGACAGCTCCCGAACGAAGGCTCAAACGAGGGGACGAACGAGAGTGAAGTTGAGGAAATCGAAGTCGATCATTGGAGCGCTGTCCTGATCTGCTGCGCTGCTGTAACCAATATACTCCGTCCCCAGCCTCGCAGCCACTGAAGGGTCAACTCTCCCTCTCTCTCCGTGTTCCTGCTCCGCCGCTCGTGTGGGAGCCCCGATCTCGTCTGCCACTTGGGCGAGTCTGGGGCAGACACAACGACGTCGGCCTAATTCGAATTTATATTCTAGTTTGGCCGTTACCCTACTACCATTATTCGAATCCCAACCACGCCTCCACAAACTCCGCATTCCGTGCGTAAAGTTAGTATGCTTTACGCAGAAATGCGGAGTTTGTGGAGGCGTGGTTGGGATTCGAATAATGGTAGTAGGGTAACGGCCAAACTAGAATATAAATTCGAATTAGGCCGACGTCGTTGTGTCTGCCCCAGACTCGCCCAAGTGGCAGACGAGATCGGGGCTCCCACACGAGCGGCGGAGCAGGAACACGGAGAGAGAGGGAGAGTTGACCCTTCAGTGGCTGCGAGGCTGGGGACGGAGTATATTGGTTACAGCAGCGCAGCAGATCAGGACAGCGCTCCAATGATCGACTTCGATTTCCTCAACTTCACTCTCGTTCATCCCCTCGTTTGAGCCTTCGTTCGGGAGCTGTCCTCACAACCCCTCGCTTGCGATGGCTGACGCCAACCAGACGGACGGGGCTTCCGGGGGGGGCTCGGCGGACACGAGCTTCACTTCCGACACACAGGCTGGCAGCCCCAGCGACGGCGGGATACCTGCCCCTCAAGGGGCTACGCACTCGGCCCCGGCCGTCCCTGCAGCAGCGCCGCGCGCTATGTCCACCGCCCTGCCCCGGCAAATGGCAGAGGCTACACAGGCCATCGCGGCCAGCACAGCGAATATCGTTGCCCGCGTGGCTGCGCTCGAGCAAGCCCAGCAAGGCCAGGGCCAGCAGCAGCAGGCAGGCCAGCTACAGATCCCGATAGGGCCCCTACCCGCCCCCCCCCCTGGCGGCGGCCCAGCCCCTCTCTTGGCCTCCGGGGGTTCTGGGTGCCCAGCCACTCCAGGGGTTGCCCGAGCAAACCCAGCTGGCAGCGGTCACGGCCGCGATCAAGGCCAACGCTCGGCTCGCGGCCGAGGTGTGGCGCTCGATGGCGGGCACGAAGTATTTTATTACCCGCGGGAGTTTCAGCGTCGCCGAGCCGCTCACCCCAGACATCTTGGGTTTTATCCTGAAGGAGGTAGCGAGCGTCAGCCCAGCCTCTACAAAACAGCTCCAGCACTTGGCGGAACTCGCTGTACAAGATTTTTTCCCACCGGCCCCAGTGGGGGAAACTCCCGTCGCCTTGCCTGCTGACGTGCACTTCCGCACTTCCTCGCCGCCTTCGGGGCCGTGCTGGAGTACGGCATGGGGAGCGCACCTGCTATATGCAAGACTCGCGTTACTTTGCTCAAGCAGGAGCTGGACGCGGTACTGACGCAGTTACAGGCCTACTTGCAGTACCACTACTTGGCTATACATCCGTACCTTACCCAGGTTCGCGCGGCCCTCCTGCCAGCCATCAATGCGGGGCTCGACGTACACATGCACGAGCTCGCCAAGGAAGCCGGCGCCCTGTGGACCGAACACCCCCACATGCCCCCACCCGCCGGCTCCGGGCCCCCCGCGGCCCACCCAAGTTTTACGAGGCTCAAAGCCTAGCTGGTGGACGGCTCCGCGGACAGCCTCGCGGAGCGCGCGCAGCACTGGAAATCCACAGCCACGAAGACAGCCGGCACGGGGGCCGGCAAACGCAAGGCCGCAGAGAAGCCAGGGGGGTCCAAGGCCAACTCCGGACAAGGGCGGACGACACCCACGGAGGGCAACTGCGCCGCTTGGTGGAATGGGAGACCCCGGCGGGCGTGTGCGAGTACGCCTGGCGCGGCGACACCTGCTCCCGGTCCGCCTGCAGGTACGCCCACGACCAGGTGGCCCCTGCGGTCGGCCAGGCGGCCCAGGCTCCCCCGCAGGCCACGCCCTCACCGCCCCCGTCGCTGCCCCAGCGCCAGCAGCAGGCGACCACCGCCGGGGGCGGCGCGGGAGCCACGGGCGGGAGCACGCCGTCTACGTCCCTCGTCCGTTTCAGCCGGAGCCACGCGGCCACCGGCCGGGGCGGAGCTTCCGCGGGCGCCGGGGCAGGTCGGGGCAGCGGCGGCACCAGCAACTGACAATACGGGCTCTGCCGCCAGGCAGGACCGACCACGGGGAGGGAGGGAGCAGGCGCGGCCGACCAGGGTTTCGCCGACCTCACCAGGTCTGTCGGACTTCACAGGGCTCCTACTCCGGGATCGGTTTCGCCGGACCTGTTTCACGGTGAGTCAGTTCCCCGCAGGATCCGCAGCAGTTGACAGTAGGTCGCAGGCACCGAGCAGCAGAGAGGGCGGTAGACGCTGAATAAGACGCCGACACAAACAGGCACAGATAAATGGGTAGACAGTAGATAGCCCTCATATACCAGACAGCAGCACAGACAGACATGCAGCCACATGGATAGGCATACAGACAGACATACTTACAGAGGGACCACTCGTCCGACGAAAATTACAGACAGACGGAAGACAGGTAGACAGACACACAGAAAGACAGACAGAAACGAAACGAAACGAAACGAAACGAACCAACGGTACAGCTCGATCTCATCAATTAAGTGACAACTCGACCGTCAAGCTGAACAGAGGGCCAGATACCCCACTTCGGGCCTTGCGGTACAGCGCCGAGGTGCCGAAGGTTCAGGACAGCAGGCGAGTGTGAGTAGCGGGCCAGAGTACCCCGTTCGGAGTCGTACGTCGGGGCAGTCCCCCGTACTCCGGACACGAACACAATATCGCACCAGCAGGAGCCTGGGGCCAGACACCCGTTTCCGTTGTGAGTCAAAAGTAACGACTCCGGTGGAAGGCTCGTACAGCAGCAGGGGCAGAGGGTCAGACACAGATAGTTACCCCACTCCCACGTACGTCGCCAGCTGGCGACGGCGTTGGAGGCCCGTCCCAGGGGGGGGCCGTTCAACCCCGTTTGCTTTTCGTGTTTCCGACTCAGCAGACAGCACAGCCGGGGTACACGGTCAGTCAGACAATATCGAGTCACTCACCGTCCGTTTTAGCTCGATCCGTGTTCGTATTCCCTCTCTTGGCATGATTTACACCCACGGCCCCGTTCGACCACACGCGTACCGCAGGACCGAAATCGGGGCCGTCGGAGCCGTTGGTTCGGGCCGATCCGCGGAGGGGTAGAGGGTCAGCGCGCGCGCGGCTTCCTGATGGAGGGTGGCGCGGTCGACCTCCGAACGCACAGATAGTACAGCAGTGGCATGCAGAAAAGGCTAACCTCGAAAAAGACAACCTCGACGTTCAGACTAGAGAAGACATCTTGCATCGGCTAGCCGACATTTGCACGGCCTTGATGCGACAGGCCGCAGTAGGGCGACACCCGAGTATCGTAGGGGCAGTCGCCCGTTTAGTGGGAGGCGGCTTGGTCGCCCCCCCGACAGACCCAGCCCAGATTCAGAAGTATTTCGGAAACATAAAAGGTTTCAAAGACGTTGCCGAACTTATCACGATCGTCACGGAGGGGGTCCCCGTGTGCGCAGCAGTAACCAGTACAGAGTTAAACCACGCCTTGCAATACGGTAACCACCGCAGTGCCCTCGAACATCTCCCGGCCATATGGGATAAGCTCAGCGAAGATGTTCGACGCGATAAGTGCCTGGTCATACGTAAATCGCTCGCAAGACAAATCTCTAACCTGAGGGTGTCGCCCCTCGGGGCTGTAGTCACTCACAAGGTCAGGATTGTTAACGACCTTTCCTTCGAGGTGCGGCACCGGAACAAAAAGGGGGGCCTGAACAGAGACACGGATCCAGACTCCGTTCCCCAGTGTCTGTGCGCGACAGCCCTTCCAAAGTTCCTCACAGAAATCGTGACCCTACGCCTAAAATACCCTGTAGAGCGCATACTGATGAGCAAGGCAGACGTATCAGATGCGTTTCGGAATGTTAGAGTCGACCCGGACCAAGCCCACAATTTCTGCTACACGATCGGGGACCTGGTCGAGATCGATTTTCGGCTGACGTTCGGGTGGTCCGGGTCCCCGGGTTTCTGGGGGGGTCATGGCCTCGGCAGCCGAGCACTCGCATGGTCACATGTCGGTAGAGTCAGCTCAGCTACTTAGCGAAGGACGTGAGATGATGCCGCACGTCAAGATCGTAGACCGTTGGGAAGAAGGAGAGCCAACCCGGGTGCCGACGGACGCCAAAATCAGAGCGCACCCGGGGGGGGGGAGGTTAGACCCGTTTTTCGTCACGGTGTACGTAGACGATATACCTCTTAGTTAGGGTACAGCATTCAGCCGACGACACGACTGCCCTTACAGCGTCCGCCTCATTAGCGTCCGACCGCGTGACGACACGACTGCCCTTACAGCGTCCGCCTCATTAGCGTCCGACCGCGTGCGCCTGCTCGGACGAGACGAAGACGGAGCAACTCCGATCCTCGCGCCAAAAAAGAGCACGGACTGGGACACCAAGATGGACGCGCTAGGTTTCACGGTAAACTCGCATACCCTACGTATTTCCTACCCGCGCGAGAAACCGAGGCGATTAGGAGACTGTTGCTCGACCAGTGGCCCTCGAGCAGGAGGTGCGCGACAGTCAAAGAAGTCCTTGGCATCGCGGGAAAGTTATGGAACCTCACGTACGTAGTCAGAGCAGGCAGATATTTCGTATGGAGACTCTTACGCCTGACGGGCCTCCATGACTTGCAGGACCAAAAGCGTCAGAACGGTATTGTGACCCTGTGTAGAGAGTTTCACGCAGACCTTCACTTCTGGAGGTGGGCGATAGAGCACGAGCTCCTACAAGTCGGAGAAGCTCTTAGCGCGCCTTGTTACTCGACCATGAAACGCCCCCCTAAAAGGCATTACTTATCGGACGCCAGTTTTGAAACGGTCGGGGGGTACTGCGTGGAGAAAAAGGTTTACTGGCGTTATGATTTACCCACAGAACTGACAGCCGAACTTAAACGAAAAGCCGAGCTCAACGAAACCTGTACGATCACGATCAACCTCGTCGACTTGCTCGGGATGGTCGTGACGGCCTGGGTGATGCTCGAATTAGTAGGGGACACGCCCGAGCGCGACGGGGACCCGGTTCTGATGCGCGGCGACAACACGGCGGCAGTGTCGTGGGTCTCTCGGTGTGGCGGGGCCAGGCAAAAGCGCGCGGGCCTACTCATGCGAATGCTCGGCCGCCTTGAAGTCAAGGGGCGGTGGAGCCACCTCGCTAGGCATATCCCCGGCGTCCAAAGCACTCTGGCAGATGGTATATCGCGGTGGCCCCGCAACATGGTAGGCAGAAAAGTTAAGGAACTCACCAACTCGGACGATTGGTCGGAGCGAGCGATTGCAAAGCACGGGGTAGAGATTTTCAATGTCGTGCTTGGATCAGAATGCGTCGACACTAGTCACGACGAACTGTTATGGAACCTCATGCAAACGGCAGGGACGGCGCGTGACCCACCTCCGCGGTGACACGCCTCGGGACCCCCTCCCCCGAAAAACCCCACCCGCTCGTTTCCCGCTCGTGCTGCACGAGCAGAAGCAGGCGACAAGCAAGAGGTAGTACGGTTGGTGGAGACCCTGGCGTGGGGATCCGTGGCGGAAAGTACGCAGAAAAACTACTCGGGGAAGTGGAAGATCTGGGTGGAGGAAAGGAGGTTGCAGGGGAAGGGGCCCTGGCTGCACGAACTCGGGGGCACCGATCAGGTTCTAGAAGAAGTGTTGCAAATCATGGCGTCCCGGTGTTTCGTGCATAACAATCAGCAGTCGACTGTCAGGGGGTATTTGGCCGCGATCAAATACTACCACAAGATGTGTACAGGATGGGAACTGCCCACCTCGCACTGTATGATCGTAGCCGTAGGAAAATGATTGACAGGGCGCACGGCATGACACCGAAGAAATCGACCGTCCGGTTACCTTTGCCTTGGTCGATTTTGTCGCAAGGGTGGCGAGTAGTGACAACTACCGTTGACGAAGGGGTTGTCATGTGGCTGGGTCCGACGTTGTCCTATTTATTGCTGTGTAGAGCGTCGGAGTTGTGGGCGTACGCGGACGGAAAAGGTCACCCCGAGTTCTGTTTGACACGAAATTCCCTAACCTTTCTCTCCGGAGAAGAGTGACTCTCGTTTGAGAATCGCGGGCGCGCGAATGCAGTGCAGGTGCGGTTTCGGGCGTCGAAAAGCGACCAGAAGCGCGAGGGGTACACGATCACCCGAACAAGGGTCGCGGGGGCGGCGTTGGACGCAGGAAGCCCGACAGGAGCCTTCGAAGCCCTGCTGGAGCTTCTAAACGTACACCCCCAACTCCCAGGGGAGGCCCCGCTCACCGTCAGGCGCACGCCTTCGGGTTGGAATGTTTTTACCCGTACGGAAGCGGTAGCAGCGTTGAGGCTGATGGTTGGAAGTAGCGGTCGAGATCCAGCCCAGTATGCGTTGCACTCAGGAAGGATCGGGGGGGCAACCCAGTTGGCCGCGCAAGGGATCTCGGAGCTGCAGATACAACGCGCAGGCAGATGGAAGTCCCGTGCGTTCATGACTTACGCACGGGCGGCTGGGGAAGGCGCCGAGTCGGTATCTGCGGCCCTAGCGAAGTAGGGGTCGTCGTTTTCAGGCTGCCCATATGGTGTGAGAGTTTTGTTATAGCCCCGTAAGGGAAGGAACGGGGCATGGGTTTTTCGGGTTAGCCTGATAACGTATCAAGTTTTCGTTTGGAGGGGGGTTTCGTAGTTATTATTTGGGTTCAACTTACGGCGCGCCCCCTGGCGGGTTTTGTATTTCGTTGCGCGGCGTGCCTCTGCTTTCGCAGGTTTTTCCTTGGGTACCGCCGCAAAACGCGCCGGCATTCGAAAACTAATAATCCAGAATCTCTTGAGCTGCAACAAATACATTTATTTCTGAGTGCAATGTTTCAGATTTTTACTACAGACGGGGCATGTTGATTAGACCGCTCTTAACGCATTTACAACTGGAAACCCGGGTTTGGAGCCACATTACTTGGAATTAGTATAGGAAGGGGTTTGGGGGCTCTGAAGGGGTGAAATCCCGATTGTCATGGAGTGCTCGATTCCTTTAAAGCATTGATAATTGCAGCCTTGTGTCAAGGCAGCGAGCCAAGGGAGAGAAAAATAAGACACCACGAACCACAAGGAGAGCACTTCTCAACACCGGCAATCCTGTGTCCCCCTCGGGGACCACTTGACATGATCGCTCTTTCTCCTGGGCGCTCTTAAACCGGGGTACCCGCTGTATAACCATGCCATACGTGTGTCAGGTATAGATGTATGTATAGCCCCTGTCTTTGTAGTTGGTTCACTCACACCCTACCCCGGTGGCACGGGCTGCTCCGTGTGGACGGTTCTGTGATTGAAACGCAAAAAATCGAAAAGTTTTCCCCATTAAAGCCCCGCAGGAGTTATATCGCCACGAAAAGGGTACTCGCTACGCAAGGGGTACTAGTGTTGCGGCGGATTGACATGACGTCACATGAAATCCCGTGGCGGAATGCTGCCTAGGTCTGTATAAATCCGATCAGTCTAGAAAGCGTGCCGCTCACGGTCTCAGTCCAAAAACACACAAAACCAAACGAGGGAAAAAGGAACCTGAACTTGATCTGACACGAGCGTGAGAGACTGCGAACCGAGCTTGAGTACAGCGATCGTTACCGTGAGGCATTGTTGGAGGTTTCATCCGGAGATCTGTTATATTGTACGAGCGCTTGGAAGAGGACTGCGTGAGGCGAGGCTGGTGCTTGCAGGCAGCTGTTGTTGCAACAAGCAGACGGGAGGAATCAGCCTGAAGGTAGACACGGAGGGGAAACGAACTAGAAGCGGTGAGAGAGTTGGGACAAGGGATTGGAGACTTGGGTACGTGTGTCTAAAATGGCTCTTTACCCGTCCGTTACATGGGGCTTCAGCTGGGATCCGTGTTGGTTGATAGTCTCGCTTGACGCAGGTAGAAGTACGGTCGTAAATGCGCAGGTAGAAGTACAGCAGCATGCCGGGCCATTTTTGCAAACTAATATGTACTCCGGAGTATTTGAAAACACCACTCTGAAACAACACGATAACGAAGTCTAGAACATCACCCAAAACATACACGTATAGCAACCACCACGCGAACACAAATACGTGTTCAAAAACACCACTCTGAAACAACACGATAACGAAGCCTAGAACATCAACCCGAAAACAGCCGTGTAACAACATCCACGCGGACACAAATAATATGTATTTAAGAACACCATTCTGAAACAACACGATAACGAAGTCTAGAACATCACCCAAAACATACACGTATAGCAACAACCAGGCAAACACAAAATAATACGTGTTCAAAAACACCACTCTGAAACAACACGATAACGGAGCCTAGAACATCAACTAAAACAACCACGTGGACACAAAATAATACGTATTTGAAAACACCACTCTGAAACAACACGATAACGAAGTCTACAACGTCAACCAAGAATGCCCACACACTAAAACCACATACACGTCTACATACGAAACCCAGTCAAAAGATAGAACAGATGTACCCTGGATTCCAAATTGAGGTCCCTACGACTCGGAAACATCGCATAGTCTACATATAGTCTTTGCACACACCCAAAATACGTCAAAACTGTTCGTTGCCAAATAACAGGTTCATCAAGAACGCAAGAACAAACAGAACAAGAGACAAGGTAATCGTAGCAGCGCCCATCATTATAGCATTCGCCCACCACATCACCTCCTTTGCAATTGGTTTTGGGGACCAGCGAACTGGGTCCAACGCATGCCCGTAGTGTTTTAGGTGGAGTGAGGAGCGGTAGTAAAAATGAAGTGCGCTGCTCGATAACCTGTTCCTGACCGTCGGTATGCTGAACAATTTTCGGGCCGCGTCTCCTCTGTATCAGGTGTGTGCGGAAATGTATTTGTCGTTTTCAAGCAAGCGGTTGCGTTGACATATACTACCTGGCTTGATGTAAAGGAAAGGAACACCACTCAGCGATCATCTACTACACGCTAGGGCATGCTTTCATGAGCACCACAAACAAGAGCACCAGACATGGACGCGACATCTACAGGACCACAACATCTTCGACGACAGTGGGGAGCAAACAGGGCGTACAATCGTACACTAGATGATAACAATGTGAAAAAGGAGTACAGACAGTTGTGTTAACACTGCGGTAGACCACACTACCAACCTATTACGCAGGGTATTTCGTGCCTCCGGCCGTTTGCATGATCGCCTGACAACCTCTACCAAACGAAATAGCATATGCCTAACAAAGAAAAGTCACCATCGCGTTCAATAGTGGTGACATCGCATGCCCACGTCACCTCGCTTGGTGTATTTGTAAGATGTATCTCTGTCTTGGATTTGGCGACCTCAGAGCCCCACATCGGCACGGCAAAAATCATAGGCGTAAAATCGTATTTGTGAGACAATAATAATGTAAAAAGGAGATACAGACAGATATGCTAAAATTGAGGTAAACCGCACTACCAACTTATTACACAAGGTATTCCGTACATACCGTCTGCATGATCGCCTCCCAACCTATGCCAAGCGAAGTATGACTAACGAAGTAACGCAATTGAGCGCGTGTACACTAAGCGTCCCTTTCAAAACAATAACGATTCGCATCTCTCCCTTTCGTTCTCAATGGCGGTGACATTGCATGACCACATCACCTCGCCTGTTGTATTTGGCAATATGCATCTCTTTCTTATAATTAGCGATGTCAGAAAATAATGGTATCTACATGATTGTACCTATCGATTGAAATATTTAATCTTTCAATCCATGTACAATAACAAATTATGAAGCTTTTGACACGTTGTTTACTACACTTAAGAACTGGGTTGCATACTACATGTAACATCAAACCTTCTAGAAAAATAAGCATTACCAGGCGGGTGATATAAACGGGTGTCTTCTTGCTGCAACCGTCAGATTCGTCCCCTTCAAGGGTTTATAGTTTCCGCGCACATATTGAAATGCTCGCTCCCCCGCCCCCGCCCCCCCGATCCCTCTTGTTCAAACGCACCACCTGAAATCAAAATCTGCCAGAGTAGTAAACACTAACAGCCAGCTGATATCATCTCATTATCCATCTAGCCATCCATGCCGTAGCTCCAACTCATCTCCGCCCCCCCCCCCCCTCCCCCCCCCTTTGTTCCCCGCCCAGTTCGTTCAAACGCCCCATTTACAATCGAAATCGGCCAGAGTAATAAACACGTCTGAGCAGTTGATATCACGTCATTATCTTTCTAGCCATCCATGACGTAGCTTTCATTCATCCCCCCTCCCCCCCTCCAACGCTTCCCCACACCCCACACGATCGCCTAGACCCAGCACCGCACGTATAGCAAGTCCCTACATATATGATTAATATGCGCGATCGGTGGATCACACACAATGTTGCGAACATCAGTGTCGACCAAATCGTTGATTTTAATATCATATGTGACCTAAACCTCTTGAAAACCCTCCCCCCCCCCCCCCCCCCCCGCCTTTTTTTTCTTCTTTTTTCCCTCGCTTCCTCTTGCTTAAACGCCCCACCTAATATCGAAATCCGCCAGAGTAATAAACACTTCCACGCCCTGGATATCGCCTCGTTATCGTTTCAGAGCCGTCCATGCCGCTGCTGCAATTCCCACCCACCCCCGCCCCCAACGCCCCCTCCTTCCCCATCACCCGCACCATCGCCTAGACCTAGCACCACGCGTATAGCAAACCCCTACATCTATGCGACCTAAAGCCCTCCCCCCCCGCCCCCGCCCCCCCCCGCCACATCCCCCCCCCCTCCCCCACAAGAAATATTTATAGTTTCCACGCACAAATTGACCTGCCCCACCCGTCCCCTCCCCCCCCTCCCCCCCTCCCGCCCCCCTTTTGATCAAAATCAGGCCCCCACGTCCTTCAAAACTCCGCCCTCCCCTCACCGGATATTTGACTTACAGGATTCACTTAATAAACTGATGCATTTCCTTCCACAGCTGTCAGGTTTTGTCCCCCTCAGAAACGGGTTTTATAGTTTCCGCGCACAGACTGGCTAACATCACCCTGTTGACCCTGATAGCTACACTGTAGTTGCAAGGGGAGTCGCCGACCTATATCCTTAATGAGGACACACAACCCGTAATACGCGCAATCGGAGTATCACACACAGCTTGCAAGATGAGTTTCGACGAAATATTCGATCTGACAGCTGGAGTGTTTTTTAATTTTTATAATAAAACAACTTTAGTTTTTCATTTTTTTTTGCATTGTTCGGTGAAATGTCGATTACAAGCCCCCCTATAAAAAACGCCAAACCCCCTCCAAGAAACCCACGGGCAAGTTGAGAAGAAAGGGTACATCCGAGAGGACGGACGCGCAAGGCCGAGTATCTCAGCCCAGAGGAGTCGAACGAAGACCGTACACAAGAGCCTGTGCTTGGCGGAGGATTCTATTGGAGGTGAACACATTTGTGGGCTGTCTCATGAAGGCGTTGTATCAGAATCATCGACGAACTTTGATGTGTCTCGTAAGGCTCGGAGGAAACTTGGTAGGGGACACGAAGATACGTCCGACAGCAACCTCGAACTAGACTGTCCACAAGCTTTATTCCGTTGTCGTGGTACCGGGAGCTCTGTGCCAATGCGCATAGGGCCTGCGAGACACAGGTATGCTCGACTGGGTAGTCGGGCGAGAGGAGAGTTCGTTACGTGGCGCTTTCAATCTCGAAGATACCCACGACAGCAGCACACTTGTACTCGGATTTCCGTTTTTTGGTAGCTGTAACCACGTCCCGCGTCCAGCGTCAAATTCGGTAGCCCCGTACTATATTCAAGTAATTTGACCCAAAAATACGTATATCAGTGTTTTTTTGGGTACATGAGATCAATCCATAAGGAGACCGCAGACAGGGTAGCAAGGTACCAGGCCGACTAGTAGGTGGAACCTTTCTATCTATGACACTCGTACCGCCAACTGCTGCGGCTGCTCGGAATGTGATGTCTTGATACTTTGATTTTTCCGTGAATTTATTTATTTTCTTTCTTTTTTCTTTCCCCTTCTTATCCTTATGAAGGGAGTCTTGCATGGTGGGTAGGTGACGAGCCTGTTTTATTTGGCCCTCCCAGTCTTCCTTCTTTTACTTGTTTCCTTTTTTGCGGGGTATTTTTTTTCCCTTTCTTTCCCCCTTGCATGTCCATTTTGGCTCATGCTCGGGGTATGTTTCTATCTCCCGAGCTTTGGCTCCCCTTTTAATTTATTTATTTATTTGTTTGTTTTGTCTTGGTTTCTTTCGTTGTTTCTCTCTTTTACAAGGTATTTTGGTTTAATGAGAAGAACACAAAGGGGGGAGGGGGGGAAACAGGAGGAGTAGAAGGAAAGCCGTCTAAGGGAGTGGGGGCAGGGGGGGCAACAGGAGGAATAGAAGGGAGACCGCGGTGGACGAAGGCAGGAAGGAGATGGCAGACAGGGTAGCAAGGTACCAGGCCGACTAGTAGGTACGTAGCACTTTTCTTCTTTGTCTGGGGTATTTTTTTTCCCCTTTGTTCCCTCCTTACGTGTCCAGGTTTTTGGCTCGTGTTCGGATTATCTTATTTTGGTTTTACTTTACTTTATTTTATTTTATTTTATTATGTTTCTTTTCTGAGCTTTGGCTCTCCTTTCCGGTTGGGTTGTTTCTTCGATTTCCCCTTCATTTTGTTTGTTTCATTTTTGTTTTATTTTTATCTTCGTTTTTATTTGTTTTCTTATTATTATTTTGTTTTTGTTTTTGTTTTTGTTTATTTCGTATTCTCTCTTCCAATGTATTTCTGTTGCTGACGTATGTATGTTGTGCCTGTCGTACCCAGTACTAGGGCATGACATTGCGTTGTCGAATGCATTACGATGCATTATCTCTGTGTCGTAGCTTGTGACCACAGAGCTGATCTTTCTAGGGTGAAGAATCAGTACGGACACTGGGTGTGCTGGATGTCGACGAGTAGAAGAACGGTTTAATGTGAAGAACACACACACACATCCGCATGCCATACACAAGGCAAGTAGTTTAAGAGAAGCGAGTACGTACGAACAGCACGGATTTTTTGCAAGCACGTGAAATAGCCTATCTCCAAGCTACACTATTTTCAAGTATTTTTATTTTAGGTAGGCACGAAAGATGGCAGAGTACCAACCCACACTGATTCCAAGTAGTTTAGCCCAAAAGTGCGAGTACGTACAGTGATGTTTTTGTAGGCACGTAAGATGAGCCTACTCCAACCTGTACTATTTTGCAATAGTTTTCACCTAAAATATGAGCACGTACATCATAGCAGTGCGTTTTGAGTTAGGGTCAGGAACCCCAACCTTAACCTACACTGTTTTCGAGCAGTTTTACTCGACAACATGCTTACAGCAGTGAATGTTTGCGTTCACGTGAGATTGCCGAGCTGTAAGCCACGATATTTTAAGGTAGTTTAACAGTGCTCGTTTGGCGTCACCTGAGATTGACGACCTCCGAGATACTCAAGTTTAAAGTATTTTGTAGCACGTGAGGCAAGCATACCTCTACCTGTACTATTTTCAAGTATTTTAAAACCAAATGTGTGCACGTACAGCAGCGTATTTGGTAGGCAATGTCCAACCACACGATGAAGTAGTCATTTTACTCTAAAACAGGGGTACAGTAATCAATCGTTGTGGGCACGTGAGTTTGCCGAGCCCCTACCAAAAATGTTTCGAGTAGCTTAATAGTATTTTTTGGTAGACACGTGAGATTGCCGAGCTCCAACCTACACTATTTTGAAGTACTTCTACAGTTTTTTCTTGTCGGCACGTGAGATTGCGGAGCTCCAACCTACACTATTGTCAACGAATTTCGCCCATGAATGTGAGTACAGCAGTACACCCGCCCAGCGCATATGCATGATATGATATGACATATCTCGAGCTGCAATACTGGGCACCGGTACGCGCAAACTAAATGATATACTGAACCCACCATTAAATACCTAGGGTAAGGGTTAGCCTAACACTAACCCTATGTGGCACTTGCATTCCACTAACGAGGTGGCTGGTGCTTTTGCGAACAGGGACGTCCGTGTTGTCGTGAGGGTAAGCGTTTAATTAATCCTACGTGTAATCTTCTGCTGACAGGTGAACCCCCAAGGTCGGCCATGGACGATGGAAGGCCCGACAGCGACGCCGGAGCTGCATCTACACAGACGTCGGTAACGGAGTCGGTCGCAGGACGCGGCGGCGTTGTTCGGATCCGAGCGACAGCCGTCCACGTTCAACTACGCCGCAGCCGTTAAAGAAGGCGAAGAGCAGGAAAAAAACAAGGGCTTGCATGGGAACAAATGGGATGGGAATCCCATCTAATATGGGATGGGATGGGAATGGGATGGGAATCCCACAGTGGGATACGCGCTTCCCATCCCACCAAGTCCCATCCCATCTAAAATTCCCGCCCCACTTACTCCCACATAACCGATATAGCACCGCTCCCATCCCACCTGCTTCCCATCCCACCATCGGCACAGCTACTCCCGTCCAAATCCCATTGTAAAAGTAGCCACTCCCGTCCCAGTGTGCACTGTGAGCGCAAGACTTCCCATATGCCAGTTCCCCGTTTTATTCCAAATAGAATGTCCCGCAGCGCCCGGGCCACTGGGCCAACACCCACGCACGCGGGTTGAATCTGAATGTGAAAAAAAAAGAATTTTGACATGTTTGTTTTTGTGCCGCAGGCAGCAGGGACACACACACAACTCTGTGTCGGACCCTACCGGCGACGGCGGCTCTCAGCCTTTGTCACAGACACCCGATGCACAGGAAGGCGGCGGTGGCTCGACGGCGGCAGGCGCTGACGCACCAGCGGCGCCAGTACCTCAGCTGACTAGGACAGAAAAGATCAGGGCGGCTCAGAACGCAAACATCGCCCGGCCGGATACCGCTAGCTCTGCTGTCCGCGAGACGCGACAAGATGCCGCACTACGGGAGTATGAGGAGTACAGGAAGGAGGCAGCTCTACCCGACACCGACTCCACCTTCACTGCCCTAGAGTACTGGAAGCCGCGGGCAGTCGATGGGCTCGACAAGTCGGGGAACGTTGTCGTTCCTGCCCGCTGGCCGCATGTTGGCTTGGTAGCGCGGTTGCACTTGGCACTGATGCCACCAGTTGCCAAGCAGAGAGGAATTTTTGCGCCCTGAAGTTGATCGTGAGCGATCTTCGTTCGAACACTTCACCCGCCAAGGTTGAGAAGACTCTTTTCCTTAGGCTCAACAAGCACCTTATCCCTGGGCTAGGGAAAGTGTTGAGAGGTTTGGATGCTTTGACGGCAGAGCGGAAGTCGAACAAAGAAGCAGCAGTTGACGCCAAGAACGCTGCGGCCGGTCCCACGGATGTTTCCCCTGTTTCAGTTTCGTAGGAAGATGAGAGTGCAGACTAGACAGGAGACTTTTGTCCGTGTTCATTTTTCATTTTTCCATTGGATGCATTCATGTACCATTTTTTTTTTTTTTCTCGTCTACTTTGTTTAGGGTTGGTGGGGCATGTTCATTGATCCTTGGAGTTAACACAAGTTAACACACCCCTGCAAATATTGCTTGCTTTTCGATCGGGGTTGGTTGTTGATATATCTTTGTTTTCGTTTTGGGCTACCAATTAATCAATTAAAAAGACAAAAAGACGACCATGAACGTGCTTCTGTTGGTCTGTTAGCAAGCCCCACTTTTGTTCCACGTAATGTATGCTGGGGAAGGGCTACCTACTCCCGCGCAGGTTCCCAGATTGTTTTGCCCGGTGTTGTCCCATACTGGATCCCATGTTAAATCCCACATTTCCCAGCGGCGTCCCGCCATCCCCCCTATGGCACAACAGTCCCATCCCATCCCATCTCGATTTTTGTGGATTCCCATTTGGTCCCATCATTGCAAAACATTCCAACTTCCCGTCCCATCCCCATCCCAAGTAAAACGCAAGTGGTCCCATTCCCATTTTTTAAAGTGGGAACGGCAACAAATGACCATGGGATCCCATCCCACACAAACATGGAACCCAAAAATTTCCCGCCTGCGGCCGCGAGCGAAACCCTCCCATCCCACTTGCATGGGGCCGAAGGCCCCATGCAAGCCCTTGGAAAAAAATGGCTAGCTGTGGTCGCGAGGTGTGCGGTGAAGTCCCAGAGGGCGCGCGCGGCGATGAACAACCCGAGGGAGAAGGCGGTGATGATGCCCCAGAGGGGGGACGAGGTGATCAAGTCCCAGAGGTCGTACGGGCATGCAAGCCTCTGGAAAAAAATGGCTAGCTGTGGTCGCGAGGTGTGCGGCGAAGTCCCAGAGGGCGCGCGCGGCGATGAACAACCCGAGGGAGAAGGCGGTGTTGATGCCCCAGAGGGGGGACGAGGTGATCAAGTCCCAGAGGTCGTACGTGCGTGCTCCGCGTGCAAGCTCCCTCCTACGCAAACGGCGCCTGGGTATCACTGGAAGCACTGGCAGGGAGATGACGCGGTGGCTGATGCAGTTCGTGTTTGGGCAAGTCTATCTGCGGAACATGGACTCCACACGCTCGCTGAGGCCAACTTTGTACCCTCAAGGGATACTGCGGTATTCTTTAACTGTTACCGATCATTTCATTCAAGTATTGGGTTGGATGAGGCTTCCTGCTCCCGCAGAAGGTCCTCACCTGTGGATACACCACCCGCGCTGAGGGTGCCTTCGGTCGAAATGCCCTCAGCGCAGCAGTATTTCTTAAGGGAAATGAACACAACTGTTCAAAGAATACCCAGTGTAGGATGGGTGGGATGGTCTTAACTTTTTCCGCTCCTCGCTGGTATCTCGTCGAGGATTTCGGGGACTATAACACGAGTGAGCTCGCTTCATAGACATTCCTAGTAATGGGTAGCAAACATATGGTTCCAAATTTTGTGCCAACCGTGGGAACCTGAAGTTGGTTGACGATATTACTGCAAGGTATTCTTTAACTCTGTTACCGATCATTTCATTCAAGTATTGGGTTGGATGAGGCTTCATGCTCCCGCCGGTGGTCCCACCCGAACTTCTCTCTTTTCTGACCACCATCCTGGAGCCATGTTACCTTTGTACCCTCGAAGGATACTAACTGCCTGTGCAATAAACAGACGTGCGTCTTCACACAGGTGGCTAGACGCAAACGGTTGGATGAGATGGGGCCTCCCCGGCGTTGCGCGGTCTGCGATACGTCGAAGACCTTACAATGGGAAACTCCAGGCGTGTTGTTGTTGCTGCTTGACCGCTATTTTACGTCGGCCCATGCCACCTGCCAGAAGCTGCACTTGAGTGGCGGTCGGTTGGGAATGAACAGCTGGTAGTGCAACCCATGTTACCTGGATGGGTACAGGAGAGCAGGAACTTTTTTCAAGACAGACAAGTCAACGGTCGAGGGGTAGATCAACTTGCTCGAGTTACACAGCCCCACACCAACCAAGGGAACGCTCGAATTTGTGGATCACGTGCTGCTACTCTACTTGTTAAGGAAGCTGAAGGAGGGCGAGCCTGTGTAATTGCCGGACGCTGTGGAGACCATGCGAAGCGCGAGAGAGGAGTAGGGCTTGAGGAGTATAAACGACGAACCATTACGGCAAAATGCGCTGGGGTTGTTCAAAGACGTGTCGCGCCATGTCGTCGAGGCGAACCACTACTCCTTCGACGGCAAAGGAGTCGGAGACGACGGACGCCGAAAAGCGCACTATCTGATGCCCACGCAGTTCAACCCAATCTATGTAGCAAGTCTGCACCGGGCCGTTTGCAGGTTTGAAAAGGCGGCGGAAAGGCCGAGTTTGACGGAGGGTGGTGTGGTGACAGCTCAGACTTGGAGTCCTTCGCGGGCGACCCCGGTGCTTCTGCCGGCGACGGTATGGGTCCCATGGGGACAACCGGAGAGACGGCGAAACATACTGAACTTCGGGACAACATCCTGGGGTTTATTGCAGGCTCGGATATAGGTAAGCCATCGCGCGAGCTGACAGATATCATACGCTTTCTGGCTTATTTAGTGTAAATTATATTTAGTACATAGTCGCTGCGGAATCGCGGTGACTACTTTTGTTTCTTTTTATACAATAGTTTTAACGCTGACGACGGCTCCGTCATTCCGGCGCAACGGCAGACCCCAACGACACCGACGACGACGAGTTCGCGCACGATGACGTCGAGGACGACGACTTCGATGCGCTCGCATTGTTGAGCGGCGGGGGTGAAGAGATGTTCGATGACATGGAGGACTTCGAACCAACATTCAATGACTTGTGAGGTGGAAATGGGCTGGGGCAGGTGCGAGGTCGCGTAGTAACATGTCGCATTTCGAAAGGGTTGGTCATTACAACAAGTGTTCACCCAATAAATGAACACGACGTCGTCAGTATTGACTCACTGCCGGTTGCTTGCGCCCGCCCTCTACCCCTCGAAATGCAAGGCAACACGAAGATCGACGCAGCGATTTCTGCCTGGAGGATGAGGAGTCGAAAGGGGCCGCTCTTCCGTGTATAATATGAGTAGTGTGTATGTAAATGTCGGTGTATTTTTGTAATACTTGTGATACAGACGCTGGTGTCTTCGTCAGTACGTGACGCGTCGCTGTTTTTGTTTTGGTCGTTTGACTTCGCATTTGTTTGTGGGGGTCCATGTGTTATCGACGACCTTTGAAGCGCTTTGGGTACAGGGAAATTCAACTCAAAGGGTGTAACGACGCTGATTCGTTGGGATTTTCGCGCGCTGCAGTTGCTGTCGACGGCGCGCGGTTTTTCGAGCCTTTTCACCGTGCAAATTGGTCTTCTTCTTTTAAAAGACAGTAGATCGCTGCGAATTTACTTTCGAAGACTTGTATGGTGCGACTTGGTGCGGGTTGGAAATCATACGGTGTGGTGCTGTGTGGTTCAGTTTAAAGCGGAAATACCTACGCGCACCGTGCCTGCACTAACAAATTCCTTGGGCTGTGGGTTAAAAGACCCCCCCCCCTCCCTCCACCCCCTCCATCCTCTTTTACACGGGTTTGAATCCCGTGAGATTCGAACCGGGCGGTTCGGTACGGGTTATTGTTTAGAAAAGTGCGGTGCGGTTTGGTGTGCGGTTGTAATTGTATTATTTGAATAATCCTACCGGGTGGTTCGGTGGGGATTAGTATTCGACAACACAGCGTAAAGTCTGCGGTGCAAGGTCTGCGGTGCGGTTGGACCAAGCCGCAGCGTTAAATGCTTGTGTACTTGTTTTTGTGACGGCTAACGAGACAGACTTTAAACACGTAATAAAGCAGATTTTTATATTATGAAAAATGAAAATACACTCCAGCTGTGAGATCGAAGATTTCGTCGAAACTCATCTTTGCAAGCTGTGTGTGATACTCCGATCGCGCGTATTACGAGTTGTGTGTCCTCATTAAGGATATAGGTCGGCGACTCCCCTTACAACTACAGTGTAGCTATCAGGGTCAACAGGGTGATTTTAGTCAGTCTGTGCGCGGAAACTATAAAACCCGTTTCTGAGGGGGACAAAATCTGACAGCTGTGGAGGGAAATGTGTCCTTTTATCAAGTGAATATTGTAAGTCGAATAACCGGTGAGGGGGGGGGGCAGAGTTTTGAAGAACGTGGGGGCCTGGTTTTGATCAAAAGCGAGCGGGTTTGTAGGAGGGGGGGGGGGGGGGGGGGGGGAGGGGGGGGCAATTTGTGCATGTAAGTTATAAATCCTTTCAAGGGGATAAATCTGACGGTTTTGGCACCAGTTTATTATTGGGGGGGGGGGGGGGGGGCAGCTCAATATGTGCGTGGAAACTATACATTATTTTGAGGGGATAAATGTGACGGTTTTGGAAAGAATGCATCAGTTCATCATGTATATCCTGGGGTAAGCCGTACAATCAGTGAGTAGAGAGAGGGTGGAGTGTTCGAGGGGGTGGGGTTGGGATGGGTTGGGGAGGGGGGAGGTGGGGGGTGGGGGCGGGGTTATATACAACATGATGCATGAAGAGGACATCAGTACGGTGCTCGTGACAAAGACGACATTCCGTTTCGTATATGGCATATGTTTGTCAAAGACGTATATCGCATAGCTGGTGCTTCACATTAGACTCATTTCTACGCAATACTGATCAGGCACATTAATAGAAACATTGCATTTTGGAATCGAGCCCCATCACTGCAAGGTATCGTTATGCAGTAGATGATAATAACGGGCATGCTAACCCCACACCAACCATACCAGCCAAACACCAACCCACATGTCAACTTAATGAAAACAAAATACTAGACGGCAAAGAATAGTCGCTGACCACCACACGTATCAACACTCTCGGCGCCAAACAAACCACGCCTCCGGCGAATGTCATGATCTCCCGCGGTACGTTGCCCGCGGGAGATACACAACCGCAGTCGGAGGGTTTTCCTTAAACCAGGCCCCGCGCGCTTTGGTGGGCTCGAGAAATGTGAGCCTCAGCGTGAAGGCTGCCTACGACGCATCCTCAGACACATGCTTCAAGGCCTTCACCGACGAGTCGAGCTGCATCGACTGAATAGTTACGAGCCTCCCCTACAAGAATGCTTTCGGAATATTGGGGCAGGCTTTGCGTATTGCACGCGTAGGCAGTCGTGCAATACGCAAAGCCTGCCCCAATATTCCGAAAGCATTCTTGTAGGGGGGGCTCGTAACTATCCAGTCAATGCAGCTCGACTCGTCGGTGAAGGCCTTGAAGCACGTGTCTGAGGATGCGTCGTAGTGTGTATCCGCCTGCAAGCTGGGGGGGGGGGGGGGGGGAGGGGGGAGGGGTACGCGCACACATTTCGGGCAGAGACGCGGTTGTTTAACTATATGCACAAAAGTTACATTGCACGTTCGATTGCGCTGCCAGCGATTCATGGACACTACCTGGCTCTTATATGATACCACGGACCGGACTATCGTGTTTTTTCTTCTTGCCAAGATTCCGCAAGTGTACTATCGACGTCGTTTACACATTATCTCACCATCGATTCAGGTCGTTCGTAAGGACGCGAAGGCCGTTTGCTGTCAGCACGATGTATACTGCGTCTTGAGTCGCGCCGCAGATATCAAGCACCTCTCCCTGTACCCCCATGTGCTCTAATAGAGCTCGCACCTGCCGCAATCAAACCATGGTCGAGACCAAGCAGTGTTATGCGTTGACGTCTTTTTTCAAGCACTACTTGGTACATATTTTTAGAGTTGACCGCCGATTCAAACATCAGCGGCAGCCACATGCATGTACAGCAGCTGGCGTATCTTTACCCGACTCTGAAAAAATGCCAACACAACAGGACAGCGCATAAACAGCAGCCCCATCTGTGCAACGAGCAAAACCTGTTTTACATCCATCTGTCTGCTGCAAAGCATAACATACATTACATACACATTACTTTCAACACATAAGCTGCAGCAGTGAGCTCGATCAATTTTATGGTCTTTACAAGAGCTGCGTGATACTCCGGCTGCGCGTTTTTACAGATGCATTCCTGTTCAAAAATGTAGCGACTACCCTCGATGCTGCCAGGTTTAACCGATCAACAGTGAGTTGCATTATACCAGTTTTTTATATTATTAACACGTACTTCTTTTGTACTGGTGTGTGATAAGCTACTTCTGACTTGTTTTTACTGTGCGCGAGGGCACACACAACACAAGTCCAACGAACCAAGTACAACACTTTTGTATTAATAGTCATTTTCGGTGTATACAAATATACCACGTGATACGTGTGCGTGTGCCATTCGCTGCGAGTGCGACGAACTTCTCGCTTCTTATCTTAATAGTGTGTGCTGTTGCTTTTTATGTACGTTTTGTACTGTCGGTGCTGTGTAAGCTGTAAGGGGTATGTGGAGTACGTCCTACATGCACAGCAGAAAGGTGGGTACTCGAGCAACATGGGCCAACAAAAACAGCAGCAGCAGACACAGCAACACGTTTTTCTACACAAACAAATGCACTTGCATTTTAGCGCGCACAAGCAATACTACTCACTTGGTTTTAGTGTGGTGTGCACCATTAATCCTTATTATATACTTCGAAGTAATACGCTAAGGTGGTCGTGACGTTTTTTTGGATCTTTGAAAATATCTTGGTTAAAACACCTCCCCCAAAAAGCGGCGACTCCCGAGCTCCACTCGGCCTCAGGCGGCCTCGCGGTGCTGCCACGTCCTATCCGCCCAGCAGCACTACGACATGCCGGCGAAAAGAACGGGCGTCGGTGCCCCACCTCGGCGAGGGGGGAGCGTGGAAATCGCCCTCCCGGGGACGGCTCGCTTGCCCCCCCCCGCTTTTTCTTCGTCGCTGCCTGCTATTTTTTTTTTTTCGAACTCCAACTATATTGAACTTTCGAATCGCTTTTTGGCCACTTGCCACTTGAGCCATCGACAGAGCCATGGACACGAGACCACAAGCGCGCCTGCGTCAACAGCAAGCACAACAACACCAGGACCAATCACAGCAGCGTCCAGCCGTCGCCGCTCGCTGGGCGAAGAATCGGCAACGCGAGCGCTTTTCGCTTGGCCTAACAATGGCGAATCCCGCCTAGCCCGAGAGCATTGCAACCAACAAATCGGCTGCGGCTCGCCTGTAAGGTGTAGACTATTGCTCCATGTACTGCTGCATTGCTGTAATGCTGTACTGGGTAGGTTCGTGGGTGCATGGTGGGTGGTGGGTGGGTGGTGGACGGCGGCTCGCCCGCTCCCCGAGATGGCCGAGTATCGTCAAAAAATGACCCCCCCCCCCGTCTGTTTCCTGTTTATACAAGGTCCTCAAGAACCAACCAACTAACTGCGACCCGCGTACCAGGTGTACTGCTGTACGTACTGCTGCACTGCTGTTCTGCTGTATGTAGTAAAGGTTTGGTCGGTGGGTAGGTGGAGGGTACCCTGCGTCGTCCGTGGTGGGTGGGTGGGTCGTTCTGTACGTGGGAGTCTTTTTGCGTCCTGTGGGAGATGAACCTTTTTTGTTTCTAAAATACCGGCCTCCCACTGGTGATTGGGAGTACCACCCGTCCCCACTGATGCACTCCTCTGTCCTTTACCACCGTACGTACTGCTGCACTGCCGTACTGCTGCCGTGTTGTCATTTTTTTTTTGCAATACTTACATGCAGAGGATGATACCTTTGATACCGTACGTACTGCTGCATTGTCGTACTGCTCTGTTATTATTTTGTTGTTTTAGAACTTAATACAGAGGATACAGCACCAATTTGTTTTTGTCCGCCATACCGGCCGGCAACAGGCATATTTCGGGAGTACCCTCCCGGGGAAGGCTCGCTTGGCCCCCCGCGTGGCGGGGAATAGTAAACAATTGCAAATCCCGCCCAGCCCGAGAGCATTGTAACCAACGAGTCTGCTCGCCTATCAGGTGTATTGCTCTACGCACTGTTGCATTGCTGTACTGCAGTACTGGGTAGGTCCGTGGGTTGACCGTGGGTGGATGGTGGATGGTGGGTGGTGGGTGGGTGGTGGGTGGTGGGTTGGGTGGTGGATGGCGGCTCGCTCGCTCTCCGAGATGGCCGAGTATCGTCAAAAAATGAAACTCACCCCGTTTGTTTTCATTTTTTTTTTTTTTTTCAATCCTCCGGCGGATGGGGAAAAATAAAGCTTTAGCTCACCACACTTCCACGTATTTTCATACGCGTCGTGTGTCGATTTAACTCAGTTGATTTCGCAGCCCAACGCTAGCTGGCGCACGTTTCTTTGTTTTCAGTTTCACACCAGGGTACAAGGTCCTCAAGAACCAACCAACTGCTCCCCGCGTACCAGGTGTACTGCTGTACGTACTGCTGCACTTTTTGTTTCCTGTTTCATGCAAGGTCCTCAAGAACCAACCCACTAACTGCTCCCCGCGTACCAGGTGTGCTGCTGTACCTACTGCTGCACTGCTGTGCTGCTGTATGTAGTAAAGGTTTGGTCGGTTGGTGGGTGGGTGGAGGATGCACTGACTGCGTCTTCCGTGGTGGGTGGGTGGCCTGTTTTTTTTTTGTTTTCTTAGTACTCAGACTACATAGAGAGCTCTGAGGATGATACAGCACCAATTTGTTTTTTTTTTGGGTGCAGGTGCACTGCTGTACGTACTGCTGCACTGCTGTACTAACTGCTGTATGTAGTAAAGGTTTGGTCGGTGGGTGGGTGGAGGATGCACTGCGTCGCCCGTGGTGGGTGGGTGGGCCGTTCCGTGCGTTGGAGTCTTTTTTCGTCCAGTGGGAGAGATGAACCTTTTTCTTTGTTTATAAAATATCGGCTTATCGGCCTCCCACTGGTGCTTGAGAGTACCACCGTCCCCACTGTTGCACACCTGTCCTTTACTACCTTACGTACTGTACTGTCGTACTGCTGCCCTGTTATTATAAAAAATGAAAATACACTCCAGCTGTGACATCGAAGATTTCGTCGAAACTCATCTTTGCAAGCTGTGTGTGATACTCCGATCGCGCGTATTACGAGTTGTGTGTCCTCATTAAGGATATAGGTCGGCGACTCCCCTTACAACTACAGTGTAGCTATCAGGGTCGACAGGGTGATTTTAGTCAGTCTGTGCGCGGAAACTATAAAACCCGTTTCTGAGGGGGACAAAATCTGACAGCTGTGGAGGGAAATGTATCCTTTTATCAAGTGAATCCTGTAAGTCGAATAACCGGTGAGGGGGGGGTCGGAGTTTTGAAGGACGTGGGGGCCTGGTTTTGATCAAAAGCGAGCGGGGTTGGAGGGGGGGGGGGGGGGGAAGGGGGGGGGGGGCGGACGGGCGGGCAATTTGTGCGTGTAAGCTATAAATCCTTTCAAGGGGATGAATCTGACGGTTTTGGGAAGAAAGAAGAAAAAAAAAAAAAAAAAAATGCATCAGTTTATCATGCGGGGGGGTTGGGGCGGGGGTGGGGCCCTGTTATTATATTGCTTTTTTAATATTAGGGCCCAGATTAACGAGGAACTTGCCAAATCGAATTTCAATTTTTTTTCATAGAATTTAATTTAATTTACATCTGATTGGTCAAGAAATGATCACCAAGCAGGCATTCTCAGAATTATCACGAAAAATCAAATTCAACAAAGAAGTAAAAAAAGACTTTCTCGGTCGAATTTAGTCGAAAATCGAAATTGAAATTAGGGAGTTTGTCCACCTAGACATGGCTTGTTCTGTGTAACCGAAGCCGGCCACGCGAATTGGTGCCATGCCGTCGGCTGATTGAGAGGCGAGAAGCCACCATTGCGAGAGGTAGGACCACCGGAGTAGCCGCAGCGCGGCCTCCGAAGGTCCTTAGCACAGCGTAGACCGCCTGCGACGCTTCGAAAACAACCGAAACCGCCGCAAACCCAGTTTTTCGTCGCCCTGCACCTCGTTACACGACCAACTACCACATGATGACTTCGCTCAGAAGTTCGACCGCTATATCCCCGTCGCTGCTGCCCGTGTCGGGCGGCGGGGTGGCGCCAGCCCATCCAAGAGACGCCTAGAGCCATAGCCTTCAAGCCGCTGCCGGCCAAAAGAATCTGCGGCTAGCCGCGGCGCTCCGGGGAGGACGCGAGCCATCGCTCGCCTCGGTCGTTGCCCACGGGTGTTCGTTGACCCTTTTGCGTTTTTTGTAATTTGTTATTTCCTAGAACGCACTGCGCCGTTCCTTGTTAAGAACCAAAGTTGAATTTTTCGTGTATTTTTCATGGAAAAAAAAAAAAAAAACGAAATTCGATTTGGCAAGTTCCTCGTTAATTCGGGCCCTTACATACCAGAAGATAGAGCACCAATTTGTTTTTTTCCGCCGTACCGGCCGGCAACTGGCAAACTTCGGGAGTACCACTATTAGGGCCCGAATTAACGAGGAACTTGCAAAATCGAATTTCGATTTTTTTTTTTTAATTTCATGAAAAATCCACGAAAAATTCAACTTTGGTTCTTATCAAGGAACGGCGCAGTGCGTTCTAGGAAATAAAAAAATTCTAAAAACGCAAAAGGGTCAACGAACACCCGTGGGCAACGGCCGAGGCGAGCGATGGCTCGCGTCCTCCCCGGAGCGCCGCGGCTAGCCGCAGATTCTTTTGGCCGGCAGCGGCTTGGAGGCTATGGCTCTAGGTGTCTCTTGGATGGGCTGGCGCCACCCCGCCGCCCGACACGGGCAGCAGCGACGGGGATATAGCTGTCGAACTTCTGAGCGAAGTCATCATGTGGTAGTTGGTCGTGTAACTTTCGAGGTGCAGGGGGACGAAAAACTGGGTTTGCGGCGGTCTCGGTTGTTTTCGAAGCGTCGCAGGCGGTCTACGCTGTGCTAAGGACCTTCGGAGGCCGCGCTGCGGCTGCTCCGGTGGTCCTACCTCTCGCAATGTTGGCTGCTCGCCTCTCAATCAGCCGACGACATGGCACCAATTCGCGTGGCCGACTTCGGTTACACAGAACAAGCCATGTCTAGGTGGACAAACTCCCTAAATTCAATTTCGATTTTCGACAAAATTCGACCGAGAAAGTCTTTTTATACTTCTTTGTTGAATTTGATTTTTCGTAATAATTCTGAGAATGCCTGCTTGGTGATTCATTTCTTGACCAATCAGATGCAAATTAAATTAAATTCTATAAAAAAAAATCGAAATTCGATTTTGCAAGTTCCTCGTTAATACGGGCCCTTTACTAGTAAACAGGTAAATAGTTAAAAAAGACAAAACGCCGTATGAAGCTCGTCCATCCATCTGGTATCTGAGACAGGCGGACGGGGACTTATACACACCTGGAAGCTCGTCGAAGGGTAGCGATCAAGAGGGGAGGATTGACCCGTAGCCATGGTGACCAAGGACCCCATCTCCGCCTTCGCCTGCTGCTTGCTGAACCTCTTGCACATCGAAATCACGCAGTCCGATCTACCGCAAATTTATGCATTCATCAACCATCAACGGCTCATTCGTAATATCGCGATCGTGCACCGATGTGGCTCCGATGCTAGCTGACCATTGCTCCAGTGCCGACCAGAAAGGACCGCTCCCGATGTGCCTCCAGCCAGTACCCGAGCCATGCCGGGCACCGGGGCGTCCGCAAGCGTAGCAGAGAGGAAGCCCTCCGTCTGGATTAGGTTTGCCATATAGTATGTGACGATTGGCCACAGCAGCCTTCTCGGGGAGACGACGGTGCTCTAGGCATCAAAAATCCTCCAAAATATGCCGATATGTAAGGTCGAACTTAATCGTCGTTTTCTCTCCTCCCACCGAACGAACTAAGCACTTACAAGTAGCTATAGAAAGCTCAGGACCGTGCCCACTCGGAATGGCTGACAACTTGCCTGGTCAGAGCGGCGTTGCGACACCAGAGGGGCTCCGAGGCGCACAGCAGTAGAGTATGACCGAACTTTTCGTCAACGGTTCGGGAGGTATCGAATGGCCGTTGACGGATGTAATTGGAAAAAAAAACAGGTAGGCACCACGAGCTTGGTGGATTACACCTCTCCTGAAAGTTTCAAGCACTCTCTCCCCGAGGTGCCTGTGCTATGCCGAAAACTGCGGTGCTCGTCGTGAGCGGGGTGGGGATTGGTTCGTATGAGTCCCGGTACTGAAAAAGCCAAATATGTTTGGAAATCCCGCAAATGCTTCTCTGACGGACATACATAATCGCTAGGGCTGGGTACTGAACCAGTACGTACTGCCAGTAGTACTAGTACTGGCAGTATCCTGATACTGGTAAACCGACCTGCCAGTACACCAGTACATTCGCATATAGACGAAGATCCCAATATACGCCTCAAGAACCAGCGGAAACCCATAGCTTCAGGCTGCCTGCTGAGAGGACGTTGCAAAGTTAAAGATTTGTGCTACATTCTACACATCCTCCATGTTGAAAATCGGTACATATTTGGGCGTTGAACTCGAATTTTAGTGCCGTTTTCCCCACAAAAGTGCCTCTGTCATATGAGCCAAAATCACTCATTTTTTATGCTCTAGTGAAGCCAAATCGCGTAAAAATTCGCCTCCGGCGAGGCCCCCTCACCAGCCGGGGGGGGCCGATGGTCGCGGCGCAACCGCGACCGCGCGGCTTCGCCGCGCCACCAGTATACTGACCGGATCCAGTATACTGGCTGCTGACGCAGCCAGTATAACTTGTACTGGCGCTGCGCGCCAGTACCCAGCCCTAATAATCGCACGTTCGTCAAGGCACATCATCGTCGAGCTCTGTCCAGCTGCTGCACGTCCACCCCGTCCCCCATAGCTACCTGTACATCCTAACCACATCTTGGGGTGCCAACTGTAGCGCGCGCACTGCCGCAAAAACACGAGATTCAAGAATGGATTTGTCAGGATGTCGAAGAAAGTTCCATGGGCAGTTCAACTCGATTTTATCATGTTGAAAATCTCGCTTGAAGCAGCTTGAAGCAGAGGATAGATCGGTCGCCCCGGTGGCGTATCAGGTTATCCTCGAGCCTGGTATAGGTCAGTTTCGTGAGTTCGAGCCCCGCCGAGTGCATACTCGTATAAATTCGTTGGGACTTTTTCTTGTGGACAAATTGACTTGCGGAAAGCGCGAGAGCGTGAGTTAGCAACATTCGATGAACAATCGACGAGCAGTGGGATTGCTGAATCCTATGCGCGATAAAAATTGAAGGCAAGAACCGGGGAGGAGAAGGGATGACACCTGTGACCACGGCTTGTCCAGAAGCTGGAAAGTAAGAGTGTGCTATAAAAAAAAAAAAAAAAAAAAAAAAGTATCACACACCCAACACGCTGCAGGATAACCACAGGTAGACACCGCAGAAATAGAAGCAGCAGTACAGCAGGTCGCATGAGTGATGAGAATTGGTGGTCGTGATCTCTAGATAGTGGAGGCGAAGAATGAGACGCTTGATAGTTTATCCAAAATGAGGGAGTCACGCAGTTCATGCTACGTGCAGCAGTACAGAGGGCAAACGAGATTCTCCCCGCCTTGACTTACTGTTTTTTTTGTATGCGATGTAGACGAAACATTGGTATGCATGAACGATGTAGTATATTGCTCCGCAAGGCATGCTTTTTTTTGCTCTTATTGCTTTTGTGATCCTACTGACTCTCACGACGAGTACTTCTGTATTGTTGTACCAGGTACAAGGGCTTCGCTCGCGGTGCGGAAGGAGGAATGGACATTCAGTAGGAAGGCGGAAAAGAAGCACAAATGGCGCAACTGGCGACTTGAAAATGCCAAGAGGTCCATATATAGTACAACGGTACGGGACAGAGACGATTATGATTATGAGTTTGTTATTATCATCCATTCGCCCAGTCCATGATGGGCACGTCGGAGGACTTGCTTGGCATATCCTTCCACCTCTCAGGTAGCACCTGTACACTTATTAATAGCTCTCTCTAAGTCGATCATCAATAATAAATTATCGCAGTGCATAAACACCAGGCACGCGCTTGTCAAGGATAGAGACAGGAAAACTACAACTTAAGATAGATGTAAAGGAGCGCAGTGCCAAAAAAAACATGCTGGAAGCAGGAACTTGAACGCACACACCGCAAACATGTGAAGTACATTTATTTCTATTCCTGAAAGACGAAGAGCACGCATTTAGGCATAGTTCTCAAAAAACGATGCTGGTATAATAAACCACAACTTAACGTTCTATAAAGAACGTGCTGTCAACATTGCTTCCGAAGGAGCATGCAGGCTTGCTTGGACTCTTCCTCCTCAGCGGAGGTACCCAGCACCTTGCACTCTTGTTTTTTGTCGATGATCTTGTGGATCTGTCCACAAACGTTGAAGCATGGCGGGAGGACGTCGATAAGTATGTGTAAAAAAGTATTCGTACTTCTCTCCAGCAGACGTCGTAACCATCCAAATTATTGGAGCTCCTTTCGTTGTTAGTAATTATTGTGGTATTGTTGTACTTGCTCTTGGTACTCGGAAAAAGAGCCGCACTTCATAGACTATATCCGCACGCCATCCCCTAGTCTTGAGCAAGAGACATGGATGTCTCGACTCGTGACACACAGGACGCAAGATAAGAGTAGAACGTACCTCGATGTCATACGCCCTCTTGGCACCGTGGGAATGGAATGCGGGAAGTATATCGAGCAAGTGGTCGCCTGCCTTCTTCAGGAGGTCACCGACCTTGATGTCGCCGGTGCACTTCGTGTTTATGTCCTCGCCGACTTGGCGGCCCTCGGCGGCTGCTTCGCAGGGCTTCTGCAAACGACAACAACGGATGGGAATACCTTGCGTTCAGTGAATGTTCAAAATAGTAAGGCCACGTAGCTGTCGTCGATTTCCAAAGTTTGAAAGGAAGTCGTACAATTTAACACTGTTGCAATGAAAGCGGTCGTTTATGGGCAAAGCCCTGCCTGGTACAACAACGTTGCTAACACCTATGAAACCGCCACTGGGACAAGAACGAACGGGATTCACAGTCGCAACTGGTAAGCGTAAGCCCCGGTATACTGCTATATAAGGCCTACCGGCGGAATGCCGACAACGGAGGGTAAGAGACAGTACCTGCTGTATATATTGTTCGGTACTACTCTATTACTGCTGCTATCAACACTATTACGACCGACGTGTACTGCGATTCCTGAAGAGGTTGCGCACCCTACTTGTACTCGTTAATACAAAGAGTTCATGTGGTTGTATGAAAAATGAGTAACAGCAGTAGTACACCGCGTCACTACGTGAACAACTCGCTAACCCCAATCACGGGACTGCTCTCCAGCATCACCCAGGTTAACTTCAGCTTCTGTTTACTGCTATATATCAACCTCCAGTATGTACTGCGACTGGTGCTGAGTTATCATGCTGCTGTGTCATTTATCACTGCATGGACCATTTTTACAACGCTGGCTGACCCCCGTGATGAGACTTGCCCGTTTTCATTGCGTCTTTTACATGTATAGATACCACGAAGACGTGGTCGTACATTCAAAACGTGTGTTTATATCACAGCACAAAGCGTCACTGCATGGACCACTTGTCCAACCCCCGCTTACCCCGATGACGGGACTGCCCCGTACTCGTAGTCGTACATACATGAAGTAAGTGTGTTTGGCTGTACGTATGAAAAAGAAATCGCATCACACAGCGTCACTGCATAGGTCTACTCGTAGACCTGAGTACTTGTACAATTCCCGCTTATACCCCGATGACGGGACTGCCCCGTACACGTACTCGTACATGCAAAAGTGTGTCTGTACGCATGAAAAAGAAATCACAGCACACAACTGCGTAGACAACTAGTACAACATGCTTACCCCGACGACGGGACTGCCCTCCGTGACCACCAAGGCGAACTTGAGTTTGTTCAGGCTACGCGTCCCCAAGCACAGCTTCCACACCGTGTGGTAGTTCGACCACGCTGGTGTAACACATGCTACAGCAGACGTTGCAGACAGGCACACAAGGTCAAACAATGTAAATTTCAATGTGCATCATTATTGGAAAGAGGATTCGCTTGAGTTCACCAACACCTAAAACCACATACTGGTAGTCTATTGCGCACAACTTGCAGCACACTCAGCCAACACTCAACGCAGCACTACCAAAAATACAGGGTGTTGACATCTGGTGTCTTACCTATGTCGCACGGCGCTGAACACACTGACAACGGGAACAAACTCTTAACATCATCAGTAGTATAGTAGCTGACAGCAAACATCAAATTCCAACAACACGAAGAAATGAAACTCACGTTTCGTCAAGCTCTCAGCTCCTTCGTTAGGGACGCCGATCGAAGGTGAATCACAGGTGTCCGCGTCACACCAGGCACACACACGAGGGTTGTCGCCGCTTCCCCAGTGCTTCTTGTTAAGGTTATGAAAAGCTTGGCACGTGGAAGGCTCGTCACTCCTGCAGGTGTCGCAGACAGCGTACTGGGAACTCTTGTTTTTCCTATTTCGTGCGATGAGGAAGCCGTCACAACCCTTGCTCGGGCACGGCCAATCAGGATTGCCAGAAGAAGCTGAGTCCCGTTCTTGCCCGACCAGCTTCCACACGCCTGATCCTGAACCTCCACCACCCCCACTGTTGGCGGAGCCTCCTCCCGAACTAGCCTTGGTCCTCTTCGCAAATTTCAACTTCAAATTGTTATTGCCGATCCGGCAAATTTCAAATTCAAATTGTTTGCAGCCGTCAACGGCAAATCCCTCTCAACAGCCAGCAATTGGCCAACTTCAATTGGCCAACTTCAAAAGTAAAAAGTACAAAAAAGAAGTTGCTGAAAAAGCAAAATAAAAATATCAGAGAGCAAGCAGTAAAGATCAGAGAATGAGAGCTAAGTAAGAATGAGACTAGGGAAAGCAAGGAAGGCAAGGAACTTCGGGACGGTTCTTTTCCCCAGCAACTAATTTTCTTTTCGGCAATTACGGGCTGAGAAGGGCTGAGAGGGGGGAGGATATGCCGAGCGAGACGTCCGAGGGGGGCGAGGTCTAGGTATATAGTTTTATGTATGCCATCGTGCTGTATACGTGCGTATCATATATATACAAGGGCTTCGCTCGCGGAAGGAGGAATGGACATTCAGTAGAAAGGCCGAAAAGAAGCACAAATGGCGCAACTGGCGACTTGAAAATGCCAAGAGGTCCATATACAGTACAACGGTAAACGATGGAGACGATTATGATTATGAGTTTGTTATTATCATCCATTCGCCCAGTCCATGATGGGCACGTCGGAGGAATGTTTTTATTTTATTTTATTTTTATCCTCCGGCGGATGGGGAAATATAAAGCTTTAGCTCACCACACTTCCGCGTATTTTCATACGCGTCGTGTGTCGATTTAACTCAGTTGCTTTCGCAGCCCAACGCTCAGGTCTTGCTTGGCATATCCTTCCACCTCTCAGGTAGCACCTGTACACTTATTAGTAGCTCTCTCTAAGTCGATCATCAATAATAAATTATCGCAGTGGATAAACACCAGACACGCGCTTGTCAAGGATAGAGACAGGAAAAAAACTACAACTTAAGATGTAAAGGAGCGCAGTGCCAAAAAAATCATGCTGGAAGCAGGAACTTGAACGCACACACCGCAAACATGTGAAGTGCATTTGTATTCCGAAGGACGAAGAGCACGCATTTAGGCATAGTGCTCAAAAAACGATGCTGGTATATAGAAACCACAACTTAACGTTCTATAAAGAACGTGCTGTCAACATTGCTTCCGAAGGAGCATGCAGGCTTGCTTGGACTCCTCCTCAGCGGAGGTACCCAGCACCTTGCACTCTTGTTTTTTGTCGATGATCTTGTGAATCTGTCCACAAACGTTGAATGTAATTGAGTGTCGGTATAGCGGGCAATAGATTCGGTAAGATAGTCCGCAGAGTAACGGTCTATTGGCCACAAGAAGATTCCCTTAGAACGGAATATTCTTAGTGAAGCGGATAACCCGTAGAGAATAGCTAGCTTATACCACAAGAACGTTCTCGGTAATGGAACGTCCTCCTCTGGACAAGATAGGTAGAAGTAAGCGCGTTAAGCGCTCTTGGGAATATAGCACACCTAGGAGAACGTTCCTTGTACGTTCCATAGGTAAAGGTCCAGAAGAGAGCACAGCAGCAATGCTGGAGGGTGAAGCGAACTCTGTGAGCCTCACCCCACCCCCATGCTCTCACTCCTTCCCCTTTCCTGTCTCCTTCGAGCTTCTCATAGCTCAACGCCAGTAATAAGAAATCATCAAAGAAGAACCGGTGCTGTCTCCAAGCGAAGCTGATACCCCTGCGTCCCTTCCCTCCCAACATCCGGCACCACGACTCCTTCACAATCTGGCGTCGTCGGCAGGACTTCCTTTTTGGTTTTAAGTTTTCAATACTCTACATAGGTTGCTCCACTCTGGTTTTCCGTTTTCCTCTCTTCCTGTGGCCTGCCTTTTAGCGATCTGCTTTATTAGTGAATAGCCCTATCCTTGGAGTTTAGGCCTCTTTACGAGGTGTGGGGGAATCTATAGCCTCATGTGTTTGTTTCGAATAGCCGCATCTTCGACCTCCTTTCCCGGTCTTTTAGGATGAACGTTGTCGTCATCCTTCGACCGTCTTGAGGTCTGCATATACGACTATTCAGGGTGGGCTAATGTAATAGAGTGTCGGTATAGCGGGCAATAGATTCGGTAATATAGTCCGCAGAGTAACGGTCTATTGGCCACAAGAAGATTCCCTTAGAACGGAATATTCTTAGTGAAGCGGATAACCCGTAGAGAATAGCTAGCTTATACCACAAGAACGTTCTCGGTAATGGAACGTCCTCCTCTGGACAAGATAGGTAGAAGTAAGCGCGTTAAGCGCTCTTGGGAATATAGCACACCTAGGAGAACGTTCCTTGTACGTTCCATAGGTAAAGGTCCAGAAGAGAGCACAGCAGCAATGCTGGAGGGTGAAGCGAACTCTGTGAGCCTCACCCCACCCCCATGCTCTCACTCCTTCCCCTTTCCTGTCTCCTTCGAGCTTCTCATAGCTCAACGCCAGTAATAAGAAATCATCAAAGAAGAACCGGTGCTGTCTCCAAGCGAAGCTGATACCCCTGCGTCCCTTCCCTCCCAACATCCGGCACCACGACTCTTTCACATGAAGCATAGCGGGAGGACGTCGATAAGTATGTGTAAAAAAGTATTCGTACTTCTCTCCAGCAGACAGACGTCGTAACCATCCAAACTATTGGAGCTCCTTCTTTCGTTGTTAGTATTTGTTGTGGTATTGTTGTACTTGCTCTTGGTACTTGGAAAAAGAGCCGCACTTCATAGACTATATCCGCACGCCATCCCCTAGTCTTGAGCAAGAGACATGGATGTCTCGACTCGTGACACACAGGAGGCAAGATAAGAGTAGAACGTACCTCGATGTCGAACGCCCTCTTGGCACTATGGGGATGGAATGCGGGATGTATATCGAGCAAGTGGTAGCCTGCCTTCTTTAGGAGGTCACCGACCTTGATGTCGCCGGTGCACTATGTCCTCGCCGACTTGGCGGCCCTCGGCGACTGCTTCCCAGGGCTTCTGCAAAAGACAACAACGGATGGGAATACCTAGCGTTCAGTGAATGTTCAAAAAAGTAAGGCCACGTAGCTGTCGTCGGTTTCCAAAGTTTGAAAGGAAGTCGTACAATTTAACACTGATGATGTAATGAAAGCGGTCGTTTATGGGCAAAACCCTACCTGGTACCACAGCGTTTCTAACACCAATGAAACCACAACTGGGACAGGAACGAACGGGATTCACAGTCGCAACTGGTAAGCGTAAGCCCCGGTATACTGCTATATAAGGCCTACCGGCGGAATACCGACAACGAAGGGTAAGAGTCAGTACCTGCTGTATATATTATATAACTAATTTTCAAGGACGTCAGCCGTGAGTTTGACGAATTTCAGGTCAATACTCATCTTTGCAAGCTGCGTTGTTGGTACTCGTAATATACCATACAAGGGCTTCGCTCGCGGGCGGCTGTGCGCCGCCCGCTACGCTTGCGGAAGGAGGAATGGACATTCAGTAGAAAGGCCGAAAAGAAGCACAAATAACGCAGCTGGCGACTTGAAAATGCCAAGAGGTCCATATATAGTACAACGGTACAGGACAGAGACGATTATGATTATGAGTTTGTTATTATCATCCATTCGCCCAGTCCATGATGGGCACGTCGGAGGACTTGCTTGGCATATCCTTCCACCTCTCAGGTAGCACCTAGGTCCAGTACACTTATTAATAGCTCTCTCTAAGTCGATCATCAATAATAAATTATCGCAGTGCATAAACACCAGGCACGCGCTTGTCAAGGATAGAGACAGGAAAACTACAACTTAAGATAGATGTAAAGGAGCGCAGTGCCAAAAAAAACATGCTGGAAGCAGGAACTTGAACGCACACACCGCAAACATGTGAAGTACATTTCTATTCCTGAAAGACGAAGAGCACGCATTTAGGCATAGTTCTCAAAAAACGATGCTGGTATAATAAACCACAACTTAACGTTCTATAAAGAACGTGCTGTCAACATTGCTTCCGAAGGAGCATGCAGGCTTGCTTGGACTCTTCCTCCTCAGCGGAGGTACCCAGCACTTTGCACTCTTGTTTTTTGTCGATGATCTTGTGGATCTGTCCACAAACGTTGAAGCATGGCGGGAGAACGTCGGTAAGTATGTGTAAAAAAGTATTCGTACTTCTCTCCAGCAGACGTCGTAACCATCCAAATTATTGGAGCTCCTTTCGTTGTTAGTAATTGTTGTGGTATTGTTGTACTTGCTCTTGGTACTCGGAAAAAGAGCCGCACTTCATAGACTATATCCGCACGCCATCCCCTAGTCTTGAGCAAGAGACATGGATGTCTCGACTCGTGACACACAGGACGCAAGATAAGAGTAGAACGTACCTCGATGTCATACGCCCTCGTGGCACCGTGGGAATGGAATGCGGGATGTATATCGAGCAAGTGGTCGCCTGCCTTCTTCAGGAGGTCACCGACCTTGATGTCGCCGGTGCACTTCGTGTTTATGTCCTCGCCGACTTGGCGGCCCTCGGTGGCTGCTTCGCAGGGCTTCTGCAAACGACAACAACGGATGGGAATACCTTGCGTTCAGTGAATGTTCAAAATAGTAAGGCCACGTAGCTGTCGTCGATTTCCAAAGTTTGAAAGGAAGTCGTACAATTTAACACTGTTGCAATGAAAGCGGTCGTTTATGGGCAAAGCCCTGCCTGGTACAACAACGTTGCTAACACCTATGAAACCACCACTGGGACAGCAACGAACGGAATTCACAGTCGCAACTGGTAAGCGTAAGCCCCGGTATACTGCTATATAAGGCCTACCGGCGGAATACCGACAACGAAGGGTAAGAGACAGTACCTGCTGTATATACTGTTCGGTACTACTCTATTACTGCTGCTATCAACACTATTACGACCGACGTGTACTGCGATCCCTGAAGAGGTTGCGCACCCTACTTGTACTCGTTAATACAAAGAGTTCATGTGGTTGTATGAAAAATGAGTAACAGTAGTAGTACACCGCGTCACTACATGACCAACTCGCTAACCCCAATCACGGGACTGCTCTCCAGCATCACCCAGGTTAACTTCAGCTTCTGTTTACTGCTATATATCAACCTCCAGTATGTACTGCGACTGGTGCTGAGTTATCATGCTGCTGTGTCATTTATCACTGCATGGACCATTTTTACAACGCTGGCTGACCCCCGTGATGAGACTTGCCCGTTTTCATTGCGTCTTACATGTATAGATACCACGTAGTCGTAGTCGTACATCCAAAACGTGTGTTTATATCACAGCACAAAGCGTCACTGCATGGACCACTTGTCCAACCCCCGCTTACCCCGATGACGGGACTGCCCCGTACTCGTAGTCGTACATACATGAAGTAAGTGTGTTTGGCTGTACGTATGAAAAAGAAATCGCATCACACAGCGTCACTGCATAGGTCTACTCGTAGACCTGAGTACTTGTACAATTCCCGCTTATACCCCGATGACGGGACTGCCCCGTACACGTACTCGTACATGCAAAAGTGCGTTTGTACGCATGAAAAAGAAATCACAGCACACAACTGCGTAGACAACTAGTACAACATGCTTACCCCGACGACGGGACTGCCCTCCGTGACCACCAAGGCGAACTTGAGTTTGTTCAGACTACGCCTCCCCAAGCACAGCTTCCACACCGTGTGGTAGTTCGACCACGCTGGTGTAACACATGCTACAGCAGACGTTGCAGACAGGCACACAAGGTCAAACAATGTAAATTTCAATGTGCATCATTATCGGAAACAGGATTCGCTTGAGTTCACCAACACCCAAAACCACATACTGGTAGTCTATTGCGCACAACTTGCAGCACACTCAGCCAACACTCAACGCAGCACTACCGAAAATGCAGGGTGTTGACATCTGGTGTCTTACCTATGTCGCACGGCGCTGAACACACTGACAACGGGAACAAACTCTCAACATCATCAGTAGTATAGTAGCTGACAGCAAACATCAAATTCCAACAACACGAAGAAATGAAACTCACGTTTCGTCAAGCTCTCAGCTCCTTCGTTAGGGACGCCGATCGAAGGTGAATCACAGGTGTCCGCGTCACACCAGTCACACACACGAGGGTTGTCGCCGCTTCCCCAGTGCTTCTTGTTAAGGTTATGAAAAGCTTGGCACGTGGAAGGCTCGTCACTCACTGCAGGTGTCGCAGACAGCGTACTGGGAACTCCTGTTTTTCCTATTTCGTGCGATGAGGAAGCCGTCACAACCCTTGCTCGGGCACGGCCAATCAGGATTGCCAGAAGAAGCTGAGTCCCGTTCTTGCCCGACCAGCTCCCACACGCCTGATCCTGAACCTCCACCACCCCCACTGTTGGCGGAGCCTCCTCCCGAACTAGCCTTGGCCCGCTTCGCAAATTTCAACTTCAAATTGTTATTGCCGATCCGGCAAATTTCAAATTCAATTTGTTTGCAGCCGTCAACGGCAATTCCCTCTCAACAGCCAGCAATTGGCCAACTTTAAATAAAAGTACAAAAAAGAAGTTGCTGAAAAAGCAAAAATCAGAGAGCAAGCAGTAAAAATCAGAGAATGAGAGCTAAGTAAGAATGAGACTAGGGAAAGCAAGGAAGGCAAGGAACTTCGGGACGGTTCTTTTCCCCAGCAACTAATTTTCTTTTCGGCAATTACGGGCTGAAAAGGGCTGAGAGGGGGGAGGATATGCCGAGCGAGACCTCCGAGGGGGCCGAGGTCTAGGTATTTAAGTTTATGAGTGAATTTTTATTGGGAGGTGTCTTATTGTTCCGTACTACTGTATTACTGCTGCTATCAATACTATTACGACCGACGTGTACTGCGATTCCTGAAGAGGTTGCGCACCCTACTTGTACACGTTAATACAAAGAGTTAATGTGGTTGCATGAAAAATGAGTAACAGAAGTAGTACACCGGGTCACTACATGAACAACTCGCTAACCCCAATCACGGCACTGCTCTCCAGCACCACCCAGGTTAACTTCAGCTTCTGTTTAATTCTATATATCAACCTCCAGTGTGTACAGTCGTTCCCGCTTTAAAGACACTCTTCTTAAGGAAACTCCCCGCTATAAAGACACATTTTTCCCAGAACATGGTGCCCCGCAGATGTACAATAATAAGGGGGGGGTACATTTTCCATTTTGCGCCCCCCCCCCAATTTTTTTTGCTGGGGCAGCACACTGCTGTACAACATCGACATCGGTCTGCTGCAGCCCGCACTACCGCGTTTGGGTATTGAGAGATTCCTCCCATCTGCTGGCGGGTCGTCAGCTGCCGGCTTGAAGCCACGTGGCGAACCCACGTGCCAGTCAAAGTCTCAACTCATGTCAGGCAGTCAAAGTTTGGGATTTTTGCCTTTCTCGTGGAGTTCAATTTTTGTATTTTTGTTTTGTGTTTTTGCCTCGTCGTGTTGACCTTTGGGGAAGAACGGTGTCCTCTTTTCGGTGTATTTGCCCAATTTTTTTGTATGTTGTGGTCTGCGCTACCGACCGTTTCCTAGTGTCCTTCTAAGGGGTCGACTGGATTTGTTTGGTCCCTACGATTGTGGCAGGTAACTTGCGTGTATCGTATCAGAGCTAGTTCCAACGAACTGATGTGTCTCAGGTGTGTTCGCAATATCTCGGGCATGATGTTCACCGTGAGGATAACGCCTTGACAATAAGAAAAGCCTGCAACAACACCAGCGCACTGCCGTAAAAATTACAGCAAGAGCCTGCATCAACAACAGCGCACTGCTGTACACATTACAATAGGTCGTGCTGCACTCCTTCCCGCGTTTCGGTGGTGGAGGGAAATTCAAATTGTGTAAAGTATTGGAGTGTACTACAGCAGTAGTGTTGCCGCCTTTCAAATCACGTGTTGTAGTTTTTAAGCAACACAGTTTCGTGGTCGCATATTCCTGCTTCAAATGCGCGTACTTTGACATATGTTTCACCTCCATTGGCCCCGGGGACGGTGAGTTAGTGGCCCCGGAATCCTAAAGACACTTCCCCGCGTTAAAGACACCCAAAAAAAAACGCGGTGTGTCTTTAAAGCGGGGTCGACTGTACTGCGACTGGTACCATGCTGCTGTGTTATTTATCACTGCATGGACCATTTTTACAACGCTGGCTGACCCCCGTGATGAGACTTGCCCGTTTTCATTGCGTCTTACATGTATAGATACCACGTAGTCGTCGTCGTACATCCAAAACGTGTGTTTATATCACAGCACAAAGCATCACTGCATGGACCACTTGTTCAACCCCCGCTTACCCCGACGACGGGACTGCCCCGTACTCGTAGTCGTACATACATGAAGTGTGTTTGGTTGTACGTTGTACAACCCCCGCTTACACCCCGATGACGGGACTGCCCCGTACACGTACTCGTACATGCAAAAGTGTGTTTGTACGCATGAAAAAGAAATCACAGCACACAACTGCGTAGGCAACTAGTATAACATGCTTACCCCGACGACGGGACTGCCCTCCGTGACCACCAAGGCGAACTTGAGTTTGTTCAGGCTACGCGTCCCCAAGCACAGCTTCCACACCGTGTAGTAGTTCGACCACGCTGGTGTAGCACACACATGCTACAGCAGACGTTGCAGACAGGCACACAAGGTCAAACAATGTAAATTTCAATGTGCATCATTATTGGAAACAGGATTCGCTTGAGTTCACCAACACCCAAAACCACATGGTCTATTGCGCACAACTTGCAGCACACTCAGCCAACACTCAACGCAGCAATACCGAAAATGCAGGGTGTTGACATCTAGTGTCTTACCTATGTCGCAAGGCGCTGAACACACTGACAACGGGAACAAACTCTCAGCATCAGAAGTATAGTAGCTGACAGCAAACATCACATTCCAACAACACGAAGAAATGAAACTCACGTTTCGTCAAGCTCTCAGCTCCTTCGTTAGGGACGCCGATCGAAGGTGAATCACAGGTGCCCGCGTCACACCAGTCACATACACGAGGGTTGTCGCCGCTTCCCCAGTGCTTCTTGTTAAGGTTATGAAAAGCTTGGCACGTGGAAGGCTCGTCACTCACTGCCGGTGTCGCAGACAGCGTACTGGGAACTCCTGTTTTTCCTATTTCGTGCGATGAGGAAGCCGTCACAACCCTTGCTCGGGCACGGCCAATCAGGATTGCCAGAAGAAGCTGAGTCCCGTTCTTGCCCGACCAGCTTCCACACGCCTGATCCTGAACCTCCACCACCCCCATTGTTGGCGGAGCCTCCTCCCGCACTAGCCTTGGTCCTCTTCGCAAATTTCAACTTCAAATTGTTATTGCCGATCCGGCAAATTTCAAATTCAATTTGTTTGCAGCCGTCAACGGCAATTCCCTCTCAACAGCCAGCAATTGGCCAATTTCAAATGTAAAAAGTACAAAAAAGGAGTTGCTGAAAAAGAGCGAAATAAAAATATGAGAGCTCTAGCTGGAAAAAGATCAGAGAATGAAAGCTAAAAATGATAGGGAAAGCAAGGAAGGCAAGGAACTTCGGGACGGTTCTTTTCCCCAGCAACTAATTTTCTTTTCGGCAATTACGGGCTGAGAAGGGCTGAGAGGGGGGAGGATATGCCGAGCGAGACCTCCGAGGGGGTCGAGGTCTAGCTATTTAAGTTTATATATGTTCTGTACGTCGTTGCAGATTGTGACAGGTCGTATGTACGTAATGTGGCACGAGTAGTGTGGTGATGTCTTCGTGTTGGGCATGTAAGAGACAGTGCACGTAAGGCCTCCGACTGACTCAAAATGCGCCGAAATCAGTTGAAAGCTAAACAAAGTAGACAAATCCAGGAGGCTGGCCAATGACAGGTGCCCTAGCGTGTGATATGCACTTGTTTTTCTTTGGTAGTGCTGTACCAGTTTTGACACCAAACTGACCAGGTAGACAATCTATACCTGATTTTGCCTCAAAATGCTTTCTTGTTTGTTTGGGTATCATTACGTACTCAATCGATAAGGGATGCATACAGCAAGCGATGGTACAATACGATCTCACAACTGGAGTGTATTGTATTTTTTACAATATCCGTAAACCAAAATTCTCAAGTTTTGAACTGGGAAAGATGTACATGCATCCCTGCCTGCTAGTATGCCTTGTCTACATGCAAGCTGGGGGGGTATTTATGTAGGCAGGATGGTGAGAAGGGGGTAACATGGACTGTTGAGCCAGTAACATAATGTAGTAATAAAAATATTGGACTATACATCATTTGCTCATACATACACCTACTACTGCTGTATATATGGTCAAAACAGTGTACGGTTGTGAGTATTGGGGATACTTGTTTGTTGTACCTTGTACAGAATAGTACACAGATGGTCTTTATACTGCTCGAAATCGTAATCTACGGGCTGGTTTATTTTGGAAAAATATAGCAAGGGCTGACTAAGTTGTATAAAATGTAGGAAGTATATTAATGAATACGAGACCAATCGTAGGACATCGGGAAAGGAGGATCACCATTAAATTACTGATTACGAGTAAGTTCGTACGTGATAAATCACTGTAGAAATGTGCTTGCGTCCATCATACAGGTTGAAAATGAGTTCGGGTCTGTTAGTTGATCTACACTTGTTGCATACTGTGAGACGACCACAAGACAAGGGTTTTTTTGCAGGCAATTTGGTTTTGGCCTTTGCGATGGGAATTTTGTGTCTTCGCAGGTTGTACAGGCACTGCAAGGTCGTTCTCACAGGTGTTTCAAGAGTAGTGATACTGCAAACTGGTTCTAGTTTTTAATTTTGTATGGGGAATGTAAGCCTTTCTATAGCAGCTAGCTGCTCTTTGTCATGCTAAGAACCTACCGGAATTGGAACAATGGTTTAGATCCTAGTTTTCATTTTGTATGGGGAATGTAAGCCTTTCTATAGCTGCTCTTTATCATGCTAAGAACCTACCGGAATTGGAAACATGGTTTAGGTCCTAGTTTTCATTTTGTATGGGGAATGTAAGCCTTTCTATAGCTGCTCTTTGTCATGCTAAGAACTTACCGGAATTGGAAGCATGGTTTGGGGACATTATCATATTGGAGTGGGAAGGGGGGAAGCTCGATAAGTACGTTGGAATGTTGAGGATTGTAAAGAATGCATTAACAGGGGGGAAGCTTGATAAGTACGTTGGAATTTCGAGGTTCGTAAAGAATACATTAATATTAATCATTGTTGTGTCTTAGATACCTAAGGGATTCCATACGTTACTCTGTTAGTGAAGACTCGAGCTTTCGAAGGGTTGCATGTATATTATGATAAGGGGACAACTTTCAACAAACCAGGAAGGTAAATATACATGTACTCGAAACCTTTCACCACCCCTTTTTCCCACCCACCTTGTTCCAAGCCACCGTTTATACCCGTTTAGTGGGGTCAACTTGGTGTTTCTAGACTCCATCGATCCCCTGGACTCCACTCGTCTCCCTAGACTACATCGTTGGATACCATCTTCACCCTTTACGACGCAGCTTCGTCGAGTACATCGTGTACCACGCAGCCTCATCGAGTCCGTCGCATACTGCACAGCTCCTACTGCACAGCTCCATTCGTCGGATACAACACAGCGCCGTCGAGTCCGTCATGTACTGCACAACTTCGTCGAGCTCATCTTACTCTACACGACAGAAAAAAGAGAGAGGTTGTCGTCAAAGTGAAACAGGCGGCGTCCCGGGGAGGGGGGGAGGCGTGATTGAAGGAAATAAAATGGCAGGAACAGGGGGACCTTTTGGTGCACCTTATCCGAGGGGAGGCCCACCACAGGGAGGCCCGTCACAGAGCGGCCAGGCTGGAGGCCCACCACAGGGCGACCAGGTTGGATATGGTCCACAGGGTGGTGCAGGACAAGGGGCAGCAGGACCGGCAAATGTTGTAGGAGCGGGAGGCGGGTACAATCAGATGTCCGCTCCCTCCCTACCGTCACCGTTTGGAATCGGAGGACGATGGGGTCCACAGACAACCCCAAGAGGAGCACAACCGAATCCTTGATGGCGATGGGGACCTCCGTGCCAAGGACACCGCAGCAACAACAGCCAAGGCTTGCTGGCCAACAACAGCCAGGGGCTGCTGGTCAACAGCAGCCAGGGTTCGCTGGCCAACAGCAGTCAGGGTTCACTGGCCAACAGCAGCCAGGGTTCACTGGTCAATAACAGCCAGGGTTCGCTGGCCAACAGCAGTCAGGGTTCACTGGTCAACAGCAGCCAGGGTTCAGAGAGTTCCTCTCACCAATCGGAAATGGGAGCACTGCAAACTAAGATGTCACAGGTTTGGGTTCATGCAACGTTGTGGCATGCAACGAGTTCGAGCCGGCGACTTCCGATTGCGGTGTTGGTGGATACTGAGGCGGGTGGAGGAAAATACGTGTCACGGCAGTTCATCGAATCCATCGAAGAACGGGATGGTTGGGGAAAGTCACTGATAAATCCAACGGGAAAGGGCCTACTCAGCGCAGCGAACCCAAAGAACAGCGCCGTACCCCCGATGGAAGTGGTAGGCTCGTGCTTGCTACCACTAGTCTTTGCACCGGTCGACCAAACCTTCCGTGTGAAGTTCACGGTGGTGAAAGGACTTCCGTATGCGATGGTGCTTGGAGCCGCGTTCATGACGGACAATCGAAGTATCGTCAGTTTCGATGGTGAGGAGGGTTTCCGGCTGACACCATCCTCATCGTGGGTACCATTCGCCCCGAAGGAGGTAGGAGAGGCCGCAGCAGAAACGATGTGTGCCGAGTGGGACCACTGTTGCGCGGTGAAACCATCGACAGACGAGCAATAACCGGAAGAATTGGAGGAACCGAAGATCCCGGCGGGGATTATGGAGTTAAGAAACTCTGTTTGGGAAGACGAAGGCACTCTGCACTGGAAACTACGCATTGCGAAAGACGTAGAGGTTCAAGGTGGTACCAGTATCCAGGTAAACGCTTTTGTCGAAGGCCTTCAACCTCAAGTACAGCAGCTCGTAGTGGTAGAACCAACTAACCGCTATGATCTTAAACTAGGAGTGGATCTAGGAGTGCCAAGGGGGGCACAGTGGTGGGTTCCCGGGTATACCACGTCAATGTAAGTTGTCGATTGTTACCCAGGATATCGTGATGATCCAGAGCGGGTTGGTGATTGCGACGGTTTATGCTGTCAACAATTACGATCGGGAGCGCATGAAGTCACTCATGAACCCGGTGTCGAAGGAACGGACAAGCCCCAAACAGGACGAGGGGGTCAAAAAGAAAGACAAAGGGAGACCACCGGAGCAATGCAACAAAGGAGGTGAAATCGCAGAGATTCCGAGCGAAGCCCCCAAGGTGGACCTGGGGCAGGCCAACTTCGGACAGCTCAGTCCGAGCGAAAAGGACACATTGATGGGCATTCTCAACGAGTACATCGACGTGTTCGCGGTCAACCCCAAGGGCGTACCAGCATGCAAAGGAGTGCCCATGCGACTGGAGCTCAAAGATCCCAACGTCAAGCCATACGTGGCGCCCATTCGACACTACAGCTCGGAACAACGCGGGATGATTCAGACTGAGGCGGTGAAACTCCTGAAGAATGGATCCATTCGGGAATCATCTTCCGAGTGGGCCGCCAAATGTTCGACGGTTCGCAAGAAAGATGGGACAGTGCGGGTTGTGCAGGATTTAGACTGAGGTGGTGAAACTCCTGAAGAATGGATCCATTCGGGAATCAACGTCCGAGTGGGCCGCCAAATGTTCGACGGTTCGCAAGAAAGATGGGACAGTGCGGGTTGTGCAGGATTTTCGAGGTATCAATGCGCTTCTCAAATCAGAGTGGTGGACTCGGGGATTTGCAGCACATTATGGATGAGATGGAAGGGTCGAAGTATTTCTCCAGCATCGATTTTGCTTCAGGATTCTTACAGCTCGAGATCCATGAGGACGATCGACACCTGACGGCGTTACGAGACGCTGACGGGAAGCTGTACGAATACGTTCGCTGCGGCTTCGGGTTGAAGATAGTGCCTTCGGAGTTTGCCAACTACGTTGGAGGGCGACTGTTAACAGTCAAGGATAGGGGAATCAAGGACTAGTTGGACGACATCGCCATCCCGTCGAAAACCCTTGAAGATCAATGGGGACTGCTGCGAGAAACGTTAGAGTGTCTACGGCAAAGGCGTCTAACCGTAAATCTTCAGAAATCGCATTTCTGTCAGTCGGTCATGGAGTTCGTCGGCATGATCGTGGATAGACGTGGTACCAGGCCGGCCCCGAGCAAGATTGATGCTATCACGCAGCTGTCAGGCCGAACACGGTGGAGGAAGTGCGAGTGTTGCTGGGCATGACAGGGTACTTACAGCAATTCGTACCCCAGTATAGCACAGTGGTGGCGCCCATTTCCGACTTGCTGAGAGATCCAAGGTTCAGAACCAAGAGAGCGAAGAAAGAGAAAGTTCCGTGGGGAGAAGAGCAGAACAAGGCTTTTAATACGCTTATCGAGGCTTTGACATCACCTCCGATTCTAGCCCTGCCGGTGTGGACAGAACCGTTCTCGCTGTCCACCGATGCCAGTGAGATAGGAGCAGAAGCGGTGCTAACACAATGCATCAAAGGAGTGGAAAAGGTGATCGCTTACGGCAGGCATAGGTGGTCGAGAAGAGACTCCAAAAGGTCAGCAACAGATCGTGAATGCATGGCGGTCATGTGGGCAGTGAGCAAATTCCAACCCTATCTTTGGGGGCGACCGTTCACGCTCATCACGGACTGTTCGGCGTTAACTTGGCTCTTCAAAAGCCAATCTCTTACACCGAAATACCATCGCTGGGCTCTGAGGTTGATGGAGCACGACATAACCTTGAAGTGGAGGCCGGGGACACAACATCAGCTCCCAGACGCCATGTCGCGGTTACCGAACAAGAGCATCGTGATCGAAGATTCCGACGACTCTTTTCCAGGAGACGAGTCGTTGCCAAACGTTTACAAAGGGCCACAGGGGCCAGTGCTCGACGGTGTACACCTCGAAACCCTAGGAGTGGAAGATGTGGACGGATCTAGTACTCAAAGTCTTACAGTACTTACAGCCGTCGCACTCACACCCGCAGACCCATCAGAGGCAGATACTCAACAGGCTAAGCTTGTCGTCGCACCGGAGCTTCCAGTGGTGGTCATGATCGACTGTGGGGGGGGAGGCAGCATCCTTGCATCGGAGGGATTGCTGACGGTCAGAGGAGCAGTAGACCAGGACTGGAGAGCACTGGAATGCATCACAGCAAACGGACTGGACAACGGTGCGAATCTACTTAGGGTGACAACAGGGTCGCAGGAATGCCTAACCATGTTGAGAGAGGTGAGACCAGACGTGGTGGTCGGTGACGCCTGCAGGAGGTTTGAAAGGATACAAGAGAAGGAGGGAATATCCAGGGCGAGTAGCTTAGCCCAAGCTGCCATCGCCTCAGACACGCGAGTTTTTATACTCGAATGTTTGGGCAACCTTCTGCAAACGACGGAATGGAACGACGAGATTCTCCCCGCGACCGATTCCACGATAGCCCCCCCCCCCAAACCGGCGATTTTCTTTAGCGAACGTTTCATGGCTGCTAGACACGAGGAAGGGTGCTATGAAAAAACCACCCTCAAACATTTTCATGTTTGCAAAGGTCTATCGAACGATGACGTCGGGGCGGCAAGGGGCACCGTATTTCAGGAGAATACGGCCGGGAGCTGGTTTCAAAACCAGCGATTTCGCTGAAGAGAAGTTGGGGGGGCTACCGTAGATCCACTCCCGCTTTGGAACGAGAGTCATACATCGTGGACAAAGCGGAGATACTAGCCAAGTAGGGATTCCGTGGAGGAGGAAACGGACATTCGTGGTAGAAATCAAGGGAGGCCTTGCCATAAAAGGGAAGTTAGCCGTTTGGAAGCGGAGGTTGGAGGAGGTAAAGCAACCAGTTCAGGAATTAAGGGAATTTCTGGGACGAAGAGGCGCATACTTCCTGAAGAGAGGTAACGGAGAGCGAGTGATTTAATCGTTCAACGAACCCATCATCTCTTCGAACCGTGCTCACATCATGGGGGAAAAGCCAACCGAAGGGTATATCACACACGCAGCGGATGCGGCACGCCTTGAAGAAGCCGAAGAGTTGCACTTCAACGACTACGCCAAAATCACCACAGGGCAGGAACACTACGTGATCCCGCAGACGGTCAGCAAAAGCGCAGCGGAAAACGTCATCGCAGATTTCACGTCTCCTCCAATGCTACGAGCAGTATTAGTTGAACTAGCTTTTCAAGGCTTACTGGGAAAACCGGTACCAGAGGTCGCGGAACTAGAAGGATTGGCCTGCATGGTGTTTGAGGATTACCTCGCAGCATCAAAGGCCTTTGAGGTGACAAGAGCGGTCACGAGATTGCAGGCAAAGGCCACTTCCCAGGAACCGGAGGTTGTCTGGGAGGCAGAACCGCCGTTTCCTGAGGAGGAGGAGATGGAGAATGCACCGGCGCAGACGATCACTACTACTGAACTACCAGTGGAAGTTGATCGCCCACGCAAACGCAGGGGAGAGAGAGAGCCCATCCCGAGACCGAAACGGCAATGTAATCCGTTGGAGAAATCACCAAAGGACACCAGCAGCCGTTCAAGGGGATCAGGGAAAGAGACCGAGGGACCCCAGCGGTCAGAGCCATCCATGCCGGAAAGGGTGACAGCTATTCTCGAGGATTTGCCACAGCTGATGCAGAGGCAGTGCGAAGACATGGCACTTCGCAAGATTCGGCAAGAACTCCAGGAAGCGGGAAACCGAGGATCAGGAGGTGGCGAATATGTGATGGATGATAACGGCCTCTTGTGGGTAGCACCTCTGGGAAGATCCCACGACTTGCAGTTCCCCGATCTCTCGTTCCAGGGATTATGGCGCTGGCGCACAGCACCTATGGGCATCCGGGAACGGCGAGAACTACAGCCTTGATTAGTCACCGGTACTGCGTGCCCATCCTCATCAAGGACGTTAGAGACTACGTCCTCTCGTGTGGGTGCAGACGTCGCAAGCGGTCAGCAAGTCAACGTGTCGCCATGCTACCGTCGAGGTTTCTACGACCCGGGGAAGTACTCGAAGTCGACATCTAGGACATGGCGGTGAAGTCGGACACAGGCAACAAAGTTTTACTGGTGGCAATCGACAAAGCCAGCAAGTTCTTGTTCGCCTTTCAACTCCCCACGAAAGAAGCAATCGGAGAAGCGAGGAAACTGCTCGAAGTGATGCTTACTTTTGGGCTACCGCAGTATGTTCGCAGTGATCCGGGATCCGAGTTCACGGCAGAGGTGATGCAAGACTTATGTAAGTGGTTGATTGTGACCATCGCCTATGGGCCTGCCGATCATCCACGTGCACAGGGAACGGTGGAGAGACTGGGGGGGTGGCTACACGAAGCACTAGGAGAACTGTGCAAGACCTGGCCTCGCAGATGGGACGAGTATGCACAACCGGCACTGTGGATCCATCGTACCACGCCGGACCTGCGCTTACCGGGGAAGCCAACTCCCTTCCGTCTTTTCTTCGATCGTGATGCACGCACGCAACTTGATGCTACGCACCCCGAGATAGATGGTAGCAATTTTGGAGGCAGGATGCACAGTTACGTGGCCGACAAACGTCAAGCGTACAAGGAGGTACGGGATGTACGGGTGGCTCTATCGAAAGACATGAAGACAAACAGAAACGTCGTGAGAGTCGGAATGCTGAAATCGGTCGGACCTCGGTGGGAACCCGTGTTGTTATCGGAGACAAGGTGCGGGTGAAGGAGGCGGAGTCTGTGATGGCAAGGGAGGGGATACATCATAAACTAGCCCACGAGCACTGGACCGGACCTTGGGAGGTGACTGAAGTTGTCTTACCAGGACTCAGCTACGTCGTCACGATGAATGGGTGAGGGATTCGCCGACGACGGGCGTCAGCATCGAATATCAAGATGTTCCACTCACGTCCGGACGACCTCCGTCACGACTTCGAAAACGAATTTGCTCACCTGGCATGGGAGTTGACTTCGGACTGGCGGAACCGTCGATTGTAGCGTCGCCTCTGTATACCCTAATAGACAGAAAGGCTGTGATGGGTCAAGGCAACGCTTGGAAGTGGCGATACAAGGGACGATTCGTGGATGGCACAGAGTCGCAGTGGCTGTCCGAAGAGGAGGCACGAGACAGTTCCACCCCTTTACAGCTGGACGTTTTCCATGGGCTGTGGGAAACGTATCACGGAGCGGAGTGCCAGGCAAGACCAACTTCGACGCTAACGCGGAAGGAAAGACATGGGATCGACCGCGAACAAGCGTTGAAACAACACCCCGCGGGGACCGTGATCTGGAGGGAATTCGCGGACGCTGAAGGAAACAAGAAGCGTCACCTATCTAAGGTCTTCGACTACAAGTCAACGTTCTGGCGGGTTCGGTACGCAGACGGAGATTGGGAGGAGCTCAACGAACGTGAAATCCTGAAAGGTAGGAGGACCGGAAAATCGCAATCCGGCTCCCCGTAAACGAGGAACGTGAAGTGGAGTTCGATGGAGAATGGGAGAAGACATTGGCCGAAGATTGACCAGCGAGCAAGATCAAGGCCTCGGCCTACCCGGGTTAATGGGAAAAGCCGGGAAGTGGTGGATAAGACGCTTTCAGCTGGTGCGCTTGATGAGAAATTCCAGCAATTTCAGCAGTACCGATCTGGGACCTAATGCGAAAAAGCGCGAGGCCCAGGGTGCCTACCCCCTGAGAGACGCCTATCCATGAAAATGGTAGACGCCACTCATTCGAGCCTTAGGGTAATCGAAACACGACTAAGTGTGAGGAAAGGCCCTCACTCTTACTCCAGTGTATCCGCAGCCCGGTTAGCACGGTTTTCTTGGGAAGCCGTGCTGGGGGGGTGTTGCGGCGGATTGACATGACGTCACATGAAATCCCGTGGCGGGATGCTGCCTAGGTCTGTATAAATCCGATCAGTCTAGAAAGCGTGCCGCTCACGGTCTCAGTCCAAAAACACACAAAACCAAACGAGGGTAAAAGGAACCTGAACTTGATCTGACACGAGCGTGAGTGACTGCAAACCGAGCTTGAGTACAGCGATCGTTACCGTGAGGCATTGTTGAAGGTTTCATCCGGAGATCTGTTATATTGTACGAGCGCTTGGAAGAGGACTGCGTGAGACGAGACTGGTGTTTGCAGGCAGCTGTTGCAACAAGCAGACGGGAGGAATCAGCCTGAAGGTAGACACGGAGGGGAAACGAACTAGAAGCGGTGAGAGAGTTGGGACAAGGGATTGGAGACTTGGGTACGTGTGTCTTAAATGGCTCTTTATCCGTTCGTTACACTAGAGTATAGTCCACAGGTACTACCTGGTATTGTATAGTCACATCGTTCCCCCCGACACATTCTACCGCAGGGGTGCACCTCGTTTTTCCGAGGATTTTTTGTCACTTAAGACGCGTGCTACGATAGAGGTGCACCACTTTTTTCTGAGGTTTCCTCAATTTGGGAGCTTCAGACACCTCTCCCGAAAACACGATTTTGAGAAAAACAAGTTGCTACCGGACAAAATCAAACATGGGCTAGGTACACGACGAGAATCATGCAAAAAAAAATGGCGTTTAATTTCCGACGATTTGGGGTTAAGGAGCCCCGTCATCCAGAAAACGTTTTTGCCAAAAAAAAGGTATACTTTTCAAGGTTCCCCTTCGGGAGGTGGACACGTGCCTCCCGGGGGCGACGCAAGTCGAATGACTACAACTGATGATGAAGTATTTATGCAGAAGGTGTATATCGGAGGGATGCGTAGTGGAAAGTATGTGGATAATATAAGATATCACAGACATTTGGAGGAGGAGGGTTGGGATATTGCTGAGGCTCGGTGTGATAAGTTATTCGAAAGTCCACTCCGTATAACTGCGTGGCAGCAATTAATTCTACGTTTGTAGCATATGCGTAAGGCTGTGACATGAAGTGGAGATACTCTTCAACACTCGAATATGTAGTGGGTTAAGATCCAGCGACTTCCACAAGTTCTTGATTTGCTCCAGCTAAGATGCTGTCGTGGAAAGTGTTGAAACCTGATCCTGGGATAACGGTGTACAAATTGGTTGTGATGTGGGCAATAATATGAGCACGGACGATGTGATGTAAAGCTGGGTTGTTGTGCACACGACGCGAGATACATCTTAATAAACATGCACCATCACCAATCTCGGGAATAATGGACCATTGACCAGAATTGTTATTGTTGCCGCTGTTGTTGTCTTGATCATTTTCGCTGTCTGATGGGTTTGTGCTGCTGTCGCTGCTGTTAGAGGAATCATTGGTGTCAATTTGTTGTGTGTTTTCTGTGTCTAGTATTTTTCCCCGCGCGCTTAAACAGTTAAACAGTTTATACCGATGTTTGTTGCCGATATGGTCTGTTGTGTGCACATCGTTACTTTTGCGTGAGTTGTGTTGCTACTTTATATCTCTTTATACAGGTTTCGCTACTGCTGTATGGTAACCACCGTGTCAATTGTGAGGGAGAACTCACAGTAATGACATAGTTCACGTCGTTGCTCATATGACAATAAACTCTTAGAGTCTATGGACTACGTGCTGCTTGCTGGTGGTGCTCTATTGTAAAACCGCTGTGTATGTTCTTTTCATGAGAGTAAGGTCTTGTGTATTTATTCTCCTCGGTCCATCCAATAAAAAATCCCGTTCTCAATAAAATTTGATTTTTTATGATCTATATATTATTGCCGCTCTCTGCGGTTGCTTGCTGCTGCTGTGATCGTAGACAGTTTATACCGATGTTTGTTGCCGATATGGTCTGTTGTGTGCACATCGTTACTTTTGCTTGAGTTGTGTTGCTACTTTATATCTCTTTGTACAGGTTTCGCTACTGCTGTATGGTAACCACCGTGTCAATTGTGAGGGAGAACTCACAGTAATGACATAGTTCACGTCGTTGCAGCGGGTACATATACACCGCGCCCGCGTCTAGCAGTGCGGGAAAATTCTCTCGCAAATACATTTTGATGCCACCCCGATGTACGTGCGAGGACTAAAGTTCCACCGTGTGTGTAGTGTGTGGTTGCTCGGGGACAGAAGTGTCTCATACCCCGCAAAATAGAGCCAGTTTCGGCGGCTTTCCGCGGCCATAGCTCGCGCCACGGACGTCCCATGAGCCCGGCACACGGCTGATAATATACCGACGGGTAGTCTGATCGCATTGCAGAAGAAAGCACACCAAAAAACTCTGCGCCGGCGGAGAAAAAGGGACGGACTAGGTAAAAAAAGCAAAAAGGTACATATGCATATACAATTTACGAACATTTTGGGTTAATGAGCCCCGTCATTTAGAAAGCATCTTCGCCGGAAAGAGGTACACCTTAATACAATTTACGACGATTTTGGGTTAAGGAGCCCCGTCATTCAGAAAACGTTTTCGCTTAGAAAAGGTATAACTTAATACAATTTACGACGATTTTGGGTGAAGGAGCCTCCCGTGATTCAGAAAATCATTTCAGACAGAAAGAGGTATACCCTATTACCTCTATCGTACCACTCGTCTCGAGACCCTTTTTTTACTGCCGGGAACAAAAAACAATCCACACTACGGTAGGTCCAAGTGCTTTGCCTCCCAAAACGGTAGGTGCAGAGTGCAAAGTGTTTACCTAGCCCTTTGGGGACCCGCTCATACAGACCAAACAAGTGACGAGCGTGATCCAGTTAACACGTTTACAGCTGGAAACCCTTCTGGGGACAAATTCACTTGAATTTAGTATAGGGAGGGACTTTTGGCTCTAAAGGGGTTAAGTTGCGAACGAAGAAGCTTGAGGTAATCTGAGGATCGTCATATATGCCTTACGCCTTTTTTTCTTCGCCTCACGGCTTCCTGCGTTGTTGCGGTTCGAAGGCATCTCTTCTTTTCCTCCACCAGCAGCTCGGCTCCGAGCACTGCACATGGCCGATGGATGCCTTTAATCGTCGGTTTATTTTTGGTAAATGTCTTCCTCTGAAGCCTTAAAAGAGGCTCAACACCTTTTTTCTACTGGAAACAACAACACAAAACGTTCTACACTATATCCAAGTACTTGAGTCATCCCACGGAAGAGGTTGTCAACAGTTTTTGGGCCAAGCGTTTTTTCTTGAGCTCCTCATAGAAGGCCTAGGCTACGGTAGGGGGGATGCTAATTGCTAATACGCCCCCCTTTTTCACTACCAATGGATTTGAGCCTGTCGCACGAGTGACTCTGTACCTCACCGACGAAACGACTTTACACGATATGATTGGCGCAGCGGTGGCAAACTATTGCATTTGCGCGGATTTACGTCGCAAAATAAAAATAAAACAACAAAACAGAGCTTCAAGACCGCAAAGGAACGGGGGGGCACTCGCGCGAGTGACTCCGGGCCGCTGGAAACCGAGGCCCAAGTGAGGAACTACAGGTTAGTCATGAATAAATTTACGAGTGTATCCCTGTTTCTGTTGTTTTAGGACTACTGCGCATAGAAATGTTGGTCGGGTAGGACTACTGCGCATAGAAATGTTGGTCGGGTAAGACTACTGCGCATAGAAATGTTGGTGGGGTAGGACTACTGCGCATAGAAATTTTGGTCGGGTAGGACTGCTGCACATAGAAACGTTGGTCGGGTAGGCGCGAACGAACGCCTTCCAAATCATGTTTCGGGTGAGATATTGAGCCCCTCACTGGTGTTAGGATCTCCGAAATTTCTGCGGCGCCCCCCTAGAGCGTTCGATGGATGGCGCCCCCCTAGAGCGTTCGATGGATGACCGACTCACTTTGTCCCCCAAAACAGAGGGCGCGGTGGCAGAGGGGCACAATTTTTTCTTCTGAGGTTCCTCAATTTGGGAGCTTAAGACCTCTCCCAAAAAACTGATCTGGGGAAGGAAAAAAAAAATGCTGTCCGATGAACAACCCCAATGGGCTACCTGGTACGTTTTTTACTACAAAGAGACTTTTTCTGAAAAAAGTGGTGAAAAATTCCGACAAATTTGGGTTAAGGAACCCCGTCATTGAGAAATATTTTCAGCCAAAAAGCGGTATACCTTAATACCTCTATCGTGACATGCGTTATTTTTTGTTTGGGGCCCACCAAACCCGATCCCACCAAACCCGATCCCACCAAACCCGATCCCACCAAACCCGATCAAAACAATCAACAATGTACGGTCTTTTCAACGGCCCAGACTGGACACGCAGCAAGATAAGTCCTGTGATGTAATGGAGTGCCCTCCGTAGAAGGATAGTTTATAGATTCGACGTGAAACCATGTCATGGTTGAGGTGAAACCACGTGACATTAGATGTCACATTCACGTCAAGGCCATCATAGATGGGCGATAATGTAGGTGACGATGATGGGACAAGCAGGACGCCCCACATCTCACTACCTGCTCTACCAGCTCTACCAGCTCTACTTATTCTGCCCTGCACTACCGTGTGCCAAGGGCCTGTGTTGTCTGTCTTTTAGAGTTCAATGTAGAGGAAATAATGTATAAGCTTTTGAGTCTATCCAGCGAGCCATGAGGAGAGACCAAACAAGGGCACCGGAACCCATGAGGAGCACGCTTCCCAACACCGACCAACCACGCATCCCCCACTCGGAGTACCACTACAATTGGCGTCGTCGGCAGGACTGAACGTGTCGACCTTGGGCTTCGTGACCTTCTCCCCGGTGCTCTTCTCTCCCCAAGGCAAGCTCTTTTCGCCTTGCATAGCTTTGCATTTTACTTTTCCCCTTTTTTTTTCTGGTAGTTTTTATTTTTTACTTATTTATTTTTTTCCCCTCGTCTTTTAAAATCCTCACTTTCATCCAGTAGCGAACTTGGTTATCTATTTGTCTCCTATCCGCAAACCACGGGCCTCTCCAGGCCTCTGCTATGCGACGGACTTGTTGAGTCTGCAGCTACCACGGCTTTGCGCAGCAGTTTTTCGAAATATTGTCTTCCCGTGCTCTCTCTTCGTGGGACACTACCATGACAATCGAACGAAGAAAATGCTCCCCTATTTTTGTTTTGGTGCGATGGTCTATTCAGTTGTCTTCACCTCTTTTCCACTCCAAAAGCGTTCCCACTCTAATTCCAAGTGGTTTGTGCCCATGTTGGGAGTCCTGTCCAGACGAATACCCCGCCAGGTTCCCTTAATAAAACCTTGTGGGAAATTTCGCAGTTGGACCCCTGTGAGCTGTTTGCACTCGACTAATTCGAGTGGCCGGCTCCGTTGCACCACACCTTACTACTGTACCGTGTCGTTACGGAATAGGGGTACATGTGCAATAGTTTGCCCTACCACACCCCCCCCGAGTACGAGTTGCGCGCTTTCCGGGTGGTCGCGACCGCCGTCTCGGCCACTACGGATAGGATGGCGTCTGCGTCGTTGGGCGACCTTGCTGTCGCTGTTACAACGGTCAATATCGGTGATGTAGGTGGTAGTCGGAGAAGAACGGTGGTCTTGACCCGAGCGGAAGGTGATGCGGGGGGGTGCGTGCGGCGTTCTTGGGGGCTGGTTGCGGAGGGCGTGTGCGGCGTTTTCAAGCCGTGGGTTCACGGGAGGTGGGTGCTGGGGCTTGGAGCGCGTAGGGCAATGCGGCAACAAAGTTGGTTTGGCGGCTCTGTGGCCGTTTTGACAACTTTAGTAGCGGCGGGAAGGGGGTCGGAATTTGAAGGAAATAGACCGAACCCGCAGATTACCGCAGACGGACCGTCTAACGATGCCGACATGAGTCGTAGTTGGGTAGGTACGACGTAGCCAATAACCGAAAAAATATTTTACCGCACCCAGGGGTGTCTTTGGGTGCCGCCCGGTCGAGACCGTGGGCGCGCCGGATGCAGTTGTGAGCAAGTACCAGCAAACAAAAGCAGGGGCGATTGGGCGCAGGGGGTTAAGCGCGGTGATAGGCGGGCGAAAAACCGTTGTGGTGATAGACGAGGCCGCGAGGGGTGGGCGGCTATGGGAGCCGGGGTTGGGATGTGAGCAGCAACGTGTCGGTTGGGACGGTAGTCGTGGCTCAGATGGGGGGCTGGGGCACAAAGGGCTGCAGTCGCGGTGGCATGATATTCGGTAACCACCGCGGCACTGTCCTGATGGGTGCCGCTTCCGCGATACACGCTGTGGTAGTCGTCGCTGTACTTGCGGCGTTGTTGCGCTCCCCCACGGAAAAAAAAATAACCTCTTGCCCTCAGGCGCTAAACAAAATCGCAGTCGTACCAGGTGGGCGTCTCTCGTAGAGGGATCCGTCCTCCTAGTCTCGGCGTGTAAGGTGGCCGCACCAAACGTCGAGGGATCGGGTTTGACTGAAATGGGCCGGGGTCAGTGGCGGTGGTGGAAATGCCGTCAACGACCCTGGCCGCAAAAATGCGCTCCGGGCATTATTTCGATTTTATTGGAACAGAATGACAAGGTCCTTCACTGTGACTGTACCACCCATGGCTACAGCAGGAGAAGAACGCGAAGCACACTGTTCATTGTGAGGGTTGAGAGGTTGGGTCCTGGTTGGTGCGGGATTTACCGCGAGGGTTGGGGGGGGATCCATGTTGGTCCGGAATGGATAGGGAGGTATCGCACGCACCGGAGTAGAGGGGTAGGATGCAGTACCAGTAGTTTTCGAACGTCACCAAGAAGACCGGAGAGTGATGGATGATTGTAGATATTCCCGGGGGAGGAGCGTGGTGCTCGGGAGATGGTTAGAACCACCGAGTTATCCAGTCGAAAACAAAACAAAATCAGACCTTACAACACGGAAAATATGTGTACCTCTTGTACCCGTCGATAACCTAAGCTATGTTTGAGGTTTCCGAAGCAAAAATCCGGACCTAAAAATGACGGTATACTTCGGGGGTGCACTTTTTATAAAAATACCGGGGGGGTTTCCGTGTAACACAGGTAGGACACTCGTGAAAAAGGGAGAGAGATGGCATTCGGAGCGCGACACACTCGGGGTGCGGTTTTTCTCAACCGTATTTTTGCTCAAGCACGATCCTAATACAGTTCGGGTCACTCCAACGCTACATCAGGTCGGGGGTGCGTAACAGCAAAAACGTAAGTCTCATAAAAATAGCTCAAACACGCGTGGGTTATTGAGCGTATTGACGAGGCTCGTGGCACGTTGAGTCTCCACCCTCACATCGGTTTCCAGTTCTACAGTTCGATCAAGGGCCTTATGCTAGCCTCCTAGGTCCCACATTACGGCCCCTGCGCTTCCGTTACACATCAGCGTACTGGTTATTTATTGTTTTGCCTTTCGACCAATGGTCCCACGTCAGCCTTCCAGGTCCAACCTTGCGGACCCTGACATTATTTTAGGCACTGTTCTTTGTTTTCTCTACTTTCAGGCTCTTTCTCTTCTGCCTTTCGACCAATGACCCGACGCTTGCGTACTTCTTCGCGTCTTGGTTGTTTCTCTTGCACCGTCCAACCGATGGCCCCACGTCAGCTGTCCATGTCCAACGTAGCGGACTCTGATGTTCTGTTAGGCAGTGTTCCTTGATTTCTCTATTATCTTCCGGCAAGTGGGCCGACCGCCCGCCCCTTCGGCACTACGCTTCAGGCCGTAAACTCGTCTGGCCTCCACAGCGTGACACGTGTTCCCTTCTGCTCTTCTGACTTGGTTTCCGCGTCTATACCTTCTTCTTTGGCCCCCTTCGCATCCTTGCGCTCAGTGGCCACGCCCTTCGTGTTTTCGTAGGCCGATTGCTACTGGTATACCGTAGGTACATACCCTTTCTCGAGCTTTCACGGTTGTGAGCTCCATCCCATAGGGTTGTATATCTTGCAATGAGGCGTTTAAGCCTCATTATTACGAGGTGTGGGGGAATCTATAGCCTCATTTTCGATTGTTTCGAATAGCCGCATCTTCGATCCCCTTTCCAATGCTGGATGTTTTGTTGGCATCCTTTGATTGGCAGGAGATCTGCATCTACGACTATTCAGGGTGGCCTAGTGTAATGGAGTGCCCTCCGTAGAAGGATAGTTTATAGATTCGACGTGAAACCATGTCATGGTTGAGGTGAAACCACGTGACATTAGATGTCACATTCACGTCAAGGCCATCATAGATGGGCGATAATGTAGGTGACGATGATGAGACAAGCAGGACGCCCCACATCTCACTACCTGCTCTACCAGCTCTACCAGCTCTACTTATTCTGCCCTGCACTACCGTGTGCCAAGGGCCTGTGTTGTCTGTCTTTTAGAGTTCAATGTAGAGGAAATAATGTATAAGCTTTTGAGTCTATCCAGCGAGCCATGAGGAGAGACCAAACAAGGGCACCGGAACCCATGAGGAGCACGCTTCCCAACACCGACCAACCACGCATCCCCCACTCGGAGTACCACCACATGTGATACGATGTGATGCTGTGCGCGAGCGCGTTTCCGTACAACTCCTTGGAGTGCGATTCGGAAGGTAGGCTAATCAAAATCACCCCCCTGACCTTTCAGCCCGCGTTGCTTTCGTGTGAGCGAAGGGGTAATCGTCCGTGTGCTTTTCGTCGATATTCCCCTCTGAAGTCTCAAAAGGTGTTAGAGGGTTAAACCCAACGTTGTGGTATACCCCTTTTTGACGCATGCCACGATAGAGGCGGTAAGGTATACCGCTTTCTGGCTGAAATGTTTTCTGAGCGACGGGGAGCTCCTTGACCAAAAATGGTCGGAAATTCATGATTTTTGTTTTGAACAATGTCGTTGAATACTTAGGATGTGACCTTATTTCTCATAGAGTAGCTCTCTCCCCCCCTCCCCCCCCTCCCCAATTTCTAAGTAGTGTATGGAAGAAGCGTAATGAGCGCCCAAATGTTGGAGGTGTATCTTATATTAGGAGTAGGAACGGTGCTCCGTCTCGAAAGGAATGCGTGGTCAGTGGTCAAATGACTAAGGCAAGCAACAAATGAGTACCTAGGTCATGATCTTTCCGGTGTGTGCAAAACTTCACACCGGCATTTTGTGTGGGTGGGGTTTTTGCTGTTCTATCAGGGTTAAGGAGCTACACATCTCATCCCAATCCTGGTTTTAAGATGAACTAGATGAACTAGATGACATAGACGAACTAGATTATCTATATAGACGAACTAGATGATCTATATGACCTAGGTCGTGATCTGTCCGGTGTGTGGGTGAGTTTTTGCTGTCGTACCGGGGTTAAGGAGCTATACATCTCACTCAAACGCTGATTTCAAGATGAACGAGACAAATGAAATGAACGGGCGTCCCGATTAACAATCCCTTGGCCCATGTCACTGCAACCGCCAAAAAAACATAAAAGCGAAATCGAAAATTACGCGTGCTACGATAGAGGTGGACCACTTTTTTTTTCTGAGGTCCCTCACTTTCGGAGCTTCAGACATGTCTTAACCCAAGAGACTGATTTGGACAAAAATAAAACCGCTACCGGATGAAAAAATCCCATGGCCTAGGTACGCAACGAGAATGATGCAAAAAAAAAAATGGCGTCATATTTTCCGACGATTTGGGGTTAAGGAGCCCCGTCATTCAAAACTCAGAAAACCTTTTTGCCAGGAAAAGGTATATCTTAATACAATTTACGACCATTTGGGGTTAAGGAGCCCCGTCATTCAGAAAACGTTTTAGCCAGAAAGAGGTATACCTTAATACTATTAACAACGATTTTGGATCAAGGAGCCCCGTCATTCACGTTTTCGCCAGAAAGAGGTATACCTTAATGTAATTTCCGACGATTTGGGGTTAAGGAGCCCCGTCATCCAGAAAACATTTCAGACGAAAATTGCTATTGTACCTTTATCATAGCACGAGTTAAAGTAAAGCATACGAATGTAACAGGCCAAAATGCTGGTAGACATACGTTTCATGGTTATGGGTTGAGGAATTCCGCCGGCCAGAAACAACCAGGAGGATATACCTCCCCCCCTCCGCAGCACCCGCGATCGAAGTAACACACACGCGCAGCTTGCCCAGATGAGTTTCGACGAATTCCTCTCGCTCACAGCTGGCGGGCGCGTCTTTTTTTTTTTTCCTTTTTTTAAAAACGTTTTGGCCGAAAATCGTGCTACATGTTCCCTGTCGTAACTCTATTCCCCAAGCCACTATTCGATGTAACGCCGACGCTAACTAGTTCCATCCGTTGGACCACGACAACTCGTCGTCGTTGCTGCCCAGGTCGTTACGGCCCGACCCCCTCGCGCCTGAACGACGTCGGTTGTCAGCTGACCCCTGTCGGTGAAGAGGAGGCGGTGGCGGCGTGAGCGAACGGGACCAAGTGCAATCAGATAGGGGGTCGGAAGGCGGCGGACTCATTCTTTTCATGCATGGCCGTAGTCGTATGACCATATGGTATAGGCCCTCGCATTCCTACAATGCCGGGACGGAGCATGTCGGGCTTTCACCGACCAGGCAGACATCGCGCGCACCAAGCACGAAAGCACCGCGAGGTGTTCCGTGAGTCGCGTGAAGAACGACCTGCATCCTACTAGAAACCACTTGTGGCAGGTGGGGGGACGGGGGGCTGAGTGATCTCCCCGTTTTCACAGGCAAGCTCGCGTTAATCGCGTATACCAATCAATGCCCACCAGCTCGAGTCCCTCACAGGAGCTACCCTTTCATTCACCTGGCTGCTACGCTCTGAAACGGCGGACGCGCCGTTCGGTTCGGGGCCGAGTGGCGTAACTGGCGAACGAGGGTCACACATGCAATTGACGCATGTTTGCTCATTTGCACGGGTCGACCAAAGTCTAGGGTTCCCATTGGAGCTTGGGGAAGCCGGGCATCAGCAAAGGCCTGACCTAAAATCACCAGTTACTTCCCCTTTTTTTGTCTATGCCTTCCGCCCGTGCACACAGCCGATGGTCGCTACAACAAAAAACGCCCGCGCGAGCACCTAGCAAGAAGAGCGCACCTATATATGACCAGACTGTTAAAGCGCGAGCACCTAGCAAGAACGCACCTGTATATTACCCGGCTGTTAAATGATCTAAATCGGCATTCACGTCCGACTTAAACACAGGCCACTTTTAGGCCTGCAGGTTAAGGGCTTGCAGGCGACCCGCATCGTCCGGCCGAACCCCCGATCCCCACCCCCCCCGATATTTTTTCCCCTATGTTTTCGATATGTTTTTCGCCTCCTACGGGAGTTCCTAGAGAGAGAGCGAGCCTAAGTTTTACCTGAATGCTACGCTTTCAACCCATTTACAACCGAAAACCCGTTTTGGGGGACATATCACTTGGAATTAGTATAGAGAGGGGGATTCGGACTCTGAAGGAGCTAATCGGCGGTTGCGTCATTTTGGTTCGTGGGGACCGGGCTTTCTACCAACGCACCCACTTTTCGACAGCAGTTGCAAAACACCCGCCAGCGAGAGATCCCAGCGAGAGCTTGGTACCCTACCAGGTACCTGGTGTAGTTTTACCTGACTGCTAAGCTCTAAGTTGTTGGCCGCGTCGCCTGGTTCTTCTTCTGAATCGCTGAGGAGGTCGCCGCCCGAGCCATGCTGGGACCCGTAGGCGACGTCTAGTTCTTCGTCCTGAGTTTTTTGTGCCGGGCGGGGGGGGAAAGGGGTGAGGGTGGTGTACTCAGTTTGTGCATGACCATATCGTATTACCATAGACCCCTCGGATCCCTACTATGCCGGGACGGAGCACGTCGGGTTTTGACCAACCGGGCAGAGCGCCGAGCGGGGGGGCGGGGGGTGTTGCCCAGTGTGTCGGTTATAGCGATCGGCGTGGGGAAGGAACGGGCTTGAATGCAGAGGGCATCCGCTCTGAACGTCTTTACCGCTGCACAAATGAGGCAACGCTAATAGTAAGTAGTTTGTCCCCCAAAAGAAGTTTTTCGGTTCTAAAGGGGTTAGGGAATTCGGTCTTAAGTACCTGAGGCTCGTTTTCTCACGAAAAATAATGAAAATTGAACCTGGGAAACCGCGCTCAGGGTTTTGGCGGTCACACTATTGGCTTAAGAAACCGTCTTTAGAAGTTGGCCTGCCACACTATGAAAAACAGTAGCCAAACAGTAACGTGTTTACGTTGTACCAACTTTGGTTGGGTAGGAACTGGGTAGGAAAACATACTAATAATAGTATTGAAACCGTCAAACGTCGCGATCCAAGGCCAGCCACCCCACCCCACGAAACATCAGCGAAAACAAAATGGCTACCATTACCATTTTTTGTTAATTTTCTACATAAAATTTTTGGTGCATTGGTTGGTCTTGGACTATATGAGATTCGTCGGTATCAGCGACAAAATTGACAAAGACATACGTTATCCTACCTTTTTTGTTTTGTTTTCCAACCTAGTTTTCCGTGGGTTGGTTGGCCTTACGCTATACGACATTCGTCGGTTTCAATACTATTTTTTACTTCTTTTTTTTTTCCAACCCAACTGAGTTTAGAGATCGCCAACAGCCTAGTGCTCTGTGCTCTATGGGGGTGATAAAATACGAAATGGGCTTTGACACAAAATTGACGTTTCTCATTGTCCGGTCTCCGGCATGTTTCAGTAGAGAAACATGACGGCCTGGCATCTTGTTTAGTTTCATGTTACTAGTGTTGGGGGGGGGGTGTACTCCTTTCATGACCTACTATCATGAATTTCTTTTTGAGCGATTATTTCTGGCGATTGTTTTTGTAGTTTTGAGACTCCAGAAATAACTGCATGATAAATATGGGGCGTTTTTACAGTATGGCTTCTGATTTTTGGAAAGTGGTTTTATGTTGGATTGGTAGGTCTTGTTTTGCCGTTTGCCTTTATTTTTGAAAATCTGGCACGTACACTGTCGCCCGCGACGCTAGGTCACCACCGCCTCTGCTGCTGTCTCTGCTGCTGTGCTGCTGCTGTGCTGCTGCTGTGCTGCTGCTGTGCTGCTGCTGTGGTGGTTTTCATGGTGGTGGTGCTGCTGCTGCTGTCGCGTTTGTGTGAGGACGAAGCTCTGTCTCGCACACAACAAGCGCGGTGTTCTGTCGTATGTATGTGTGTTGTGATTCTTTGTTGTGGGTGATGGGTAACGTGTAGAGCAGACAGGTATCATACCAGGTACAGAGTTTGCAGTGGTGACATGTGATACTTGGTATGAGTTAGTATCCAAAAGTCTAATAATCTCAGTTCTGAGAGGTTGGAGGGGCTGTTACTTCTGGGCTCAGAAAAATCCCCAGATTCGCTGATTTCTGGCCTCGATTATTTCTCAACCCAGAAATAGGGATGATTTCTGGTCCCATAGTGAATGGTTTTTATTTTTGGCGTCGGAGATGCCTGTTGAAGAGAGAAATAGTCGCTCGAAATATTTCCCAAAATACCTGCTAGTTGGTCTTAGACCGTTATTGACCCTCGCATCCCTACAATGCCGGGACGGAGCACGTTGGGTTTTCACCAACCAGGCAGGCACCGCGTGCACTAAGCGCGAAGTGTCGTGAGCTGTTTCGGCGCGTCGCACGAAGGGTGAGCTACATCCTACTAAGAACGCTGGTGAGGCGGATTTTCGCGCTTTGTGCGTACTCTCTTGCGTATCGGATGACAGCTTCAAAACAGTTTATTTGTTCTTTGGTATGGGCAATCCCAGACACAGCAATGGGGATACTGTGTCGCTGTCTCGTGGTTGCCTTAACGTGGGCACACTACGCGATATCGTCCCGCTGGCGCGGAGTTAAGGTCCGCCACTCCGCATAATATCATCTAACTCGACCACCATCTCCGTTGCCGCCAAAACGTAAAAAACTAGACGAAGAAATCTTTGGTGTCTAGCTGACGTAGTGAGAGGCGGATTTTGCGGCGTCGTTGCCAACCGACGCCAACTCCAGCAGGGCGAGTTGGCTCGGAAAGGAGGGGGGAGGGGACAAAGGTGTAGCTAGAAGGTGCAGACGGAAAACCACAACATAACGAATACTTGCAGGAAGAAGGAAGGGACGGTGAAGGAACTTACGGGAGGGGGAAAGGAGAAAAGAAGAAAAGCAACAAGGAAAGGTGGGATGCAAGAAAGATATAAATAAATACGACACAAAAGGGAATACGAGATGAAAGGAATGTTACTTGGAAGTATCCCCTTTCCGATCCACCGTTTCGGTTTCGACCGTTACGCGCTCTCCCAATCGATGAATTCAGAGCGAAACGCCTTCCAACCATGCGAACCGGCTACGTCACATCTCGCGCGGTGTTCTTGCGGTGAGATCGACGCGAAGCATACCTGCAGGGCAGCCTGCAGCCACGCCTTGTTGAACGCAGCGAACCTCCGTCTCCTGACCTGCTCGCCCATCTGTCCCAACCTCCCGTCATCGCTCCTGCAAGGTGAAAGGACGGGGTGGCGGGAGGTGACGCACGCTACGGTAGAGGTGTGTACCATGTGTTTTCCGAGGCTCCTAACCAGTTGAGGAGGTTTATACTATTAATAATATGCCTTCTGAGGTAAAAACTAGTTTTGAGTAAATTGAGGGCATTTCGACCAACAAACTTATTATGGTCTTCAGTCGGGGAACAAAAAATACTCATGGCCGACGGTAGGCTTTCCCTCACAGCGCCAAGAACAAGAGGGACACATGCTACTACTAGTACCAACACTTATAGTACTATTAATAATAGTACGGTAGAGGTGTGCACCATGTGTTTTTCGAGGTTCTTAACCTGTTGAGGATATTTATCATTTGCCTTCTGAGGTAAAAACTTATTTTGGCAATCCGAATTGATCTCGTTGAGAAAGCCAAGAAAAACCATTTGCCGTTGAGCGGCAATACTAATAGTACTACTAGCACGGTAGAGGTGTGTACCACTAGTTTTTCGAGGCTCTTGGCCTGTTGAGGAGGTTTATTCTATTAATATTAATAATATGACTTCCGAGGCAAAAAAGATGCTTTTGGGGAAAAGTGAAAGAGCTACGTCGTATATCAGCGGACCCGATGAACTAATCCCATGGTCTAGGTAAACGAAGACAACATTTTTCTTTTTAACAAGGAGTTTCGGACGATTCTGCTCTATTATTCTCACCCCAAACAAGAAAAAAACTGATTTTGGGGAAAAATTAAAAATGCTATATCATCGAACCCCATGAAAAAATCCCACGGTCTAGGTAAACGACGAAAAATGTTTTTTTTCTTGTAAATAAGGAAATTCCGACGATTCTGCTCTATCTAATATTCCCAACCCCACACAGAAAGAAAATGACTTTTGGGGGGGAAAGTAAAAGTGCTATATCAGCGTTCAAACCCGATGAACAGATCCCACGGTCTAGGTAAACGACGAAAAATATTTGAAAAAAATAAGAAGGAAATTTCCACGGTTCTGGGTGAAGGAGCTCCCCCCCCGCCATTCAGAAAATGTGTCAGCGGCCAAAAAAGGGTACAGTACCTCTATCGTAGCATATGTCCAGTCAAAAAAGGGTACAGTATCTCTACGATGGGGGTGCCACGGTGGAGGCGCACCATTTTTCCTCCCGAGGGTGGTTGCTTGAGGAGCTCCATATGTATCCCACGACGCAAAAACTGATTTGGAAAAAAAAAAAAAAAATGCTACGGGCGCCATGGATGAAAAAAGACACAAATCCGTACCTCTGTCTGTTTCCGAACCAAAATCGGTGGGAAGAGTGAAATAAACCATCAGGCCATCAAAAAAGCAATCCCCGTGGCCTATTGTATAAGGTGTGCGACGAGCAACAGCATACCGCGAAACAAGAACGGAGTCATCCCACGATAAGGGCTGCACTTTTTGGGACGAAAGTTCCCTGGAGCTGACGGCCAGTCAAATATTTTCACGGGCGTTTTGTTTCTAGCATTAAGTAAGCATGGAAGCTTGGTTGGATTGTGCGAACGAATGCCTTCGAAGTCATGTAGTATCGGGTGGGATGGCTGGATAGAGGTGTTAAGGTATACCTTTATTTGGCTGAAACAGTTTTCTGAATGGCGGGGCATTTCTTAACGCAAAATCGCCGGGAAAAGAAAATGGCATTTTTTTATCGCGTGATTCTCTTTGTGTACCTACGCCATGGGATTTTTCATCCCCGGTAGCAGTTTTATTCTTCTCCAAATCAGTTTTCGGGTCCAGAAGGACATATCTTAACCTCTTAAATTGAGGCGTAGTAATAGAAAATAAAGTGGTGCACCTCTATCGTAGCACGCGTCGTTAAGGGGGCCGACCAAGGCTATACCGGTAGGGGGTAGGTCACTTTTGCGGTCGATGTTTCAAGTGGGTCGGGATCACTCGGCCGAGCGGGCCCCCCGTACACCCTTTGGTAAGCTTTTTAGTTTATTTCTTGGTGCTGCGACATCGCCGTGGAATGGTTTTGCCACGCTGCGCCAAAACAAATCGCCCAAAGCTTTGTCATTTTTTTTCCAGCGCGGTGTGCTACCCCCACCGTACCCTTGGTCCATTTTTTTTCAGCGTAAAACGTGCCACCTCTACAGCAGCACGCGTCGCCAGATGGGTTTTTGTAGCTGGTGCCCCTCGCTTGCTGTACTGTGTTTTGTTTGATTGCTTTCTAAGATCGATATGCAGCGGATTTTCATGGCATGGCGAATAGGCACAGGCAGACGACTGGCAAGCAGCAGCTCGCTTGATAACTTTATCTTTTCACAATATTATGTGCGGTTTGATTGTTGGTGGGCAATCAATGGCATCACGCGTACCGCGCAGACATACATCACTTCGTACGCCAACCACGCGCCACGTTAGCTGGGCATTATAGTCGCGGGGGGTGGGGTGGAGGTGGTGGAGGTGAATGGGGGGGAAGGGGCAGGGAGGGGAGCTATCAATCGTTGAGCTTCTCACCGGTCAAACTCGAGCACGATGTCCATGCAAGCGCTGGCCATTTTTCTCGTGGGGGGGTGCTGGCTATCCAACGCATCGAGCATCTCCGCCAAGGCCCCGGTGCTGTACAAAACCTTTTACGTTACAACGAAGCGTTGGCGTGGGCGAGAGAATGGAGGAAGGGGGGGGGGGTTATATGGTGCCCATCAGCAGCACGAGGAAGCACTACTTGACCGGGTTTTTTTAGGCCTTGGCATGGCGACGTAAAAAGCGATGAGAGATGGGATGTTATCAAGCGTCTATTATAGGAAAAAAAGTGGAGCAGAACGAGTATGAATCACCATGCTGCAGAACGAGTATGAATCACCATGCTATGACAAACGCATATCGCACAGCTCCTAACGTTGCAGTTATTAATAGGACACTTCCCTTACCCCAGCTAACCAGGCTCTCTGGTGCGGTTGATTCTGTAAGATTTCGTCAGGTTTTTTCCGTCAACTCTTTTGGTTTCGTCAGTTTTGTTCCCTATGAAGTTTTTGTACCCTAAAGCATGCTACGTCGGGAGTGCGTACCAGTTTTTCTGAAGCCCGTTAGCTTGAGGGGCTGTGGGTATAATGACCACCCGAAAAACTGTTTTTTTTTAATAAAAAAATGAGGGAGACAAGCGACTGACGTCGTAAACGCACCCATGGTTTTCTCAGCGATGTTGGGGGTACTCGAGGTTGTTTAGCCTGTTTCAGGAGCCCTGTCGGCCGGTCATATCACGGCAACAAAATTATATCCCTACCGTTGCGTACGCCAGCGATATCGGCTTGTGCCCCCCCTTGCCCCCCACGTACCCCCCCCCCTCGGTTGGGGTTGGCGTCGGTTGGCTAAGGTGCTGTAAAACACGCCTCTCACTGCGTGAGCTAAAACACCAGGGTACCGTCTTTTTCTTCTTATTCTCGTTTTTTTTGCTGGCGGTAACCGAGATGGGGGTCAAGCTTGTGCCCCCCCTTGCTCCCCCCCCCCCCCCATCCCTTTCCGGGGTTGGCGTGGGTTGGCAACGACGCTGAAAAACACGCGTCTGACTGTGTGAGCTAACACCAGGGTACCGTCTCCTCGTCTTTTTGCTTTGACAGCACCCGAGATGGTCGAGTGATGGCCGCGTCTGCCCCCCCCTTGCTCCCCCCTCCCCTGCCGAGGTTGGCGTCGATTGGCAACGAAGCTGTTAAACACGCCCCTTCACTATGTGAGCTACTGTAGAACACCAGAGTACCGCCGTTGTTCATTCTCGCTCTTACGTCGAGTTAGATCGTATTGTGCGCAGTGGAGAACCTTAGATCCGCGCAAGGGGGATGATATAGCGTAGTATGTATATGGTAGGACACCCACGAGGCAGTTACATAGTATCCCCATTGCTGTCTCTGGAAACAGCCACACCAGAAAACAATTGTTGTGATTCGATCTGTCATCAATATGCAAGGAAGTACGCATGAGCCGCCGAATTACGACGCATAAGTGGTTCCTCGTAGGATGCTGCACACCGTTAATGCGACTCGCCGAACACCTCCCTCACGGTGCTTCGCGCTTGGTGCACGCGATGTTTGCCTCGTCGGTGAAAACCCTACGCGCTCCGCCCGGTCACAACAGGAATGCGAAGGTCTATGATCGTACGACTATGACTATGCATGGAATGAGCACACACACTCTCCCTATCTAATCCAGGCCAAACTTGCCTCTTCCCTGGATTCCTTGGTGTGCAACAGCCACCACAGCGTAAGCAGGAGCTGCAGCGTTATTTCCTTGTCCCCAGACTTGTCCGACCACAGATCATGCAGGGCACTGAAAACCGCACGATCAAGATTAGAGAACGGGTATCAACGCCATGCCCATCGGGGTATCAACGCCACGCCCATCGATGTTACATGCGAGAGATACTGAGAGCGTCCAGGAATACTAGGCGTGTACACACTGTTTTCTTCTTCTTCTTCTTTTCCAGGAATTTTCTTGAGTGATCGACCCCAGAAAATGCAAAGGTCATCTCCTGCACATCGTCGAATAGCTAAAACAAGGACGATCTTGAGGAGTGTTATCGCAGTGGACCGCGTGGTGTTGGGCTTTCTTGCTAACATTCCAAGCCACCCACCGTGTCTCACCTTATGAGTCTGGAGCCAGCCAGCAACGCCGCTGCCTGGTGGTCTTGAGCCATCACTCCGGCCAATACCACCACCTTGCGGGTTAAGGGTAAAAAGTTAAACATAGGTGTTGACACCGCCGCGAGAAATTGAGCAGGGCAGCTAGAGAACACAGGTGAACTGTGTTCGATGTAAAAGTATCACTATGCTTACTATCGAACAAATTAAGTGTGCAGCTTGTGTCAATCGCAAAACAAACAGAGAAGAAACAACAGTACGAAAAGAAGACGCGGAAAAAGAGCGACATCCCAAAAAAACCGATGGACGAACGAACAAAAAACCTCCTGAGCAAAAAAACGCCAAAAACGCCCCTGCATCTCATCCGTCAAACGCGGAAAAAGAACGACATCCCAAAAACGATAGACGAACGAACAAAAAAACTCCTAAGCAAAAAAAAACGCCAAAAAACGCCCCTGCATCTCATCCGTCAAACCGCGACAACATGCCCCCCCTCAAGCATCGATGTATAGTGTGTACAGGACAGATGAACGACACTGGTGAAACAGGTTGGATGCGTCACACGTGTGCGTGTGCGTCACGACAAGCATTGTTTGGAAACCCGTCGACATCGAGCAAGCCCAGTGTCCGTGCTGATTGGTGCTTGTTCCTCGCAAAGAAAAACGCAGGGTTTTTTCGCGGGCCACGAACCGGCTCGCGGGTCGGATCAGGAAGTTTTCGGAAACTCACGGGTCGACTCGGGTAGGGCAAAGAGGTGCTCGAAATATATAACGGGTCGGGTCGGATGGCGTCGGGCTGTTTGGAATATATGACGGGTCGGGTCGGGTCAGGTCAGGAGGTGCTCGAAATGGTCGGGTCGGATCGGATCGGGTCAAGATGTTTTCAAGATATCACGGGTAGGGTCCGACTCCGACCCGCGAGAGGAAACCCGACCGGAAAAGCCCTGCAAAAAATGACGCGGCGGGCAGCTGCATCACCAGACTGATTGCGCGTCCTTCCTCGGTGGTCTCCGCCATTCTGGGGACACCCCTGCCCGGCCACGGGGAAAGGGGCGAAAAGATATCAGCGCCACAAGGCAGAACACGAAAATTACGCAGTCGTGCGCCACACGGTGTGGGCAGCCAGATTACCCAGAATGTCCCCGGATCTGAGCAGTAGTTTTTTTTTCGAGACGTCTGGGTTATTATGATGTAGAATAAATAACGGAAATCGGGGCATATTATTTTACGTGAGTTTTGTTGTGGTCGACCGAATGTTCAACACCAGCAAAACATTATTTTTTGGGGGGGGTCGGGGTTAGGATTGGGGTTATAGAGATAAGGCCTAAGGTAGTGCTTTGGGCAGTTCTGTTTTTTCCCCGTCTCATAGTATTACTGGAAGCACACGCTGGGCTAAACCAACTTTATCAATTTCCATGCTTTACCATACCTGGAGTATTTGTTTCAGGACTAGCGCATAGTTCGGAATATAAGTATTGATTGGTCGGATTGCGCGAACGAAACGCCTTCGAAGCCACGTTTAGGGTGAGATTTTGAGCTAGCTCATCATGTTAGGAGTTCAAAAAATTCCTGGAATTTTCTGCACCCCTGCCGCCGAGGGATGACTCATTCAGCTCACCTCTAACACGACGTCATTCTGCGCCATGCCTGGCACGAGTAGCTTGGTCAAGAAGGGAGCCAAGGCGTAGTTCGACAGGACGTCGACCCAACATATCCCCTTCGGAAGGTCCAGGGCCGTCAGATTGTTCAGCGTTCCCAGCACCTGAATGCGCCACCGTCCAGCATCCTCTTACTTGTAAGGAGCTCTATTGTGTTTGCCATCCGACATGTATACGGTACTAATGGCCGTTCCTAGCGAATGCAACAAAATGCAGGAATCCTGACGAATAAAACGTGACATTTTCACGAATCGTGATACTTTTTGGCAGGAATCCGGACCTTGAATCGTTTTTTTTTCAACTTTTTCATAAAAAATTGATGTCAGGATTCCTGACAAAAATAACCGTGATTTTTGTTTTGGAATTTAAACGTGACACTTCAGAATTTTTAAAAGTGTCAGGAATCGTGACATTTTGTCGGGATTCAAGTTTTTTTTTGTTAGCCTTCGTTAGGAAAGACCCTAAACGCGCGTAACATGGGAGTTCCTATTGATATACACGAGGGGCTCAACACCTCACACGAAACATGACTTCGAAAGCATTCGTTCACGCAACCCAACCGACACTTCTGTGCGATAGTTTCAGGTACACTATTAGTTAATCCAACAACTGCAACCCCTACCGTGGGATGACTCTTAGGTCCACGATATATTTCTATGAATGTGCATACACGGCCCTTCAGGGTGGGCTAATGTTGTCCCCTCTTCCCCGTTGCGGCATTTATTGTTTCTAGCAAGTGTTCCCTTTTTACCTGGCTGGCATTGTCATCTCCCTGAGCGAAAGGTTCCGCCCCTCCGCCTGCCCTAAGGCATCCGCCGGACAGGCGATCAATATAGGTGTATAGGAGGTTGGGAAGTGCTTACCTCTACTAGCAAATCGTGGCTTTCGGTTTCCGTGGCCAGGTCGAGGAGTGGCTCCACGAAGGGGTCCCATAGCGTCCTCTCTCGGTAGTCCTGCTGAGGGTTATCCATTGCTTCTTGCATTTGGAAGGTCCACATGGAGATGTTGCGGATCACCTGCGGAAAGCGGTTTCGTCGCTCAGCATCAGCAGTGTACCTTCCGCCGAGGATTGCCTGGTCGGGAAGTATCGGCGACGAAAACGACTGATGCGAGGGTGTTACCATACGACGGCTTCTCTTCTTGAAGCAGTCGGCATCCCCCTGCCACAATATGATTCTTGCCGCACAGGCCATAATAGAGATACACAACCCCTGAGAGCTATGCAGTCAGCGCTGACTGTATAGCACATGGGTTGCGGTGTATATCTAAAAAGACACAATCCGGGGGTTCCAATGCATTTGTTTGATACACACCATAGCCACTGAGCTATGCCATCAGCTATCAGATACCGCCATGAGCATTGAGCCATGCAGTCAGCGCTGACTGCATAGCTCAATGCTCATGCTGTATATCCAAAAAACAACACAATCCGGGGTTTATACGTTTTTATTAGAGAAACATCACAACCACTACGGTATTCAGTCAGCGGGGTTCTAATGCTTGCATTAGAGATAAACAGCGACCACTGAGGTATGCAGTCAACACTGACCGCGTAGTGGCTGTGATGTATCTCTAACAGCATGCTCATTGCGTCACGGTAAGTTTACTACGGGTTTCACTTAATGCGGGCTTACTTTGTACGGGTACACACCAGATTATTTTTCCTTGCTTTCCTGTCTTGTCTTTTCTTGCTTTTCTTGTCTTTTTCTTCTCTTTGCTTGCCTTTTTCGTCTTGTTTCGTTTTTTTTTCTTCTCTTTTCTTTCCTTTCCTTTATCTTCTGTTATTTTCTTTGTTTCTTTTTCTCCAATTGACTTATGCCTGTCGTGCGTATGCGTAGTGATAAATACTACGTGTAATATATACGTGGTAGTCTTCCCTGGGTGGCAATCGGAATATTTGTTTTCTCCAGGCGTGAGTAGTGAGACGTATGCACCGGCCTGGACCTGGCACATCGTAGACTGACTCCCGATTTCACTTTTATATGTTTCTGGTGGAGGCATGAATTGCGTCAGCTGTGATATATGCGTGTACCACCTTGGGTTGTGTGTGTTTTTCCCTGGGGTATTCCTCAGCTCCAGAGTGACTGGAGCCTGTCCTGTGACCACGGACTTGATTATGCGAGTTAATGTGAGAACAACAACAACAACAACAACAACGGACGATCTAGTCCGGATGCAACACGTTTTGTCAAACGTTCATTCGAAGCTGTCATTCATACGCCAAGTAACTTGTGCACAAGGTGCCGACGTCCGCCTCGCAAGTGATTCTTGACAGGATGCAGCTCACACTTCGTGCGACTCGCCGAACACCTCACGGCGCTTCGCGCTTTATGCGCGCGATGTATGCCTGGTCGATGAAACCCCAACGTGCTCCGTTTCGAAAATGTAGCGACGCGAGGGTGTATGATCATACGACTACGGCCATGCAATTAAATGAGTACACCCCCCCCCCCCCCCCCCCCCGTGTTCCACCTTGATCAAATAATCCCAAAACATTCATGAGACGGGGGTCATGTTCTCCGTGACTTACTGTTAAAGGTACCGAACTAATAACGAATCGGCGACTCAATACTCAGCCAGTTCACCGCCCTGAGTACTACGGTTTGTCCTGACTGCGCGCCACCCCCCCCTCCGGACTCTCCATCGTTAAATCTTGAACTCTCACGTCCGTGAGAAGGGCGGCCCTTTTGTCCGTGCCCTGTCCATAAGTGCGAAATATTCCGTTTTTGTTCTACCCCCCCCCCGACCTCCTCCTCGTATTCCCCTTTAGGATCTATTGCACTCCCACTTCCACGAGAAGGGGATCAGTCGTTTCATTGACCCTATCCACGCGTGTATGATTTATTTCGGGCGAGTATGAAATATTTAGTTCGGCTGTGTCCTAACGCCTCCCAGACCCCCTCCAAATGTATGAGACGAGTACCCCTCCCCCCCCCCCTCATGCTCCCCCCTAGGATAAATTGAACTCCCACCTTCATGAGAAGGGGGTCTTTGGTCTCCGTGACCCTATCTATTAGGTGGTGCAAACCCCGCTGGGACGCCATGATCTGCGCGTTTCTTGGGTTGAGACTGAGGTTAACCGCAAGCGCGGCGAGCTCCTTGGCGAGAGTCTTCTGGGGGAAGTTGAGCACCAGCTGCATCACGATCGGCATGGCCTTGGAGAAGAAGCGGGGACGGGCGACGGGGGCGGGTAGGGGTGTGAATAACACTACGCGCGTGGTCCGATAGATATGTTAATATATAGCAATTTTTTGTCTTGGTCATTCCTTTTTTCTGCAGGAAGGGGTTCCTTAAAAACCCAAAATCGTTGGAATTTCATTTTTTTTTTTTTGCAAAATCTTCGTCTTGGTATACCTAGGCCTCGGGTTCGTTCATCAAAAATAGCTGGGATGTCATTGTCGTTTTGCAGCATCATTGGATTTGATACTGTTTTTTTTTTCTAAACGGTCGGAATGTCATTCTTGTTTTGCAAAAAATCGTTGGTTTTGCTTACCTAGGCCACTGGTTTGTTCATCAAAAAGGTCGAAAGGCCATTCTTTGTTTTGCAAAATCCTCGTTTTAGGGTGCCTAGGCCATGAGTTTGTCCGTCAGAATGGTCGGAATGTCATTCTTGTTTTGCAAAATCATCGGTTTTGTATACCTAGCCCACCGGTTTGTTCATTAATATGGTCGGAAGGCCATTCTTGTTCTGCAAAAAATCATCGATTTTGTTTAGGTTCGTTCATCAAAATCGTCGGAATGGCATTCTTGCTATTTGCAAAAAATCAGTGTTTTCGCTTTGCCTAGGCCACCAGTTTGTTCATCAAAATGGTCGGAACGTCATTCTTGTTTTGCAATATCATTGGTTTTGGTTTTTTCTAGGCCAAGGGTTTGTTCATTGAGTTGCGCTTTCGGTTTGCTCAAAATCATTTTTTTTTGCGTGAGGTAAAGAGGCTCCTTAACCCCTTTAGAGCCCCCGAACCCCTCCCCATACTTAATCCAAGTAATTTTGTCCCCAAAAAGGGTTTCCAGTTGCAAAGGGGTTAACGCGTTTATAACTGAAAACTCTTTTTTGGGAGACAGATTTACTTGAATTTAGTATAGGGAGGGATTTTGGGGGCTCTTAAGCGAAGAACGTCAGAAAAAAATCGTGCTACCTCTACCGCACTAGTAGTAGCATGTGTCCTGGATTAGACACATAGCACAATATTCATTAGACGACCAAGGGAGCGTGCTACGATAGAGGTATACCTTTTTTGGCGAAAATGGTTTCCTGAATGACGGGACTCCTTCACCAAAAAACGTCGGAAATACGACATTTTTTTTTTTGCATGCTTCTCGTTGTGTACCTAGGCCACGAGATGTTTTATCTCCTCCGGGATCATAGCAGTTTTGTTTTTTTCAAATCTGTCTTTGGGTCAAGAAGGACATATCTTAACCTTCAGAATTGAGGGAGAGTATTAGAAAAAAAACGCTGTGCACCTCTATTATCGTAGAACGCATCAAAAAACTATTTTCGGGGCCTTATTTTGTTTCGGCAGTAGCTCGGGATCATTCACGCTACGTAGTGACCGCCCTGTTCCTTCTCTTGGCAGTCTAAACCTAGCTGGTGCAGTTTTAATTAATCGATGAAATAATCCGCAATGGAATGGGGTAAGAAGCTAGGCTGCGCCGAAAGAAACCGCCTACCAGGTAAACCTTTTGTTTTGTCCATGAGGTGCAGAGATCACTCGTGCGAGTTGCTCAAAATCCGGCAGCGGAAATAGGGGTGCCCCGCCTTACCGTAACTTGAAGTAACCCTTACAAGTAGCAGGTTGAACTTCTAACAAAAAAGGGGGGGGGGGGGGTCTGAGCCCTCTGCGCGATAAATATGAAGAAGGCACGCTCATTTGTTGCTTGCCTTAGTCATTTGACTATTGACCACGCATCCCTTTCGAGACGGAGCACCGTTCCTACTCCTAATAGAGACACCTCCAACATTTGGGAACCAAGCGGGGAGGGGGGGGTGAAATCATGTCGTGCATGAATGACTGCAGTACTTGGGACTATGGACCCCCCGCATCCCTACTATGCCGGGACGGAGCACGTCGGGTTTTCACCGGCTGCGCAGGCCTTGCTTGCACCAAGTGCGATGCGCCGTGCGGTGTTTGGCGAGTCGCATGAACGGGAGAGGAGGGGTGTCGCCAAGCTGCCGTGTAAGGGTCGTTTCTATGGACACATATTTAGCTATTTCATATTTATTTTGCTAAATTTGGTAAGGTTACCCGACCTTGAATTTGCAAAAATAGCGAGTTTTTGGCAGTTTTTTTTTTCGTTGTTGGACATTTCCGTACAGGATCGCAGTGCTTCGTTGTTAAGTTTTATGAAAAAAGCTGATTTTAGTTTTATTTCATTTTTTTGTTTTGGACTTTTGCTATTTAGATGCCCGCAAAGCTTGGTGAAAACCTGACGGAAAATTCCAAAAATGTTTTTTGCGACATTTTTCGCCATGCATCGTTTACGAAGGTCCGTTAGGAGCACCTGTGCAACGCCTGTACAGCAAGGCCATACTTGTTCGGTTGCACTCTCTCACTCGACCCAACGGTAGGAGTTGCACTTTACCGGTTGATTGGGACCAAGGCTGCGGTAGGGGGGGTGCTAATTGCTAATACGCCCCCCTTTTTCAGTAATGGATTTTAGCCAGTCGCACGAGTGACTCTGTACCTCACTGACGAAACGACGTTACACGATACGCTTGGCGCAGCGTGGCTAACTATTGCATTGCGGATTCATGTCGCGGAACCAAAATAGCACCCAACAAGCTCAAGACCGCGAAGGAACAGGGGATCACTCGCGCTACGAGTGACTCCCGCCCACTGCAAAAAAAGACCCACCCCCCCCCAAAAAAAAACTGTCGTAGCATTGGTCGAGACTCTCAAGTGAGTAACTACCGGTTAGTCTGATAATTTAACGAAAACATTTTTCTTACTAGGACCAGGGGAATATACTATTAACAATACAAGATTGGTCGGGGGTCGGGTTGCGCAAAGGTGCGTCATTCAATGTCGTGCTTCGGGTGAGATATTAACGCGTGTGCTACGTACGGTAGAGGGTGCACCACGTTTTTTCTCTGGGGTTTCGTCACTTGGGGATATTAACGCCTTTACAACTGGAAACCCTTTTCGGGGACAAAATTACTTGAAATTAGTATAGGGAGGGGTTTGGGGGCTCCAAAAGGGGTTAAGACCTCTCCCAAAGACTTATTTGGAAAAAAAAAAAAAAACTGATTTGATCCCGGATGAAAAAATCTCGTGGCCGAGGTACAACGACGAGAATCATACAAACAAACAAAAATGACCATTTTTTTCCCGGCGATTTTGGGTTAAGGAGTCCCGTCACTCAGAAAACAATATCAGACGAAAAGTGCTAGATATCTGTCGTAGCATGCGTCTATTAGAGCCAGCTCCTCCTGTTAGGATCTCAAATATGTATCAGAAAGTTGTGCTGCACCCCTATGGTGGCTTACAACAAGAATCGCGCTTGTCCCATTTTCTTTGGTCACTGTGCATGGGCCCCATCGGTCACAAGGAGGGCAATAGTAGTCTCAACTCACATCGGTGCAACAAAACAGTGCCTTGCAGCGGTCGTCGATGGACATGTGGTACATCAGCCTTAGTCCCCTCGCGCGGTACGGCGGTCGCTTCAAGAGCTCCACCAGTTTGGGGAGAAGCCCGGCCTTCACCATCTGGAACCTGGATGTGCAGAAGGAGGCCGGGGAGGGGGGTGTAAGTAAACATGCAAGGGTCGGCGTGCATAGCATCAGCTAGGGAGCGGGGGGGGGGGGCTGTGAACATGCCAGGATGTGAATGCACTTTGCGCGCCACTGCTTTGCCTCAGCTAGGGGGGGGGGGGGGGGGGGGGGGGGGGGAGGGGGGGGGTACTCATCCATGCTTAACCGTGGTCTTAATGCCATAGGTGAGAGGGCGGGGGGGGGCGTGCTCATTTGCTGCTTGCCTTGGTCATTTGGCCATTGACCACGCATCCCTTCCGAGACGGATGCAAAGCTGTGAACGCACTTCATAGGTTATTGCATAAAACCAGCTCGGGGGGGGAGGGGGGAGGAAGACATACCAGAGTGGAAACAAATTCACGCCGAAGTATTGAATCAGTCAACCGGGAGGGGGTTGCGGTTGTCAACGAGCATGGCACAGCTTTGACATTTCCGAAAGAGGGGGGAAATATTCTTGTCATTTTTTTGTTCTTTTTATGATACGACGTTTACGAAGCTTTTTCGACGCGTGCTACAATAGAGGTGCGAAGCACAGCATTTTAGTTTTTGGTTTTGGTTTCGGTTTTCTGGATGATGTGTCCTCGGCAACCTCCGTCCCTCTTTTTTTTTAAACAAATATTATTCTTGACGCGTGCTACGATAGAGATACCTAGCACTTTTCCTCTGAAAATATTTTCTGAATGACGGGGCTTCTTAACCCAAAAATAGTCGGAAATCGGCCATTATTTGTTTTTTTGCGTGATTTTCGTTGTGTGCCTACGCCGTGGGATTTTTCATCCGGTACGTATATAATAGCAGTTTTGATTTTGCTCCAAATCAGTTTTTGGGAGAGGTGTCTTAAGCTCCCAAATTGAGGGTTAGTATTAGAAAAAAACGTGGTGCACCTCTATCGTAGCACGCGCCTCATTTTTCGTATACCTATGCCGTGGGTGCGTATTTCCATCGGGTTGACCTTTGTTAGTTCACTCAAAAATCAAGCGTTGCCGTAGAAGGAAAAACAATGAGCTCCTCATCAAGCGGTTGGGGGCCTCGGGCGCATGCCACGATAAAGACGCACCACGTTTTTTTCTGGGATTCCTCACTTTTGTAGCTTAAGACATGTCTTTCTTAACAAAAAAAACTGATTCAGCGAAAAAAATAAAAAATGCTACGATACCGGATGAAAAATCCCATGGCCTAGGTATACAACGAGAGTCATGCGAAAAAAATTGGCCGATTTCCGATGATTTTGGGTCAAGGAGCTCCGTCACTCAGAAACCATTTCAGCCAAAAGGGGGTGTACCATATATTGACGCGTGCTACGATAGAGGTGCACCACTTTTTTTCTAATACTACCCCTCAATTTAGGAGGTTAAGACTTCTCCCGAAAAATGATTTGGAAAAACGTTAAAAAAAATGCTACCGGATGAAGAATCCCACGGCCCAGGTACACAACAAGAATCGTGCAAAAAAAATGGCCTGTTTCCGACGATTTTGGGTTAAGGAGCTCCGTCTTTCAGAAACCATTTCACACGAAAAGTGCTAGACCTCTAACGCAGCGCGCGTCTATACCTCCATCGTAGCATGCGTCCTCGAGAAAAAAACGATGCACTTTTACAGTAAAATCGGGTTCCAGAAAGTACGGACACTGATGGTACGGGGATGGCTCCATGAGTTGGAACCCGCGAATCACTTGAAGAATCTGGGCCACCTCGATCGTTGTGTCTTCTTCCTACGAACCCAAAGCCGAAACACGTACGTTGTAGGAGAAATGCTGAGGACACGAGGAGACCGCCGGCCTGGCTGGGGAAGGAGGCCTCATCTAATCCAATACTTACTTGAAATGATCGGTAAAGCCGCAGAAATAATACTTCAGTACGATAGTACGAAGCTCTTTCTGCTTTCGAAGCTGAGCCATCCGTGCAGCAAACATTTTCGGGTTTCCTGACGAGAGGAACTCAGTATCAACATCACCCGAAACAAGATGATGACAATTTCGAAGGCGTTCGTTCGCGCAACCCGGCCAAAAGTTTCGATGCGCTAGCCGAAAAAACAAGCCGCAATCTTCGTGCAAATTTCTCACACCAACCGATAGCTCCGCACTCACTCGAGAAGCTCAACAAACAAAAAAGAAACCTTTGGGCCAGAGAAGTGTAACCTCTACCGTAAGATAACTCACTGTACACGTCCAAACCTACGGTACCATAATGGTCCCTTTCTAAGGGCTTTTGTTTGGAGTGGCTCGGGGTCACTCGCGCGAACAAGGCGTTCGTTCGCTCAACCCGCCCAAAAGTTTCGATGCGCTAGTCCCGAAACAAGCCGCAATCTTTGTGCGAAATTTCCACACCAACCGATAGTTCCGCACTCGAGAATCTCAACAAAACAAAAAAAAACGTTTGGCCCAAAGAAGTGTAACCTCTACCGTGAGATGACTCACCATACACATCCAAAGCTACGGTACCATAATGGTCCCTTCTTAAGGGCTTTCGTTTAGAGTGGCTCGGGGTCACTCGCGCGAGTGACCCACTCCCCTGTTCCATGCGGTCATAGGCTTTCGTGCTGCTTAAATGCTTGGATATGAACCCCCAATGGCATGGTTAGCAACGCTATGCTGAACAAATCGCCTTACTTGTTTCTGTCAGTGAGGTACAGAGTCACTCGGGCGACTGGCTCAGACCTGGTAGTGAAAAAGGGGGGCATATTAGCAATTAGCATCCCCCCTAACGTAGCCCTATGAACCCCCAATGGCATGGTTAGCAACGCTATGCCGAACAAATCGCCTTACTTGTTTTTGTCAGTGACGTACAGAGTCACTCGTGCGACTGGCTCAGACCTGGTAGTGAAAAAGGGGGGCGTATTAGCAATTAGCATCCCCCCTAACGTAGCCTTGCTCACACGTGTTTTTGGAGACAAACCACTTGGAAATTGCGCAGAAAAAAACGACATATATATTTTTGGAAGCTTTAGAAGCGTTTGTCGCACCTTAGGTCCGGGTCGAAGCTGAGATTGTAGAGCAGCCTGAGCGTCATCACGATCAAGGGCTCGCACGAGCACGGCACAAACTTCACGAGGCACCCGGCGACCCCGCACTCCTTCGCCCGGTCCTTGTTCTCTTCCAGTACCTGTGGGTCAGATCAATCATGCCCGGCGCAGTGCTCAACATGTTTTTTTTTCTTTTTTTTTAGTTCAGGCACGCGTGCTACGATCGAGATATCAAGGTATACCATTTTTTGGCTAAGGCCTTTTTTGAAATGATGGGGCTCCTTAGCCAACAACATCGCCGGAAAGTTCGTTTCTTTCGTTTTCAATAGTATTGTTTTGTATACCCCAGCCAACGCGTGTTACGATAGAGGTGCACAGTTTTTTTTGTGAGGTGTTCCTCAAATTTCGAGAGCTCAAGACCTCTCCCAAAATCTGAATTTGGAGAAAAATGAAACCGCTACCTGTACCGGATGAAAAAAATCAAACAGCCGAGGTACACGACGGAAATCATGCAAACAAAAATGACCATTTTTTTTTCCTGACGACTTTGGGTCAAGAAGCCCCGTCATTCAGACAACAAAACAGCCAAACAATGGCATACCTCCATCGTCGCATGCCACAGCCGACGGGTGCTACGATAGAGGTGCACCACTATTTTTCTAATACTACCCCTCAATTTGGGAGCTTTACCCTTCTGGGACTCCAAGGGGGCTTTTGTGATCATAACTAATGATCAATTCTCGTTTTTTTCACCGGACAGACCGGTCTGTTCAGCCCGGGGATGAAAATAGACATGCCCGAACTTGAACGCAGGGCGTTGTATAGCACAGCCACGCACGCACACACGCACACCAGGCAACACCCCTGCACTCGGCATACAGGGAGCGTACGCCGGTAGGCGCATGAAGCCTGCACGCCGCGTGGGGTCCTCAGCCGTGAGATCTTACGCCTTCCCAAGCCCGCGGCTGTCTTGGGCGTTTTCAGAGAAGTACAGATGTGCGCCATTCCCACAGGGCACTTCGAGGCTGATTCAGTGATCATTTTTGGTGGTCATTTTCACTGAATTTTGACTGCTTTCAGGGCGTGGGACCACCCGACCAGGGTGAAAATTGCATCGAGTGAACAATAAATAGCTGTGATGTTCTGAGGGCCGAGGGATCTTTCTAGTGTCAGGACAGACGGCCCCAGCGTGTTACTGGGAGGCAACACGGCCGCGGTGCGAGCTTAGCTGAGGGTTGCACTTCTGCATAAGAAGTCTCTTGTTGGGCGAAGAAACGCGCCGCGTCTGCTGTGCGGACCCAACTTTTTTGTGACAGTCTCGGCGCGCGCGCGGGCTGCTCGACTAGTGAGCTGCGCAGAGCCTAGTCCCGGAGGGGTTAATGATGACCTCTCCCACAATCTGAACTTGGAGAAAAATAAAACCGCTACCTGTACCGGAAAAAATATTTATCAAATGGCCAAAGATACAAAACGAGAATCATGCGAAAAAATGGCCATTTTTTTTCCTCCAATTTTGGGTTAAGAAGCCCCGTCATTCAGAAAAAAAAATAGCCAAAAAATGGTATATACCTCTATCGTGGCGTGCCACAGCTCCATGGGTTGATTCATCGGTTTACGTGTATCAGTTTTTCTCAAAGCCAGCATTTGCCTCAGACGGGCAAACATGTAGATCTCCTCAAGCGGTAAAAAGAAAAATCCCGGAACCTCGGCTACCTAACTCTTCCCCTTCCCCCCCCCTCCCCCCCGTCGAAAGAGAAAAGGAGGACAGAGGAAGAGGGAGGAGAGAAAGGCACAGACTTCTGGCTGGGCTGGCCAACCCAGTAACTACCTCGACCTGCTGACGCTCCCAGCAAAAACCCCGACTCGCTTGTGCTCCACTCGATCTTGCTAACCTACTCGTGAGGTCTGCTCTCAACAGTGAGGGAGGGAGGGCGCCAGTTTGCGCCCGTCTCCGCCCAAGCCCGAAGGCCCTCCCCAGACCTCGATATTAAACATGCCCAATTATCTCTTGCAATAAACCGTGATATGCCGGTCCAAGAAAAGCTACGGAGACCGTTGCTTCGCCTACCGCCAAATCTATCCTCCATCGGCTTGCAATTTCAGTTTTACTCGGAATCAGTTTTGGCCTCAGAAGGAAAATTCTCGCATCTCTTCAAGCGGTTAGGGTCCTCGGAAAATATTGGTGCACACCTCTTCCTTAGCCTGTTTTTGATGTCCCGATGAGAAAAAAACGATCACAAGCCTACGGGATCGTGCTTAAGACACGCGGTATCGGTAGAGGTGCATACCTCACCGCCAGTTTTTTTTTTTTTCGCGGAGGCTATTTCGCTTGAGGAGTTAGCACTGAACCAACCCCATCCATGAACTGACCATGCTTACTCGCAAGCTGAAAGTGCAACACGATGAAACAAGCCCATCGCACCCACATCCATGGCCCGGGGGGCATAAAGAAAACAGACCGAAAAACAATAACTCAATTCCGTATCGTGCTCGCGACACATGATACAGTGGACGCGCGCTACGACGGAGATGCGCCACATTTTCTCTGAGGTTCCTCCATTTGGGAGCCTAAGACCTCTCCCAAAAAAAATGATTTGGAGAAACGTGAACAAAAAAAGCCACCCGAATTGAAAAAATTGAAAAACATCCCACAGCCTAGGTACACAACAAGAATTTTGCAAAAACAAAATGGCCAATTTTTCCCGACGGTTCTGGGTCAAGGAGCCCCGTCGTTCAGAAATCGTTTCGCACGAAAGAGTCATCCCACGGTAGGGGCTGCACTTTTTGCGCCAAAAAAAGGTATACCTGGGTGATTGAGTTCCTCATGTGAGGAACTGCCGGTCAATGAAGTAATTTCCCGAGTACAAATTGTTTTAGGATCAAGGCATAGAAGCTTGGTCGGGTTGTGCGAACGAATGCCTTCGAAGTCATTTTTCGGGTGAGATATCGAGTTCCTCATGCGAAGACCTCAGGGACTTTCTTCTGCTGCAACCCTACCGTGGGATGGCTCGAAATGTGCTGTTGTACCTCTATCGTAGCACGCGTCAACGGGGGCGCACGCACCACAAGACTGACTCCACGATAGCCCCCCCACCCCCCCAAAAAAGCGATTTTCTTTAACGAACGTTTCTTGGCTGTTCGGCGCGAGGAGGAGAGATACTATGAACAAACTACCTTACATATATTCTTGTGTGCAAAGGACTTTCCAACGACGACGTCGGGGTGGCGAGGGGCAACGTACTTCGGGAGCTGGTTTCAAAACCGGCGATTTCGTTAATAAAGAACAGTTGGGGGGACCACACCTCTACGACGTGTTGCACTTTCCTCTATCTTTTGTTAAGGAATTTGAGGGGTCATAGTCCCGTTTGACCCCTTGCAAAAGGTTAACCAATAGCTTACCCAAACTAAGCCTTATAGCACCCTCCGCCCCTGAAACGGCGGGATAGCAGGTCGGCCGGATATACGGGCGCACTTGTCAATATCAAAGCGGTTTCATTTCCTGGGGATACCGAAGAGAGTATTTTTCAAGTTCGACATGGGGAAAGTCTGAAAAAGTTTGTTGTTGTGGATGGTGGCATTCGAGTCCATTATCCCAAAAACCCATGGTCTGTCAACGACGCCATTTTGTTAAGGAATTAGCGGGGTATTGGTGCCGTTTGACCACGTTGCTCAAAGGCGAGGAGGAACGTCAGGAAGAAAAAAAGGGGCCGCCTCTGCTATGAAGCATGTGTCTCTCTCTACCCGTGCCTTTTTTTTCTTTTTTTCCTTCATATATATTCTGTTATCCGACATCGTGCAACATTAAGGTGCGCCAGCTAGCGTTGGGGGTGCGCCAGCTAGCGTTGGGGGTGCGCCAGCTAGCGTCGGGCTGCGAAAACAGCTGAGTTAAATCGACACACGACGCGTATGAAGATACGTGGAAGTGTGGTGAGCTAAAGCTTTATTTTTCCCCACCCGCCGGAGGATGAAAAAAAAAAAAAAATAGCTTCAGAACGTCGACCACGCACACGAAGCATTCCCAGAAAGTGCAAGAACGCGAACAGGGAAAAGCCCATACAGACGCGACGTGGTGCTGTTAAGGAACTAAGCCTTAAAAAAGAGCTACGAGCTGGGCTGGCCAAGATCCGCTCTTTAATCTGCGAGGCACTTTCTCAGTCCGTTTTTTCGACTTTTGATCCAAAATCTTGACACGCGTGCTCCATGAGAGTCTTCCGACGGGATTGCCTATACTGCACATTTTTTTTTTCTTCGTGAACTAGGCACATTTCAGAAAAACCGGAAATTGGTTTGGGCCACAACTGACAGAAAAAATAAATATATCAAAAGGTACAGCAGGCAATGCCTTCGGGTTGCCCTTGCGCAGGACGTATAAAATTCCAAGCCAAAGAGCACAAATTGGAGTGAGTATCATCGTAGTACCATCTTAACTACACACGCTATATCTCTTGATGCACGGCGAATGAGACCATGGCAAGGATATCGGTCGATTCGTCATGTCTCAAGGAAGATGCACATCGATCGAAGCCCGCAAGACATGGATTTTGGACTCTAACGTGCCTGATACACGTCTAGTATCGACATTCGTAAACGTCACGCTCAACCAAAAGGCATGTTTTTTTCCCGTACTTTTTTTTTCATGCTTTTTTCTTCGAAACTATCTCGGATTTCGAAACCTCCAACGTCGGCAAATGCGCTGCAAACTCAGGAACACACTGCTTCTAACTATAAGCCCGTAATGATTCCAAATTGTACAGAAACCGCCGGACGAGTGACAAGGCTGTTTTTGGCCAGCCCAGCTCGTACGATAGGAGCAAGCCCAAAAAGAAAAACCGGTATGACGGCGGATCCCTAAGCCCAAAAATCGTCGGAACGCGGAGAGTGGACCGCGATTGCGCGGTGAGTCAGATGGAGGGGGGGGGGGGGGGGGGGGGGGGGGGGGGGGCGAGGGGGCGAGGGGGGCGGGGCGTTTTTGATTTGGCAAGAAAATGAAAAAAAAAAAGACGTCTGCATGACGGCGGCTCGATGGTTTTCGTTTCGCAAAACTGAAATTTTTTTATGCCTAGACCATGGGTTTTGGTCAGAGTCGTTCTACGGTAGCCCCCCCCCCCAAACTTTTCTTTAACGAAATTGCCTGTTTCGAAACCGCTCCCGGCCGTATCTCCTGAAAAGTGGTGCCCCTTGCCACCCAAATGCTATCGCTCGAGGAGAGCCCTTCGCAATCAAGAAAACCTGTGGAGATGCGATTTTTATGGCATCCTTCCTCGCGTCGAGCAGCCATGAAACGTTCGTTAACCCCTTTAGAGCCCCCGAACCCCTCCCTATACTAAATCCAAGTAATTTTGTCCCCAAAACGGGTTTCCAGTTGTAAAGGGGTTAAAGAAATTCGCCGGTTTTGGGGAGGACTATCGTGGAATCTGTCGCATTCGGGGGTGAGAGGTATGGGGCTCCTTAAGTTTAATCGTCCGAAAAAATGTGACACTTTTGTTTCGCAATCTGAATATTGTTTTATGCCTATCAATAGCACGCACATTATGCCTTCAAATGCACGTAAAACCCTTTTGAATACCTGGTATATCTTAGTACAATTTACGACGATTTTTGGGTTAAGGAGCCCCGTCGTTCAGAAAAAAACTTTTTCGCCAGAAAGAGGTATACCTTAATACAATTTACGACGATTTTGGGTTAAGGAGCCCCGTCATTCACCAAACATTTCGCCAGAAAGAGGTATACCTTAATACAATTTACGACCGTTTTGGGTTGAGGAGCCTCCTGTCATTCACAAAACATTTTCGCCAGAAAGAGGTATACCTTAATACAGTTTACGACCGTTCTGAGTTAAGGAGCTTCCTGTCATTCACAAAACATTTTCGCCAGAAAGAAGTGTACCTTAATACAATTTACGACCGTTTTGGGTTAAGGAGCCTCTCGTCATTCAGAAAAAAATGTTTTCACCAGAAAGAGGTATACCTTAATACAATTTACGACGACTTTGGGTTAAGGAGCTTCCCGTCATTCGGAAAAAAATGTTTTCGCCAGAAAGAGGTATACGTTAATACAATTTACGACGATTTTTGGGTTAAGGAGCCTCCCGTCATTCACAAAACATTTCAGACGAAAAGTGCAGTTGTACCTCTATCGTAGCACTTGTTGTGTGTGTTGTTCACATTAGACTGCTACTTCTACCCATCTACATCCTGGACAACCTATAGTGTCCGGGCTGATGCCTCACAGAGAGACGATCTCTGTGGTCACAAACGACGAGACGGAGATACACACTTATGATGCTAAATACTAAATACAGCAAGCTGGTGCTGGGTGCGGCAAGGTAATTTGGCCAGATGTCATGCAATGCCAACCGCAACAAACGCCCCCCCCCTCATGAAAGATACGAGCCAGTACGCCAGAATATTTGCAACAAAAAATGAAACAAAAAAGGAAACAAGAAGGAAACAAAAAAGGAAACAAAAAAGGAAACAAAAAAGGAAACAAAAAAGGAAACAAAAAAAGGAACGAAAAAGGGAACAAAACAGGAAACAAACAAACAAAGAAGAAAGGAAACAAAAAAAAGGAAACAAAAAAAGGAAACAAAAAACGGAAAACAAAAAAAGGAAAACAAAAAAAGGAAAACAAAAAAAAGAAACAAAAAAAAGAAACAAAAAAAAGGAAACAAAAAAACAAAAAAGGAGAAAAAAAAGCAGTGGAACTTTACGAACATATTTGTTCTAGGACTAGACTATAGCGCAAACGCTGGTGGTCGGGTTGCGCGACCGAATGTTTTCTTCTAAAGCCGCGTTTCGGGTGATAAAAAGTTGACCTCCTTCTTCTCCTCCTCCTCCTCCTCCTCCTCCTCCTCCTCCTCCTCCTCCTCCTCCTCCTCCTCCTGTTCGGAGCTCAGAATTTTTGGCCTCACCCTTCCTGATGGATGCCTGCCTCTATGGAACTCCCGACGTGAAGACCCTCAGAAAATTGTGGATGTACCCTTACCCTGTTTTCTTCTAAAAAATCATGTTTCGGGTGAGAATTGGAGCTCGGATTTTTTGCCTCACCCCTACCGAGGGATGCCTGCCTCCATGGAACTCCTGACGTAAAGACCCTCAGAATTGTTTTTGGGTGTGTCCCTACCGTCGTCGTTTGCGCTTTTTTTGCCACTCACGGAGAGTTTCTTCAAGAAGGTGGCCGTCAGGTACAGCAGGTTCACGCTCGCCCTGTCCAGCATCGCCCTCAACAGCTCCACGAGGCCTTTCCGCACCTGCAACACGGCAATCGCAGCAACACAAGAAGGGGGTAAAAATTATGTAAGCAAACAAGTGTGCTTCCACTATTCGCTATGCTTATGTAGTAGCGTGCGTGCTGCGCGTAGATGGGTAGTGCCTATAATTTCGGTCATGGTTGGGGTGAAACCAGGTGATGGACGGTGTCACGGTCACGTCAAGGCTATCATGAAGGTGGGCGAGAGCGTACGCGACGGTGATGCTCTGGGGAGAGCGCGCCCACATGCGTTCACTGCCTGCCTGTCCTACGATGTTCCTTGCCCCCCCCCCTTGGTGGTCCTTTCTTCATTCCCTGTTCTCGTCGTGAACCCAGACCTCTGGGATTTTTAAATCCCCGTTGGCAGCTTTTTTTTTCTCCAAATCAGTTTTTTTGGTTCAAGACATGTCCGTCTTAAGCTCCCAAATTGATGGGTTGTACTAGAAAAAAAGTGGCAGACCTCTATCGTAGCAAGCGTCCCACTCGCACCAGTGACTCTGTACCTCACGGACGGAAACGTTTTCGCCGATATTATGCTTGGCGCAGGCGTGGCTAGCGATAGTATTGCGGATTTTCACATCGCAAGACTAAAGTAGCACCAAACCTTCTAAGACCACAAAGGAACGGGGGGTCACTCGCGCGAGTGACTCCGGGCCACTGAAAAAAAAGTGCCCTATCGTATCATTAGTCGTGGAAAGGTCTCGCTGAGACTTTTGTCAGTGCTGGGCGGGTGGGCGGCCGGGCGGGCGGCCGGGCGGTCGGGCGGGGGGGGGCTGTTATCCTGTGCCACAACGTCAAGACCTTGCTACGCTGTCCTCTTGTTCCGCAACGTCTAGACTTTTGCTATGGTATTGCGGGCGGGGACTGTCATCCTGTGCCACGACGTCAAGACCTTGCTACGCTATCCTCTTGTTCCGCGAAGTCTAGACTTATGTTATAGCTTTGCCCTGGGCGACTAATTAACGTACAGGGTCTTGGATACGGAAATGTGGTAAAAAGGGTTTCACATGCCTTTAAAGGCATGCGCGTGTAAGCAAAACGGGGTGATGCAATTGCTTCATGGGTTTGCAGCGCGTATTAGCGCTCACTTCTATTCGTGGCTCTTGGGGTCAAGTACGAGAGCTTCCCCAATACATTTGAGCGACCAAAGTGGAACCTGCCTCGCTAGTAGAGAGGAACAAGAGTCTAGAATGTGGTCTGCTCTAAAAATAAGCTACTAGTGCTGTAATCAAGCTGAATAGTCTGATACCTCGATTGTATTAATATATATATCCCAATACGTCAGCTGTGCAGTTCGATCAATTTAACGGTCGGTGCTAATCTTTAAAAGCTGCTTGATACACCGACCACGGGCGCTTTATCTGATAGATATGTAGTGCTCTTTGGAGATATAAGTAGGCCAACGACCTGCCGTAGACTCTGCCAGGGTCGAACAGGATAGCCTTACGGAGGGAGATTTCAGTCCACACGATAACTCTGCGCCGTTTTCTTATACTGGGCTCTCTGGTTTTGGGATTAAACAGTTAGCCTTGCGGTAAGACGTTCGTCGGCTTCATAAAAAATAACAGGGTTTTCTCTGGTCATGACCGGACCCGCGGGTCGTGTCAGGAGGTTTTGGAAATATCACGGGTCGGGTCGGGCCAGGAGGTGTTTAAAATATCACGGGTCGGGACGCGTTATATACCCGTGCGCCGACCTGACCATTGGAAAGGCCTGATTTTTAGGGCGTTTCTAGCCTTAATTTTTGGCGGGCTGGGTTAGTCTTGGGTAGAGGTGCGCTCTTTTTCCTTGTTAAGGTTCCTCAATTCGGGAGTTTGAGACGAAACAAAACTGCCACAGTGCCGGATGGAAAATCCCACGGCCTAGGTACACAATGAGTAATCTTGCAAAAAAAAAGGGACGATTTTTCCCGACGATTTTGGGTTAAGAAGCCCCCGTCATTCAGAACTGTTTATTTGCCAGAAAGGGGTATACCTTAATACATGTACCGCAGCGCTCGTCGGTTTCAGTACTGTTGGTACGCGTTTTGCCCTAGCCACACACAATCGTTTTTTTGGTATCCCGAGAACACCGTGGTGAACAGAGTGCCTTGCCCTCACCATTTTTCGTTCGGTCGACACCTCCTCCGCCAGGTTGATCAGGACGTGCAGCCCGACGAAGAGCAACTTGTCCTGCCGTTTTCTTTGCACCTGGAAAGAAAAAAAAACAGCGCGGTTGTTGTTGTTGCTGCAGCAGCTGTGGTTGTTGCCACACTAAATTCATCGCCATGATCCAGTCCGCGGTCGCAGGACAGGCTCCGAAAAATATTTTCGTGTTTTAGCTGATCACATCTATTCATGTTTTCCTCGTGTTTTTTTCTTTCTTCTTCCCCCTCCCTAGCCGCGTGACTCAGATCCGGAGTCTACAACCAGGCTGCTCCGCTCCCTCTCCACTACGGTACGCGCCTTCACGTTTATGGTGAGAAGACGTCAGCCCTTTCTTCCCTCGTCGGCTCGCTTCGAACTGCGCCTACCCCCGCTGCTAGGCGTTCCCGGCTGGAGCGGGATAATATCTCAGGACAACCAACAGCACAACAACACATATATGATACGAGCGACCGACAGCAAATTGCACGCCTCGCCGCGGGTTGCAAGTATGTACGGTATGCATGTGCATGATGAAACATATTGACATCGCCTAGAAACAAGGAGAGATCTCGGTACTAGCACTCACGGGGGGTCACCGACCCACTTCCTTCACAAGAGCAATATGTACACGACACACGCGACCTCACAGCCGATGCTTTACATACATTTTTACGTGAGAAAAACAGCATGCATAAAAAAAAGGCGAAAAAAAGCGTCGTTATCAACCGGCAGCAAACATTTGGCGGCATGGACAGGCAAAAGGAGATAGTTAAGCAACAAAAAGAGGCGTTTCTATCATAGGGGTGTAGTGACTAGAATAAAATTGTTAATGACGCGTCTCTCTTGACCAAAAAAATCGTCGGGATTTCTTTTGTTGCTTTTGAAAGCCTTTCTCGGACCAACGCTACGGTGACAGCTGCTTGGGGTCACCCACGCGGGTGTGACCCCCCCCCCTGCTCCTCTACGGTCCCAGGCTTTTGTGCTCGCTTTTTAACTTTTTCTGTATGAACCCGCGATGGAACGGTGTGCAACGTTGCGCCAACACCAACAAAATCGCCCTGACGTTTCTTCGTCTGCGAGGCATATACGTATATGTCACATGTGCCTCACGGAAATGGGGATACCTCCCCCTAACCCGTGCTACGATGCAGGGGTAGCAGTTTTTGTCTGAAACGATTTCTGAACGACTTCTTAACCCCAAATCGTCGGAAGCAGGCCTTTTTTTTTCGCATGATTTTCGTCGTGTACCTACGCCATGGGAGTTTTCATCCGGTACAGTAGCAGTTTTGTTTTTTGTTCAAATCAGTTTTTTGGCTCAAGACATGTCTGTCTTAACCTCCCAAATTGAGAGGTAGTGTCAGAAAAAAAAGTGGTGCAACCTCTATCGTAGCCCTGGCCTTCGTTGTGTAGTTGATAGTACCTAGTAGTGCTATATAATAACATATATAATACCTAGTCCATGGGGTGCTTCATCGGGTCAAGCTCGCCATTTTTCTGCAGATTCTAAGAATTTTCCCACGGTAGGCAGGGTTGCAGCAGATTTTAAGAATTTTCTGAGCTCCTAACTATGAGGAGCTCGATATCCCACTCGAAACACGAAACACGACCTCGAAAAGGCGTTCGTTCGCGCCAACACGACCAACAGTTTCTACCCGCTGGCACTAAAACAAAATATATACTTCGAAGTATATTCGTAAAAAAATATTGTACTAGCCGACAGTTTCACTATTGGAGAGACCCAACCGGCACTAAGGTCAGAAGCGCTTTGTCCCAAAACGTCCAACACCTACACCGTGGGAAGCCTCCAAAGTTAGTGTTTGGGAGAGTTATAGAGCCCCTCATGTAAGTAGCTCTATGATAAAAAACGGTTAACCCCTGCCGCAACATGGTGTTATGGTGTCCCCCCTCTCCCGTTGTGGCGTTATTATTTGTAGCGGTGGCCCCCTTATTACCTGGCAGGCGTTATCGCCCGCCTGAACGAACGGTTTCGATGTTCTGCCCCCTCCTTCTTCCAGGAGGCATTGGGCGGATAGCAGGCGATCAATACGAGAGACACCACAATCCAAGCAACCCTCGCGCGGGTGACCATTACAGAGCCAGAGGCACCCCCGCATGACAGTAGGCGGTCCCTAGGCCCATATCGCCCAATCTTACGACAATGTGTTCAAAAGTACCACCGATAAACACCGATCCGAAAGATAAGAGGCAATACCTTGTGCTTAGCCTCCTCTCGCTCCGCTCGTCGTCTTACGGTGGCCATCTGAGTAGCATCGCCCTTCGCTTCTCGAACGGCTCGATCCACCTCGGTCGACCGTTTCCGTTTCTCGTCTTGCCTGACCGTGGCGTTCCGTCGAACCGGGGGTGGGGGGCGTTTTTCGTGTCGCAGGGTTGTTGGGAATTGGACCTAATGCATACAGTATATCGGACATCCGATGCAATCCATGTCAGCTTCAAATCTAATACTATCAACAATTGGAGTCGGAGAATGCTTCCGATATTGTGACGATATTTTGAATTTCATGAAGAAACGCGCATTCTGTTGTAAACGGCCACAAACATGATACCGAGGCTATTTGTTCGACGTTGTCTGATTTTTACTTTTTGCAAAAGGCCAAAAATAACACAGTTGTCGGCAGATTGGCTGATAACCATCAACGACTATTAATATATCCATACCGTCACCTCGCTCCGAATCATACCCCTAGCGAAGCGTCGAATCAAGTGGCATTTCGTCGAATCGAGTGGCTTTTCTTCGAATCGATTTGAGGGTTGGTCGAACCAAATAGCGTTTTCGTCGAACTGAACGGCGTTTTGTCGAATCGAGCTGCTTTTCGCAGAATTGGGTGACGGCTCATCGGGTCGAGCGGCCTCTTCGTCGATTCGAGTAGCGTTTCGTGAAATCGAGTGCAGTTTTCTGTCGAATTGAGTGATGTTCCGTCGAGTGACCCTTTTTGTCGAATCGAGTGACGTTTCATATAATCGAGGAGCGTATTGTCGAATCGAGTCGCGTTTTCGTCGTATCGAGTAGCTTTTCAGTGGAATCGAGTCGCGTCTCTTCGAATCGACTGGTGCCTCGTCCAATAGATCCACGTTTCGTCGAATCAGGCGTTTTTCGTTGAGTGGAGTTGTGATTCATCAACTCAAATCGCGTTTCGTTGAATCGAGTGGCAACTTTCGCCAATTGTGGTGGCGTTTCGTTTAATCGAATCGAGCGGTGTTTTCGTCGAATCGAGAGACGTTTCGTAAAATCGAGTGGCGTTTTGCCAAAATGAGTTGACGTTCGGCTAATCGAGTGGTATTTAGTCTAATCAAGTGGCCCTTTTCATCTAATCGACTGGCGTTTCGTCGAATACATCACGCGCAGAGCAGACGTTTTAGCCCACGTAAATGGTCGGCTAACTGTATTTCAGAATCGCTAACTGGATGTCGGAACAGCCCCCACTCATTGCTTGGTATGTTGTGGGGGGGAGAAGCTGACCTGTGCTGTGCTCGCTGCACCTCCAGCTCGACAATCTTCAGGGTTATGTTCCCTACCCGATACGTGGAGAGAATCGGGTGCATCTCCATGAAGTTGGAGAACGCCTGCTTGCGAAATTCGGGGGGGAGGGGGAGGGAGGGGGGGGTACTCATTTTATGCATAGCCTTAAAAAAGGTAATATTGGTGTATATAGTAGTCCATGGTCAATCTCCGTTTATATAAGATATCACACTTGTGAACCTTTGGGGAGGGGGGATATTCATTTCATGCATAACCTTAAAAAAGGTAATGATGGTGTATATAACGTATTAGCCCATGGCTAATAATATCGGCTTGTATAAGATTCCACACACGTTGCTGCTCTGGGGGGGGTACTCTTTTCACGCATGGTCTTAAGCAAGGCAATGTTGGTGTATATGATATATTTGCCAATGGTTAATCTCGGTGTATATGACATATCACACGTGTTGCCATTTCGGGAGGGGGGGGGGGGGGGGCTCTTTTCATGCATAGCCTTAGAACAAAGGAAATATAGGGGTATATAACATATTGGCTCATGGTTAATATCGGTTTATATCGCGTATAAAACAACCACATTTTACAGCGCTGGTGCATAGTAGGAGTGGTAGTAGTGGCAATAGAGATAGAAGCATGGGTAGGAGTAATAGCGGTAGATGGGCGCCGAGGGCGCGCGAGTAGCAAAAGCAGCCGCGAAGAAAACAAGCGGGGCGTTCCATCCTCAGGTCACAGGGTTACCGGGCCATGCTATGGTATGGGTTTGTCATTTCAAGCCTATTGCTTTGGTCTCCTTTACTGAGGGGCTACCAGAGACCGCTGCCTCCGATGTGAAGTGAGTACATTATCGGTCGTTAGTTCCCGAATCCACGGGATTGCGTACAGGGCCTACCTAGCTTACAATTTCCCCCAAAAAGTCTATTGTCGGGGGAGGTATCGAGCTCCTCATGAGGGGAAGCTCAGGAATAAACATGCCCCTCCCCTCCCCTCCCCTCCCCTCCCCTCCCCTCCCCTCCCCTCCCCCCCCCCCGCACCCCTCACCAAAAACGCCCTCAGAATATTGTAACACAGCTCGACACTCTTCTTGTACTCTTCGCTCAGGACGCGCGTCAGCGCTCCCATCAGGGTGTGATCCTAGCGTTCAGTGTTCCAGCGCAGAGGGGAAAACGAAAGGGAGAGGGGTGGGGGGTGGGGCACGGGACGGACCAGGATCAAAGACCTGGGGTGCTCAATTGGACTAAAGGGCCGGGAGAAGCAAAGCACTAGTAGGACAATCGATTCCGAGCTTCGCACTCGTATTGTTCCGCCACCTATTCGCTGTGGTTTCTCCTTGAGCGATTTGCTCAGGGCGAGGTAACAGGGTGGGGGGTGAGAGGGAAAGGACGGTGCTGCGACAGAGATATGGGTGCCACGATAGATATGGCGCTTTTGGGGGTGATCTACATTTTGGACCGACGGGGGGCTCCTTAACCCGCCTTAACCTAAAACAAATCGTCGGAATTTCGTTTTGTTGTTGTTGTTGTTGGTGTTGGTGTTGGTGTTGTTTGTATAGCAAATACTTTTGGTCATGAGATTTTTAGTATGCTTGCGCTAAGTTTTTTTTTTGTTTTTGTTTTTGCAAAGATAAGCAAAGATGATGATTTCATTGGATGAGGGTATAGAGCTCCTCATGTGATGATGATGTGATGATGATGTGATGATGATGTGATGATGATGTGATGATGATGTGATGATGATGTGGTGATGATGTGATCATGACATGATGATGATGTGATGATGTGATGATGATGTGATGATGATATGATAGTGTGATGATGATGTGATGATGGTGTGATGATGATGTGATGATGATGTGATGATGATGTGATGATGATGTGGTGATGATGTGATGATGGTGTGATGATGAGGTGATGATGATGTGATGATGATGTGATGATGATGTGATGATGATGTGAAGATGATGATGTGATGATGTGATGATAATGTGATGATGATGTGGTGATGATGATGTGGTGATGATGTGATGATGACATGATGATGTGAAGATGATGTGATGATGGTGTGATGATGTGATGATGATGTGATGATGATATGATGATGTGATGATGATGTGATGATGATGTGATGATGATGATGATTATGATGACGTGATGATGATATGATGATGACGTGATGATGACGTGATGATGACGTGATGATGATGTGGTGATGATGTGATGATGTGATGATGATTTGGTGATGATGTGATGATGAGCCCCAAAGCAAGAAAGAGTGCCCCTCTACCGCTGTTGTCAGGGGACGCACTTTTCGGCAAAAAAACGCATCTTCCTTGCGGAACTCCTCTCAACCGAGGAACACATCTACCCGATACCCGCTCGACAGTCGTTCTACGGTAGCCCCCCCAACTTTTCTTCAACGAAATCGCCGGTTTTGAAAGCTCCCGGCCGTATCTCCTGAAAAACGGTGCCCCCTTTTCCCCCCGACGTCATCGTTTGGCCGTCCTTTGCAAACAAGAAAATATGTGATCATTTTATTTTTCATGGCAGCCTTCCTCGTATCGAGCAGCGCCACGAAACGTTCGTTAAAGAATATCGCTGGTTTTTTCTGGGGGGGGGGGCTTTCGTAGAATCAGTCTCGAATACAGTTCGCGCTTGACGATATCGGTTGGTGAATGAGTCATCCCACGAGCTGGGTGCGGCAGAATAAGTCCCTGAGCTCCAAACAGGAGGAGCTCAATATCTCACTCGAAACACGACGGGCTGGAAGACACTCGTTCGCGCGATGTCCCGACCGACCAACATCTCCATGCCGTAGCCGTACAAAAAAAAAACATGCTCGAAAAATTATCGTGCTCTACCCGTTAGCTCCACTCTTGAGGAGTTCAACTGGTCATTAAACGTTTGGCCCAAAACGTGCGGTACGGGAGGTAGGGGGGGGGAGGGAGGGGTACCCCTCCTTCTCGGTACCGAGAAATGGGCAACTCGGACTGATTCTACGATAGCCCCCCCTAAAACCAGCGATTTTCTTTATCGAGCGTTTCGTGGCTGCTCGACCCAAGGAAGGATATAGTTGAAAACAAAGGATCCACTTATTTTCCTGTGTACAAAGGCCTCTCGACCGATGACGTCGGGGTGTCGAGACACGCCGTATTTCAGGAGGTACGACCGGGAGCTGGTTTTGAAACCGGCGATTTCCGCAAAAGAGAGGTCGGCGGGGGGGGGGGGGGGGGGGGGGGGGGGGGCTGCCGTAGAACGACTCCTTGCACGAATGACTCTATATTTCACAGACAAAAAAGACTTAAGGTGGTTTTGTTTGGGCAGCGTAGCTTACCATTCCATCGCCAATCAACACCGCAGAGTAAAAAAAAACACACACACACAAGTTCAAGACCGCAAACGGAACAGGAGGATAACTCGCCGCGAGTGACCCCCGTGCCATTAAAACAAAAAGCCTCCAATAGGGACCTCCTTATCGTAGCCTTAGTCGCTACCTCGGGATGACTCAGGAGACCGTCCTCATTGAGGAAGGATTCTTAGAGACGCTACGCGCACTCCCACTGTGTGGCAGAAGTCTACCGGGCGTCTAAAGCTTGTCACCTGGATGAGGTGCTCCAGGTTCCCGACGTGGCAACACAGGTCGAGGATGAGAGCGGTCCCCTTGATTTTCTTCGTCATGTCGTCCTAGGGGGGGGGGGCGGGGGGGGGGGGGGGGGGGGGCGCGGTCCGGTACGATTTTTTCTCGGAGGAATCATTTCCTTGAGGGTTTGTTACTAAGGGTGGTTAAACAATGCATTGTTTATTTTTTGTTCAGGAAACCGATTTTAGCGAAATTTGTTCGGGAGTGTTGTTCATCCAATTGTGCGCGCGCGTTTTTGGTTGTTAGGTATGGGTTGAGGCATGGAATTCCCAAATGTTTTGGATGGGAATCAGGGCAAAGTGTAGTTTTCTCCCCCTGCATTGGCGTGATCACGGTGGCGGTCGGAACCAAAGCTACGGTATTGCTGTATAATACCCCCTTTTTCGATCCCGGATTTGCGTTTTGGTCGTTACGTATGGGTTGAGGCATGGAGTTCCTGAATGTTTTGGATGGGAATCAGGGCGAGTGCAGTTTTCTCCCCCTGCAGTGGCGTGACCCCGGTGGTGGTCCGGATAAAAGCTACGGTATTGCTGCATAATACCCCCCTTTCTCGCTCCCGGACTCGAGGCACTCGCACGAGTGAATGACTCTGCACCTCACTGCCATGAAAAAAGCGCTAGGCGATTTGGTTGGCGGACCGCAGCTAACCATTTCTTCTGCGGATCCATACCGCAAAACGTGAAACAGCGTGAAAGCTTACGGCCGCAAATTTTCTTCAAGAAAGTTCCTGCCACGAACCTTGTCCTTCCCCTCATACAAGAGCTCAACGTAGTCCTCAAGGCTGTCCATGTGGGCCTCTTCCTGCTTGTCTTCGCCCCTCCCTTCCCCCTCATCGCCACCGCCTCTCCACCACTCGCTCCCCTCGGCCCCCGTGCTCGCCCGGAGATCGTCCCGGATAAGCTACCGATGTAGCATATACATACGGCCAATTTTTTTGCAAGGGTTGCAAAGAGGGGTAATGGTTCAATGAATAGCTTTTGTTCAGTTAGGGATCATGAGCGGGGTGGGGAGTAATGGATGAATTATTTTCGCTTGGGACCAAGGGTAGGGTAAATTGCAGTATAATACCTCTACTTCCACTCCCGGTACTGAGCCGGCATGAGCGACTCACTCATATATCTCACGGACCAAAAATACGTTAGGCGGTTGCCTTTGCCCATCGTAGCTTGCCGTTTTATTGGCGGATTAATTTTCAACGCGTGCTACGATGGAGGTAGCAGTTTTCGTCTCTAATGTTTTTGTGAATGACGAGGCTCCTTGACCCAAAATCGTCGGGAAAAATACAAAAAATAGACCATTTTCTTTTTTGCATGATTCTCCTTGTGTACCTAGGCCGTGGGAGTTTTTCATCCCGTGTAGCAGTTTTGTTTTTCTCCAAAATCATTTTCTTGGGAGAGATGTCTTAAGCTCCCAAATTGAGGGGTAGTGTTGGAAAAAAAAGTGGTGCACCTCTTTCGTAGCACGCGTCCTACCGCACTACTAAACGGTAGGTATGGTACGTTTCGGCCAAACCTTTTTTTGATGACGGGGGGAACGTTAACCCCCAAAACATTCTCCGAAGAGGTCAAAATTCTTGTTTTTTTATTTTACAGAATGAACGTTTTGTTGTATACCTGCCCACAGGCCAACGGGTTTGCTCATCGGATCTTTTTGCACTTTCAGTTTCCCCCCCCCCCCCAAAAAAAAAACCCAAAGAAAAACAGTTTTGGGGTTAAGGGAGGAGCTCCAGAAACAAAAAAAGGGCGCACCTCTACCGTTATGCGTGTAAAAATGAAAAGCAATTCCCACTTTTAAGGGAGGCGATAAAAGCATGGATCAGAGTACGGCGATAAAAAAATGAAAAGGGTACGGTGCGTGGTGAGAACTTTCGGTAAGAGGATTAACCAAAACAGAGCTTGTCACGGGTCAGATCGAGTCACGGTAGCCCGTTCCGACCCGCGAGACCTAAAAACCTCCCGACCCGACTCGACCCGACCCGACCCGACCCGACCCGACCCGACCCGACCCGACCCGACCCGACCCGACCCGACCCGACCCGACCCGACCCGACCCGACCCGACCCGACCCGACCCGACCCGACCCGACCCGTTCCGTGAATTTTCAAACACACCTCCTGACCCGACTCCACTAGACCCGCGAGATTCTGATAATCTCCTGGCGTGATCGGTGGGTCAAGACATAACCCGTGAAAAAAAACACACACAGCATCTAAGATTGCAAGCTGACGCTGATCAACCATCTCATCGTTGTATATACCTGGGTTCCAAACGCAACAACAGAGCACTTGCTCTACGCATATGGAGCATCAGCTCCACATAGAGCTCTGCCGCGGACGTTGTTGTTGTTGTTGTTTTCAAGTACCTGATGCTGGAGGTCTTGTATGACCCTCTCTAGCTCCTCTCTCTTGGAGGCGTGCACGTACTTGCACTTCTTCATGACGTCTCCGGCCAGCTTCGTCACGTCCGTCGAAGGCTTGAGATTCTTCCGGAGCTTGATCCGCTTCCTCTCGCGCTTCTACTCGTGTGACGCCGGCGGGAAAAAACAAAAACAAGAAAAAGCCAATAAAAAAACATTCGGTTGGTGCCTTTGCCGGCTTCGACGTATCATAGGTTGCTACGTAGTGCGTACGATTATCCCACGGGAATGGGTTGTACTTTTTGGGCCATTTTTGTTCTCTAGCTTCTTGAGGGAGGAACTACCGTTTTTTCTGGTATTTTTACGAGTTCAGTCGTTTTGGGACTAGCGCAGGGAAGGGTAGCCCCCCCAAACTTTTCTTTAATGAAATCGCCGGTTTTGAAGCCAGCTCCCGGCCGTATCTCCTGAAACACGGTGCCCCTTTCCACCTCGACGTCATCGTTCGATACTCCGTTGCAAACCAAGAGAATACATGAAGATATTTTTTTCATCATAGCATCATTCCTCGTGCCGAGCAGCCATGAAACGTTCGCCAAAGAAAATCGCTGTTTTTTTTTTGGGGGGGGGGCTTTCGTGGAATCAGTCAGAAGTGTTAGTCGGAACGCGCTAGCGAGTGTACCTTTGAAGTCATGGTTCGGGTGAGGTATTGAGCTCCCGATGATAGGAGCCCTGAAACAACTTCCGACGCGTGCTACGATAGACGTGCACCCTGTTTCTTCTGTGTTTCCTTTGACTTAAGAGCGTAAGACGTCTCCCCAAAACCGTTTCGGACGAAAATAAAACCGCTGCGATCGGATGAAAATCCCATGGCGTAGGTATACAACACAGAAGCATGCAAAAAAGAAAATTACCAACTTTGTCTTTCCCGGCGATTTTGGGTTAAGGAACCCCGTCATTCAGAAACCATTTTCGCCAAAAAAAGGTACACCTCTATCGTAGCACGACTGATTCTACGATACCCCCCCCCCCCCCCCCCAAACCGGCGATTTCTTCCACGGAAGTTTCATGGCTACTTGACACGAGTAACGATGCTATGGAAAACAAATCTCCATTTATTTTCTTGTTTGCAAAGGACGATCGAACGATGACGCCGGGGTGGCAAGGGGCACCGTATTTCAGGGGTTACGGCCGGGAGCTGGTTTCAAAACCGGTGATTTCGTTAAAAAAAAGATGGGGGGGCGATCGTAGTAGGAACACTCTCGACCCGTGCCTTCCGCTGCACCCCTACCCGTGGGATTACTCCACTCTGGACACAAACATAAGCACGTTCGGGGTATACAAATAATACATAATATAAGCACCAAATGTTCATTATATTTATGCCCAGAAAACTTTCACCTCATCATGAGGAAGAGTCTTCAACACGCGGAGGGCGACTAGATTTCCGGTCCAGCGACATCCGACCCTCGATGAATGCTATAAACATGTTCGTTGTAGCCCGTAACGCGAGCCCGACCCCCCCCCCCCCTCGTTCTCGGATCCACATTCTCAACGCGATGCACGCTCGATGTACGTACGCTCGTACATCTCTACGTACCGGTTTTTTTTTTGTAAACCCCAGTCAGTTTTTTTTTCTTCATCTTGTTCCTCAATAGTTGTCCTGTGCCCAGTACCGTGCAGTACACGACACCTAATAAGAAAAAGAAGGATCAAGACACCCAGGCTGAGGCCTACCAGGAAACTAAGAAGTCATGGAACCGTTACACCGAAGATAGTTTAGAACGAACGCTTTCCAAAATAAGAAACCCCAGCTTTGTCCGGTTATATCTGTTTTTTATGATTGGCCTGTGGGGGGTACGTCTAACGCTGGTTCCGCACCTTTTCTGAGCCCACAGACGCCCCCGAGGCGTCGAGGTGCGTGATCTCGACCACGTACGAGACCACCACGGAGAGCTCATCCAAGTCAGCGTCGATCGAGATATCCTTAGGGTTTACCTGGCAAGAGGCGTCGTCGGCGGGGCAAGGGAAACGACGTGTGTATATTACACAACCACGGCTTTTCTTCTCCTCCCTGTTGGCACTTCAGAGCGAAAAAATGACGTACAGAAAAAAAAGGACCGGCCACATGAAGCAAAGCTGGCTGATATTAACCAGGACGCGTGCTACGATAGAGGTGCACCACTTTTTTTTCTAATACTACCCCTCAATTTGGGAGCTTAAGACATGTCTTCACCTAAAAAACGGTTTTGGAGATAATAAAACTGCTACCGGGGATAAGAAAATCCCATAGCCTAGGTGTACACAACGATAATCAGGCAAAAGAAATGGCGTTTTATTTCCGACGATTTTGGTTTAAGGAGCCCCGTCATTCAGGAAACATTTCGGACAAGAAAAGCGATACCTCTATCGTAGCATTGGTCCTATTAACAGACTATCATAGGGGTTGATGGCTGCTCTAACCCTTTAAAGGAATCAAGGCGGGAAAGTGATGAACAAAAAGGGCGATTATCATGCAGGATAGGATACACGGGGCAAGGAGGGCTGCAATTGACAGGCTATCATAGGGAGGGTGATGGTTGCTTTAATCCTTTGGCGTTTTAGCGAGAATACGACGAACGAAAAACACACGATCGCTATGCAGGATTTTAGGCCACGCGAAGCAAAGCGGGCTGCTATTGATAGGGTAGGATAGGAGATGCTGGCTGTTGTTATTCTTTTCGGAACCTCAGAGGCGAAACAAAGTGCCGGGATAAAAACGGCGATTGTCATGCAGGATAAATAGGCCACACATAGCAAAGCGGGCTGCAGTTGCTAGGCTAGCAGATGCCATTTTGTTTTAGGGCTAGGCTTGGTAACGAAAGCAGGGGTACGGTACCCCCCCCCTGCCGAAGCCGAGAACGTGTCGGGAACACATCGTACAAAGTTGCATGACACGCACGCACGCTGCATAGCATTTCTCGTACTGCTGCGCACTCACCCCAAACGGCTGATAAAATCCGCATTTCTCGTCGTGTTTATCGATGTTTGTGGATCCCCCAAACGGTCAAGCTGCATTGGAGCCGCACTCACGCTTTTCGAGGACAAACTACTTGGAGTTTGTGAGGGATAATGTTTTCAGTCATATGGCCTGACGAGTGATGCCCATAGCGTGGCACAGGTAGATACAGGCCGTGACCAATAGCAAAATGCATACACCTTCTCTGGGTTAACTCTGCTTGTACAGGCGTACGTCGGGATGCCTCTGCGCGCATCGTCATGACGAGGTTTTCTGTAAGTTTGGTGGCAGGACGACGAGGCACGCGGCGACCACTACCGCGCACCGCCTGCGATTATATACCAACGACAAGATTTTCCCTCTTTTTCGAGCAATGTAACAATAGCGCAAATCTGTGGGACCTCGCACGAGTGCATCTCAATCTTGCTATGTTCGCGCGACGTTGGGTTGTCCTGACACTACCCGACCGCATGAGTAGCAACTGTAATTCGCGCACAGCTTACAACACGACGTACGTGCCAATTCGTAGGACTGCCGGGGCTGATTGTTTAGGTTGACGTATAAAAAAATACTGAAGTATCTATAATAATAGAATAGACTATAGACTATAATAGTAACTTCTGATGTTGTCATAATGATGGCAGAAGCACTTACGGCACCAAGAGCCGATAAAGCCGACGTTGAACAATAAAAAAATGAAGACGTACCTCAGCTGTGAGATCGGAAACTTCGTCGAAACTCATCTCTGCAACTGCGTGTGATACTTCGAGTGAGCGTCCTATGCCGCGTACATACGCAGTTGGAGATCATGAATACTATAGGACGATGATTTCCGTGGGTGGTATTTGTAGTACCCCGGGTGATAGTACCCGAGGATGAGCCGACATACAATATCTTCTATTGGGGGGTTCTGCTGCTTCAACCCCTCGACATGCTTGCCTCTTCCTTCTATATTCACATATCGTACTCTACGAGTGTCGCTCTGCTGCTATAACAGTAGTAACTCACCTTATGTCTGACGGCAGTATCCTCTCCTGCTCCCGACGAAGGCATGACCTGAACTGATGTGTGTTATGGCTTTGTATAGCCTTGGTATATCTCGTCGTGCAAATTATGCTTGCTCCAGCAGCAGTAGCGACACCAGCGGCGACAGCACCAGCACCACCAACACTAGCACCAGCACCAGCAGTGACAGCAGCAACAGTTGCAGCACCACCACTACCACCACCAGCGACAAAGCGACCGACTTACAGCTTCCTCAAAGCACGCACGTGTACCCACAGCTCGTCTCGGCTATCCGATTTCGATCAAGGTGCTGTTCAGAGAGAAAAAAGAAGTCCTTCAACCACCTAATTCGCCGAAAGCAAGCCGCAGATATGCTCGTAAACTCATACTCGCGGCTCTTGCGGAGCTCGTGAACTCGTGAGCTCGTCGTGCCTGTGGATTGCTGGATATTTTTTTATCGGTTTCACAGTAAAGTATCTATTCGCGATATTTTTTCCTATCAACCAATAAGCAACTCGCCGAACTTTATATTCCGCCGCATGTGTCACAACGCAACATTCGGTCGACCGACGGTCGACTTCAGACCCGTCAAGACCAATTTACTTGTTATTTATTATTTTTTTATCATAGTGTTACTTGACGGACTTCCGTCAAGACCGTCATGCACCATCTTTGCACCGCGGGACTGCAGCACGATGCACGATGAAGGTTTTGGTTTGCCCCACTTGAGCTTGTGCTGCCGAGCACTGCTGTCCTCTCTAACCAGCCCTAGAGCCTACAGGATACAGTCCACCATGAAGAGCATCGCGGGTTCGACAAATGCTGCCATCGTGGCCTTGGTGGTTGCCCGCAGCAGCAGGGCCGTGACTGCTTTTCAACCTGGGTCTGGCAGGCTGTTTTCAAGCAGAGCAGGAGCTACGACAGGACGAGGCATGCACGGGTTGGCTATGAGCACTGCTGCTGCCGCTGTGATGGGGGTGGCATCATCTAGGTGCGCGCACGAGATGCTTGATGAGGGGATGCTTGGGAGGATGGAGGGAGTTGGGGGGGGCAGAGATGCATGGGGAGTGGGCAAAGTAGTGTAGCAAGGCAGTCGAACACTGCTACAGCAGTATCGAGTGCGGTGTACACTGACATGATGACGATGACACGACATCTCAGGTGGGGGAGTCATCTCGTAGCGGCATGCAGCTGGCACGCAGCAGACAGTAGTACAGCTGTAGAGTATACCAGGTATGTATCATAGTGCACTGCAGGGTCCCTGTAGGTTGCATGCAGGCAGCAAATATGCCACCTTTGCGGGGCGGGTCACAGGGGTCAGGAAATGATCTGAATAACCGAGATGAGGTTCGTGGATCGTGTGTGGTTAGCTCTTACGTCTGTCGTCTGTCCAGCATGAATCCTGTTCACGTTCGCGAGACACATGTACGATCGTGGGTACCCGATTTAAGACTTGCTTGGACCGGGCCTGTGTTACCGTATGTCCAAATATGTTGGTTGACGGCACTCTTGCCCCTGGACGGACAGCCGTCAAGGAACTCCATACAGTACAACTAGTCTGATGATTCCAAAGACGCCTTGACGGGTCAAAACTACACCGTCAACCGACATCTTTCGGTTAGAGCATTTCTTACACAGTCGGATTTGTCAGTCGAAAACGGCCTTTTTCGACTGAGGCCCAAATCGGGCTTTCTTACACCGTCGAAAAAGGGCTTTTCCGACTCAACTTTTTTCGCTGAGTTTTCCGAGTGGGGGATCCAGTCGAAACACTCAGTCGAAAAAGTTTTACACGTGTTTTTTTAACCCATCGCATCCATCATCCCACCACCAAACACACACCCACATGCCCACACACCCACACCAGGTACCACACAGCACAGCATCATACAAGGCGCTGACGCTGGCTTGGCTATCACTGCTGTTGCTTCTCGCCGCAGGTCATCGTGGCGCATTCCTAGCTCCGCTCGCCAGCAGTGTGTATCATACCACGGCAGCAGCGCGCGGTATCGATCCCATGATGCCAACAACGGCTACGCCTGCTGTCGCTTTGGCGGCTCTCGGTTGAGTGCAACTCCACGAACGTAGTTTTCGGCTTTAAGCCCAAAGCCACCAACTCGCTGGGACGAAGGTTCGTCGAGCGCGAGCACGCGTTGCTAAAGCAGAACGCGCTAAGCACAGAGCTGCCAACCGATAGTCGACTGCCATACAGCAGTACAGCAGTACTCCCTCACACCAACCGCCTCTAGGAAGAGCACAAAAACTACAAAATCGACTCGACTGACGATAAGAAGAAGGACCAGAAGAATCCAGTCGAAAAACAGTCCAGTCGAAAACGGCCCTTTTTCGACTGGATCCCCCAGTCGGAAAACTCAGTCGAAAAAAGTTGAGTCGAAAAAGCTATTTTTCGACTGTGTAAGAAAGCCCGATTTGGGCTTCAGTCGAGAAAGGCCGTTTTCGACTGACAAATCCGACCTGTAAGAAATAGCCTTATGTACCGCTCTTGTCTCCGTGCCGCTCTTTTCTCGGATTGAGAATCATCTAAGAGTTAGTTTAGGCGTCACAAGGAGTGACAAACTGATTTGACCATTTTCTCTTGTTGTGGACGCTCTTAAATCGGGTAACCTACTGTATAGCGACCTACAAAACAATACGCGCGGTCTTGTCGATCTGGAAGGAAGGGCGTGCAGCAATACAAAATACGAACCAACGTGTGCTTCGTGCGTGTCGTGCATCTCCCCCCGTCGCACTTCGGACACACTGCCTGCCCTGACAAGCAAGAACTGCTTCGCGTGACCGATGACGTCACTTGGTTTGGACACTCTACTCTTCCTAATGTATTTGTATTCATACTGCTGTAACATTTCGCCGCCACATTAACTCGTACCAGGTATATAATTTGGGATCAAAGAGGCCTCTCTGCTGCGATCAGCCGGACACTCTCACACAGGGCTACTACCCCCGCGTTGATTCGATGGTAGTCCACGCGGCACCTCGTCGCAGAGAGTAGTTACCCCGGAAAATAAACGCTACAAAATATAACTGATGTCGTTGTCGACCTGTCTCGCGCACATTGATGAGCGGGCGGGATGCCTAACCGCTTCCTACTCTCTGGAGCTACTGCACGGGGGCCGACGATGCAAGTGGGATCGCCTTGCTTTTTCTGTACAGCTGGCAGGCTTTTTCCCACCCTGGGGACGGTCTTCTTCCGTCCCCGGGGTTTTGCTCAAAGATTACTGCTGTAACATTTCGCCGACGCTTTAACTCGCATATAATTTGGGATCATTGAGGCCTCTCTGCTGCGGCATGAGATCACTACCATACTTGTTGCCCCTTTGCTCTTCTCTCAAGGCGCAGTTTATTTGTCTCTTGTTGGCATCCTTCCTTCGGGTTTCTTGTCCTTATGATACCCAAACTTCTACAGTACCTTGACCCCTAGTAGATTCGGCCTCGATAGTCCCGTGCACACTCTGTGTACGAGCGTGCAAACTTCGCTGCCAGCTGCAGCACGCCCACCTCTATCAATGCCGTTTCGCGAGAACGCTTCACCCGCGCCACGGCGGCGGACGCTGTTAACCCTATGTGTCTGTGCGTGCGACGGTTGTGGACTGTGACCCCACGCACTCCATAAGAATGCTCATGGCCGTACGGTCCATTGTATGGCTCGCCGCCCTTCCCAACCGGGAGAGCGCACGGTGTACCGCTTCATGTCCTCCGTGCCCGCCGCCCGCAAATGGATCTGGAGGTTGATGGTCATCTGCGCCGGCGTCAGCGTCACATATCTCATATTCCCGCATTATATTAACACTTGGGGAACAGGAATCCTGACCTCTATGCCAGTGACCAGTTCATGGATTCCACCACGGCTGCGACCGTGCAAATTTTGCGGCGGTCCAGGCTCTTCCTTATCACGACTGCTTGGGAGGAACTTCGCAACATCTTCCGACGAGGGGATTGAAAATGAACCTCTCGCCTCCCGTCATCTGCAACAATTGCGGCGAAACCGCTACCGACACCTTGACACTGCACTTCCCTGTGTATAGAGCGTCACGCAGAAGACGACCACGTCCCGAATCAATACGATGCGTTCTGCTGCTTTGGGCAGCCTCTCTGTGCGACGGCGCGTATCCCACACTAAATGACGCAGCTGGATTGCCACCGACGGAGGTCCCTGCTTCACCCCTACCCCGACTCGCCGCTATTTCCTCTGCCGTCGGTACCCGTCGTAGGGACAGCCTAAAAACCTGTTCTACCTTTAGCTGGAATGATCCGACTCACAACCCGTGGGTGGGCGTGAACGCGTGCACCACGGCATGGTTGTCTACGCCCATCACCAGCCGCGCGCGTCAGAGCTGTCTCGGTTGCGCTCAGCAGCACCCTGTCGAGCAGCGCGAACAACTCTTCATAGTTGATGTGTCGGGGTAAACACTTGTGAGGGAACCCCCCCCACCCGCCGACAAGATCACCCCTGCGACATTGATACCACAACGCTCCAATCGTCTAAGGACGGATGACAGCGTGAATTTTCTGGGGCTTGCCTACCGAGACCCGGAACGAGGTGGTGTTCGAACCGCACCAAAATGTCGAGGTACCGTTGTAATCTCGATGGGTTCGGGTCGCACTTGGTGTCCGACAGGAAGTAGCCGCAAAAACGAGAACAAAATACAATAAAACCGAACAAACTATACTTACGATAAGGGACCAGCATCCCCACGTGAAGGGCTTCGCGGCGGAGAGCCATGGTACCTTGGCAGGGCGCCCGAACGTGGAAGATAACTTCGCGTACCAGGCGTCGTCGACACAGACCAGGACGGGGATACCGCGTGAACGCGGGTACGCTGCTTTGCCTCGCTGGATGAGTGGTAACACGCATATCGTACCGCAATTCGATGCGAGTCGACGAGGAAAGAACGAGCTGAAAAATTTCGGCGATAAACATGAAGGCACGTACCGTAGTGGGGAGGGGCGAGAAGGGCCTGCTGCTGAGTGAGCCTGCATCTGAGTTATGTCTAGGGAGGGAGGAAGAAAGACTGTGAAGATAATAGATAGGTCGCCCGAAGAAATGAAAAGAAAAAAGAATAAAGAGGTACGTATAATATCATGAGTGTTTGCGATGTAAGGTATGAAAACAACTTTTGGTTGGGTAGGAGTTGGGTAGGAAAAACATCTAGTATTAATAGTTAGTACTGAAACGGTCGAATGTCACAATCCCTAGGCCAACCCAACCCACGAAAATCAGCGAAGACAAATGTTAACAACCCCCCCCGTTTTGCTATACTTCGAAGTATACCTTTTTTTTATTTTCTACATGCTGGTTCACGTTAAGAGCCCGAAATTCTCTCCCCCACAAATGCCGCTCGCAATATCTGGTTAAAGGGTAAATGTTTGGTATCATAGTGACCCCCATGACGAGTGTAAGAGGGTGACAAGGCCAGTTTTTTTCAAGCGACCGCTGGCTGTCTCTAGCAGCGAAACTCGTATCGACCAATGACAGGCCTTTAACTTTTTCAGTAATATTCCGGCTTTTTCCAAGCGGGGGCGAAAAACGAAATTGCGCCGCATTTTGCACGAACCGGTTGGAGGTACTCCGAGGCATGTCTGTAGCAATTTTGGCGCAAAAAATCGAAGATGTGACCTGCCTATGTTTAACATTAAGCAGAATCTAGCCAAAAAACTGGATCCTACACTAAAACGAAGTCATTTGAAGGCAATAACGTATCTTGCTCATTTTTACGCACAAAAGTCCAAATGTCCACGCCGGTTTTTAGAGCCCCTGAAATTTTGCACACGTGTTCTACATGCCCATCCCGAGGCCTGAGCTCCGGGGTTCTTTTTTTTTTTTTTTGGCCGAAAATGTTTGGTCGAAGGTGGTCCACATTTTCCAAATGTTCTTGACTGACGAAAAATCAGGCAAAAAAACAAAAAAAACCCGACAGGTGAGGTCTTCACAATGGCACATGGAAGACGTGTGCAAAATTTCACGGTCTAAATCGAAAAAACGGCGTGGGCATTCGCCAGGGAATACATTTCGGGTTTATCACTTGAACTTAACCTGTAACCTTTTTTTTCGTGGGTTGGTTGGCCTTGGTTTACATGTTTATGACGCTCGTCTGTTTCAACGCTATTGCTGCATTTTTTTCCACCCAACTGAATTTGGGAATCGCAAACACGCATGCTCTGTACTGCTGCTGTATCATACATCGTACCCTGTCAGGCCGTATATGTTGTAGATCGTACATATGGTAGATCGTAGATTTTGTAGATCGTAGATGTTGCAGATCGTAGATCTACAACGGTACTGCAGTGCAGCAGCAAGTAGTACTGCTGCACCTTCTGGGTGTAGAGCTAGCAAATGTACTAGACCAGTATTGCCAAATTCCGGTATACCACTGCACCTAAAGCCTGTACTTGGGCTTACTTGACACGGGGCGGCAAATCGTACCCCCTTTTTCATCGCCTTGGTTCGCTGGCAAGACCGTACACTTGCGGGTTTTCGCTCTACCCCAACGGCAGTAGCTGAGCTCTCCGCGGACGTTCGCGTTCATGTCTTCCGGTTGTTGCAGTAGCCTGGACGTTGAGCCGCAACGGCAACGTACGAGTACTTGAATGGCCACCACCTCCATCCGCCCCTCCCGCCCTCCCCCCCCCCCCGCATCCCCTCTACCCGCCTCGCTCTTGGAAACCCTAGGTCAGCGAGCGCCGCAAGGCAAAGCGGGCGAGCGGCGACCACGTGCTCATCGGCGGCGACGTCGGTCGCGTCTGTGGCTGTCTCTGGGCAGAGGGAGCTTTACGACCAGCTGTGCGAAAAACTTCGGGAGGTGGAGCGACTAGCGGGCATCCAAGGCCTCCTCTCCTGGGATGAGCAGGTGAATACACTTGCTCTTCGCCCTTTTGAGTCATGTTATGGTGGAGGCGATAGGGGAAGATAATTGTTGGGGGGGGGGGGGGGCGGTGGAGGAGGACAGGGGGGTGGAGTGGGGGGGTAGGGGGGCGCGCGGGAGGGGGAGAAGGAAGGGGGTGGGGAGGGGCGTGAAGGATAACGACGGGAGGGAGTGAGGGAGGGGGAGGACGAGGGGGGAGGGAGGGAGAGAGAGGGGGAGGAGAGGAGGGGGGGGGGGGGGGGTAACGAGAAAGAGGAGGAGGAGAAGGGGGGAGGAGGGGGAGAGTTAAGGAGGAGGGGAAGGAGGTAGGAGGACGAGGAGGCGGAGATGGAGGAGAGGGGCTTTTGCCGAGGGGTATTCGGATGTTCGCATGCGCGCGCAAACAACGTATACTAAACGCCCGGGCAGCTATTTAAATAGTTGCTGCGAGTAGCAAGCAAGCAGCCCGATCCCGACCCGTATAATACAAACACGACTTGCACCACGCTGAGCGACACCCATCGTAGTTTTGTTCGCTTGCTCGTTCGCTACGAGATATAACAACACCTCCTCCTAGAACACACCGTTTTCGCTTTCGAAACTCCGGTTTTCTGTTTTTTTTGTTTCCAATTTTGCTTGTTGCCGCGTGATGCTCACCTAAATTAAACCCTTTCACCCCTGTGAACAATATGGCACACTAATTTCAACATATTTTCCTAGAAAAACGTGGGTGCTATCCCAAACAGGGTAATAATTCGGACGCATGCTACGATAGAAGTAGCGCTTTTTTTTCGCTAAGCCGTGTTCTAAACGACTTTTGGGCTCCTTAACCCAAAGTAAACGGAATGCCATTTTTTTTATTTTTTGCGATTTTTTTTTTAATTTACCTAGCCCATGGGTTTGGTTCACCTTGGGTTGCGTTTTTGTTTGCTTCAAATCAGTTTTTGCCTCAGAAGGCCAACATAGAGCCAGTTCCTCACGTGATTAGGAACCTCAGAAGAAGCAATGGTTGGTGCACCTCCACCCGCAGCATGCGCCTTCGTTCGTTGCATTGGATGACGTTTCCGGAGGGCCGGCGGGCGGGCGGGCGGGAGAGGCGGGGGGGTGCTATCATTATAATACATGACCGCAGTCTTCATAGACGCATGGCCCCTCGCACCCGTATATAGCCGGGACGTATACAAGTATGGCACTTCTGTTTTCACCGACGAGTTACCCTACGATAGGTGTTGCCCTCAAGCGCGGAACTACAGGTTGGTGTGATAACTTTACGAGCCAATTTGTTTTAGGGAAATGTGTTGGTCGGGTTGCGCGAACGAATATGTTCAAATCCATGTGTAGGGCGAGGTGTTGAGGTCCTCATGTCAGGAACTTTGACCAGGCAAGACACTGCTTTGCACCAAGGCGCGAAGCACCGTGAGCTGATTCTACGATAGCCCCCCCCCCCGAACCAGCGATATTTTTTTACGAACGTTTCATGGCTTCTCGGCACGAGGAAGGATGCCACGAAAACACCATCTTCATGTATTTCCTTTTTTGCAAAGGACTATCGAACACTGACGTCTGGGTGGCAAGGGGCACCGTGAATCGGGGAATACGGCCGGAAGCCGCTTACAAAGCCGGCGAGTTCGTTGAAGAGAAGTTGGGGGGGCTACCGTGGAACGACTCCGTGAGGTGTTCGGCGATTCGCGTGAAGGGTGGACTGCGTCCCAAGAACGTTATATGTTGGGCAGATTTTGGCACCATGTGCGTGCTTTGTTGCGTAAGGACGGGAGCTTCGATTGGGTTGGGTTATTTCTCGGCGGAGATGAGCTGCATCCCGCTAAGAACCGCGTGTGGGGCGGACTTGACTTCGGCACGTTGTGCATGCTTTCTTGCATATGGATGACAGCTCCGATTTTCTTGGCTTTTTTTTCGGCGGGGATTTTAAGGTGATGATGCCAGCGGGGGGGGCGGCGTCGAGAGCTAACCAGAAGACGGCGCTGGCGGGCATAATCCACGAGAAGAAGGTGGACCAGACCCTGGGAGAACTTCTTAAGCAGCTCGAGGAAGGCCAGGTGCGCGGCGTGCTTGTGTTTGGGTGGGGTTGTGTTTTAGCTGTGGTTGAGGTTGTGATTGGGGTTTGGATTGTGGTCGGGATTTGGAATGAAGTTGGGGTTAGGGCTGGGGCTGGGGCTGCGGCTGGCGCTGGGGCTGAGGTTGGGGTTGGGGGAGGAGTTGTAGTTGTGATTGTGGTGGTGGTCGTGGTTTGTGGCTATGGCTGTGCACGATGGGCGTATGGCTGATATTGGCGTTGGGATTGGGGTTGGGGTTGCGATTGCGGTTTTGCTTCGGCGTATGCCTGTGCCTTGCGCCTTGTGGTAGCGTTTGCGCGTGTGCCTGCGCTTGAATTTGACCTCGGGGCTTGCGCATTGCGTGTTGCGGTCGCGCCCGTGCTTGTACTCGCGCTTGTGCGTGGCTTTTCTGAGGCCGTGCATGCCGCACATTGGTGGCGTTCCCGAACTAGTCCCCGCCTTGAGGGAGGAGCTATAAACGTCTTCGACCACGTGCTAGAGCTGTTGCTGTGTTCTCCACTCGGTTGTTTTTTTGGTGGGTTGCGCAGGCAACAGAGAACGATCTGTCGGCGCAGGAGGCCGCTGTGGTGCGAGACGCCGCTCGCGACTACAGGCATGAGACGCGGAAGTCGAAGGACCTGGCTGCGAGGGAGGCGGACGTGGAGGCGAGGGCGTACGCGGCGTGGGTTGAGGCCCGGGCGGGAGGGGATTGGGAATCGTTCGCTCCCGTCATGGAAGAGGTGAGCTCTAGCCAATATCGTTTTTTTATACCTTTTTTGGGAGTTGATTGAAGTTTAGCGACAAAAAATCGGCGATTGCCATCTTTGTCAAGCGTCTAGAACGAGCGTGCGGCAGGACGAGCATCACGATGCTGCACGTGTGTCGTACGCCCCCCTTTGCGACCGCCCTAGCCGCCTCAACGAGCAGCGCGTCCCTCTGGGCGCGCAGCTTCCTCTCCTCCACAATCCTTTTTCAGGGGCTCGATCTCCTCTCTCATCTCCCTCATCTCGTTGCTCTTCTCAGCTGTTCCCTGGCTAGCTTTCACGCGTTGCACATCATTATCAGGCCTCGCTGGAAGGATATTCTCACTTCTCTAGGCTGGTTTTCAGCCGTAATCGTCCTCATGCAGCAGTAGTTTTCTGCCTGTCGGTTAGCAACCACAGTTGTACTCTGCCGTACGCGTCGCTTCTCTGGCATCCGTCTTGTCCTTTGTTACTCTCCTTAAACTGCAAGTTCAACCTCATACGCACGTACTTGCTCTATCATTTTCGTAGATGTCCCCGAACCAACACGCCTTTCATATATTCAGAGTGAAATCCGTTCTCCATATTTTGTTAAATTATTCTAAGGACGTCAGCTGCGAGTTCGACGAATTTAGGGTCCATAGCTTTGCAAGCTGCGTTGTTGGTACTTGTATGCTATTTGTGTGAGCTTTTTCACTTGATGGGAGGGGTCCTGTTATTTTTTTTTTTTCAATTTTTGTACATGCCGTATTCAATACTCCAATATACTTCGTATATATTTTTTCTCCAGTATAATGGTTGGTGTGGGTATTTTTGCTCCAGGTGGGGAAATATTTTTTACGTTCAATCTTTCACTTGCATCGTAGCTCGGACACACCTCTTAATCCCAGTAGGGCTGCCTATTTTGGTCGATGCCGTAATCATCGTATATTTGCGTTTCCTCTCCACCCTATGAAATCTGAAAGGGGTTTGGAAGCACTACCCACTAGCCTAGTATAATAAGAGTCACGTGACTAAAGAAGGTCTTAGTTGCTTAACCACTTTAGAGCCCCCGAACCCCTTCCTATACTAAATCCAAGTAATTTTGTCCCCAAAAACGGGTTTCCAGTTGTAAAGGGGTTAACACTACCCACTAGGCTCCTAAGTCACTTGACTTACTTACAGAGCGCTACGCAGTAGGCGTCCCCTGTAGAGTAGTAGGTGAATCTCGTCCATGCTAAATCAATGATGCGGGCTCGAATCCTCTCGAGCGCATGCTCGTGCTCGTAGGGACTTTTTCTCGCGGAAAACGTGACTGGCGCAAAGCGCGAGAGCGTGTGTTAGCAAAATTCGATGAAAATCCACGATAATAACAAGCTGAACAGTGGGAACGCCGAACCCTGTGCGCGATAAAAATGAAGACACGTACCGGGGGGGGGAGAAGGGAGGACACTTCCCTGTGACAACTGCATGTGGAGAAGGTTGCTGAGGGTAAAAAGCCTCACTATTAATATTGCGGAGGACGATAGTAAATAGGACCAAATGTTGTTAGTAAAAATACATGAATATACAGGTTTTTGTGTCCACCGTAGGTCCTATTTACTAGGGTCCCCCGTAATGTTACGGAGATCCATTGTTAACAGGGGTGATTTAATGCCTATGGGGTCTTAACTCTGTCAATTCTTCGTCGATAACGGTAAACGATAACTTGTATTGTTTGCATAGGCCTTACGGTCACGGCGCAAAAATAAAAAATGAACAATGTGATGTTCTGGCCGAGGTATTGCGACAATTATGAGAAATTTCCGGTGAATTTTTTGCCACATGATAATGAGGCATTTACCCCTGTTAACAATGGATCTCCGTAATAGTTGATCCGGACAGCAAAAGTGGTGATTAAAACAAAACAAAATAAATGGCGCTAGGTAACTACTAGAGTCTTTAGCAGGCTAATGGGTAGTGTTACATAACTAAAGCGTCTTAGTTGTTATAGATCTACCCACTGCTGTGGGTACCTCGATTTAAGAGCACCCCGTGACAAGCCAAAACAAGCGCTCTTAACTACACGTTGCTCTTACCTGTAGTGGGAAATATGTAGCTTTTAGTATAGGCGGGACATGCCGATTTGACCGCTCTTAAGTCCCGAATGCTTTTGTCCTGGACGCTCTTAAATCGGGGTACCCACTGTACCCTACTAGGTCACGTGACTACGTGAGCTGCTAATAGTGGGTACCAGACGATTGGTACGGTAGACGCACACCCTTTTTGCCTTGCAAGGGTTTAGCTTGAGGAGCCCTGTACCTTACCCAATAACTGACTTACCAATAGAGTAAACTGAAAGCTTAACCCCTTTAGAGCCCCAAAACCCCTCCCTATACTAACTTCACGCAAATTTGTCCCCGAAAAGGGTTTCCAGTTGTAGAGGCGTTAAACCGATGGACAAAATTCATGGTCTAGGTATACAAAGCTAGTCGGTTTGCCGAACAAAGGATGGCATTATTGTGACGATTTTGGGTTTTCCCTTTTAGAGCCCCCAAACCTCTTCCCATACTATTTTCAAGTAATTTCCCCCCCAAAACGGGTTTCCAGTTGTAACTAGGCGTTAAGGAATCCCGTCATCCAGAAAAAAATGGCTTAAAAAGTGTCCCTCCTTTTTTTCTCTTCTTTTTCTTTCATCACACTTTTACTTTCCAGCTTCTGGACAAGCCGTGGTCACAGGTGTCGTCCCTTCTCCCCCCCGGTTCTTGCCTTCAATTTTTATCGCGCATAGGGTTCAGCAATCCCACTGCTCGTCGATTTTTCATCGAGTGTTGCTAACTCACGCTCTCGCGCTTTCCGCAAGTCAATTTGTGCACAAGAAAAAGTCCCAACGAATTTATACGAATATGCACTCGGCGGGGCTCGAAGTCACGAAACTGACCGATACCAGGCTCGAGGATAACCTGATACGCCACCGGGGCGACCGGTCAAATCGTAGCACTGTATAACTAACAAAATCTTAGTTATATCAGCACTACCCACCAGCGAATTAAGCCTTAAGGCCGAGTAGGCTGGTCGGTACTGCTATAGTATATGTAGACTATACCAGTAGCCCACAGCAGTAGCTTCATAGGATATTGATAGTGGCTGGTGCTGTAGACTAAGCTATATAGCCGGTCGGTGTGACTTGCCTCGTTACAAGGGCGGTGCGGTGGCTAGTTGTTTGTTGTTTACTTGTTTGCTAGAGTTCTGTATGTCGGTTTCAACTTGAAACACCCGCGGGACTTGAAGCCAGCCACACCCCGAAGGGCCGAAGGGAAAGCTTGTATCACAGTGGGCACCCCGATTTAAGAGCGCCCCGTGACAAGCCGAAGCAAGCGCTCTTAACTACACATTGTTCTTATCTGTAGTGGGAAATGTATAGCTGTTATTAATAGTAAAGGCGAGACATGTCGATTTGACCGCTCTTAAGTCCCAATTGTTTTTATCCATAGGCGCTCTTAAATCGGGGTACCCACTTTGCAGTTATATTTTCGGTGGGTCTTGTCTGTCGGCTGGCTGGTTGGTTTGGTCGACACCTCGGCAAGTGGTGTGTTTTGTTGGTTTGGTTTGGTTTGGATTGATTGATTGCTTGATTCGTTTGGCCTGGATTGATTGCTTGATTTGTTTGGTTGTGTGTTTGTCTGCTTGCGATATTTTCTGTTTATTTTTCGTTTATTATTAATGGGCGTGTACATGCTTGGTTGTTGTTTGCTTTTGTTTGTTCGTTTGCTGTGTGTGTGTCTGTTTTCTTTTTTTCTTCGATTTCGCCGGTTGTGAGTGCGATCGGTCTACTCTAACGCAATTAACCGCAGCCTTCAGCTATATGCCCGCTTTAAGGTTTGTTGTGTGTGTTGTGCCTGTTTGTTCGTTCGGTAGGTTTCTTGGGTGTTTGTTCGTGTATTGGTTCGTGTGTTTGGGTGATTGCTTGCTTATTGTGTGGGCTGGTTGTTCTCCGTTTGTTCGTTTGTTTGTTCGTGTGTTTGTTTGTTTACTTGTTTGTTTGCTTGTTTTGTTTGTTTGTTTGTTTGTTTGCTTGTTTTGTTTATTTGTTTGTTTGTTTGTTTGTTTGTTTGTTTGTTTGTTTGTTTGTTTGTTTGTTTGTTTGTTTGTTTGTTTGTTTGTTTGTTTGTTTGTTTGTTTGTTTGTTTGTTTGTTTGTTTTGTTTGTTTTGTTTGTTTGTTTGTTTGTTTGTTTGTTTGTTTGTTTGTTTGTTTGTTTGTTTGTTTGTTTGTTTGTTTGTTTGTTTGTTTGTTTGTTTGTTTGTTTGTTTGTTTGTTTTTTTGGTTGATTGGTTGTTTGTTTGTTCGTTTGTTTGTTTGTTTGTTTGTTTGTTTGTTTTGTTTTTTTGGCTGTTTGTTTGTTTGTTCGTTTGTTTGTTTGTTTGTTTGTTTTGTTTGTTTTCTTTGTTTGTTTGTTTGTTTTTTTCCGTTTTGCCATGGCAGTTTGTTCTTTGATCAAGTTGCTCCGTCAACAGCGTTAAATGGTTTGTCTGTTGTTTGTTGGTTTTGTATGTTTTGTGGATTTTTTTTTGACACTGATAGTGTACATATGCCGGAAAAAGTTGCCCCAGCAGGGCTTCAGACGAGTGGCTATAGCTGCTCGTTCCTGCACTTTTTTTCTTTTTTTTTTTGCACACTTCTACATTCCAGCTTCTGGACAAGCCGTGGTCACAGGTGTCGTCCCTTCTCTCCCGCTGTTCTTGCCTTCAATTTTTATCGCGCATAGGGTCCTGCAATCCCACTGTTCGTCGATTATTTATCGAGTGTTGCTAACTCACGTTCTCGCGCTTTCCGCAAGTCAATTTGTGCATAAGAAAAAGTCCCTACGAATTCAAACGAGTACGCACTCGGGGAGACTCGAACTCGCGAAACCGACCTATACCAGGCTCGAGGATAACCTGATACGCCACCAGGGCGACCGGGCATAGCAGGTACCAGGTATGCTCTACTGCCGAAGGGGTTCAGGAAGCACTTGAGAAGCAGCGTAGCAACACGAACGCTGGTGTGCTGCAAACGCTAAACGGCGTGCTGCGGGCTTGGATGAGCGCGCTGGTCAGTAGGAAGCTTGGGTGTAAATGCGATTAACTCCTGCTGAGACGATCGACTTATGGCCAGCCCGGGCCGCTGGCCCGCCTTGCTCCCTTCTCCTTTGAGGCTTTTTTAGCACCGCGCTCCCGACGTGGAAACGCAACACTTGGAGTTAGAATAGGATACATTTAGGAGTTGGAATGGGTTAAAGATGTAGTGGTTTGTATAATGGTAGTACTGGTGGTATTAAAAAGAAGAAGAAAAAATCCACTTCAGCTGTGAGATCGACGAAAAAGGAGTTTGATCTAAACTGATATTTGCAAGCTGCGTGTGATGCTTCGATCACGCTGGTAGTATAATGGTTGTACTCGTAGTATAGCAGGAATAACAGTAGTAAGAGTAGTGAAGTAGTGGTGGTAATAGAAGCTGTAGTAGCAGAAGCAGCAATAGTCGAACCAGTACAGTTTGTGGCGACAGCAGCGGTAGAAACTCAAGAGCAGTAGCAGCAGCGGCGGTAACAGCAGCGGTAGTGCCAGCAGCAGCAATAGCAAGTAGCAGTGATTTCTGACGATTGCCACGTTGACAACGTCTCAGACACCGCTCCAGACAGAAGCAAGGCCGACAAGAAGAGGTGATCGTTTGCTTCTGCGGTAGATCGCGAAGGGGAGATGATACTTACACACAAGTCTGGGTAATACCACGTACGCACCTGGTATAACATATTTATTCCAAAGTCCTCCTAGGACCAAGTGTGTAAGAAATGGCATTTTTTTTCGGTATTTCACGCTTGCAGTACGAAGCCGGAACCCTATCTTTGGTGCTAGCACCAGCCCCAGCCCAACCGCAACCCTGACCCATGTTCGGACGAAAACACGAATTATTAAATAGGCGTTTTTTTTTCTGTTTAGACTGGGGAATATCCAGATATCGGTGTATATTCCCCCACAAGCATTTCTGAAACGTAGTGAACTTTGAGATCGGCCGGTGTACCACGCAGCTTGCAAGGATGACTGTCGGCCCTTGAATGTATCGAACTCACAGACGACGCATGTTAAATAGTTTGATTAAACTTTTAAAATGGCCAGTTTTCCAATCCTTGAAGACTAGGCTAAGCCTGCACGCTCACCCCAAACCCTGACCCTGGCTCTTCCGAATAGTAAATGGCCAGCTGTTTTTTAGCTCGAACCTACTGCTGTAGTTCTACCGCTAAGGCGCATGCTACTGTCGGCATAACACTTTGTGGCTATTTTTTTTCTGGATGGCGCGAGGGCCTTAAACCTTAACCCCTTCAGAGCCTCAAAATCCCTTCCCCATACTAGCTCCAAGTAATTTTTCCCCGAAAAAGGGTTTCCAGCTGTGTAGGCGTTAACCAGACTGTCTTTCTGAGGCTTGTTCCTCGCTTTAGGAGCTCTATACCCTACGCCCCAAAAGGCGCTTTTGATATAAAATTGTAGTACTTGCTGAGGAGTAGTCCCAATGGCCTACACAGGTATACGGCGAAAAATATGGCAAAAATAGAATGAAATTCTGACGATTTTGATTTACGGAAGCGCCGTCATTTTCGAAAAATATTGCGAAAATGGATATGAAATCCCGACGATTTTGAGATACGGAACCGCGTAATTTCCGAAAAATAGTGCAAAACGAAATATAATGAATTCTGACCATTTGGGTTACGAAAGTCCGCCACGAGAAAAAATCCCGGAAAAAAAGTGGCTCGTACCTCTGTCGTAGCACCCGTCCACAGGTGTCCGTAGTGCTACCCTTTTCCGGCGCGAAAAAAGTAGCAGCGACTGCGTGCTTGTCCCTCCAGCACACCCGCCCCCGTTTTTTTATTAATATTCAACGTGTTTAGAACTTCATCCGCGTTTTACTGGCGGGTTAACTACTTGAAATTAGTGTGGGATTATTTTTGCGGCTGTGAAAGGGCTAAGCGAGGACTATATAATGTTGATTCGTAGTCCGCGCTTTTTCATGCCGACGGGCTGAATTAATCGTCCCGATAAAGATCAAGTATACGTTTATACAACAATGAATGTAGCAATAGCCGCTGGCCGGCGTCAAGTCAAGCCAGCTAAAGTTATAGCCGTTTTGGAACTCCAGAGGGAATATTTATCGAGATACAAAATGGACGATTCCATGGGAGTTTTTTTTACAGGGAACAACTGGCGATAAAGAAAAGGACTGTTCTGTAGCATCAGCCTTTGATTGGTTGAGGTATGGTACTTTCCGCTCGTCGGATAGATCACGATATAAATAATATAGATCATACAGATAATATAGATCACACATATCGTATAGATAATATAAATCATACAGATCATACAGACCCTATAGATCATATAGATCATACAGATCATACAGATCGTTTAGATCATACAAATCATATAGATCATGTAAAGCATGTAGATCATGTAGATCATATGGATCATGTAGATCATATAGATCCTGTATCTTGTCACCATGGTATGAGATGTTTCATGCAGTATCTGGCTGGCACGGACCCAATCCGGGAAACACACGCTATATATCAGTCGAATAATCTGGCTTTCACCGGGAAACATGATCTATAGGCCTGGCAGATCATATAGTCCAGGGGTATATCTGCCCCGCAAGACATATAAAATGAATAAGGATCTGAACTGCCCGATGTGTGATGCATTTTGTGCCCGACCTACCGCGCATGGAGTCGTATATCGTCATAGCATTACCCAGGGTTCTTATGTAGTATCGCTGCCCCGCGCTCTCACTGGTGAAGGCGGCCAAGCTTATCATGTACAAGGCCGAACTTATCATTGCTGTCCTGTAAAGGGATATCCCAAACTTTGCTGAACTCAGTTCAACATCTTGACCAAACGAGTGTGGGCTTGAGAGGTTTACTCCTTTTTTTTTCTCGCCAACTCAACTTCCAGGACGTGACGGGCGGGGCGGTGTGTGCAAGGCCCAGTGATGTATTCACCGCGACATCCTGATCCGCAATCACACGCGTCGCTCGGTGTTTGCACTCTTCCATGGTCGTAGAGAAAATCGACCCTGAAATTTGTTCGAGAGGGTGTAGGTGGGTTATAGAATATAGTTCATCACTAATTTTCAAGGACGTCAGCGTGAGTTCGACGAATTTAAGGTCAATACTCATCTTTGCAAGCTGCGTCGTTGGTACTCGTAATATACTATATTGGTGAGTTTTTATTTTGGAGGTGTCTTATTTTTTGTCCACTATAATGGTAAGTGTTGGTATTTATACTTTGAGTGGGGAATTGAGCCAGGTAAAACATCACATCTATTTTATATATTTATTACTGTAGTTTCCACTATACTGCTCTATCAAGTGTATGGTAGGCGGTTTATTTTGTTTTTCCTCCCCCCGGCTTTAATATCGGAAAGAGTACGAATACGAAATATTACTCCAGTATTAGTTATCTATCGGTTGTTCTTAATACAGCATTCGAGAATTAAAGTCAGCTACTCCCACCCCAAAAAGAATAAAAACTCTGTGGGACACGAACCCACGGTTCCAAATTGATACCCTGTCACTCTAATATGCAAATACATGTATATATTTTCAGGACGTCAGGTGTGAGTTCGACGAATTTCAAGTCAGTACTCATATTTTGAATATGCTTGCTGGTTATACACTAGCTATACACTAGTCGTATGCGGTAGGAGATACCACAAGAGCCTTATATGCAACACCACCTTGTACATAATGTCGTGCAACACCACTGCTGTGTCTGGTTGGTCGAAGGCTGGCCTTTCCTCCGCTCGTTTCTGTTTTCTAAATCGCCACCGCCCCTGCCGACCTAGAGCCCGCCAAAGGATTGGGGTTAGGTGTAGGGTTAGTGTTGGGGTTGGGTTGGGCTTGGTACGACGTGCAAGGTAAGAGATTGACCAGAAGGCGTTGTACAAGTTTTGTGTACAAAGGTTTGGTGCTGTCCATTAGGGGTGGTACCCCGGAAAAAATGTTCAGAGCCAATTCAGCATGAGATTATGCCTACCGCGTATTCCTTCATTTCGTTTGGTTTTCCGTTGTATGGAAAGGCGATTTGTGGGACGTATGTAATGTTACCGTAAATTTCAACTTTTGTTGGGTCGGCAGGTGTTCTTGGCCAGTGTATATATATTATTTCAGTCCTCACCCCATCCCCACCCCAACCCCACACGCAACCCCCACCTCCACACGCACACCCACCCCCAAACCCACCCCGCCCCAACCCCCAACCCCACCCCAACCCCCAACCTCAGCCCCAACCCCAACCCCAACCCCAACCCCAACCCCAACCCCAACCCCAACCTCCACCCCACCTCTATCCCGCCCTCACCCCTTAACCGCGGTGTGCACTTGGGTGGTAGATATTGAGTGTGAAGCAAAAGGTCGCCGCGCCAACCCCATCCCCAACCCCACCCCCGACCCCACCCCTAACCTCAATCCCGACTCCGACCCCAATTCCAACCCCGACCGCAACCCCAACCCTATCCCAACCCCAACCCGACCCCTACCCCAAACTTAACTTCAACCCGAACCCCGACCACGACCCCAACCCTGCCCCAACCCCAACCCCAACCCCATGCCCACGCCCAACCCCAAAACCCCGACCCCCAATCCCAACCCTACCAGACCCCCGACACGAAACCCAACCCTACCCCACGCCCCCCCCCCCCCCCCCAACCCCCCCCCCCCCCCCGCCCCCTTTACCGCTCTAGATAGTGAGCGTGAAGCGAGAGGTCGCGGAGGCAACTAGCCCCGAGCTGGGCAGCGCGTACGAAGGGTGCTTGGACCAGTTCGAGAGGGGGATGTCAAGGGACAGGCTGAAAGAAGTGTTCGACGAGCTGAAGAAAGACCTCGTGCCTCTCCTACGGGACATTCAAGCCAAGGTGTGATCGAAGTTTTGCGCTCGCTCTTCCAGGCAGTACCGTGTTTTGGCCTAAAAAACCACCCTTGGGTAATAAAAACGATTTTGGTTGCGCCGAGCCATGCAGACAGTATCTACCGTACTTGGTGTATTTGTTGTACGACACCACCCCGGATGATGAACGTTTGTAGGTTTTTACTTATGTTTGTCACCCGGGGTGGTATCCTACCGTTTGCGCCCTAAGATAGGTAATGTAGCGGTTTTGGGCGTAACCCCTTTTATAACTGGAAACTCCTTCCTATACTAATTCCAAGTACTTTGTCCCCCTAAACGGGTTTCCACTTGTAGAAGGCGTAAGCATTTTCTGACTAGCGGCACTCCTCAACGGAGTAACTGCGTATCTACCCGATCTTGTTGGAATGTCATTTCGCCTACGAAACCGCCTCGGACAACGCCGGGTGCTATTTTTGTTTTTGTTTTTTTGTCACGGGTGATATCCTGGTGGAGTGGAATCTAACGAAGCCCGTCTCCTCTTTTGCCTCGCGTGGCAATTCCTTTATTTTATCAATGCCCCCTTTCCCCTCCTCCTTTCTCCTCCTTCCCGCCCTCTCCCCCATCCCTCCGCCTACCCCCCTCTTACCTTCCCCCCCCCCCCATTCCCTCCCTCCCCCCTTCCCCCATCCATCCCCCCCCCCCCCTCGCGCCGAAATGGATGTCTTTTGTGTGGCAGGTGGCCGAGGAGGAGGCATCGGGAGCTGATGTGGAACGCTATCCTGCCGCTCTGCACACCGGAGAGCAGTGGGGCGTGGGTGACCAGGTATACGTCATAGCCGGTGGTATCTAAAGAACAGCCGTTAGCAGGCGGTAGGCGGGGGGAAGGCATTTCCATTTGTTGCTTGCCTAAGTCATTACACCATTGACCTTGCATCCCTTTCCAGAGGGAGCGCCGATCCTGGTCCTAATAGAGACGCCTCCCACGTTTGGGCGCCCTTTTTATGCTTCTTGTGTACATTAATCACTTTGTTTTTTGTTCCTCATCTTTATCTCCTTGTTTTGGAGCACTGCTTGCGCCTTGTACGCCAGCGGCCCAGCCCCACTCGCGTTAGTGGTTCGTGCGGCTCGTGAGTCATCCTACGGTAGAGGTTGCAGTTGTTGGATTAACTAATAATGTACCGGTTGAGCTCCTCAGGTATAGAACTATCGGCTGGTATGATAATTTTTCGAGTGTATTGGTTATATTAATAGGACTAGCGCATAGAAGTGTTGGTCAGGGTGCGGCGAACGAACGCCTTCGAAATCATCTTTCCGGTGAGATATTCAGCTAGGTCCTCATGTTAGGAGCTCATAAATTTCGTAGAATCTTCTGCACCCCTATAGCTTGTGATGCCTCTCGTGCCCTGTTCACGTTTTTTTTTTTGCGTTTTTGAGTTCGTGATCTGCGCCTCACCGTGGAGTTGATTTGTCACGCAGCGCTAAACAATGTATCGACGCTTGCCATGATATCATTCAATAGAGGTAGCCGTTTTCGTCTGAAATGGTTTCTGAATGACGGGGCTCCTTAACTCAAAAATCGTCGAATTTTTTATTTTTTGTTTTGCAAAATATTGTTTTTGGTTACTTTTATTGTTGTTGATGCTGTTGTTGTTGTTGTTGTTGTTGTTGTTGTTGTTGTTGTTGTTGTTGTTGTTGTTGTTGTTGTTGTTGTTGTTGTTGTTGTTGTTGTTGTTGTTGTTGTTGTTGTTGTTGTTGTTGTTGTTGTTGTTGTTGTCGTTGTTGTTGTTGTCGTTGTCGTTGTCGTTGTCGTTGTCGTTGTCGTTGTTGTTGTTATCATCACCATTATTATTGCCCTCCGACAATACAGCGTAGGTGCCGTTCCGATGTAAATGGAAGTTTTGTTCATCAGGGTCGCAATTTCGGTTTTACTCAAAATCGGTTTTGGGTGACGTATAGAGCTCTCTACTGTCTGAATGATGGGCCTCCTTAACCCGAACATTGTCGAAATGTTTGTTTTTTTGTTTCTTGCAAAATGTTCTTCTTTTCCTTTGGAAATCCCTTAGGCCATGGGTTTGTGTTCGCTCATCGTGGTCGCACTCTCGGCTCGCTCTAAAACCAGTTTTGGGTGACGTACGAGTATAGAGTGGTTTATCAAGCCAAGGACCTTGGGGGGCAAAAACCACCTCTATCGCAGCGTTGGTACGCAACGAAGCATAGGGGTTGCTTTGATTGTTGCTTATTTCGAACGTAGCGGGCGGCAAAGGCCGCCCTAGGAGCGAAGCGCCTTGTAGAATAATATCAACACCTTGGTCGGGCACATGCCGGTTATCATACCATGAACCGGTTCAACGCAGCTAGCAGGTACCAGGTACAGTTGGGTACTCAGTTAGAAGCGTCCAAAACATGAAAGGGCGGGCTTAAGAACGGTCAAGTGGGCTTGTCACACCTTTGTGAAGCCAATACTAAACCTGACAGGAACAAGGTTTTCACGCCTACATTCAAATGTGTGTGGTATCTAATCTGAGATAAGAGCGGTACGGGCATAAGAGCGGCAACACTGGCCTGTTCCAAGAGACTCTTAAGTCGAGTACCCCGCTGCATCGAGCATGTTGGGCATGTAGCTGTTTTGCAGGTGCATACGGTGCCGTCCGCAGTAATAACAGCCAGTATGTTTGTATTGCACCTTGGGAGGCGTTCGGGAGGAGGTGCAGAGAAATTGCTGCGCACGCTGCTTGCCATTGCGGTACACTTCGAAGTATAGGTGCCGCCACCGTCTATGGAAACCTTGCTAACTTGATTAGTGTGTGGCAACCTAAAGTTTCGAGAGCAAATGCGGTCTCGTCGCCAGTCTCGGAAGAAGCGCGCTTTGGCACAAGCACCAACATGCGGCCGCTCGTGTCTTACAACCCCTTGTATTGTGGGGTGTCCGACGTGACTAATGCCACGGTAGCGGACGCCTCCCCGTTTTCATTGCCGAGATTTTAGGCTGCACGACTTAAGTTTCACCAGCTAGTTATTAGTGGGACTAGTAGTTTGTTTCTCGCAGGAGCCGACTATCCGACTTACTGGGTTTCTATACGTGCAGGAGGGGTCGTGTGTCACGGGATATTTGATTTTCTTTTTTGAGCGGGGCGCCCTCGGCCGGTGGGAGCTGATTTGGCTCGCCCCGCTCGTCTGACTTTGAAGTCGGCAAGTCGTCTGGCGATTGTTTGGCTTCACCAGCCGACTTGCCGACTGAAGTCAGTTAGTCGGCTGACGGCAGCTCCCGATCAGTTATTAGTCGTCAGGCGACTCACAACTCTAGAGTTTAGGCTCTTCGCCTCACTCGAACCCGGACTTGAAAATCAACTATTGGCGCAACGTAGTTTTTTTTTTCCAGGTCGTTCTTATCACCAAACCGAAAAAAGCGCAAGAGAAGAAGGGCAGCCACTCTTACCCGTGGCTCTGAGCCACTGAAATAGGAGACCCTCAAATTGACCCCCCATACAGTCAGTAGCCTCGGTTACATGCTAAACGTCATGCTCTCTATCCCAGTAGCCTGGGTTGGGTTTGCTTCGTGTGGCCCATCCTCTCTCATACTCGTATGCATCCCCTAGTCAAACATGCCTTCAAAAAATGTTAAGAACCATTCCCGCTCAACAAACCCCAGGTTGCCTACGTTCATTCTCACGCTTTATTTCCGACGCGTTTTGTCTTTTCTTTAGACCTTTTTTGAGACCCAATGTGTACCGACCAAAACGTCCACGAGCGCGATATAGTCAAGCGTCCTAGGAAAGAAAAGGGTGCAGCAGTAGGAGTATCGCCATGCAGTACGAATATCTTACAGCTAGCTCCCTACGTTGGCAGTTCAGAGACGTATCCTACCCGAGCAGCTCGGACTGCCTCGTGCTTCCTAACTGCCTCGTGTTTCCTACTCTGAAATGTCCGTGTATGTTTTCGACGCTTTCCCTCGTCTGAAGTTAGGTTCGTTTAAAACCGTACCCTCATTTTGAAGACAGAATGTCGGCAAACCTGTCGGCGCTGCAGCAGTAGATCGTGCAGTAGCTCGTGCTGCAGCAGAGGTTGGGGTAGAGCAAATACAGGGTGAAATTGATCTCTCACAGCGCAGGCGTCGAAGCTGCCTGTCCAACAGAGGTCGGGGGAGAGCCAAAGACAGAATGAATTAATGTCTGACAGCACAGGCGTCGCAAGCTGCCTGTACTGACGGTTTCGTATCCTAGTAAACCGCCTTTCCATATATTGCAAACCTGAATATCCTATTGAGTCGCTCTTGCACTCCAGATATCCTGACACAGAGTACGTGGCGTTGGAGTGGTGTATTTTTTGAAGTACTAATAAGTAAAGAAAAATTGGACGCGCGTAAAATAATAAATACCTGACGGATCCGCTCTTGACGGGCTAATGTGCATTTCTTTTTGCCGTGCTCATGTTTTGGTGGCTCTGCTGGGCTCTCAAGGCTGCACTGTGCCGCGATATGGCCGAGAAATTGGGTTTCGACATGAGCAAGGGGAGGTTGGACGTTTCCGTTCACCCTTTTACCGGGGGGCCGGGTCCAACGGACGTGAGGATAACGACAAGGTGCGAGTGGGAGTGCGAGCGCGCTGTTTTTTCTTGTTTGTTTTTTTGGCCTTAAGTATTGGTGTTGGCTTTAGCCTTTTGTTTTGGGTTTTGGTTTCGGATTTTTTTTTTTGGTGCTTGTTTTTGTTTTGTTTGTATCCCCCCTTCACCCTCTCCCCCTCCTTCCCCCCGCCCCCGCTCCCTCTCCTTCACCCCTCCCCCTCCCCCCCTCCCTTTCCCCCCCGCGCCTGCCGACCTGGCGGAAAAAACGAAGCCAACCTCATCCGCACGTTTTTGTACCTTGTGCTCGTGATTGAACAACCGCTGCCACGAAAAGGAGGGCGTCGCTCCTCCACCCCTTTCAACATTGAAACTCTTACTCTCGCCCCCTCCCCAAGCGCAAGAAGTATCTCTCTGGTCGGTGAAAGCCCAACGTGCTCGGTCCGGGCATTGAAGGGATGCGAGGGTCTACGGTCTGACGGACTACGGCCATGCACGGCAGTTATTACACCCACCCGCCCCTCCTCCCCCCTCCAACTCCCCCCACCCCCCCCCGCCTCCCCTCCCCCGCCCTTACCCCCCTACTTGCGGCTGCCTCGATTGTCCAGGTACAGCGGTAATTGGGTGGAGGGCATGGCCGGTACCGTGCACGAGGTGGGACACGCACTTTACGAGCAGGGGAGGCCGGGAGGGGCGATGGAAGACTTGCCCGTGTCCCGGGCGTTGAGCATGGGAGTTCACGAGAGCCAGGTGATGGCCACAGGGCAGACGCAGTAGCAAACAGTGGAGGGGTAGCAGTAGTCGTAGTGTAGTAGTATTATATGATGAATCTACTTAATAGTTGTTGTAGCAGCAGCGGCAGCAGTAGCAGCGGCACCAGCTGCAGTGGAAGCAGTAGCAGCAGTAGCAGCAGCAGCAGCAGCGTTGGGTTCGGTCCTAACGAACGCAAAAATCACGATTCCTGACAAAAAAAAACAGATTCCTGATTTTTTTTTTGGAATCCTGAAAGGTCACGTTTTCTAAACGAAAACCATTTTTTATTTTCCTAGGAATTCTGACATCAATTTTGCATGGAACATTTTAAAACTCTTCAGAATCAGGATTCCTCAAGAGTATCAACATAATCAGTAGTAGTAGTAGTTGTAGTCTCGCTGATGCGAGAGATAATGTACACACTGCAACGATGGAAGCTGTAGCAGTAGTAGTAAGCAGTAGGTAGCAGCAGTAGTAGTAGTTGTAGTAACACGAGAGCCGGGCGAATATCACAAAGCACCAACACCAGTAGCAGTAGTGGTGGTAGTTATATTTGCAGCATGCTTTGTAGTGTTGTAGCAGTATTAGTAGCATCATAATGTTTTTTTGGCAGCAGCAGCGGTAACAGCGGCAGCAGAAGCAACTGCGGCGACGGCAGCCGGAGCAGCAGTGGAAACAGTGAAAGCAATACTGGGCGCCAGGAGAATTCGTAGCAGCGGCAGCCACATCATTTGGAGCAACAGCATTTATAGCAGGCTTTGGTCAGAGGGGTCCACGAGAGGCAGGTGATGCCCACAGAGCACCAGCACCAGCAGCATATAGGCTTGAACTGTACTTATATCCAAAACGCATCTAGCTGGTGGAATCATACTTTCTTTTTTGGGAATTGGAAGGCATAAAATCGCGAAAGTATGAGAGGATTGCATCTTAGACAACGCGAAACTCTGCTGAGTTGGGGGCTTATATTTAAGTATTAAAATAGTATCCGGGCTAAAATGCAGGGAGTTCTAAAGGATTTTTTGCGCCTATACTTGACGGTTGATGTGTCGGTCCTTGTGATCTTTTTTGGTCGGTCACCTTATCTGTTTGCTAGGATGAACTGCCTTATGGGGGGAATGTTGTTTTCCTATGCCGACAGTGGCGCAAATCCCTCTCCTCCCGTCTTCATCCCTGGCCTCCCCGCCCCTCACCTCCCCTCCCCTTCCGTCCCCTCCCCTCGCCTCCCTCCCGTCTCCCTCCCTCCCCTCTCCTAACTCCCCCTCCCCCCCTTTATCTTGGCGACCAGTCCCCTCCCGTCTCCTACCCTTTCCTACCGCCCCCCCTTTCTCTTTGCGGCCAGTAGCCAAATCGAGGCAGGGTATTGTCCTATCTGCAACGGTACGACCCTCCCCCGCCTCCCATTGACTTCCGGTAGCTCATATGGGAGAGGATAGGTTTAGCTTTTAATCCATCCATGGAATAACCCCCCCCCCCCCCCCCTCCCCCCCGTTCTTCTCCCTTAGGAACCCAAATGTTGGAGGTGTCTTTATTGGAAGTCGGAACGGTGCTCCGTCTCGAACGAGATACGTGGTTAATGGTCAACTTACAAGCAACAAATGGGTACCCCCCCCCCCCCCCCCCTTCTTCCTCCCATCCCTCACTCTCCCGCTGTCTCCCCCCACCACCCCCTCTCGTCTTTCCCTGGCGGACAGTCTCTGCTATGGGAGAGGATGGTTTTTCTGTCGCGTCCATTTTGGACGTTCGCGGCTCCGCTGGTTCGCGAGCGGTTTCCCCATACGGAAGGAGTTCATGCCGACGCGTTTTACAGGGGATTGAACCGAGTTGTCCCCTCCTTGATCAGGGTGGACGCTGATGAGGTCACGTATCCGCTTCACATCATCCTTAGGTGGGGAGGGACGGCGGGAGGGTTGGCATAAATGGTTGACCCCAAAAGGTTAGCCGAAGTAGTTGGGCGAAACGGTTGGACAAAACTGGTAAACAAATGGTGGACAAAGTGGTTGACGAAAACGACGAGAAGTGTTGACGAAAATTTGATGAATTGATTTACGATCTACATCCGAAAATGGAAGGAAAAACAACCTAGTTGACAACACCAGTAATACCAATGGGAGGCATATGTTGCAGACACAATACGTACAGGGGGGGCGGGGGTACTCAGTTTGTGCATGGCCGTAGTTGTATTACCATGGACCCTCGCATCCCTACTATGCCGGGACGGAGCACGTCGGGTTTTCACCAACCAGGCAGACGTTGCTTGCACCAAGCGCGAAGCGTCGTGAGGTGGTCGGCGAGTCGCTTGAAGGGTGAACTGCATCCGTCCAAGAACCGCTCGTAAGACGGACTTCGGCACCTTGTGACTGCTTTCTTGCTTATGGATGACAGCGCCAATGAGTTATACTTTGTGGCCACTCCAGAGACAGCAATGGGTATGTAACTGCCTCGTGGGTGCCTTATCACATTATCACATTCACACTACGTGGTGCGATCATTCCCCTTGTGTGGAGTTAGGGTTCTCCACCCCGAACAAGATGATCTTGTAATTCGATAATCATCCTGGTGAACGCCAAAAAAAAGAAAAATAGGGGGGGGGGGTTATGATCTATCGCAATAAAACCATCTCGTTTTTGTATATGACTCGGAGGGAGGGAAGGGGGAGGGCAGGGGGAGGGAGGGAGGGATCTCGTTTTTGTATATGACTCGGAGGGAGGGAAGGGGGAGGGCAGGGGGAAGGAGGGAGGGAGGGAGGGAGAGAGAGAGGGAGGGAGAGACGGAGGGGGAGGGAGGGAGGGAGGGAGAGGGAGGGGGGGAGGGGGAGGGAGGGAGGGAGGGAGGGAGAGGGAGGGAGGGAGAGGGAGGGAGGGAGGGAGGCACGGAGGGAGGCACGGAGGGAGGTAAACGACAAAACAGGAGATCCCTGTTACGAAGTCCGTGAGAATCATTCAGCGAGCTCAAAAACATATATTTCGTTGGTTATATAGCGCTACAGCGAACGGGAGGGAAGGAGCGATACAGAGAGAGTCTGGTTGCGCCATCCACCTTTTTTTTTTGGTTCGTTTTCATGTTCAGGTTCGAGATCGAGCAGGGTCTGATGGACGGGACCATTGCCGTGAAAGACGTTCCCTCTGTCTGGGCCGCCAAAATGAAGGAGCTGTTGGGCGTGGACGTGCCCGGAGATGCCGAGGGCTGCCTGCAAGACATTCACTGGTCAGCCACCCTATGCCGCATGCTATGATAGAGTTATTAAGGTATACCCCTTTTCGGCAAAAACTGATCACTGAACGACCAAAGGCTCCTTGACCAAAATTGGTGGAAATGCCGTTCTTGTTTTGCAGGATGATCATTTTGTATACCTGGCCGCCGGTTTGATTCATCGAATTGCGCTTTCAGTTTGCTCAAAATGAATAACTTTTTGGATGAGGTATGGAGCTCCTCAAGAGGTCAGGAGCCTCGGGAAGAAAAAACTGTCAACCTCTGCCGTAGCATGCGTCCTATGTATATAGTCAGGGGAGGGGGGAGGGGGGGGGGGGGGGATTGGTGGTGGGTTGATGGTGATGTTGGTGTTGACGTTGGTGCTGAAGTTTGTGCTTGCTAGACATCACTGGTGGGCCTTGTGCTAATGTCTTTTTATCGGGGGAGGGGAAGGGGGGGCGGGGATGGTGTTGGTGGGAAGCCTGCTTGCAATGCGTTGACGGGTCACTGTCATATGTATGGGTTGCTGGTATTGGTGTTGACGTTGGTGTGTTTGTTTTGCAAGATATTCACAAGGTGGGTCAAGCTGGTCGATTGTTGGGCATGCGCGCTACGATAGAGGCATTAAGGTACAGTATACCACTTTTTGGCTTTTTTTCGTTTCTGCACTATGAGCCTCCTTAATCGAAAATCGTCGGATATCGTTTGCTGTTTTTCATGAATCTGTTTTTTTTTTGTATACCAAGGCCCATGGGTTTGTTCATCGGGTTGATTGCACTTTCAGATGATGTACTCCAAAACCAGTTTTTTGGGCGAATTTCGGCGCTCCTCAAGTGGTTACGAGCCTCGGAAAAGAAAACCGGTGCACCTGTATCGTACCATGTGTCTGGTGTTGGTGTCGATGGTGAGGGAGTGGTGGGGTGGTGATGCTAGTTGGACCTGGTAGAGAGGGGAGTGGACGTACTCACTCGTTGCTTGCCTTTGTACTTTGGCCATTGACCACGCACGTCTTTGGAGACGGAGTCGGGGAACGGGGGGGGGCGTGTACTAATTTTATGCATGGCCGTGGTCTCAAGACCATAGACCCACGCATCCCTACAATGGCTGGGCGCATCCCTTTCGAGACGGAGCGGGGGAGAAGGGGGTTAGTGGTAGTGGTCAGGAGGTGTTCGTGGTGATGGCGGGGGGAGCTGGAGGCTGTCATGGCGGGGGGGTTGGAGGTGGTAGTGTGGGGGGATTGGTGGTGGTGCTGGTGAGGGGCGGTCGATGGTGGTGATGGCGGGGAGGGTTGGTGGTGGTGGTGGTGGCGTGGGATGATATTGCTTTGTTGTTGATGTTGTAGTTGCTGCTGGTTTTGTTGATGATGATGGCGTTGGTGTCGTCGACGGCGTTGCTCTTTTGTTGTTGATTTGTCGTTGTCGTTGTTGCCGTTGTTGTAGTTGTTGTTTCCGTCCCACATAACACATGTATAAATCCTACCACACGCTTTTTCGCAACCTCTATCCCACCCACACCCCACCCCTCTCCGTTCTTGGAATTCAACGGTACTCCAGGTCTGTCGGCGCGTTCGGCTACTTCCCGAGCTACACTCTTGGGGCCGTGATGGCGTGCCAGTTTTTCGAGGCAGCGAAAAAGGCCATTCCCGACCTTGACCACCACCTAGAGACTGGAAATTTCGGGCCCTTGAAAAGCTGGCTCAACAAAGAGGTGGGTTAGCTTGTTTCGGACGCACCCACGCTCTGAAAAATACGCGCGTGCAAGGAGAATGACGGGATGTGGCGGGGTGGGGGGTAGGGAGGGGCGGTTGGAGTGAGTGATGTTCGTGCTAGGGTACTTTCTGTTTTTGCTCTGTCATTACTTTGTTGTTGTCTTTGCGTTGTCAGCTTTGTTTTCTTGCTCGCGTAATTATACGTTTTATTTATTTATTTTCGCCTTCTCGCTTTCTTTTTATTTTCTTTCTTTCTTGCACTAGACTATACCTGATACTTGGTGGTTGTTTTTTAACAGCTTTTGCTCATGCACCTTGCGTCGCCTGGTCTTGCTTTTCGCGTCGCATCTCTTTCGTCCCCTCCCTTCGCTCGCGCCCGTCCAGGTGCACGAGAGGGGATCCCTTTACGCTAGCCCCGATGACCTACTGACCAAGGTCACGGGGCAGGGCATGCAACCTAAGGCGCTGGCAGACCACCTCCGCACGAAGTACTCACAAATTTACGGCCTCTAGTAGCAGATACCGTAGTTGTACCATTCGTCAATAATGTTTCACTCTCGGGTCTCAAAAGAGGTCAACAAAACTTCTACCTGGTACACTACACTATTTGTGTACGATAAGGGTTAGCACTGTCTGGCCAATGTATTTCTATCTGGCGGGGCTCCTTAACCCCTTTAGAGCCCCAAACCCTTCCCTATACTAATTCCAAGTAGTTTTGTCCCCAAAAATGGGTTTCCAGTCGTAAAGGCGTTAACCCTTTTGAGGCCCATGTACGGCGATAAAACAAACTATAAACGCGTCCTGTATCATGATGCGAGCATGCACCACACGGCGGTGCAAGCTGTGCGCGTGCGTGTCTTTCCAGGCACTACTTGCATTAGAGTTTGGAGTGGAAAGTCGGCGTCACCTAGTGTAGCAGCCCGGGTGAAGATGCTGCAATCGTCAGGTTTCTTCGTCGCCCCCCCCCCCCGACCCTGAAGCCTGAATAAGGATTGACATACTTTTGATTGTACGATAGCTGCCCCCCGAAACCGGTGATTTTCTGTAACGAACGTTTCGTGGCTGCTCGACACGAGGAAGGATGCTATTATATGAATTATCTTGAATCATTTTCTTGTTTGCAAAGGACTATCGAACGATGACGTCGGGGTGGCAACGGTTGCCGTATTTCCGGAGATACGGCGGGGAGCTGGTTTCAAAATCAGCGATTTAGTTGAAGAAAAGTTGGGGGGGCTACCGTAGAACGACGCAGATGACGTCGGAATGCCATGTGACGCGTGCTACGATACTTAAGGGTTTGCATTTTTTTATTTTTTTGCATTCTGAGTGACGGGGGCGGATGAGCAAAAGCCAAGAAAACCGTGACTTTTTCTCATAGATGGCGTTTTTTCTTTCTGGGGGGGGGGGGGATAGAGGTCCTCAATTGAGGAACATCAGAATGTGTAGGTGCACCCACACTACCGTAGCAAGCGTCTAGCAGCAGCAGACGCGTGATACGATAGATGGGGTGCCCCCTATTTTCTGAGGGTGTTATCTTATTTTGAGGAGGCCCATACGATACCGAACCCCGGAGCTGATTGTGAGAACATGCAAAGTGCTACCCCATGAGCAGTTCCACGGCCTAGGTATTGTGTGATTTTATTATTTCTTAGACCACTCTAGGTAGTTCTTCAGTTGAGGGGGTCCCGTTGGTCGGAAATTGGTCGGCCTAAAAGTGTTACCTACCTCTATTGGAGCACGCGTGGTCCAGCAGAGGTATTAATATCAGCAGCAGCAGCGGCAGTAACAGCAGTAGCAGCAGTTGCTGCAGTAACCGCAGTTGCTGCAGTAGCAGCTGTTGCGGCAGCAGCAGCAGGCAGCACTAACCGCAGTAGTAGCAACAGTAACAGCAGTAACTGCGGTAACAGCAGCAACAGCAGAAGTACCAGCAACAGTAGCAGCAGTAGCAGCAACTACAGCAGTAACAGCGGTAGCGGCAGTAGCAGTAGTAGTAGGGGCCATGCCACGGTAGGGGCCCAACCCTGCCTGGCTGACGGTGTTCCTCACCTGAGGACCGATGCCATGTTTTGCAATCCCGGTTGTGTTTTACATTAGTATCAGGCCTCTCCAACTGAGAGCCTACTCTGTATACTGTAGAGATAAATATTTTTCATACCCGCAGGAGCTAGTGGCGGATGTCGATTAAGACAATATACTTGTAATTGTTCTTCTATGCTGCCGATATGCGCCAGACAGAAATACCGACACTATCGAGACAACAGGCACTGCCCCTCATGCTGCCAATATTGGCCGTTCCCATTTTCGCCAATGGATTTCACAGGCACTATAGCATGCAACCGGCGCTGTAAAGGAACCGCTACTCCTGTATGCACCGATCCCGTTTTTGGGCGATCTCTATTGTGTTCGTTGCATGCCTACTAACAACAGCTGATCTGGGAATTGCTTGTTGGGGTTAGGATATACACGTTGCCTGAAAGTCGGTTCTTCGTACAAGGTAAAGGGTAAGGTTCGCCGTTTCAAAGAACGAGCAAATCTGGTGTTCGTTGTGAGCGTCGGAATTATGCATGGCTCTACCGACGGAGTGCTGACAAGCAATTAATTGCTGGATGCAGAAGCAGGGGAGGACAGGACGTCGTCCTTTGAAAGCGTTGCCGGCTTCACGTGCACGGGCGCCCGAGTATAATAGCAGAGTTACACGAGTGGATGGCACGACCGTTTGCTACCACTGTTGATAGGCCTAGGAAGATCGACTATTGTTACGGTTTTCATGTACCTGGTAAGGAACCTGGAGATTGCTTCAGCCTGGAGTCTCGTCGACGGAACACGGGTTTTTGAAGCGTCAAATCTCCAGGGTTCACCATCAAACCCGGCCAATGGCACAACGCAGAATAGCCCTTGTTCGTTTGACTATCAAAATCGCGTTCTCCGGCTACCGTGGTATATACACCGCGGCAACATCGCGACAAGTTTTGCATCTAACATATACCCCCGGTATCAACGGCCTCGACCAAGGAGCAGCATCAGCGGTACAGGGTGTGCCACACGCTATGTATTCCCGACGCCCCTGTGCGAGCATCCCGACCTCCCGAACACAGTAACAAATTTGGCAGTATAACTACTGCTTCCCCTATCGTACCAGGGCATGACTCGTAGAAGCAGTGAGATGTGGGCGAGGTATGCTTAAGCAAACCGCTTTGGGGGGTCTCAAAAGGAAAAAAAAAGAAGCATCGAAAATATCTTGACTGATATTTTACAGCATGGAGTCACTCAAAGTAACCTGCTCGGATTGGTACAGCAGATAGGGTCAGAATATGTATCCACAAGCTGCAATATAGTCTAAGGAGTTGAGGTATTCCACGTCGAGGGTGGCGCTTTTCGGGGCAAAAGTTTGACCGGTTCAGCTAAACTCAAGTGTGTGTGACTCGTATTGGCTATTAATAGTGCGACATTTTACGAGTGCACGTTACTTGTTTTAGGACTATGAATAGCGCGTAAAAAACGTGTTGGTCGGGTAGACGCGAACGAATGTCTTCGAAGTGGTGTGTTCTGGTTGAGATTTGTTTTGAGCTCCTGATGTTCGGAGCTCAGAAACTTCTGCTGCACGGCTAGTCTCAGCTATGGTAGGTGTACACGACACGCGCGAAGCATGGTGATGCTTGTATTGCCGCACACCCTTCCTACGTACGAATACTCGTAAATGCGTGGTAATTTTCCACTCGCTCGTCGTTTGTTTTTATTCGCTAAAAACATGAGTCCAAAAAAGGCGCGGAGCTGAGCCTCCTGTCTGTGCAGCTAGATTTTCCCAGCAGCGGGACCCAAGGCTTATCATGGCATCATTATTTCCATATCAGAACACTTTATATTTTTCCCGTATTACCTTTGAGCTTTCCAGCTCAGCTCGTGGGAGGTTCGCTTTTTTTATTTTCTTCCCTTCTCTTTTGCTCTCCAACTCTACTCGTGGGAGGTTTCACCCTCAATGACCTTCTCTGGAGAAGCCGTGGTCACAGGTTTCTCCCCTCTTTCCCCAATGTCCTTGACACATGCTAAGGTGGTAGTGGTGCACCGTTTTTTTCCCTGCAAGGTTCTTGACTTGGGGAGCTCTGTACCTCACCCCAATAAAACACTTTTGAGCAAAAACTGAAAGTGCAATCCGAACGAACAATCCCCCCGTGGGCTCAGGTGTGTACAGCACAATCAATTCTTTGCAAAACATCAATGAATGATAAAACTCGACGATTTTGGTGTAACCCCTTTAGAGCCCCGAGTCCCTTTCCTGTACCAATTCCAATTAGTTTTTGTTCCCAAAAACGGGTTTCTAGTTGTTAAGGCGTTAAGGAGCCCCGTCATTCAGAACATATTTTTGGCCGAAAGTGCTACGAACCTCTATCGTGGCACGCGTCCCTCGCCTTCATAGTTATCGCGGAAATGGCTCAGCATTTTTCCATGCACTGCCCGTCGATATCTTATTTTCTCGGTTCTCTGCGGCGGAAATTCCAAAGGTATCTGTCCGATAAAAATAATGCAGCAGTGATGGTCGCCGCGTATGCGCCAACCGAAAAAACCGGCACCATCGTACGTAGCGGCAATGGGCACTACTCCGCATACTGCCACTACGGGTTGTTCCAATCTGTGCCAGACGATGTGTCAGGCACCGTGTAGCAGGCAACCGGCAACACTAAACCAGCACTACAGAGGGACCACTGTACCTCGATCCGACTTCCAAACAGACCCCCCACTAATTCCAAGTTATTTGTCCCCAAAAAAATACGTGTACTGAAATTCTACTATTAACAGCACAGGGGCAAAATATCGTTACAGCGAGTAGGGAATTGCAGGGCTATACCGTGGGTAGCTTATACCGCTGATATGAAATGCAACACCGTAGTGTCGTGGTACCTCATTTTGTGCGGTACCTTGCCAAAACGACGATGACCGAGTTAAAGCGGGACCCCGCACAAATAGTGCACACCCGTACTATGCACGAAGAGGTCGCGACAAGCAACTTTCACCTACCTCATTTTTGTGCGGTACCTTGCCAAAATGACGATGACCGAGTTAAAGTTGTAATAGTGCATACCCGTACTATGCATAAAGAGGTCGCGACAGGCAACTTTCACCGTACTAAACTGGGCACCCGCACTAGAGGCTACCGCACTTACGAGAGGGACGACGGCTGTTGTACCCCATTCTACCCAAGTATAACCCGGGTAAACACGGGAATGGTCGTAGGGAATTGGCGCCAGAATAAAATCTACCCCCCCTGATACCCGGGGGTATACTCGTGGTGTCTCGATCTCAGGCCATGTAATGTTACAAGGGACCCGTATAGTATTGGGGGGGGGTCATTCATATGCGAAGCATGCCCGTTGGCAGGTTCTACCCGGGTGAGTGACCCCGGTATCCCATAGTGAAAATCCCATTTGAACATCCCCCCTACCAAACACACGTAGTACAGTGACAATACCGTTGGAACATCCCCCCTAGTCAACACAAGTATATATCTAGTTTTTTTTGTGTGTTTTTTTCTTTTGGAGTACGATTTTGTATTACAGGTTTCGCCCGGCTGCCGTAGAGGATAGCCGGCCGGGTCGAAATCAGGACAAGACAATAACTAATGAACACGTATACCAAGGCAAGGCGGGCTATACGAGGCCGCAAGCCATCGCATTGAAAGCATGAACGAAACTGAAAAAGAAACACCAACAACAAAAATCAGCAGCTAAACCAAAATGACCAAACCAACGAGTGTTTCGTTATATATAGATATTATATGTACCCAACCCCTCCTCTTTCTTTGTCCAACTATAGGGGTAGGGGCAGAGGATGCGACTCCGATTTTACTAGCGCCATCCCCCCCCCCTCCTCCCCCCCTTAATTTCCATGTCATAACCCCCTCCCCACCGTACCCGACAAAGACAAACGTTGAACTCGTGGCCTGGTTGAGAACCTCGGGGACAGCTTTTTTAGACAAGGTCGCTAAATTTACCACTACTGCTGCTGTTTCCTGCCATCTTTAATATACTGTGAATACTCAAGACAAGACGAGCTTGCTAAAAGAAGCGGTGACTGCAGCTGCTGCTGCTGTTGTTTGTTATTTTTTGGTTCACGCTGCTGGTGGGTCGAGCTGCGCTGCATACTATAGACTATCCCGTCAACAATGGCTCGTGCGTTTTCTTTCCCCTCCACTGCCTCCCTCTTCTTGTCTCTCTCTCTCATCTCTTCTTCCCACCAACCCTCTTTTCCTCTGCTACTGTCTAGTAATGGGTCGACACCGAAAAATGCCTGTGAAAACTCGCCCGCAGTTACAGCTAGTAGTAGTAGAACACACTGTTTGCACTGCGGTAGACGTACACTGTCCCCTCTCCCCCCCCCCAACCTTCCCCAACCTGAGCCCCTGCAGGGGAAACCCTCCTCTAGATGAATTACTTTTTTAACTGATCACCTTTCCCCCCACCTCCTCGGGAAGTGGAACTCCAGATACAGCGGTACCGACCAAAACATAAGGCTAACTCACAGCACACCACATCAGGAAAATAAAGCTTCCAAGGACTGGGCGGTGGCGGGTAACTCACCGAGACTGACAGAGCAAAACTCTCGCATCCCCCTCTCCCCCCCCCCCCCTCATCTGGACACAAGAGGGACAAACCTTACCTCCCCCCCCCCACCCTCCCCACTCCCCGCCTTCACCCAATCCACTCCACTCCCTCCCGATCACCACGACCATTGATTGCACCAATACCAACACCACCACCCGACCACCAGCACCGCACCCTTAAGAGGATCGACCGTTTTTTTGCCAGAAACGGAGAAAAGAGCCCCTGAAAGCCTCCCCCCCAAAACACGTCAAATCGTCATCAAATGTAACACACCAAAATGCAAAAGACAAAAAAAAAGGCAAAAAAACAAAAAAGCAAAACAAAACCAGCAAAAAATATCCAAACCAAGAAGAAAAAGAAGGCAAAAAAAAAAATCGAACAAAAAACGACAACAAAGACAAGAACAGGTCTCATGAGTGCCCAAAGGGATGCAGCCTCGCGGGTGCCTCACAGGTGCCGTGTCGAGCAGAAACGACCACCCGAGGGCCCATGTCGCGAGCTCGTTATCAGAGCGCAGCCCTCGGGTCCCCCTACAAATGTCTGAAATTCCGGTTCATAGGGCTGATGATGCGAGGACAACAACGCCATCACCATCAGCCGCATCGGCACTACAAAAAGGAGTGTGGCGTAAACGCTTGAATATCTGTCGGAAACGAGCTGACAATCTGAGAGAAAGAGAACGGCATCAGCAGTATCCTCGTCATCGCCAGGGGCCTCGCACAAATTCCGGAAAATCTGGCAAAAAAGAGCCGACAACGCGACGAGACCAACCCCATCCTCATCACCATCATCATCGCCATCACCATCACATACTGATCTGCTACAAATGCCCGCGAGATCAACAATGCCAACATCATCATCATCATCGTCCTCGTCTCTTATCATACGTCTCCACCCCATTCACCCCAACGTACCATACCAACAGAAGAGTCCCCTCGTTCTTCCTTCAAGATGCACACACGCAAAACCGGGGTGGCGGGGGGGTAGGGGGACAAATGACCCCCCTCGTCCCCCCCGTCCGTCTCTCCCTCTCCACGCGGTGGTGATGGAGAGACAAAAAACAACGCTTTCGATCAATCCTTCCTGTACTGTTCAGCAACAACCCAGTCCGTCACAAAAATCAACTCAACTCGACATTCTTCTATTACCGGACCGGGTTATCATGCCAGAAGGAAGATGATCGATCGATCCACCCACCCTCTCATCCAACCAACCAACCCACTCAATCAACCAGTCCACGCACCAACCCAACCACAACCCTTCTCGAACCTCGTGCCCACCTCGTGGTACGCCAGAGCGGCACCCGCTGCCATCCCCGGTACCCGAATAGCCCCTCCCATTTGCGCATGGGAAACCCTCGTGGCTGACCCCCCGGGGGGTTTCCCATCGAGCAAGCACGCATGTACAGTGCAATAATGTCCGTCTCTGTAGGAGCGCCCCCCTTGGGACTGGAATGTGTCCACAAAAATAAACAAAACAAAATAACACAAAACCCATGTCTCTCCTACCTCTTTTGTCTTCCCTCCTCTTTTTGGTTATCTTTCCTCTTTTCTCTCTCCCACCCCCGTCTCTCTTCCCGTTTTTTTTCTCTCTCTGTTTTTTCGGTCATCGCCTCTTTTAAAGGCCACGCAGCAGATATATCCATGAGTATATATATGCAGGCATTGAACCGCAACTGGTTCGAATCACCAACCATCACCGACCATTACCGACTACCAACCAACCACCCAAACAACCAACCATAAACCAACCAATCAACCAACCAACCACGCTCGAAAACACGCCGCAAAGCGTGCTACAACAACCTCCAAATCATCGAGCGGAATTATTTTCTGCTATCTTTTACCCTGCTCAAGACTTTTTCCACAAGATGGTACAATGCGATCATGGGGCCGTTTTTTGTGGCCGTTTCGGTCGATCCAACACAGATCTCCCAATCAGAAACAACGAGCAATCGGAGGTAAAAAGCCGGGGGGTGTGGGGGGGGGTGCACTTGCAACACGCCCCCCCCTCTCTCGATCTCCGCCCTCCTTCTCTTCGGCCCGATAGGAAAGGCGAGGGAAATTATCATCAATCACTTTCCTCTTGTTCTTTCCACGGGGGGAGGGGGGGGGGGATGCACTTGCAAGACCCCCCCCCATTCCCCCCCCAGCCCCCCCTCTCTATCTCCGCCCTCCTTCTCTTCGGCCCGATAGAAAAGGCAAGGGAAAATATCATCAATCACCCTCTTCCTTGTTCTTTCCGCGCGCAATACGAATGTTGGGACACACCGCCTTTTCGCCATTTCGTGAAAAAAAAAAGCGGCCAAGTCAAAAAGCATCCCGAACAGCGAAATGACAAGAAAAACCACGACGCTAAAAAAGCCGTAAGGCTAAAAAAGCCATAAGGCCAAAGAGCCCTAATGTCAAAAAGCCTTAAAAGACCAAAACAAAGCCAAGCGGGCCAGAAAAGCTAAGCAGTAAAATATCCAGTCGGCCGAAAAACTCTACGCGGCCAAAAAGAGAAAAAAAAGATGTGTCAATCAAGATGGCGGCGTCGCGGAGAGGCGAAACAGTTCTTGTCGATGATTCGACTCGACTCCACTCAAAGCATTGCAGTAGCAACATCAACACGACAGGATAACACGAACCAAACATAAACCACTAAATCATAACGTCACACGTACGGCCTGCATTTGTAGTTCAATGGAGCAAATATCCACAACAGTGTGACAAACCCCGCCCCCCGCCCCCCCTTCCCTTCACGCCCCCCCCCTGTTGGTTGACGAAGAAAATATCCACAACAGTGCGGAACGCTCGTGACAATACGTTGCCCGCCTCCCCCCCCGCCCTACCTCCCTCCCTCGACCCCTCTTTCTTCGCCAAAAAAGGCGTGTGAACCAGAAGGGTCGACTTCTACGGGTGGTGGTGGTAACCGGTGGGGTATACAAGCGAAATAAACTACAAAAGTACAGAAAAAATACAAGAAAAACAGAAGCAAAAACTGCCCCCACCAGAAAAGAACAAGAAATGAAACAAAAGAAGCGGATAAAAAGAAAAAACCGAACCCGAAGGAACCAAAACAAAAGCAGTAACAAGAAAAAAAAAAACGAGAGGTGACAGAAAATCGCAAATAAAAACATACCAATATTAAATTATTAATGTTTTATTTGTCACGCCTAGTCGTGTAAAGCTACTGTGCCACACACACGGACGGCGTGGCTGTAAAACCGCCTGCACCTCTCTCGGATACCCTTATCTGATATCCCAAGCTCAACCGCTATCAAGCACACCAATAAATCACCGTGCCCCCCCCGCCCCTCCTAACGTCGTCCACCATCAAACATTACATTCGATGGTGGTACGCAAGCTAGGCCCCTCAAGCTTCGTCTATGCCTCGTCCCCGAAACGCTACTCATTACCGCCCACGGGCCGTTTGTCCCGCGTTTGTACTCTTTAGTGCGGGAACCCAGATAAATGCGGCACCCTTTAGCGCGGTGCCCATGGGTGCGGACCCAGGGTTGTGCGGCCACCTTTTGTGCGGGGCCCCAGTGTAGTGCGGTACCATCGAGTGCGGGGACCCACTTTAATGCGGTACCCTTTACTGCGGGGTCCCAGTTTAGCGCGGTACCCTAGACTGCGGGGGCCCAGTATAGTGCGGTTCCCTTTAGTGCGGGGCCTCAGTTTAGTGCGGTACCTTCGTCTGCGGAGACCCAGTTAGTGCGGTATCCTTGAGGGCGGGGCCCCAGTTTAGTGCGGTACTCTTGAGTACTGGGCTTCACTGTAACGCGGTACCCTTGAGTGCGGGGCCCCAGTCTAGTGCGGTACCCTTGAGTGCGGGGCCCAAGTTAGTGCGGCGCCCTTTAGTGCGGGGTCCCACTTTAGCGCGGTTGTAGCCATCTGACAAGGCACCGCACTACTGAGATACCACGACTGTACCACAAAGGTGGTAAAAGTTATCACACCGGTGGTAAAACTATCACACTGGTGGTAAACCTATCACACAGGTGGTATATAAGAGAGGGTCTGGAGCAGGAAGGAGAAAAAAGGGGGGGGGGGGGCGGGGATCCAAACATTAGGCGGAGAAAAGGTAACTCCTGGCTTGACTGACGCGGGGGAAGCAGCCGGCGGCGGCACCAGACGCCCTCCGTCGGCCTGCATCCCCCGCATGAGCTTTGCGCCTCCTCTTTTCGCTTCGTCTCGTTTCATTTTTTCTTTTCGTTTTCTCGCCATTTTTTTCAATCAGAACTCCCACAACAACAATCTTCTATTCAATCCCACTCGAGATCGAACAGCTCGCCGTCATCGTTCGTGTCGGCTAGTCCCGGGTCTTCATCGCTCTCATCCCCCCCCGGTCCCCCCCTGGCCCCCGCCTCGTAGTGGTAGTCGTGACCATTCGGCATGTGAAACCCTCCTGACGGGTGACCAAACCCGCTCATACCACCACCACGAGCGGCGAAAGACGCAGCGCCAACACCACCAGCGGCGATGGCGGCAGCACGGTCATCACCATCCTCAATATCGCCATCATCGCCGTCAGCACTACCACCAACGTCGGGAGAAGAACCGCCAGAAGAAGTCGCGGCCGTAGTCGCCGTAGCACCGGAAGGGTCATCCCCGCCAACCGTGCGGCACGCGTAGGCAGACGACTCACCCTTGCCTTTGCTATTCCTGCTCCTGCCCCCACCCCCTCCTCCACCCTCTGCGAGCAGCAGGTCATATGGCACCCTCCCGTCGACACGCGGCTGCGACGCCGGATACACGCCGCCGCCACCGTTACCACCATACCCCCTGCCCGCACCGCCACCGCCTCCACTATCCTCCTCGGCATAGCTGTGGCGGCGATGGCTCGGGCGGGGTGGACCTCCCCCACCAACAACACCCCGGTGATAAAAGGCCGCCCCCATTAACGGGCTTTCCATGTATCGAGGCATGCCGTGGTGGGTGCCTGCCGCAGCTAATGCTGGCTCGCTTTGCCCAAACCTCTGCTGCTGCTCGTGTTGTTGTTGCTGGAAGTGTTGGGGGTGCTGGTGGAGGTAAGGGTGGGGTTGGTGGGGTGTGGCGGAGCGGGGGCCGAGGACCCCGCTAGCGCCACCGTGAGTGGTGCTGGCGCTGAAAGCCGACTGCTGAGATCGAATGTTGCAGAGGGATATCCGGTGGTCCATCTCGTTCATTGACTGCTGCGCGAGCTGACACAAAAAAAAATTCAACAACGACAGGGTATCACGGGGAAGCGCGAAAGAAAAAGAAGCAACGGCGGCGGCGGCGGCCACAACGGCGGTGAGGATAAGGGGGTAGAAAAACGGGGGAAACGCCTTTGCAACTGGCAACCCTTTTCGGGGGCAATTTTACTTCACAAGTTAGTATAGCGAGGGATTCAGGGGCTCTACAAAGGGGTTGAGATGAAAAAAAAAAAGAAATGCACCTTGTTGTAAGTTTGTGTGTTGGTGTTCGCGTCGTGGCCCAACTCACAGGCCTATATACACTTATGTGCACTTCAGCAATCACGAGTACGAGAAGCAGTACGAAAACAGGGATGCCAGCCAACTGCCCTGATGGGTTGTCTACGATGGGCCCGATTTTTCTTTCAAGAAACTTTCTAATTTTCCGGAAATGTGTTTCTGGCGGCCATCTTGGGCAACATCTGCTTGAGCTTTGTCAAGCAAATCTTGGATCAAAAGAGGCGTGATTTCCTGTGGTCCAAACACTTCGTTCGACGACATCAACGACAGCGTTGTGAACTTTGAACGTGGCAAGCTTGTTCGTCTCCGACCCACCCTTGGTGTACAGCGCTCACACTACAGCCGGTGATGTGTGGCGGGCGCCCACAAGAAATACACTTGGCGGCTGGTGTGTGGAAAACAGAGGCAAAAACTCCCGATCGTCTCCCAACGGACAAAAACTAGAATTTTGAGTGGATTCGACAGAAGACCACAGCACAACGCGGGCAACCTCTCACGCCCAAGAGCATGGATCAACATGAACTCTCCGGCGCTGCCATCTACACTCATGCGACTTTGTCCGGAACGAAGAGGGGTGGCCGGGGGTTGTCTCTGATCTCGAGACCCAAGGTTAATCGTGGTTGATGGGCAATGCCGACTGAGGCTTCGATGAAATTGACCGCTTCAGCCGTTTGACAAAGAAAGAGCCAGAAGAATAATTCCCACCACGTGATCGTTTTTCGCCCACAGCGACGGTACGGAGATCTCTTCAGCAAAGTACTCAATATATATATATATATTTTTTTTTTTCCAACAACTATCGCCGTGCCAATAGAAACGGTCTGTTTTTTTTTGCCATTTTTTTACGTGACGATAGGCCGCAGCGAGAACGATCGAAGTAGGCTTACTAATGTCATCGACCTGTCGGCGAGAGCTGCCTGCAGGATGGCCCCGCCCTTGGAGTACGTTCTTCAATCAGGGGCGTACTTGAACTTTGGAATAGTGATACGCCACTTTCAAAACAAAAAAAACACACACACACACACCACTGGTTACATTGCAGGTCTTGATCGCGAGGTGGGTGTTCTTCACATTCAGGTGACCTTTCCACGCATATATATATTCCAGCACAACCAGTGCCCATTCGGGCCGATGCCAGTGCCCATTCGGGCCGATGCCTCCTAGAGAGGCGACCTACGTGGTCACAAAATACATCATTGACTACGAAACAGAGACACCACCGCATTGCAACTACAGGTAATTTGGCCATGCAATGCTGAACGCAAAGAATGCAAGGGCGGTACATGAGCACGGCAGCGCACCAGACTGCGTACAGGGATACCCTCATACTGTGTTACACCAGGTAGTCCGAACTTACGAAACATATGAACAATGAGACAAACATACAACTACTGATAGATCGTTCAGCAGAACGTTGCACGCAACCATGGGTCCGAACCACCTCTCAGACATGGACACAGAAAGGTAACCGTGGATCAAAGACTACTGTTGGATGACGTCTCTGTCCCGTAGCTTGTGACCACACTGGAGCTCATCTCTCGAGGAGGCATCGGCACAGACACTGCTTGCGCTGAATGCAAATGAGATGGGTGGAAACATCACTTTGACCCCGTTTGAGGCTCACATACAGCGACAAAAAAACAAAACAAAAACGAGATTTTTCCCATGGTGTGGGCATGTAGCACCCGGCGGCAGTGCAAGCTGAGCGCCTCTTACAGGTATTCTCACAGGATTTGGACGGGAGAATCGTCGCCGCCTAAGCTAGCAGAGACCGGGCTGCTTCTTGTGAAAGCTGCAATAGTCAGTTTCATGTGTCATTTTTTCCCTACACTATCATCAACAAAAAATCAAGCCCCAAAGCAAAGCAACACAAAACACACACACAAGTGACTCGTTTCGCGTTGTCGCGCCCACGAGCAAAATTTCCGGCAATGGGCAAATTTGAGGCCAGCAACAGCCCCCAAAACATGAGCGCGCGAGAGACACCCGTACGTGCGACGCGAGTCGATGAGGGAAAAAAAGCGCTGGTACCCTTCTCGCGAAAATAACGAAGGCACGTATTGCAGTGGGGAGAAGAGCCTGCCTAGTGAACCCAGGTCTGGGTTGCGTCTAGGGAGGGAAAAAGAGAAAGAAAAAGTGCGAAGGGGACGAGCGAAAACAACAACTGCACGTACAGCTGGAAGTGTGGGCAAGACGCGAGTACCGAAAAAAAAGCATGTGGTTCTTGTTGTCGTTCATCCTCGCATCTCCAGAGGAACACACTTTCAGCACGCAAGACGGAAACCGGATACATCTTCCTTTACTACGTCCCGCCCTGGTGACCGTGGACTCATTTCCGCGGAGCAACTTGATACATGTGTTCCTGTATTCTCCTTAGGCATTTGCAGGGGTTTGCTTCCTATATCTCGTTGTTAGTTGTGACTACGTGGGCCAGTGGGTAGTGCTATATAACCAACAAAAGATATGTTTGCGAGTCCGCCAAATGACTCTCAATGACTTCGAAACGAGGATCTCCGGGGCTCTCCCCTTGCCACGCACTACCGCGTAGTACTCAGGAGCAAACTATCGTAACCATTCGCACGTCTCCAGCGCGCACGCTCGCGAAGACGTTATTCCTTTTTTTCTTGTCCCGAAAAAGCGAACATATGAAGTCGATGGGATTCGAACCCACGATCCTCCCCCCCGAAAAAAAATCGTTCACTAATCCACCACAATAGTGCGAAGAACGTGTTTTATCAATAGTATTTCTCCGGGCGTCCCACTTTTCCCGCGGGCGAGCCGACCGAGCGGCTGAAAAACGGTGTTAGCCAAACTTTATTTTCGTCGGCAGCTATTGCAACACCAGGTACTATTCTACAAGAAGTTCACTCCTCTCGTGTTCTCTTTTTCTATAGACATGAAATCCTTCCCTGACGCATTTTTTTACTGCATGACAAAACCGGTGCCCGTTCTCGTGGCTGTGCCACATCGACCTGATTGGTCCGCTCGAGGGATAGCGACTCGGAAAAGATTTCTCCCTCCCCCCTTCTCGATCGCTATCCTGGGAGATAGGATAGTGGCCACAGATGGCCAAACATTAACAGGAAAAGATTGGCATTATTGTTTCAAGAAATGTATGGAAGAAACGTCATGAGCGCTTGATTCTTGGGAGCGTTTCTGTTATGAGCAGGAACGGAGCTCCATCTCGAAAGAGGCGCGTGGGCAATGGTCAAACGACTGAGGCAAGCAACAAACGAGTACCTCCCCTCCCCCCGTTCCCGGAACGCCCCCTTCACGGCTGAACCGAGCAAGAAGAGCTGATGGTGGCGTCGTGCCTGAGAGGAAACTGTATGCTTGAACGGAGGGGTGGTCTCCTCAACGTTTGCTTTGTGTTCATGTAAAAAGTGCTCGAGGTTGGAGTCATGCATTTTCATTTTCAGTTTTGGGCTTGGAGTTCACTTTTTCTGTGTGTTTCTCATTTCGAGGTTCGAAGTTCGAGTTGTGCGTTTTGTGCTCCCTGTTTCGTGTTGTGTTTTGCGTTTTTATGTATCTCGGAGGGGCAGCGACGACGTGCTGGTCATGTCCTGAGCGGTTGTCTGCGTGAATGGTTTCGTCAACAACTGGCAGGATCCCCCTACACCCAAATTCCATGTACCATGGTAAGGGGCAGCGACGACGTGCTGGTCATGTCCTGAGCGGTTGTCTGCGTGAATGGTTTCGTCAACAACTGGCAGGATCCCCCTACACCCAAATTCCATGTACCATGGTAATGCAGTCTGTTTGTCCCTAAACGCACGTTCGGTTGCTACACTACTCGTAGTGTATTATACAGGCGTTATCTACCCCCCTTTGGCTTACAACTATGAAGTACTCTACAAAATCGCAACATAGCGCAATACATATATAACGCCCAACCACGCTCACATTTTGATCTTCAGGGGGCAAATAGGTGTGAATGAGTGGCTGAGGCAAATAGCATTAGTAGTACACAAACATCCGAACGCGGCCTTTTTTTCGCGTTGACATTTCGTAAACATATGTGATACACATAATAACTGCCATGGTTAACTCTTCTTATTGCGACACTATGGACATTTGGCTTGTTATCACTTTTGTGGTTGGGAACAGCACTAAAATAGCAAGCTGTCGACATGCAAACATGTGGCCAGTGAAACTACTCTTATTGTACGATGTCATGTCAAATGGCACAGCCATTGATACTCAACTACGATAGGGTATGTGCCTACTGACGTATCTCATGCACATTAGTTTGTCCTCTAGTGTTTTTTTCAACTTCCACGCTGAACTATTGAAGTCTGCTTCGCGAACACGGCTTAGATTGTGGAGATGAAACAACAAACATGACAACAACGAGAACAAAACATAACAAGTACAACAACGACAACAACAACGACAACGACAACGACAGCAACAGCAACAGCAACAACAACAACAACGACAACGACAACAACAACACCCACCAATAACAGCGACACCGTGAAACAGAAAACAGTAGTATGACTAATGTGAGCCGGGGGCAACCTCAGAGTATCACATACCAGGTACATAACTTACCACATTACACATACTTTCGGGCAGCCGCAGGGACGGTTCACTGCTGTTGCCCAAAACTAATACTCTTCACTCTTATCACATATCTATATATTATTATTTATTTTTATAATATATATATATCAAACATCAACAATTGCAATTGAATAGGTGCTATAATATTTAGCCCGACGGAAGCTTATCAACGTGAACTTCAAACACAACTTTGCGCGACTGACGTCATAATCAAGAGTTATGCCAATTTTCCATTGGTCAAGTTTCGCCGAGACACTCCCTTCCTATACCAGAATACACCCACCCCTATTGCACTATTATACTGCTCTCAGTATTCGGTTCAGGGTCGATCATGAAGAGGTAACTCAGAAGGCAAAAACCATTCCTTTATGGGCGCACGACGCGTAGAAAATGCACGGAAATTTTATTTTTCGCCGTGGAAATGCCCTGGGTTTATGCTCGCCTGTCCATCGCTGACGCGCAACTTGGACATTCAAACATATTATAGACCCAGGATATATCCTTGGAAGACGAACACAGCAGCCGGAATACAGGCCCATAGGATATACCTACCTATATTCATGATACCTATATATACCGGTACCAACGTGCGGCCGAAGTATCACGCAGCTTGCGAAGATTCGTATCGACCATTCAACTGGTTGAACTCACCGCTGACGTATTTGAAATAAACAATTTTACAAAAACATTAATTGTGCGGTGTTAAGGAATTAGTGGGGCAATAGTCCGTTCGACCACTTGCAAAAGGTTTTATCAATAGCTTACCCAAACTAAGCCTTAACCCATTTAGAGCCCCCGAACCCTCCCTGTACTAAATCCAAGTAATTTTTGTCCCCAAAAACGGGTTTCCAGTTGTGAAGGGGTTAAAACACTCCCCCCCCTGAAACGACGGAATAGCAGGTCGGCCGGATATACGGGCGGATATCCAAGCGGTTCCGTTTCCTGGGGATACCAGGGAGACTATTTTCTCGAGTTCGATAGGGGGAAAGTCTGAAAAAAAAATATAATGGTGGTGGATGTGGGACTCGAATCCACGACCCCAAAAAACCATGGTCCTGCCGACGACGCCATTTGTTAAGCAACGAGTGGGGTATTAGTCCGTTTGACCACTTGCAAAAGGTTAACCAATAGCTTACCCAAATTAAGCCTTACAACAGTGGGCTGTCGGGGATATAAGTCATCATTGTTGTCGAAACCACATACGGTAACACGTGAAACTTACAGGATGTATGGGCCATCTAAAGGAGCCCCGAGTGCTGGATTAGGGCATGTGCCAGACGTGCAGCGTAGGAAGATGTACACGGACAAGTACGTGGAGACGTACACTAAGATTTACAACACGGGCACTGCACGATGGCATGCCGCACGCGCTTCCTAGACGATCGATAACACCATACCACAATTTTTGCTTTCTAGGTGAGGTTGGGCGCCCGATTTAAGGTGCATAACATGGTAAAAAATGCGTAAGAGAGGAAAAAAAATGGTGTGCCACACCTTGTGACGCACGATTAACACAAAAAACTCTCGTTTTGTAATGTAAAAATGAAAAACAGAGGGTCATAGGAGAGATCTACTGCTTTGTGGAAGGATATTCGATTTGTATCGGGACGATATCTTCGCTATACTGTCGGAGGGCAATGAACAACAACAACAACAACAACAACAACGACGACGACAACAACAACGACAACGACAACAAATAGAAACCTACAAAACACTGATATATGAGATCATATGAGATCCAATCTGCTACGTATAAGAGCGGCAACCCTGGCCTCTTCCGAGAGACTTTCAAATCGGATACCCGTCACCCACATGCACTCTTATACAGGCTGGTTCAAGTTAAACGGCGGTTCTCTCACGATGAATGCCGCTCGCAATATCTAATCAAACGGTGAATATTTGGTACTATACTGACCCCCGCAGGTAAAAGAGGGCAATATGGCCAGTTGTGTTTACTTGTATAACGGCCGCGGGCTGTCCCTAGGACCGAAATCGTATCGACCAGTGACAGGCCTTCAGTTTTTTTCTGTAATATTCACCTTTATATCCTTATTCCAAGCGAGGGTGAAGAAAAAAAAGCTCCGCATTTTGCACGAACCGGTTGGAGGTACTCCAAGGCATGTACGCAGAACTTTTCGCGCAAAATATCAAAGATCTCACCTTGTTATGTTCAAGATCAAGCTGAACACAGCGAAAAAACTGGATCCTACACTAAAACCAAGCCATTTAAAGGAAACAACACAACGTACAGTATCTCACTTGCTTTTACGCACAAAAGTTCACATGTCCTCGCCGTTTATGAGATAAACGCTGACATTTTGCACACGTGTTGTACATGCCCATCCCGAAGCCTGGCCTCCGGGTGTTTTTTCGTTTTTTCGCCGAAAATGTTTCATCTAAGGTGGTCCAAAATTTTTCAAAATTTCTTCTTTGAACGAAAAATCAGGCAAAAAAAGAAGAAGAGAAAAAAAAGATACGTGAGGTCTTCGCAACGGCACAAAGAGGACGTGTGCAAAACTTCACGGTCTGAATCGAAAAACGCCGAGGGACATTCATTCGCCGGGGAATAATTTTCGGTCATTCAACTTGAACAAGCCCGTATACCCCTCCTTGCAATCTTCATTCAAATGTGCCCAAGCTAGCATAGGGAGCGCACCTTTCCCAAAAAAGAAAATCCAGCCTGAACCGCACCGCGACATTTATTTCCGCTTCTACCAGCTAGAGTCATGCAAGGTTCCCCTTCGAGCCCCGTCGGGGCCCTTCGGGGTGGGGTTGACCTGAATATCCCGGGGGGTGTCGCAAGTCGAAACGCGGGAACACAGGTGTTCCATATCATATATACGTGTCGCTGTCCTCTAACTAAGGGAACCCACGTTCTCTTCGTGTGTTGTCTTCACATTCAAACCATTCTTTCTACCCAACGACATCAGTACACCCAGTGTTCGTACTGATTCTTCATCCTAGAGAGATACAAATTCGGTGGTCACAGACTGTGAGACAAGAGCAAACCGAACAGTCGCAATTCATGTACCTGGCGCGATAGAACTACACCCGTACTCCAAAAACAATTTTTCCGAAACCGAAAACCTGTATTGATGGCAGGAATCTATAAAATGCCGCTTGGTGGGGTGCAGAAATACTGTTCAACGGGAAACAAGAAAGTAAAGAACGGAATAGAACGTACCGTGCGTGGCACTTTGCCATGCAGTCAGCAGGTTTGCGTTTTTTTGTGAACGTCCTCGACTGTGCTGTGCTGCACGGCTTCAGGGGGGTCAAAGCGACAAAAAGAAAAACGACAAGAAAAAAAAAATGCGGCATTTTTTGACCACGCGAGACAGTCCGGCATTCATTATTAGGAGTTGTTTCTATACCAAGCGTATTATTGGCAGGGCAAAAGGAGGATCGTTGGGCGAAATCAAAAGAAGGAACGAAAAGAAACGCGCGCTTTACCGCACGCATGTGTGACAGATAGTTAGCGAGCTTGGCGGGGGTTTTGGTGGCGAAAACAATCTCGGTTGCGTTGCATGGCTTCACGGGGAAAAAATACTACAGTAGTGTCACACGAGACAGTCCGGGCTTCTCCGTGGCCAGGCAGTATCTACTGGTGGCAGGTACCGCTAGAGAGAAAGAAGATTGTTCGGCGGACACAGGAAGGAACGTATCGCCACGTCAGCACTTACCGCGGTCGGCAGGTGCGCGTTTTGTGAACGCGCCGAATCGTGCTGCATGACTTCAGGACGAAAAACATGGCAAAAAGAAAGCGACAAGAAAAATTGAGGTACATGGTTACACGACGTATAGCCCGGGCTGGTGGATTACTATACATGAATATCTAGACTACCAGTTTAGGGCTGCATGACTCCAGAGGGAAGGCGAAATGAAAGCACACCGACAAGATAATTACCGGCGTCGGGTCCGCGACACAGCCCGGATTTCAGGGTTTTCGAGTGGAGTGCCCTACGTCCACAACAAGAGAAAACAGACTGCTCCCTTCTCGTAGGGTGGGTCGGGTCGGGTTAAACCCGACCCGACCCGACCCGTGAGGTTTCGAACCCCTCCTTGTCCGACCGGACTCGACCTGCGAGATTCTGAAAAATTCCAGACCGAACCCACGTATCGAATCACGACCGTGGATATTCCTGCCTCATTTCATGCACGGTCGTTGTCGTATGACCATAGACCCTCGAATTCCTACAATGCCGGGAAGGAGCACGTCGAGTTTTCACCGACCAGGCAGGCATCGCGTCAACCAAAGCGCGAAGCGCCGTGAGATGTTCCGCGAGTCGCATGAAGGGTGAGCTGGATCCTTCTAAGAATCACCGCTTGTGAGGCGGACTGCCGCGCCCTCGCGCGTACTTTTCCTTCCATATGGACCACAGACTTGAACGTACTAGGTATTCGTTTGATTTCAGGTGCGACTTCTTCCAGAGACAGCACTGGGAATTCTAACGAGGAGCGTGCACACGCCGAGCGATGCCTCTACGGAAAGACCTCGAGATCATTACAAAGGCCAACATTCCAAACTGCGCCTGGGTGATAAACTTTAGGCCTTGGTCGCGCCAATCGTTTTGTCTTTGGGTGCGAGACCATGGTTTGCCTGCGTGCCTCCCCCCCCTCGTATAGTGGTTGAGACAAGTCCACAAAACAAAGACAGCATGAGGGTATATATAATCCCCTCACCGGATATTCGACTTACAGGATTCACTTGATGAACTGATGCATTTCCTTCCACAGCTGTCAGATTTTTTCCACCTCAGAAACGGGTTTTATAGTTTCCGCGCACAGACTGCCTGACATCACCCTGTTGACCCTGATAGCTACACTGTAGTTGCAAGGGGAGTCGCCGACCTATATCCTTAATGAGGACACACAACCCGTATTACGCGCGATCGGAGTATTACACACTGCTTGCAAAGATGAGTTTCGACAAAATATTCGATCTCACAGCTGGAGCGCATTTTGATTTATATAATATAATGACGGTTATCGAACCAGAATCGAGTTCCGATACCATAACGACAACCGAACAAACCTTTCACCATAGGTGCGGTTTCGATCGTACGAGTAGTCGATACAGCATACGTCGCAGCCTTTCATTCAGAAAGTGTCACTGTTAATATGAAAAAAAACGGGGGGATGCCAGGGTATCGAGGGCCAAACGCTTTCGACACGATATATCGAACCCTCCGATATCTCGATATCTCGAAAAATTCAGTAGGACATGCAATATCTCAAAAACTGATGGCGGATATCAAATTCTGCCCGAGTTCGATACGAAACCGAATAACGAAAAAAAAACGTCAAAGATATATATATACGCAATTTCGACATTCAACATCCGGTGCGTCAAACCTTTTCGTTCAGCATGATACCAGCATACAAAATACGGGGATGCCAGGGGATGGAGGGCAAAACACAAAATACAGCAGTTAATCCGATATGTCGAGAAATCGATATTTTGATATACCGATATTTCGATACATCGAAATACCGATATCATACTTCGATATATCGAAAGTTTGGATACGATCCCCTTCTCGCCCTTCTTGGATACGATCAGTTTGCCCCTTCTTCTCGCCCTTCTTCTTGGCGTCCTCGTTTGCATGCCGAACCCAGCTCTTTTCCACCTCGGCCCGTGCCACCTTGCCATGAACCCATCCGCCAATTTAACGATCCCCTGGTACTTGCCAGTTTGCTAAGTCGCCGTGGGCCACAAAGCGCACGTCTCCACCCCGAACAAGAGTGTGTTTTTTTAATACGCTATTACACCGCAAGGCGCAAAAAAAACGCAAAATATCCGAAAAATATCGTAATCGTCGTTGGGTCGTGCGCTATCTTTACACATCAGCCTTAAACCGACGTCACTAATGCACTCTTGTTCTTCTGCTGCTGTTGCTGCTGCTGCTGATGGGCCCGCAGCAGACCAACGAACATAATAACAAACTCACATTAATAGCCAGTAAACTTTCAACAATCCGCCGCAGACGGGCGGCAAAATAGGGAAAAAAAAGTGGAAAACAGTGGGAAACAAAAGGACAAAAACAACGTCACATACCTCGCACATATATACAGCAGCAAAAGCGTTTTTGACGCATTCGCCCATTAGGGGACCCAGGAATATCGACCAAAACTCTGCAAGGTGCGGTCTAATGTCTTCCACCATTCGTCTATTGGTGGTGGGAGCGCCCAGCGGTGTATAATATACGACAATTCATAGGGGTGTGAATAGTGTACCCGCAATACACAAGACAAGACAAAACAAAACAATTATTTTGAAGTTAACTTAAAATGAAAACTCGAGTAGTTTCTGTTTTTGGGGAGGAAAAACGGGAAAAATGAGAAAGATGGGAAAAATGGGAAAAAAGTAAAGAATACTTCGAAGTATATATTTAGAAGGTCAATATATTTAAAAACTACCTAATTCATGTTTTTGGGAAGGACACCTACGCATCCTTCACGCGGACATACACCCGCGCGCAACAAGCACGATAGAAGTAGCACACACAGCGTACAGCGAGAAGTTCCGGTGGAATTCCCGATTTCAGCTGAAATTTTCTTGTTTTTTATTTCTTATAAGCAAGCCATCAGCGGTGAGTTCGATAAATTTAGGGCCGATACTCATCTTTGCAAGCTGCGTGATACAGCTGCCGCTCGTTTGTCCTACGGATCTTGTCAGGGTAAACGTTAACAGCCAATTATAACAGTAAGTATTTTGGTACATGTGTCGGAGCCGGAGAGCCGGAGATTCCACGCAGTGTAGCTCGCGCAGATGCCTTGCCTCAGCAGAACCCGGGCTGTCTCGGTAGAACGACGGTGTTAGCGTCATATATACTAATGTACCCCCCCCCCCTCCCTCCTAACGCCTTTTTAATTGGAAACCCTTCTTGGGGACAAATTTACTTGAAATTGGTACAGGGGAGGGATTTTGGGGCTCTAAAGGAAACGGGGTAAGCTATTAGTTGGAAGTCTATACTAAAAGATAACGGTAGCACCGGTATATTTTTCGTTAAAATATTTCATTTATTTGTGTGGCTTCGTAAAAATGTTGCAAATACGCTGTAATCGTAAAAAAAAAAAAACGACTTTCACCTTAGAACCGCACCCACGTTTTGGGGGACAAACTACTTCGAATTATTGGAATTAGTGTGGGATCATTTTCGCAGTTCCAAAGGAGTCGAGAATTTAGAACTGTCAACATACATTTTCGTCCAATAGTGGTTCGTATGCATGCCGTAAGAATGCGCTGCGATAGCTCATACCCATACGATATGTTTCGTTGTATTCATAGCTAGTTCGTGTATATACCCGCCACCAACAATGAGCACAGGGGGTGGAGGATACATGCGGGAGGGGATGACGGAGGAGGAGCTGGGGGGGGGGAGGAGAAGAGGTGAATGTGGAGGAGGGGGGGGGGGGGGGGGGGGTGGAGGCAGGGGGAGGGGGTGGAGGCAGGGGGGGGCGAGGAGGAGAGGGGGGTGGAGGACTGCGTCACAAAAATCTCTACAACCAAGAGTACCTTCAGAAGCAACTGCAGCAGCATATATTCGACGCACGTAATAGTGCACATTAGTAGAATGGTGATTGAGGTGGAGGTGGGCCCCATAGTTCAATAGTTAATATATAGCAATCTCCCGAGACACAGTCCGTTCTCAGCATTGGTTCTCGTCGCACACTACTAAAATCAATAGTAGCTGACTCTTCAAGTCTGCACACGCGCGTGAGATAGCATAGCGATGTCTGGTCGGAAATTCGTCCAACGGGGTGCATTCACGTGCGTGGTATATACAAGGTACCAGGGCATCTTCGAAAAACTGAAGTTTACACTTCAGCTGTGAGATTGGTTATTTTTATAAGTCTTTTAGCACAGCAGCCCAGACATGGGAATGCAACACGTGGAGTTAGAGCAGGGTAGTGTTAGGAGTTGGACATGGGTTGAATCGAAACCCATCTTTGCAAGCCGCGCGTGGTACTTCGATTGCGCGTGTTACGTGGTGTGTATCAGCTGGTGCGTATACCCTCGTGAAGGATACAGGTCGGTGACATCCTCGGTGATACCAGGCAGGACTAAGACTGGTCAGCCTCGTCCTGCGCACGGAAACTACATAACCCTCATTGAGGCGGACAAAAACACAAAAATATCACATCATCGCACGGTGCACCATCCATGCAGACATGCGTGTTGCGTAGGAGTTTTTCGCCAAACTTTTTCTACCCGATAAGGAACAAACCGCGATCATTAGAGTCGCTATTAATAGCATCTTTTACTTAAAACAAGTCATTCGATATACGACAAATGCGTCATTTGATATACGCTAAATGCGACATTCGATATAAGACAAATGTGTCATTTGAGATACGACAAATGCGCCATTCGATATACGATATACCTAGGCCATGGGAGTGTTCATCGGACTAAGCATACGATCGTTCTTAGGAGTCATAGGGCACCCGATTCGACCCTCATGTTGACCCTTTTGGAGCGTCAGAGGCAAAGTTTGACGAGTAAAAACTGACGATTGCAGCACCTTCCACAAGAAAGCAACCCGCACTGCCAGACTACCCGACGAAGATTTCACCGTCGAAGTCCGATTCAAGTGCCTGTAGCAAGACATGAGCATAGCTTGCACTGCTCTGAGCACATCCTGGCACTATGATAAGAACACGCTCATACTCCGGTTGTCGCGCTGCATGGGCCCCGAAACACTCAAGAAATTCGGCCGTAAAAACTAGAGGCTCGCTTTCTCACGATGAACACGAAAATTGACGGGAGAACAAGTGCCTACGGTCGGGTGCAGTGAACAAGCAATTTCCAGTAATAGTAGCCTGTGCTCGTTTTGGTGGCGTCAAGAAAAAGAAAGGGAACCTCGAGACGGGGTAGGAGCTATGCGCGCCATCTTGACAGTACATACTTTGGAACCATCATCGGAAGCAGTTGACTAGGATAACTTCGTACCAGAGGCATGCAAATCATAGTACTTCGTATCATGACAGCGTGCTTGTGCTGTGCTGCTCAAATTACTTATATACTCACCATGGTTGCGGCTGCTGAACCGGATGAGCAGAATCTCGCAGTCCCCATGCCTTCTGTACACAGCAGTGTGTAGTTCGTATATATCTCTAATGATGAAGAAAACAACGCACGCAGTGCAGTACCAGTGCGCAATGCTGTACACGGATCGACGACTTTCAGAATGTCGTTGCGCACACAAAACCGAAAAAAAAAAAGAGTAAACAAGATAAACAGGCGGACAAGGCGAGGGGGGGCGGGGTGTTGCGCTGTTGCGCTGGCCTCGAGCAACGTTGATTGGTCCGGATGGCGTATACTGCTGTTGGAATGTGGAAAATAATATTGCTGGAAAAAGTCAAAATGTCGCGAAAAAAATTCCAAAAACATATTATACCGGTGGCGTAAACCAGAAAAGAAGTTGAAACATAGAATTCGCATGCATACTGCTGTATCATACTTGGTAGAAGAGCAGGATCCATACGCTACCCGGTGCGTTTCATACCCCTGTAGACTAGTACTTTTCTTTTCTGGAAGTTCGGAAAGGAATGAGCGAACGAGCGAGCTCCGGACAAAGAGTCAGAACGAAGAAAAAATACCAGTAAGTTTGACATTTCCGAGACGCTTCGCTGGTATTTTTTTCCCTCCAACTACCCGACATTTGATATTTCGATAATTCCAGGATAATTCGCTTTAGCCTCGTCCATGCAAGATGTGAGAGGCTACGTCGTACGTATGGTCCATCTAGTGGCAGTAAGATAACAGCCGCGGCCATGCCACCAGCCCCAAAACGAGGGGCAGGTGTTCCGCACTCTACATTTTATATTTCACATTTTACAGCTACGTGTGGCGACCCATCCATCACCAATGGCCCATGACTGAACGACATCCGACCCTTGTTCTTACCGCCAAGCATGTCGCACAACACGCACGATAAGACACCCCCTTCGCACGAAAATTCCGACCCGATTTTGACGCATGGCTGCAGAGTAGAGGCGCAGCAATGATTTTCTGAGGCTCGTCACTTGAGAAGCTCTATCATGCCTCGCCCAACAACCGAGAAAAAAATAAAGCGCTAAGTACTACCCACAACGGCCAAGGCAGGGGGCTGACTTTTCGAGTCATTTTTTGGCGGTCGCTCGGGGTCACTCGCGGCAGTGGCCGGCAAGTTCGTTCGCAGTATTAACCATCCGTGCTGCTTTATTTTTTCCGATTCGAATCCGAAACGGAAAGGTAAGCCACGCTGCGCGAAAAAAACCCGACTCATAGCACGTTTATGTTTCCCATTCGAATTCGAAACGGAAAGGTAAGCTACGCCACGCAAAAAAATAAACGACTAAGGTAAGGTGCTTTTGTCAGCGAGGTACAGAGTCGCTCGTGTGAGTGGCCCAAAACCGGAAGCGAGAAAAAGGGGTATGCTGCTAGAATACCGTAGCTTTGGCGTACCCACGAACACCATGTCCTATTGATAGGCACAGAATGAAAAAAAATGCACACACAAGCTACGCAAGCACAAAAATGAAATTCCGACGACTTCGGCGTTAACCCTATAGGACGGCAGGCCCAATTTCGGGGGACAAATCACTTGAAAATGGAGTCAGATATAGGTTTCTGTACACTGCAGTACTAATTTCGGGGGACAAATCACTTGAAAATGGAGTCAGATATAGGTTTCTGTACACTGCAGTACTAAAGGGGTTAAGGAGCGCCGCCCTTCAGCAAAAAAAAAACGGCCAAAAAAAGTGCCGGCGTACCTCTACCGTTGTTGCTGTTCTCACAGAAACTCGCATAACAGGTCCGTCGTCACAGGACAGGCTCCAGTCACACTGGAGTGGAAGAATACCCGTATCATACCGTAGTGCTCACACGTCTGTTCTCAAGAACGAGGGGTACGCACACAACGAAAGCCGTTCTTTCGGAAACATATTTGTCGAGATCTGCCCACAAACGCGTCGATCAGCATTTGACGTGGACCTTCTCCGTTATAAAACCCCACTGAGGGCTTCAGAGGGGAAAATATCGGGGGAAAAAAAACAGAAAAAAAGGTGACGAGTACAGATAGCGCAGAAAAAAAAAGGGAAAAAGGACGATGATTACAGTATACATAGCGTAGACTGCACGAAGCAGAAGCAGCCCCGGCCGCGAAGGGGGGTTAGCGATGTGTCCGGACCGCAAGTAAGGAGCTGTGCGGCACGCGTACAGCGTGTTGACAGCTAGTTGCACTGCTTGTTTCACGCTCTTCCCACAATGTTGATGAGGCCGCACAAAAATGCCGTTTCTTAGGCCGACAAAAACGGGTGCCATAAGGTTTAATGAGAAAAATCCGCTTCAAAATTCGTCTGAGACGGTGTGTTATCGTGCGTGATATGGTCAACACTACGCGACACCAGCTAAGAAATTTTTATTTCAGGCCAAGGGTGATTGTCTTACGTAGGGCAGGGGGTGTCCTGTACTCTGTTCTGTACACGACAGGCCATGTTCTTGTCTTCGTCTAAAAGTCGAGCCCGAAGTCCTTACTAACTGCCAAATGCTTAAGCGCTGTCGCGTACTGTATCATATACATGGCCCACAGCATCCGACAACCCGCCGACAGCAAGGAACAAACTCGTGCCGAATTTTCAAGTGCTGCTGCGTGCTGTATCATATACATGGCCCGTGGCATCCGACAGACAGCAAGGACGGCCTAGTTTTGCCCCGGCAACACCTTCAAGACACGGGGGCTACCCGGATTGAAGAGCGCGCAACATCAGAGCATCCGGGAATAAGCCTTTTTCCCACCGCAAACTCGCCCCCACCCTAGCTTCAAGCATTTGATCGCCCCAAAAAGGTACCTGGTATTCCGTATGGAATTCTAAAGGGGCCAAGAGCGGCCAAATTGGAATGCCCCGCCTATACTAAAAGCTACCTCGTATATACATTGCCCACTACAGATAGGAGGAAGAAACACGTCCGGAGACGGTCAAGGGAAAGCGTTCAGCGGTCAGTCAAGGGAAATCGTCCAGCGGTGTAAAACCGATATTTCAACACTAAAGCCTAGTAGATTAGCGTCAGCCAAGGCAAGTTATCGGAAAATTGCCATCGGTCCAAGGATTGAAAGTGTCGTCAGTCTCCTGACATAATTGAAGAGCTATGTGTATTTGACCACTTTAGAGCCCCGGAACCCCAACCTATACTCGTACTAGTTCGAAGTAACTTGTCCCCAAAAATGAGTTTCCAGTTGCCAAGGCGTTAACCCCTTTACAACTGGAAACCTGTTTACTTGGATTTAGTATAGGGAGGGGTTCGGGGGTTCTAAAGGGGTTAAGAGGGCTTGTGTCGGCTTGCCATAAGCTGTGTGTGTGTGTTTTCCCTGGGGTATTCCTCGGCTCCAGAGTGACTGGAGCCTGTCCTGTGACCACGGACTTGATTATGCGAGTTAATGTGAGGACAACAACAACAACAACAACAACAACAGGCTGCTCGTAAATCTGGGTATCCACGCAAGATTTCGTCTTAATACGTCGTTGCATATATATGACAGCGTTGCGGGGGGGCGGCGGCGGTCCGTCGACGGCCACCAGTCAGGGGGCAAGAGCGCCGCCAACCCATATATTTGAGAAGGACCAAGGAACAACGAGCGCGACCACCGACCAATACACAACAACGGCGTTTCCACAAGAAACTATGGTGCGCAGCTGGTTGTGCGTCTTTTGAAAGAACAACTTCCACGACGGCCAAAAATACAGCACGCACCCAGGGAGGCCGCACATGACAAGCCAAAGCATCCAAGCACGGGTCATGCCGATCACGTTCGGTGTACTAGGGTTGACAACGAGCATGACCACCGACCACCGCAATACCTATTAATGGAGTTCAGACGAGAAACCTACATAGGTGGTGCGCCGCTGGTGCTGCGTCTTTTCAAAGCACAGCACCCACGGCGGCCAACAATCAGCACCCAGGGCGGCAGCATTTCACAAGCCAAAGCATCTAAGCACAGATAATCGCATAACGATCCGGGGACGGGGGGCGGGGGGGGGGGGTGCCAATGAGCATGAGCCGATCACCGTAACACATATTAACGGGCTTGAGACGAGGAAACTTCTAAAATAGGTGGTGCGCAGCTGGCGGTGCATCTCTTTATGAGCACAGCGTCCACGGCGACCAAAGTACAGCATCTAAGACGGCCGTACGTCACAAGCCAAAGCATCCAGGCACGGGTCATCCCATAACGTTAGGGATAGGGTTAGGGTCAGGACGACGCCAAATGTGATATGACGAGGTGCCGTGTAGTGTGAGGGAAGGGACGCAGGAGTATCAGCTTCGCTTGGAGACAGCACCGGTCTCTTCTTGTAGATTTCTCCTTTCCTGTCTCCTCGAGCTTCTCATAGCTCCGCGCCTGTAATAAGAAATCTACGAGTAACCGGTGTTGTCTCCAAGCGAAGCTGATGCTCCTGCGTCCTTCCCTTCACACCATGCGGTAGCTCGTCATATCACATTAGAGTCAGGGCTCTGGTCGGGGTCAGCGTTGCGTCCCCCCCGACAGCCACTCCATCTGTTGTATGTAGCCTATCTTTAGTACAGCACGGAACCAAAGAAATTTCCGGAAAATAGGTTGGTCTAAGATCTGCACTACTGCCCGATTTATGAAGAGTAGATAGTAGTATTGTGTTTTATCTTTGTGTTTTTTTCTGTTTCAATAAAAAAAAAAACACAAACGCGGAAGACGAAAAAGCGCCACAAAAAATCTGGTTACAGGTGTTAAAAAAATCAAGAACATATGTATACCTGGTATGATGCCTATATGAGGTACATGATACCATATCACACGAGCACGAAACAATAAATTACTGCAGAGCACGAGGGTATGCTGAGTGCCGGTGGTTTATTGGTATATATTTATATGACGTGTACATGTGACACATCAACACACTCATGTATTATATCTCGGTATTGACAGTGCTGTCTTTTACTGAAGTGCCTGAACATTTACTACTGCTGTATGTCTGTATCATCCGTTCTTCGTGCTTCCGTTACCTTGTTCCTCAAGGCAGTCGACGTGCGAGCCAAACAAACCACACATTCGAACAACTTATCCACTTAGCAATGGCCATGTGATCGTTTTCAACAAGCATTGCAGCGGTAGACGCATAAATCCTAGCAATAGAGTTGTCTTTTTTCACCCAACTGCTGTGAACCGCTCTTCCTGCCCATCAAAGCCATCCGTACCCACTGCATGCTATAGCACGCCCAGCGTCCGTGCTGACTACCGATGTGTATAACTGGCCTTTCTGTGGAGCTGTGAGTCGGCGGGATGAGTACAGAAACGGTCCCTCTAAAGTGCCGGTTGAGTAGTGCCGGTTGCCCACTATAATGCATGTGAAATCGCTTGGCACCGACGGGAGCAATCAGTAGCGGCAGCATGCGAGTAGTGCCGGTTGCCGCTATAGTGCTGTTTTTTCCGGCTGGCAAATACCGGCGCCTCGAATAGAGGGAGATGGGTAGAAAGATCAGCTCGATTTATATGTGATGTATGAAAAACACACACTGCTGTAAATATTAGTCGATAGGCGCCGTTAGCCAACTATCAGAACTGATGAAGGCGGTCGGCAAGTCGGCCGGTGAAAGCCAACCGATGGCCATCCGATCCGACTTGCCGACTAAAGTCAGGCGAGCGAAGCGAGCCAAATCAGCACCCCCTGGCCCAAAAGATAAAAAAAGGGCCTTAATCAAACATTATTTCCTACACTACTCTATGGAAACCCAATACGCCGGATAGTCGGTGCCTCCGGGAAACGATTAACCATTATTATAGTCCGACTAAGAACTCTTAATGATTGTTGATTCAAGTCGTACCGACTCTCAGCCATAGTATTCTTCCTATTTTACTAACTACCAGGATATCCTATGGTCAGTTTGGTAAGTACAGCAGGGGGTGCAAATAACTCCATACTAGCTGTAAGAAACTAAATTTGTTGCATTCGGGAGCTCTGCGCCCAACCCATTTGTTCCATGTTTAAATTAAAGCTACAACGTGAGATGCAGCAGCAGCAGTAGCACCAACAGCAGCAGCAGTAGCAACAGCATCAACATCATCAGCAGTAGCAGTAGTAGTAGGGGCGGCAATAGCAGAAATAGCAGCAGCTGCTGCAGTGCATGGTTGTGCGAAGAAAAAAAAAGAGGAAAAAACATGCACGATTTTTCTCTTTAATCATCACTGCTGCTGCAGTAGTTCCCAGCTCAATTCGCATGTTTTTTACGCTGAGCGATCCCCCCCCCCCGCTCCAAGCGGTATATGCGTCGTCTCATATATAGATACCATTCATGCCTTCCGCTTTTGTCGTGGATGGGGGTCAGCATTCCCACGCTCATTTTGATTAGCTTAAATGAACACTTTTCGACCTGCAAGAATATATCCAAAATTAAATGAAATCGAATAAAAACAATGGAAACCGACGAGCAAAAAAAAAACCAGAAAAGCGGGAATGCTGAAAAACCAATACGTGATAAAAATGAAGGCACGTGCCGGGGGGGAAAGAGAAGGGAAGGCATCCTTGAACACGGCTTCGTCCACCCGGTCGCTGAGGTTAAATAAAACTCTTACGAGTTGAGCTGGAGAGTAAGCATACAAAAGTGACTATGAAAAAAAAATAGCAGTAAGAAATGAACTTCCAAGCAGTTTGCCCCGAAAAAGAAGGTACCTTACCACATAATCGAAACCCTAACCCTAACCCACTGAAACGCAACCAACCAAAGTAGGGTGAAACCCCCTTCGTCTCGTACACAGTGTGCGTCAACCATTTCCTCGAATAGGTGGTAAGCTCTACTGCAGAAAAACGCGGGTGCCGTAGTAGAAGAGGTGTTTGGTGTTTGCCGTGCGTAACCCTTTATGAACTGAAAAACATCCGACGACACGAAATTCCAAGTAATTTTCCCCAAAAACGTCCATGCAGTACGACCAAAACGGGTTTTAGGGTTCGCCCATTTCCATTATCATCGTGATTTTGAAAGCCGAACAGTAGGGTCAACCTTTTTTTGCGTTTTCTTCTTTCTTGATTAATCTTTTTTATTTTCCATTTTTCTGCGAATAGTCTGGTGTGCTGACTTCTTTCCATATTTTTTCTTGTTTTCGGCACGCGTGCCCCTTACGGTTGGCATTGAACGGCAAGATCACCTTTTTGTATTCGAATTGTGTATCCCCGCCTCGTAGTTTGTGACCACAGCGCCCGTCTCTCCATGTGGCATCAGCACGGACACTGGTTGTGCTGGATGTAGATGAGTGGAAACAGATCAGTTGAATGTGAAAAACACACACAACACACCGGGAACGAAACCCCGAAGCTGAGTCAGCAAGCTCAGTCAGTAAGCTCAGTCAGCAACCTCAGGCAGCAACCTAAAGCAGCAACCTCAGGCAGCAAGCTCAGGCAGCAAGCTCAGGCAGCAAGCTCAGTCAGCAAGGGACAAAAGTATGCTCGGTCTAAAGCGTTTCAGTCGACAGAGTGGTAGCACACCACACCTAACAGGTACTGAAACAAGAAAGGTAGGCACATGATACTTACAGGCACATACAAAATCCGGAAGCCGGTACGATACTGAAGCTAACGTAGACCGCAACAACTCCCAAATAATAAATCCAGCCTGGGCCGGTATTTTGTTGCTCATTTCATGCGTCCAGTGGTTGTACTGCTGTATGTGCTGCATGCCAGGTAGATTTATTCCTACATTTTTGGAGCAGCAGTGCTACACGATTTGTCATGTATTAAGGCCGGCAAGGGGAACGGCGGCGGGCTTGACGCTTCCTCCTCGAATCCCTCTGCCTTCCCTGCCCTACAATCCCTAGTTATAGTTCGACGTTGAGGGATGAACAACTTGGAATTAGAGCTGGGTCAGTTTTGTTCTTTTGTTGCTGAACATGTCAGCTGGTTATAATGATGTATCATGTGCCATATGATATACCTGGTAATACATGATACATCATACCACGACCTACGCGCCTTGATCGCATTACGTAACGAAACAACACAAAACAGCTTGATCGTTCTCCTCCTCTGTCAAGAGGGCAGTAACAAAAAACGCCTCCACGACAATCCTTATCACGACGAGTACTGCATTACCGCTGCACAGTAGTGGCGCTGCACATGACTCTTACACAAATCAACAAGAAACCTCCGCTGCGAGTTCGAGAACATCGTCGAAAACTATATCGAGAATTTCTTCGAAAACGAGATCGATACAAGTATCTCCATCGAAGGCGGGGTCGGAAAAATCTCGTCCAAGTGAGATCGAGACTAGAATTTCGTCAAAAATCGCCTTTGCAAGAGCCGCGTGTGGTACATATTTCGATCGCGTGCATCACTACGACGTGTTTTTATTACCTCGTTAAGAGCCTTAACATCATCCACAGCAGGATAGCCCTCTTAGTCCTTGCTAAGCAACGCAGCAGTCGTCCTACTGCTGTAGTAGGCTACATCAGCCCGAGGTGCTACGTAAGGCGGTACAAGTTTCAAAGCCACCGATCTCCAACAGACCTCGTGAAGGATATGTACCTCGTGATGACCCCCCCTGGGTTTTTACATCGTACCAGGGTCAGCAGGACGACCCTACAAACACGTTCGTGCCAAGAATTTTACGAGCGATCCTGCGGGGCTCCAGGAGGAAAATCTGACCACACAAAACGACGACTGCGGCATTGGTCGCGCCAAGTGGTTGCTGGGTTGGGAATTTGATGTAACTACGTAACTACTGCATCTAATGACGTAGTGAGAAGTTTAGCGTCAGATCAACAGCGAGCGGATCGCGTACGAAACAAGGGCATCTTGACAAACACATACTCTTGTGCTATTTCTACTGTCGTTATTTTTGCCCTTCGAGTAGTGTACATGCCGCTATTTTATAGGAAAAGAAAATTCCTCCCGTAAAGCAGCACTATCTCTCCCACACGAGGTAAAAAAACGGCTGAAAAGAAACCGCAGCAGGCAGATGACATTGCTAGGTTTGCGTGTGTTATTCACATTTAGCTGATATTCCCACCCATCTACATCCACCACAACCGGTGTCCGTGCTGATGCCTCATAGAGAGACGAGCTCTGCGGTCACAAGCTACCACGAGACAGACAAATATTGCAAACACAGCAAGGTGATTTGGCCATACAATGCCAATCGCAACAAGCACGCGGGCAAAAAACAAAAACATGCAAGCCAGCACACCGGACTAATAGCTAGTGTTCATCACAAACCGCGCCTAAAACGCTGATGCAGCGACGCAGCACTCCGCAAATACCGCGCGCAACTAACCAACCAACCAACCGACGTAATGCCTAGCCATCTAACATCTATTCGGCAACTTATTGCCAGCCCACTTACAGGTCTAGAGATAGCCCTGGCCATTTCCAAACACCGTAACACCTGAGTCCCAGCACGCTGTTATGCTTGATTAGTGCCGCACGTTGTCGAATGACAAATGTATACCCGAAGGACAAAACATGTCACGAGGGTTACCGCTGCGCAACACGTCTCTTTCAGTAGAGATATATTATGGACATAGTTTTAATAGCAGCAGCAACAAGAACAAGAACAACAAGAACAACAACAACAACAACAACAACAACAACAACAATTACTTCTACTGCTTGTACCAGTCCTCGTATACTGTCTAATACGAGGCAGAGTGGTATGTATTTCTTCTATACATTTATAGACTACCAGGTATGTACTTACAGTAGATTCAGGGTTGGCTGTAGATCGAAGCCGACTTCTTCGATTCAACCGGTCAACCGACATCATAATGCCGGTCGCCCAGGCGGCCTAGTGGTTACTCCCGAACGCTACGTACTATTAATATTAATAGATTCGTTCTGTAGTTCTCGAACCTCACGTGGGTCGGACTTTTGAGTTTATCTACAAAAATAAATAATCAACCGCGGAGAGCGCCTTGCAGCGTGGGTAAGCACAGCAGTTCGACGCGAGTCGACGAGGGAAGAAAGGGCTGAAGTATTTTCGCGATGAATACGCAGACACGCACCGTACTGTAGTGGGGAGGGGGATGAAGAACCTGCTTTGCGACCCTGGGTCTGAGTTACGTCTAGGGAGGGATCTCGAATAGAAAGACAAAGAAAAAGTCGAAGATAATCGTAATATTATTAGTCTATATGATGGGATGAGCAGTAACAAAAAGTGCTGACAGTCGGAAAATCGAGCCCCATGTCTCCGATCTTCTCATAGATACCAGCCGGCTATACTGGTCCCCAACACCTCATAACCGGCTATATTAGCCCCGCCACCAGCCGGGGGGGGTCGCTTCTCGCTTAGATCGCTCCAATGTATCGATAAAGCAAGCTCTTTGCCCCAGCTGCGCCGAAATGTGGAACCGCTGTTGCATACCTGGTCTACGAAACACGCTCGAATTTGTCGATAAACCAAGCGTTCCGACTCGGCTAAGCGGGAACATCGGACTGCTGTGTGTAGGTACGACATGCGCTCAAATTCGCCGATAAACCAAGCTCTTCGACTCAGCTTGGCCGAAACGTGGTACTACTACTGCTGCTGCTGTAAACGTATCACATCATGCGAAAAGTAACTTCAATCGAATTTTTGCTCACGTTCACAAGCTCACAGCCCTTTCAGAATTAATTACGTTTTTTAGATCGCGCAATAGGTCCGAGCTGCTGGTGCTCATGGGCTGATGGATGGGTGGCATGCCTTTTCCAGATGAAAACGGAAAATGAGCACAAAAGCGTGCCGCGTCTACAGGCGTTGTCTGATATGTTGATACCACTATCGGCGGAAACTTAAGAACCATTTGAATATTGATATTAATGTAACAAAGGCTCTTATATTACCGTCCAAATTTTCCGGATATGTATGAGCTGACATGAATATACCGGCTTTCATACAACAGCATCCAGGCGTCCCCTGTAGAGTAGTAGGTGGATCTCGTCCATACTAGATCAATGATGCACGTTCGAATCCTCTCGAGAGCATACCGCCGTATACGACAGTGTATACCACACCCCATCTTGTATACCACACCCCCACGGTATACCACCCGGGTGGCCAATATTCTAAAATCCTACACGACCACCCGAGTTATCACCCGGGGTACGGTGTATACCACACCCCCTGCGGTAATGCCTCATTGTCATTATGACACCCCCAAGTTATCACCGCGGGTGAAAGCGTGCCGATCAACAACACAAGTACCGGTACCGGAACAGCACTCACTGCAGCAGCAGCAGCAGCAGCAGCAGCACACCAGGTGTGCGAGAGTACCACAGCTTACAGTATGGAAACCAGCAGCATGGAGGTGGAGGAGGCACAGAGTCGTAGTGCAAACGTGGTCCACCGCAACGGGTAAAACATGTCTGCAGCTCAGGCAACTGCTGCTGCGGTTCCAGGCTCGATCGCGTCATATCTTTGGCCGTCGTGCACAAACCACATCTGTGCCTAACCCTAAGACGATATGACTCGGATGTTGAAGAAGTGGCCCCAGGAGTGGTGTGGGGCTTCCGGCGACTAATGTCGTTGTTGTGGAATGATGTTGCTGCGAAGTGCTTCATGTCTGTGATGGGGTGCGCTTGGTACCGGTAGTCCACGGATGTAGCCTGCTTTTGCAGCTTTTCGCAAGTCTTGCCTACTTCTTTGAGCTAGTCCTTTTATTATGTTTGCTATACCGGTATCTCATTGCAAGCCGCTTTGCATTTTCTGCCTGTTTTCGTATTTGTTCATGCGCTCATCATGCGGTACGGTACGGTAGTGTACTCTGTCAGAAGGAAATATTGGCTACCATCCCCGGCTTGAATAAAATTGGATTGCGGGAGCTACCGGTTGCTAGCCGCACAGGGTAAAAAAAAAAGGATTTCTGATCAAATCGCGTGAAATACGGTACCGGTACGGTGCTCGTACCGTTTTGAGGTGTGCTACGACACCCCTTACTACCGGCATCACACGCCTTGATACCGTACGTGCCTGGAGTGTGGCAGCGAAACTCCTTTGCAACCCGTGCTATCACACCCCATTCTATCACACTCCTTGCCGCCTGCCTGGAATGTGGCGGCGAAAACTTGCAACCGAGCCGTTATTATCACACCCCCGTCTGCCTAGATCATGGCAGCAAGACTCGTTTGAAACCACCCCACATGTTATCACACCCCTACGGTATACCACCCGGGGTGGGTGAAAAATCGAAATCCCTAACGACCACCCACTTTATCACCGGGGGTACGGTGTATACCATACCCCACGGTATGCCACCCCGGGCGATAAAATTCCAAAACGTGAAATATTATCACCGGGGGTGTGGTATACACTGTCAGACACGGCATATCATAAGGACTTTGTCTTGCGTAAAATGTTGACTTACGAGCGGAAAGCGCGAGAGGGTGAGTTACCAAAATTCGATGTGTTGAGCTGGAAAGAAAAAAGTGATGCTTGAAAATATAGTCTAAATCATAAAAATACACTCCAGCTGTGAGATCGAACGTTTTGTCGACACTCTTCTTCGCAAGCTGTGTGCGATATTATTACACATAAATCGGAGAGAATCGTGGTTCGCGCCAGTCAAATACCATCATGGGCGTATGCGCGGCTACGCGAACTGTGTACTTGTATTGCATTAAGGTGTACCAGGAAAGTCGGTAACGTTTTGTTTGCCATTCGCACATGTTTCCGATCTTTTTGGCCTCTTTTCGGAGGTACATTCGCCTCGAACGCGAAAAACCCCGGCTCAAAACAATCCCTAAATATTGGCATGCTACAGGAATAAGCTGTATGTTCTGGACGTCGCATGCAGCATGCAGACGAAAATCGTACTGCGGAAGATCCAGTATCGTATCGTACCCTGGTATGAAGTATAGACTAAAATATATCATACCATTGATAAGCGTCATTGTTGTGTCTAGTGCAAAAGCGCGTTATACGAGAACTTGGCTTCGACGAGAAGTTAAAAACCGATGGTAACACGTGGAGGGCGACAGGCAGTCAAAAACCGAATTATAACACGTGGGGGAAGGAGAGAAGGGGGTAGCTTTAAATACTCAGGGGGCCGTCTTGTACAACCACCGATACCAGGTAAGACTTTCGTAAATCTCAACAACCAGAATACCTGATATACCACGTGATGCAAACAGTTATTTGGATGTTCGCACCGAGCTGTCGTCTTGGACTCAGGCGTAAGCGCTATCTGCCCCTGGCCTCAAAATCAAGTATTAACTAGCCTACACGTGCTGTACGTGTATATCAGCAGCAGATTGTGACGGGGAAACAGACGACCTAAACCACGATTGATTGCAGCATCGACCTCACTCAACAAGCGACCAAGAGGAACCTACGGGGCATGACAGCAAGAAAACGGACCTTTTTCTTACTGCATAGTCCATGGTACAGGGCCTAGTTGTACACACGAGCCTGCCAAGAGGACTCCACGGATTGACGCTATTTTTCTTACTGCATAGTCCATGATACAGGGCCTAGTTGTACACACGAGCCTGCCAAGAGGACTCCACGGATTGACGCTATTACCGGCTTGCTCCCACGCGGCACTCTCATCCAACGCCGACCTGATTCCACCTACATCTGAGCCTTTCAAGCCGACCCTGGGTACCCAGTTACAGGCAGGGCCTGTCAAGCACCCTGCTCCAACGCGACGCTGTCCACAAAAACCGGTGTTTCCACACAACAGCCAAAGCGAAAAAGGGAGGCAACACTGACACTAATGAACCTGTAGAGCTATAATGTGATGGAACGAAGGGGATACACCGACCAATATTCTTCATGAGGACATACACCCGTTACACATGTGTGATGTTCATATTAAACTGATATTTTCACCCATCTACATCCAGCACAAAAACAATCAGTGCCCGCAACGACGCCTCACAGAGAGACGAGCTCTGCGGTCACAACCTACGAGACAGATACACAATTAATTCGAATACAACAGCAAGGTAATTTGACCACGCAATGCCAACCGCCATGATGAGCAAGCGGGCAAAAAACAAATTGATGCAAGCCAGCGCACCAAACTACTGTTATCAGTAAAACTAGAAAAGAGAAAACGTGAACAAGAAAAAAAAGAAACAATACAACACAACACAACACGAAAAAGGAGGGAAACAGGACGGCACGATACAAATGAAAAACAAAGCACAACAGACAACCAGCAACTTGGCAACACATCAGAGGATGCCATCCAACCAACGTCGTGGGCAGCAACCATATTGAGTTTCGCATTACCCTACTTTATTGGAGTAGTAGGAGGAGCATTGCCGCATGGCTTATCACCTGCGCACCGTTTCTAACGACAGCAGTGGTGCCAATACCGTCATCGTCGCCCCTGTACCAAATACAAGAATGAAGCCTATCAAGCAGAAGTTGAAATATATATGAGGTTCGATGAAATCCTTGATCTCGTACGCATCGTAGCGGGAGGGGGTGCATTTATATATTTTTATATTTTACACACACATAGTTTAGGCCCGAGCGACACAGGCTGCTCGGTTGGAGATCTGGTTGTTTTTGTTTTATTTTCCCCGAACTTTAATAAATAATACACATATACTAATACAATTTTTTTTTTTGGCTACGCGGCAAAAAAACGTGGAGCATGTCATGAGAGCTTCAACGCCCACCGCAAAACCTGTAATAAATACCACGTATTATCATTTCGATATTCAACAATACCGTGCAGCGTGAGCTTCAACGTTAACCTGATAAACCTGGTATATATATACCATCCAAGGCGTTGCATGAATACGACACACGCATAAAATGATTAGACAAACCCCCTGTGCTCTCGCCACGGGCACGGTACAAGTAGACGTCTCGAAACAAGAGAAGGGCGGCCAGGTAAAGAATCTTCCTGCCGGTCGTTGGTCAAATTGGTAGAGGCGAGCTTTTACCGCCCGTTACGGTGAGAAAGCGTCACCAAAACACCCTGCGGAGCGCGCGCCAGCCCCTGCAGACCTCGGGCCCTCCACTCGGGTTGGGCTTAGGGTCAGGGATAAGTCTGGGGTCGGGTTAGTCTGGGCCACCATGCAGGGTTGAAGCTGGTGAACAACAGCCTGCATGGATTGTGTTGCCGACCCATCACGGTAGACGGTCGACAGAGGCACACCCCTCATTGGTTTGGTCGCGTTTTATGGATCCCAAAATGCTAAACAAAACCACAAAGAACATACCTGGTATTAGTCTATCTACGTCGGCACAAAAGACAGCAATGTTTGATATTTCAGCTCTACATCTGTTTGCTTGTCTGCTTGTGCACCTCGAGTACACAACTACCCTCTGGTACACTGCTTGCTGCTGCCGTGCTTCTTGTGTGCTGTGCAGCTCGAGTATACATCACATCAAAATACCCTGTTTCACTGCTTGCTGTTGCTGTTTTGTTGCTGCCGTATTCGCATTAAACCGTTACTTCTTTCCAAAGATGTCCGTTGACGGCACTCTTGACTGTTGGCGGACAACCATCAAGGACCGACTCAATTCACACTAAAACCACCATATTACCTCTAACAAGGCCTTGACGGGACAAAACTAGACCGTCAACACCGTCAACCGACATCTTTGGTTCTCTCTGTGCCGATTTATCGTGCTGTGTAACTTGTTCGCCAGCATTGTTAGGGAGGGGTGGTTACGGTTATCACGTACCGGCCATGACAGAGGTCCATTGCCAATAGGATGAAATATAGTACTCATACAAAAATTGGGGAAAGTCCCCACCTTGCAGTCAACGTCTCCAATGAGACGACGTGCCTCTGTAAAGTGTAGACCAGATAACCTATTATTAAGGCTGATCGCATTAGTCTTCTTGTTGACTCTTGCATCAGCAGGGGAGCCACCGATCTGTATCCTTCACGAGAGTATACGCACCCTGTAACACGCGCGATGGAAGAACACACGCAGCTTGCAAATACAAGTTTTGATCACAATCCTAATTGGGTCGATCTTACGGCTGAATTAAGTGTTTTTCTTTCAATGTATTAATAATTGTGTTCGCGATTCACTACGATCAAAACAAAGAGCTGAGACCCTCCACACTCCGCATGCATCGTTTCGAATGCCGCCTCCTCACCAACAAACAGATAGGTGTTCATATTGATAGTGGATATCCCTATTAGCACTGACACAAAACAACACGAGAAGAAAAATCCTGCTCTTTTCTTCTGAGATCTGGAACAGGTGGTATATAGAATCAGAATACAGAATACGGTCGCTGGATGTCCTGGATGTCGACGGGTGTGACGGTATGATGGAACACACACCATAACACAGCTTTCGAATTCGTGCTCGTACTATGCAGTACCATGTGTATTATGCGTACTTCTCACTTTTCGTTGACCACAGTGAATCAGGAATGCCATGCGAAAAACAAGCGCAAAAAACACAAAACACTGCAATGAATGATGTCACATTTGGTACTCTAGACTAATTATATGAAGCGTACGTGGTACTGTCACTTTTCTTCCTGTTCCTTTCTTATTCCTTTCGTTCTTTCTTTCTCTTTCTCTCCAGCAATGATGTGTCTTGTTTTGCTGGCTTGTTTTGCTGGCTTTGTACGTTTCACTTTTCGTATCCAGTGCGATTGGCATTGAATGGCTATATCTCCTTACGTAGAGGCCTTCCTAATTCCTAACGAACGTCCAACACCTCGAGTCGTGACATTTGCGAATTGGCGCTACGGAACCCGCTATCTAGTAAAAACACGCGTTTTTGGCCGCGAAACGTGACATCAACTTTGATTGCTATTTGTTGGTAAAGCGTCACCTGTACAAAATACGTATGTGATAAAGTGACGCACATGAGTTTGCTTTCGTCAAGCGAGCAGATACTCAGCATGCGTCTTTTATATATCTGGTCCAACACCTTATCGCAAGTAGTAACATGTCACAAAATATCACGATTCGTGATTTTCTTTTTTTTTCAACGCTGTTCACGGGTCAAGACTAGATCCGCGGCTCGGGGTCAGGAGGTACTGTACGCGGCAGACGTTAATAAACGAAATTAAAGAAATTAGGGCTGAGAAACCGTGCTGAAGTCAAGAAGGAAATGATAATTAGAAATTAGGGAGTGCAAGGGGTTTGGCAGAAAAGAATTTTCCAGCAGGCACGGCAGACCCGAAGAATAAGAAACTGGCAAGACACCCGCCAAGGCCACATCGGGCTCCCAGCTCCCAGCCAAGCTGCCTTTTCCCCAAAATCGACCCCACAACTGACGTTTTTCCGGGTTTTTTGGATGAAGTCAAGATTTTGCATTGTTTTCGCCACATTTATCCCGTCCCCTCTTCAAAAGCATTCAAATACCAAATATTGCACTACCGTCTGCACTACAATTTTCTACCGCCCGGCGGCCGGCCGCGGAACTGACGATCACGAATACGGGGGCGGGGATCTGATAATCACGACTACGTACTCATTATTTACATCACGACTGAGGGGGCGTTTAGGAGCCATCCCCGAGTTTCAGGCCTTGAGTTTAGCCTTTGGGTTGGGGTTAGGGACGGGAAAGGTTGGGGTTATTAAGGCCATGATATCGGTGCCCATTGTGAGAGCTGCAGCGACCAAATATTGCCCAGTTTTGTAGTGATGTACGCCTGGGGTGAGGGGTAAGGGTGTAAACATGCTGCTGGAGGGCTTCGCTGTCGTTGCAAGTTAGCTTGTGGGAGTTGGCTGGTGCGCTGGAGAGGACGGGTGCGGCAGAAACACATACGAAATGCAGTGCCTGGAACCCGGGCCGGGCTCCTAAACGCCCTCGCAGTCGTGATTTATTTTATCCTCTGCGGCCGAGTCAGTGCGTGCGTGCCTGCTTGCTGCTGATCCTGAGAGGATTGTTGTGTACTGCAGACCGTCGTAGATGATAGATATACCTCGATCTGCATCACGGCGGACGATACGCGGTGTCGGGGGTCCGCGGTGATGAATCTAACCCATGACGCTTTCAGGGACCTCACGGCACTTGCCGAGTTGAAACCGGAAGGAGGTACTATCGACCGATACTTCTTGCAACTCATGTCACATACATGTCATCAACGACCACGCCGTGTTGGAGACTCTTGCTTGGAGGGACTTCGCATGGCATTGCAAGTGAAGCGCATGGGCGCTTGGTCGGAAGAACACGTTGCAGACGGCGACAACAAGGTCGCCAAGATACTCGACAACCGCGACGGCGTGGAAGTTGTGGGGGCTCTGCAACGCCTTCCGCGACACCCATTCGGCCTGCCTGCAGCGGCAAGGGAAAACTTCCTGCCGCCAAGTCAGGGTTCGCAGCAGATAGCAGTCAGGAGTTCGGTCAACCGAGTTGTCGGGGAAAGGAAACGGGCCGTTACGCCATCATGGTATGGTCTTCACATGTCGTTAACAACGTTAACAACGAGAATGACCCGCCGACTCTGCTGGACGACGAAAAAGACATGTCACCGGAAGATAAGGCGATCGTGATGGTGATTGCGCACGGGTTTTACCTCCAAGAGTCTAGACCAGTTGCTCTAAGCAGTTATTTAGTGAAAAGTGGAGTGCTAGTGAGACCGGGCATGGGGTGGTTTGGTGGCCTGATCACTCGCAATACCTAGGAGTGGACGAAATATGTATACGACTATCGTGTGCATCCTGAAACCGACCAAATAATGTGTAGCACGAAGCTACCGTTATCTGTATACAGCACGGACAAAAGCGCGGCGGTGGGTGCGTGGGTCTTGCTAGAGTCGAAGGACGCAGAGCAGGCACGGGGTACAGTCGGAAGGGGCGGGCTGCGAGGTTCAGAAGCAGGCGCCGAAAGACCGGCATTCAGTATCAGGGGGAGGTCGGCAAGGCCCAACGTGCGTAACTTAGACCGCGTCGATTGAGTGACTTTTCGGACTACATAGAGCAATACCAGGTATAATTTACTACCGTACAGCAAGCGAGTCGTTTATGGCGGACACCACGAACCAGGATTCCTGCAGTCCTGAAAAGCATGGTATAAAAAGGAATATATTTAATGCCTGCTTCAGTGCATCTTGTGGATTGAGAGCGATGGGTGCCATGTGATATATAAACAAAAGCGTCTCAACTGCTCAAAAAAAAAGTTGGATCGTACAGAACGCCTTCGCAAGATAATCATTGGACTATGAAGAAATTGTCGTTTAGCACCCCTTTGCAAAGTAAGAATTTAATTTTAAACAAATTGGCGTTTTTGCACTCTTTCGCGTAGTAAGGCAGTTCTGATTAACTCGGAGAGAAGAATAAGACGCGGGGCTGAGATAAAATATTAGTTTCTCAACGTCTGTCGCGTACTGTACTCAAACTATCAGGGGCCGGGTCGGGTCATGACCCCCGAGATACGGGCCAAGTGGCGGGTCGGGCCCCGCCTTGACCCGCGAGTAATTTCTGCTGGCCGACGGGGGATCCGGCCCGCGGATCCGACAAGTTGAAAAGTGAAGTTCACCGCTTCCGTCCTGAGGGCCTCTCTGGTTTCAATACTCCTTTGGTACCAATCACATCCAAACGTTAAAAAACCACCACATATATACTCAAATCCACATCCATCCAATATACCAGGGCTTGTCATGGGCCGATAGTCCAGGCCGGGCTGGGCCGGGCCGATCTGAATAATAACGTGATCGGCCGGGTCGGCCCGGGCCTAGTCTTTTGAAAATGTGATTGGCCCCGCCGGGCCGGGCCGGGCCGAGAAGTTTGAAAAATTGATGGCCCGTGCCGGCCCATGACAAGCGCCGTAATATACAGCCAGGCCGCACATCACTGCGGTGTACAAAAATGCACATCAACTATTGTTGTCGTGTCGACCCGCGGGCCGGATCCGTAGGTCGAACACGCGGGTCGAACGCAAATACCTCGCGGGTCTACGTGAACTGACCCGCGACATGACCCGAATATCACGGGTCATCGGAATCTGTCAGGTCAGGTCGGGTTTAGGAGGTATTCAAAATCTTACGGGTTTGCTAGGGTCGGGAGGTTTCCAAATCTTATGGGTCGGGTTGGGTCAGCGGTTTTGAAAATTTCACGGGTCGCGTCGGATCAGATGTCGACAAGCTATACACAATCACGGGTGGGGTCGGGTCACGCCGTCGTGTCGGGTCACCCTGGCCGGACCCGGCCCGACCCACGACGTGAGAACCAGACCGTGAAAAACCTCGTTCCTTTTGTCATGAATCGTGATTATTTTGTAGTTCGTTCCGAAAATATTTGCGATGTATAATCTGTACCCTAGACCTGGCAAGTGTAATTACCTGGCCTGCATAGCTAGGCGGCTCTTAACACACCGTCTCGTGGTTCTTGACCACTGAGCATAATTGATCTCGCCAAGATGAAGACTCAGCACGGAACACTTGGTGTGCTGGATGCTGGATGTCGACGGGTGTCATATATAAACGTAACGGTTCAGTGTGAAGAACACACACAGGCACCCAATGGAACGTCGTATTTACTACCGACATTTTTACTTTTTGTAATAGTATTAAACGTACCAGGTACAAAACAAGGAGGAGGCGTTATCTTGTGTTATATCATAAACAATATTCATCATACGTACCATATGCTTATTTTTATTTTTATACAAAACAAGGAGGAGGCGTTATCGCGTGTTATATCTTGAACAATATTTATCATACGTACCATATGCTTATTTTTATACCCTCTGGTATCTATATTTTTCCTTCCTATCTCCCCTGCAACTAATTTGTCGATTTTTCTTTGGTGAAACAAGTCGTTGCTACTTTATTGCTGTAATGCGGTGGAACGACGGGAAAACTACTGCTGCTGTCGAGTAGCCGGTCCAGATGGGTTCGAGAACTGCACCTCTAGGGATCATAGCTGTGGTTTGTGGCACATGTTGGGGGGTAAAACAACCTGGAATTCATGTGGCATCATTGTTTCCAGTGGTAGAAGGGTTCATTCATCGTTGTTTTGTATATATCACCATCACTCATCATCACTCAGAGGACGGCCTCCCCGACGGAGTGCACAGCAGTTGTAGAACTGCTGTTGAAGACGAATCTCGCCCCCTATTAACGTCGAAGTCGTGGCTTCAAGTCTCACCGAGAGCATACTCGGGCTCGTAGGGACTTTTTCTTGCGTAGTAAGCCAATGGACGAGCAGAAAGCGCGAGAGAGAGCGTTTTGACGCAAAATTCGATGAAAAACGACGAGCAAGAAAAGGTTAATAGTGGGAATGCCGAACCCTATGCGCAATAAAAATGAAGTCAAGTTCCGGGGAGAAGGAAAGCCACCCCCGTCCACGGCTTGTCCAGAAGGTCACTGAGAGTGAAACCTCTGTTACGAGTTGAGGTGGAGAGCAAAAGTTAGTAATGAGTAAAAAGAAGTCATCATCTCATCATCGCATCATCACTCATAATTCTATACCTAGCTGATTTTTAGGAAGCCATTTGCCATTTGACTCTTTCCCTTTTCTGCTACGTATCATACGAGTATGCATACTTTCTGCCACCACGTCACATTTGATTCTGATTGTTAATATATAGTAGTCGACAAAAAAGCAGTTGTGACCCAGAGCTTAGCTCCCTCATTAAAAAAACAAAACAATACATGTTTCTTCAAGTGCTTTTTGGTGTAAAGAGGAGAAGTTTTTTGTCACACATGACTGGTGACTCGCTGCGCGAGAAGGCACTTGGCGATCGTCGGCAGTGGCGGAATGTTTTATCACATTTGACCGCGCGAGAAGTCACTTGACGATGGTCGGGAGTGGCGGAATGTTTTGTCACACTTGACTGGTGGAATGTTCATCGCTACAGACGTGGTTCGCTTGACCAAACTTTGTTTACGTTGTAGACCCCCTGCAATCCATGGCCACTACTGTGAACGTCCCGAGGCCAAAGCCCTCTCCAACCGTCGGGGGCGTCATACGCTTCCCGTGCGTCCCATAGGGTGGCGTACGCCACTCTTCTCCCCCGCGTGTCGATGGTTACTGTCGCTGGCGCTTTTCGGCGCAGTTCCGCGAGCGCGTTAATGGCGTCCATTGGGGGGTGGAAGGCGTCCTTCATGAAATCGCGGGCGGCGCCTCTGTCGCGCAATACAGCACTCGGCAAGACTATGAATAGGCCCCCAAGAGTTTTACCCCTAGATACAGCGGTGTACCCCTGGCCCTGGGCGAAGAATCCTCTACTCGGAATCCACACGGCAACCCGCTCGAACCCAACACCCTGTACCCTATGTATGGTCATACAAGCGGCGACCATGAGCGGCCACTGTTTCACTATGTACGCTCCGCTGACGGCAACTCCCCTGCAGAACGGAACCCATACGGCCTTGTCCTCGAAAGGCTGCAGCTTGACTCTGCGCCCTTTCCCCTTACCAGTCGTTAGCTCTACCTCAACCCACGCCGGCCTTTTGTGGGCGAGGGTGGTCTCGTGGGCCTCGGCTTCTAAGGAGGCGTCGGTATCCTGCCAACCTCTAACGACGCCACAGGTAGCGTTGACGACCCCCCGCTGTTGGTCGGCGTTTTTAGTGATGACTATCTGAGAGGCGTGAAGTTGGCACGCGAGGGGTAGGGATGGAAGCGTTAGGTTTTGCATGGTAAACGCGAAACGTTAGTGAACGCGTATGCTACAAACGCAAGCACAGGACGCACACACGTAGCTGGAGACGCCTACATACATAGGAGATGATGGATACACAGGTGACGGAACGCATTTGCACCGCAGGAACGCTGGTGGAAGGCGAGGTAGTAGACTATAGCAGGTTCGAAGACGTACGGGTATGCTACAAACGCAAACACACGGGAGCACTGCTGCGCTACCCATGTACGTACTCTACACACGCGGCGAGAGCGGTGTGCACGCCGCTGTACATACAAACACAGATGTGACCATGCTGAGTGCGTAGCGTATAAGCAATGCCGTGTACATACCTGTCCCAAGAAGGTGCAGTTCCCGTTGAGCAGAGAGTGCCAGCCGCAGTTGCCATCCCCCCTGCACGGAACAGTGCGAGTGTTCCGGCGCTGTAGAACGAGGCCATTCGGGCAGTGCAATTGCTGAATGGATTGTTGTTGCCCTCGCAAGGCGGAAGGATGTAGGACGAACTCCAAGCGATGAGGCAGAGAGAGCCCTGCAAATGTGTATTGGAACAGTTGGTCTCCCCAGTCGTCAAGATACCGCTCTGCTGTAAGGACGTTCCGCTGCATGTTGTGCAGAGATTCAAACGCAGCACCAGGTGGTGGTACGCCGTGACGTTTGAAGAGGGCGAAGAACACGCAGCCGCAGAGGAGGAGGAGCGTAGAACGAGCGAAGGGGCTCATAGCAGACACCCACAGCACGCTCCGGAGACCACCAGCGCTAGGTTGGCAGGCCAGCCGAAGGGTGCTTGTATGCTACTACTAGCAGTGTAGAGTGTGTTGGTGTTCGTGTGTGTGTCCCAAAATGCACCCACGAGGTGGTTGTTTGCGTGCGAGGGTGTAGTTCGTCACGCCGTTTGATTTGAATCGCAGCCGTTTGAATTTTATGGTTTTGTAAGGACGAGGAGGGTTTTTTGGGAAGAGATTTTTTTGTCCGCAGCCCAGGGCACAACGAAGTAAAATGTTTGTGTGTTGTGTTGTTGTTTTTTTTGTTGTCCCGCATCGTGATGTAGCAGGATCGAACAGCAGAGGCGCAAACGTTCAAGCGCATGCACCACCAGCGCTGGGTTGGCAGGCCAGCCGAAGGGTGCTTGTATGCTACTACTAGCAGTGTAGAGTGTGTTGGTGTTCGTGTGTGTGTCCCAAAATGCACCACCAGCGCTGGGTTGGCAGGCCAGCCGAAGGGTGCTTGTATGCTACTACTAGCAGTGTAGAGTGTGTTGGTGTTCGTGTGTGTGTCCCAAAATGCACCACCAGCACTGGGTTGGCAGAGCAGCCGAACGGTGCTTGGATGCTAGTAGCAGTGTCGGGGGGGGGCGACGCGCCCCCCCCCGAACCCCCCCCCCCGGGCCCGACACAGTGTGCGTTGGAAGGACCCTCACCAGCAGCCGAAGGGTGCTTGTATGCTACTACTAGCAGTGTAGAGTGTGTTGGTGTTCGTGTGTGTGTCCCAAAATGCACCACCAGCACTGGGTTGGCAGGGCAGCCGAACGGTGCTTGGATGCTAGTAGCAGTGTCGGGGGGGGGCGACGCGCCCCCCCCCGAACCCCCCCCCCCGGGCCCGACACAGTGTGCGTTGGAAGGACCCTCACCAGTGTGCGTTCGAAAAAGTACATGGAAAAACTATAGTATGTATTTTTAAAAAGGATCAAGATGAATGATAGTTGAGGTCGTATACCTATAATATGTGTGTTTTACGCTGGTGGTCGATGGGCACGGCGGTACCCACGGGTACTATAATAGTGGACCACTCGTCCATCCCTGATACATACTTGTACCATGAGTGAAGACCACACCACACTATAACGACCCGAAATATTCTACAACAGCAGCACTCGTACCGTATTCCGATATCTAGTTCCAGGTATTAATAGTACCGTGAGAAAACGAAGAAAAAAATCGATAAAAATCGGACAAGTTGAGTGTAGAAAACGCTCAGAGTGGGAATGCTGAACCCTATGCGCGATAAAAACGAAGGTCATATGTACCGGGGGGAAGAGGAGGGAAGACACCCGTGACCACGGCATGTCTAGAAGGTCCTGGGTCGCTGTATGAGGGTAAAACCTCTTACGAGTTGGGCCGGAGATTATGGGGGGAAAAAAACAGGGGTGCAGCGCCGAATTCATTCACCAGGTATTTTTCAGTGGTATTTTTCATCACGCATCGTTGCATCAGTAGATGAATAATGTGACTATCTGTGGTGGACCGCGAGAAGAGGTGGCCCTTTCAAGACGCGGAAACCATTATTTAGCAGCCTACCTAGTTAGCCAGTCAGGCGACTACACGGCGAGCGTCTTGGGGCGGGAGGAGGCATCGAAACGAGCTGGGAGGTGTAAGAGTATTGGGCGGAGACGCAGAATGTCAATGTCCGTATCTTAACAGAGGTAGGAGAATGTGGGGGGAAATGGCGGGCTATTTTAATATTACAAGTATTTTGATTTTTTTTATATTATTTTGATTTGGATATTTGGCTTTTTGGGATATTTGGATACTTTATATTAAAATAAAGCGCTTGAAAGAAATATGTTGCGGGCAATTTGCCTCGATTCAAAAAGCCGCCCACAACGTGAGAAGAACACAGCAGTACTAGAAGTAGTTAATAAGTGTACTAGGTACGTACCTGGTGTAAGGCCGAGCGCGCATGATAAAAACTGAACTACATTCGCTATATTCATGCAGGAGTAGACGATGCACACGCATGAGCGTATTATGCTCGTATCATGTACCAGTATTTAGTATGCACATCATTGATGCTGCTGCTGTTGTTGTTGTCATGAAATTCATATCATATGCCGCTGCTCTCATGCATGGGTATGTGTGTAGTCTTTGTCTCCTGTTGGTTGTTTTTCGAGGTTCGTTGTATCACTTACCTTCACCGTCGTCGTGTATGCCATAGGATGGTATGGATGATCATGTGGCGAGTACACCACAACAAACACGAGGCATGGAGGCCGCAGAGGCAAGCTCTATAAGCGTGCACCACCTCTCAGCCAACGCTGAACCACCCCCCCCATGGATAGAGAGGGACAGAACATCTGCTCTGCGCGTGTTCTTCAAATGTACCCAGCTGTATGTACCCCTCTCGTACATGCGATATTACATTAGACTATGCATAATCGACTTGTTTCGTCAAGTTGGGCCGACGTAGACAATCATTTCGGTCGTTCCGATATTTTTTCCGATGACAAAAATACATGAGATGGTGAACATAGCAAGGCGTGGTCCTCTCTTCAAACGGCCTTCGTACGAGCTATCAAAGCTTATTATTATGCTGGGATAATTCCAGTATGCTGCTGCAGCTGCTGGCTGCTGTAAACCTGTGCGCACAGCTGTAGCAGCTATCAAGGTCGTGTATACAAACGAAGGCTTGATTGTTGAGCACGCAACTTCATCTGTCGCCATGTACGAGCTATACTCATAGCAAGTAGCACCAGAAGTATCGTCAGCGCAATAACCACGCAAACGTACGAGCTACAGAAGCAGCAGCTGCTACCACTGCTGACTGTGTGCTATAGACTATATACACACAAATACACCGCCGGTGTCAAGGTCCACCGCCCTCCTCCCCGCGCTGAGCACGCTAGCCACGATGAAGGATATTGCTCCAGCTCTGAGTGCCAGCCGGGTCTGGCATTTTCAACCGTACATACCTGGTGTGAGCCACTCCATGGTGATTGCTCCAAAGTCGGTGCGGAGCTTGGAATGTCGATTGCTTGAGATTCGGGCAACCTTTTGCTGCCCTCCGCCCCGCCGCGATTGACGCTCTCCCTGGTCTCCAAGACGATCATGTTAGCTCCGATATCCGCGCCGCTCCTGCCAGTCGCCCCGGGTGATAGCATTCCTGCCGGCTATCACCACCACCACCACTGCGCTACCTCAGCAGCAGCAGCAATGCTTGGCTGGAGCTTGAGTGTGTCTCAAGTTGTGGTTGCGAATACTGCTGGCGCTGTAGAAAGAAGGTTGAATTCAACCAAATTCTGCAATGTATTTCGCAGGAGTACGTACCGCAAGCAGCAGCTGCAGCAACAAACGGCAGAGTCGACGCTTCGATGCACAGCACAGTGAGCGGCGTAGCGGTTTGCAATCAAAGCCCGGCCTATCTCCCTCCGTCACGCTGATTGCCAATGCCTTCTCCCCGCCCAGAGGCACTCTGCGCCAAAGCACGGGCAGCAGCAACAGCTCAAGTCGTTTTTTGGGGAGCACTGCTGTGGGGTTGGTTGAGGCTAGGTGAAGGGGATGGGGGGGTGGGCACAAACACGAAACTGCGGATGCGCAAGTTTTCTTTTTCCTCACACACTAAAAACGAGTAACTGAAATAACTCGCGTGATGATTTTCCAGATTTTCACCTAAAAAATATCAAATCTCGAGATCCCAAGTTTGAAAGCGGTGTCTTTTGGCTTGCCGAAAAATGGAAACTCTGGAGATCGATTGGTGTTGAATAGACCAAAGGATCCGGATCTTTAATAAACGGCGAAACAAAATGGTCTGCAACCACACCTGCTTCTCACGCAGATACACAGCAGTCATGTTTGCACTGCCAACCGCCGCACGCCACTACGTCCAAGCTTACTTGTACGTACGTACCGACGTTGCCCAGGAGTTATGTCACACATCCACATCCCAGGTACATATCATAACGCATAACACCAGCTGCGATGTGATGTGATAAGCAGTGATATGTATATTCGAGCACGGAATATCTGAGAAAGTTTTTCGCCATGATCGGAATGATGCGATGACCGACTTATTCTCGCCCGTGTAATAATGCTGCTATGATGTGTGCGTGGGTGTGTTGATCATATCATCATGTAAAAACTAATGCAGCAGTATGTTTGCACCCATCCATGCATCTACATCCAGCACACAAGTAAGTCGGTGTCCTTGCTGATGCCTCATCATGTATGTATGATCGAGACGAGCTCTCTCTATATATCTATATGTCGTCACAAACTACGAGGAGAGACAGAAATACGAACCATCATTGAAAACACGGTACCGTGATTTGGCCATGCAATGCCAACCCCAAAGAATGAGCACGCGGGCATGAAAAAAAGCAAAAAAGATGCACGCCGCCAGCACACCAGACTACAAAACAAAAGGAAAAATAACTTGGAAAGAATGTAGGAACAGAACACGGGACGGCAAAAATAAACATGCATCATAGCACAACAAACAGGCAGGCAGCAACTATCAATACTACCTGGTATAACATAATTAAAATAATAACATGGTTAGACTATTGGGCTTGGAATGACCCTGGAGTAGCATAGGAGCACTGCTGCATGGTCCATCACCTTCGCACTACTATTTAAATAGTGATTGGGTGCCAATAATACCGTTCGCTTGTTTATATTGTCGCCCCTGTGCCAATACAAAACGAAGCAATGGGTAGATATGATAGCAAAAACCAACAAATCAAAGCAGATGACACCACCCAAACGGCGCCGGGGCAGAGCACCGAAACTGGGTTCCGAATGCAACTATTAATATAATGAACGGGGAAGCACCGAAACTGGGCTCCGAATGCAACTATTAATGTAACGAATGTTAGAAGATGGTTACGAATGAATGCTGTGAGAGCTGTGAGTTGTGTTTGGCTGACTGACTGAGGGACTCACGTGTTGCCAGTTGCCAGTTGCCGGTACGACACCATTATACATACATACACACAGACAACTAAAATAATATTTTACCTCACCCCCCCCGCATCAACCATAACCTCCCCCCCCCCCGCACCATCAACCTCCCCCCCGCCCCCTAGCGCCCCCGCCTTCCTCCCCTCCACCTTAACACCCTTGTGTACCGGTCAGGATCTGATCGGTAATACTACTGCTACTACCAGTTTGCTTTGGTTTGCTCGATAGTTTTTTCCGAATGTAATCAGATTTATTTTAGGGGGGAAACTAACTTCGTACCTCTTTGATGTTATTATAAGAGTAAAAATACACTCAAGCTGTGAGATCGCAGATTTTGTCGAACTCATCTTTGCAAGCTGTGTGTGATACTCCGATCGCACGTATTACGGGTTGTGTGTCCTCATTAAGGATATACGTCGGCGACTCCCCTTGGAACTACGGTGTAGCCATCAGGGTCAACAGGTGATGTTAGTCAGTCTGTGCGCGGAAAACTATAAAACCCGTTTTTGAGGGGGACAAAATCTGGCTGTGGAAGGATATGCATCAGTTTAGCAAGTGTATCCTGTAAGCCGTATAACCGGCGAGGGGAGGGCGGAGTTTTGAGGTCGTGGGGACATGGGTTTGAACAAGACGGAGGGGGGGGGGGAGGGGGGGGAGAGGGGGGGGGGGGGGGGGGGGGGGGGGGGGGGGGGGGGAGGGGGGGAAGGGGGGGAGGGGGGGGGGGAAGGGGGGGAGGGGGGGGGGGAAGGGGGGGAAGGGGGGGAGGGGGGGGGGGAAGGGGGGGAGGGGGGGGGGGAAGGGGGGGGGGGGGAGGGGGGTGGGGGGACAGGCGGGGCAACTCAATCTGTGCGTGGAAATCTTGTGAGGGGATAAATCTGACGGTTTTGGAAGGAATGCACCAGTTTATCATGTATATCCAGTAAGTCGTACAACCAGTGAGGAGAGGGCGGAGTGTTCGAGGGGGTGGGTGGGTTGGGGGGGGGGAGGGGGGGGGGAAGGGTTTTTAACAGCTTTAGTCCACATAGATGTAGGGGTTTGCTATACGCGTGGTGCTAGGTCTAGGCGATGGTGCGGGTGGTGGGGAAGGAGGGGGCGTTGGGGGGGGCGGGGGGCGGGATGAATTGGAGCAGCGGCATGGGTGGCTCTAGAAAGATATTTGATGTTTTTAGTGTCGGACCTACCACATACAACAAATTAATACAGCCGTGAGTTGTACGTAGTAGTATAGTAGTAGCCGATCGCCTCGGTGGTCTAGTGGTTACCCTCGAATATGCTACTAGTGCTGGCCATTGAGTTCGATTCCTACCACCACCGTACGTAGTAGTAGTAGTAGTAGTAAGAATTCTACTTTATTTTCAAAGTTGCAAAAAAGGGATCATCAGCTGCTGCTGAGAACGCCTTGCAGTGTGGGTAGGTACAATTAATTCGACGCGAGTCGATGAGGGAAGAAAAATGCTTAATTCTTCGCGTTAAAAATGAAGGCACGCACCGCAGTGGGGAGGGGAGAGACGCTCGGGAGAAGAGCATGCCATGTCGCCCCGTATCTGAGTTACTACTTCGAGGGAGCACGAGAGGAGGAGTGGAAAGTAGTAGTGCGAGGAATTAAATGGGATGCAAAAAGAGAAAGAAAAGTAGTACTCGTACGTACGTCGTTAAGTCCATAACCAAATCAACCAACGCACAATATTCAGTTGGTTTTATATAATAACACTCGCTGACTCTGCTGCTGAGTGCTGCGCAGGTTACGCTGTACTCCGTGCCTGGTACGGTATTGTAATATTGTAGTCTTCTTGCGGCTTGGTCTGATGCTTGCAACCAACACCATTTCCAACTCCTATTTTTTTTCTCGTCTAACTCCAAGTGTTTCGTCCCGATGCCGGGACTGCGGTGCTTAAAGGGTTAAGGAAGGGGCGCAGCTCTTGTCACAGCTAGCTCGATCATTGTTTTGCAGTATCCCCGTATGATGGCGGTATTGCAACGCTATTCGGTTGGATATCGCGTACTACTTATTACACTCATACCTGAAATACAATATGCTGTGGTATCATAGATGATGATAGACACGCATCCATATACAACTATAGCTTGCGCTGCCGGGGTTATAACGAGGACCACTGATAGGGTCAGCTCACGCTATCAATGCAGTGGGATCCGAAGGGTGCGCCAGCTAGCGTTGGGTTGCGAAAGCAACTGAGTTAAATCGACACACGACGCGTATGAAAATACGTGGAATTGTGGTGAGCGCAAGCTTTATTTTTCCCCATCCGCCGGAGGATTAAAAAAAAAAAAAAAAAATGATACATATAATATGGTCGATCTCACAGCTGAAGTGTATTTTTTTCATTTTTTTCCAACACATATGTATATGGATTCGTTTTTAATATTTGGTTCATACCTGGTGCCAGGTACATACACGTATTATATGTGCATACGTATACGCGGGAGCCCCCAAGTTTAGGCCCCCTAGCCTTTTAGGCTCTCGCCTTATGAACGGCCTTAACCCCTTTACAACTGGAAACCCGTTTTGGGGACAAAGTTACTTGGATATAGTAGGGGGAGGGGTTCGGGGGCTCTAGAGGAATTGTTCAAAGACTAGGGTTTCGAGCCTTGTTCGTCCTTGTAACGCCACCTGAGGAGAGCTCTGAAGACTAGGGTCCACCTTATTTTCAGCACAACGGCTCGATTTTCTTGAAAAAATGCAATGAAACCCGCGGTGCAGACTGCGACCGCCCCTGCCGACCTCGAGTTCGGGTATAAGGTTAGGGTTAGGGATAGGTGATGGTTGGCGTCGGCTTGGGTTTTGCCACCGAGAAATATATAGAATAGACCATTAGACTAATGTATGATAGTGCTTCGTGAATGCGGATGCAGCGCCGAGCTGCATGCATATTGGGGCTTCCGCTTTAAGAAGTAGTTGTACGCACCAGGTAGGCGTTCCGGGCGCAGTAGGATGATTATCATCGCGGGGGATAGGGGAGGGGGGTATTTAGTCTGTCTCGCCCTCTCTTTCCCTCTCCGTTCGACCCCGAAGCACTACCGACATAATTCAGAGAGGGCGCCTGCCTTCCATCATCGAAAGGAAAGTGTGTTGCGTAGACACCCTAGCCTCTCCTTGGGCCCTAAGTGTTAAAAGGCTTAGTTTGGGTAAGCTATAGGTTAACCTTTGCGCGTGGTCAAACGGACTAATACCCCACTAATACCTTCACTGATGGCGTCGTCGGCAGGATCATGGGCTTTTTGGGTCGTGGGTTCGAGTCCCACCATCCACAACAATGATTTTTTTCAGAATTTCCCCATGTCAACCTTGAAAAATACTCTCCCCGGTATACCCAGGAAATGAAACCGCTTGGATATTGACAGGTCCGCCCGTACATCTGGCCGACCTGCTATCCCGCCGTTTCAGGGGGGAAGAGTGCTATAAGGCTCAGTTTGGGTAAGCTATAGGTTAACCTTTTGCAAGTGATCAAACGGACCAATACCCCACAGCTACCTTAACATTGGCCGGTGCTGTCGTGTTTGGCGTCGTTGGCCACACTCGCACGCACAGCAGTAGCTGCGCGTAAATCACAACGGATTATTGCCGATAAAAATCCTGATGAACCTGATACACTCGTAACAATGGGATGCAAACTCGTACGCAACAGGAGGTGGAAAAAAAAATAAACGGGTGAAACTGGGGCCGAATATTATGGTCGCGCTGGAGCCGGAAGGGGGCGACACAGGTCGTTGGGGGGCGTGGCTATATCATGCCAGCACCCGTTAGTTATTTTTCCCGGTTGCGTGCACCACGGCAACATCCTGATCTTAGCAGTACACGAGCGACCCCGTGGGGGCGGGGGCGGGGTAGTCAATGCCATGCGGGACCGTCGTTTGTAATACCATAGACCCTCGCATCAATCCACTGCCGGGACGCGGCGGTGGGGTGTGTGCATATTTTGGGAGGCGCGGCCACAGATGATCGGCGGCCAAAACTGCAGTCGACGGCGGCCCCGAGGGATTCCACGCCGGCGGCAGAGCAGTGATGGGTACGAGAAGCAATCAGGGTTGACGAAGCATGATAAGCGACTCTTGCACCGGGGCGCCAGAAATGGGAAGAGGGGTGACGAGGGACGCTCATATGCAAGCCAGGAAAAGGCGGTGATGGGGAGACGAGGGGCGCAATAACGCCAACCCAGAAAGAGGTGGGTGGTGGAAGGACGAGGGACGCGCTAGTGCCAAGCTAGGAAGAGGTGCACGTGATGACACGAGAGACGCACGGACGCCGAGCCAGAGAGAGCGTCAGTGTCCACGGTGGACTTCTCGCGGCTTGACGGCGCATCGGTGGCTGAATCTTGCTTGGAAATGGAGGCCCGAAAATTGTTGAGGCACGAACTGAATTGGTAGCGTCTACCTGTATGCGCAGTCAGTCCGTGGCGGGAAAATATCGCCGGTTTAGTCGTCGACTGGCATTTCTTTAGCTGCGAAATGTGTTCCACCCCGATGTCAAGTGGTCCGTCCACAAACTCGTCGGTGTGGTCCTAACGCGGTTAAATAACCCTGCCGCCCAATTCCTTTTTTTTACCTCTAATTCCAAGTAATTTGTACCCTAAAACGTTGGTGCCGTCGTATGAGGGGTTACGGGGACTAATCGGATATAGTAGTGACACACGCTACGACAGAGGTACACCAGTTTTTTCCTGGTGGTTTTTCGCTTGAGGAGTAGCTCTGAACCATATTAACCCACAAAACCGACTTTGACTAAACTGAAGGTGCAGCCCAATAAACAAACCCATCATAGCCTAGGTATATAATACCTAAACATGGCAATATTTGAAAAAACGAGAACGACGTTCCAACGATTTGCGTTAAGGAGCTCCGTCATACAGAAACAAAAAAAAAACAGAAAAGCGCTACCCGTATCGTAGCACGAGTCTGAGTGATGGGACTGGTGGAAGGGTAGATGGGCCCGTCGCCACTGATGACCGTTGTGGAAAGCTTGCAGGGAGTAGCAAGACTACACGCCTGGAGATGGTGGACGCCCGCCGCATTGAGGCCGGCTGCTGGCTTGAGAGCGGTCGGAGTTTTATTGACCGTCTTGGGAATGCAGAGGAGGAGTACCGGAAGTGCGGGTTCACCGGTGGATGCTTATTCGGTATTGTGAAGTGTAGACGGAGATGAGAGCTCCTGCCAGTGCTGAACATGGGGTATAGTGCTCGCCAAATACAGCAATCATTCCGAGCTTGTTGTAGATGACGAGCACCTTACATCCCTGTAACCGCAGAGGAAACGATTCAAGACCGAGAATGTGATGCCAGTCTCAAGGTCCAACAGGGGACGGCAGGAACGTTTGGAGTCCAGGTGCAGCTGACGAAGACGATGGGACGGCCGGAGCCGCCCGGTTGTTTTTTTTATAGAGGGGCGCGAAGAGGGCGCGCCAGTTGTCGTCGTATAAAGCACGCGCCGAAAGAGCGAAATTCGTAAGCATCAGCAACGACCAAGGACACGGTACTAAGGTATTACACCCCAATTTTCGCTCCGAGCTGCGTAACGCAAAAAAATACAGGAAGAGGTATGCCGCGAAGCACTGCTGTAGAGCAGCACAACTGCTCCAGATCTGGGCCGGCAGCTGAAGTTGTACCTGGTAGACCGAGAGCGATCCCGAAAAAGAGAAACGACACACCGCAACCCCCAGAGGTCATAATAGAAAACCAACCGGAGCGTTACGATCACAGGCGAAATAGGAAATAAAAAACATTCATTTGGATGTTTAGATTGATTGACCACAAGTTAGAGTCTAACGAAAATACATACATTTTTTAAACTGCGGCGTGTGTGTTTCGGGCGCCCCAGTGTAGACTCTTAAAGTTTATCTCTCCAACGTAGCCTTGATCCAACCGGAGAAAACCAACCAACATCGATGGAGCGGCGAGGTCGCGGGCAATGTTTTGGGATGATGGCTTTCATATGACCGGCCTAAAATAAACTGTAACGGGCGTGCCCGTATGTGTGAGCATTGCATGGTCGCGAAGAAACCGCGGTACCTTATACTCCGTACAAAGTAAGGAATGTCTGCCGGGAGAAGGCGTACATGCCCCGTGTTTCGGGCAATGGGTGTGCTGGTGAGGGCGGCCTCTTGGTTAGAGTTAGCCCCCTTTCGATCTGCACACGTATATTTTTTTGGTTGGGGGGGGGGGGGGAGGTAACGCGTGCTACGAACGATAGAGGTATACCTTTTTTTGGCGAAAATGGTTTCTGGGTGATGGGGCTCCTTAACCCGAAATCGTCGGAAATCAAACGCCGTTTTGTTTTTCACGGTTTTTGTTGTGTACCTAGGACACGGGATTTCTCGTCCTGTAGTAGTCTTGTTTTTGATCCAAATTAGTTTTTGGGTGAGGTAGGCCTGTCTTAAGCTCCAAAATCGAGGGGTAGTATTGGAAGAAAAAGTGGCGCACCTCTATCGTAGCACGCGTCGAGATATACATAAAAATAGAGTGGGATTGTTTCTGTTGTTCTACCACGGGTTTGGGCAAACGTTGGCGGGGGAGACGGCACGTCCGACGAAACCGGCGTCGGATGTCGTCGAGCCGGGCCTCGGGAGAGGCGGGCTTGCGATTTTGGCTCCATGGGCGCTGGGAAAATGCTCGCATGGTGTTGGTGTGGAAGGATGGAAGGATGGATCGGAATGCGGGAGGCGGGATCGGAGTCGAAGATTATGTCGTCGTCGATTTTAAGTGGCTACGCGTGCGAGGCCGCCGATGACCTCGTTTGACCACCTTAACGCCGTCGGGACTTCACCGATATTTGTTTAGGAAAACCACTTGGGATTAGTGTGGGGACAACCTTGGGAGTTGTTCAATATTTAACGAAGGGGAGGCGTTTCTAACTTGTGGCATGGCGACAGGGAGAGCTGGGCATTTGTCCAAGGTATTCGACGATCACGCCGATGCAGGGTATGCTGAGCTACTGCAGCTGATCGAGGTGAACTGGTGGGGTCCTCAATATTTTCAGAATTAGCAACGACGTTGACGCTTCGTTTCTTTTGTTCGAGGTTTGCTACGACGGAAGGGCGTGGAGTGTGTAGAAGATGGCTTTTGGACGAGGCCAGCGGACTGGTCCAGGATAGTACCAACCTGCTTGAAGAGGATGGAGTTGACAGTTGACATAGGACGGCCGACAGGTGCCGGGGGCGCTGCCCGGTGGCATGGAAACTTGGACAGCAATATCGAGTAGGGCCCAAAATCGAGCTTTGACGCAGAAAAACGATAACGGGGATTTAGCCTAGCGCACGGGTTACTGGCAGCGATCAGTCGGAACCGTGAAGGCCGATCACGATGCAATGTAAAAACTGCGGACGGCTAGCGGTCTCCAACCTCAAGGGAATTTGTTCGCTGGTCTGCAGTTGGACGTTTTAGGCGTTTCGCTCATGTTGTAGACGCATGCATACGGTACGATAGAAGTATTAAGGTATATCCCGCTGTTTACTTTTTTGGCTGAAACGTTTTTTTGGCTGAAGGGGCCTCCGTAACCCAAAATTGTCCGAATTTCTCTGTTTTTTTTTTCTCTTCTTTTGTAACTTTGGTTGTGTACCTACCTAGGCCATGCCGTTGTTCATCGGATAGCACTTCTGCCCCCCCCCCCCCCCCCCCCCTCCCCTTTTTTTGCGGGGTACATAGAGCTTCTCAAGTGAGCAGCCCCAGGAAAAAAAAAGGTGCACCTCCACGGCCGTAGCATGCGTCTGTATTCGGTTTCGGAGGTGTTGGGGTGGGGGGTAGTGCGCAGGGGAGTGGTGGGTGGCGTTGCCTGCATGGTCATGCTGCCGTATAGTGCGTTGGACGTGGGGGGCGGTGGAGGGCGGTAAAGGCTTCACGAAAGATTCCATTGGGAGACCGAAAACAGAATCTTGCATGTATGTACGAGTGGAGAAGAAGAGGTGCCGGGACGAGGAGATTCCCTCACATGAAATGGGTGAAACTTGAGATCGGAATGGTTTGGTGCCCGTGGACGATGAATTTTTTTGCGTCGGAAAAACAAAATTTCGCCGGGAAGCATGTCCGCCAGGGCGTGATCGGTGAAAGCGAGAGAGCGTGCGATGGGCATCGGATTGACCTCGAATAGCGGCGGCTTCGACTAAAGTGAACTTCTTGAGCGCGGGCGTATCGGAGACGGGAAATGTCGGTCCTGAGTCGGTAGTGTCGTGGGGACGAAGGCTGAAGTTTTGAAGCACCGTCGGAGGCTTGGTTCGAAAAAACCGGCCGGCAAAAAGCTTGGTGAATGGGCAGGGGGAGGAGCAGGGTAATAAACGCCCGTTGTTCCAGGCGCATAGAGAATCCGGTCGGATTAAGATCGGAGTTTGAAAAGTTGTCGGGCGGAACCACAACACGGCACGTCAACATGTCTGGCAGTAGACGCACCACGGCGCGAAGGCCGACGCTGAACCGAACGTACCTGGTAAGTCGAGTTGTAGCGAAAACGGTTACACTCGCACAAGGCAAAGTTGCAGCGAGAGGGGGAGCAGAAACCCTTCCGAAACTCGCCGGACGAACGGGATGTCACGTGCAATTGGCAGGTCTCTGCCGCAGCGTGCAGCTGGTTTTCGTCCGGTTCCCTTCTGCAGACGTGATGAGGTTCTATATGCCTGTGTATATAGCCGGTCTCCGCAATAGCTAACATGGCTGTGCCGACATGTATGCCCGCTGCGGGGTCACTGCTGTTTGTGATTTCGATGCCAACCGACGAGCAGTGAGAGTGCTGAACCCCGTGCGCGATAAAAATGAAAGCACGTGCCGGGGGGGGGAAGGAGAGACACGTACAACCACGGGCTTTGTTCAGAAGGTCGCTGCGGGTAAAAACTCCTACTAGAGTTAAGCTGGAAAGTGCAAAATATAGTCAACAAAAGGACGTAAGGAGGAGGAAGAGTTCGTCATCGACGGTAAGAGCTCCGGAAAACGAAGCCGGGCCCGTGTTCAAGCATTTATGAGGCGCGGGAGAAGCTGATTCAGTGGCGGTGGCGGAGGAGTAATCACTTTATAACTTGAACCCATTTTTTTCAAGGGGAATGATTGAAAGTATGCTGTGGAGTACATCATGCACTGAGGTGATTAAGCCCAACGATTTATCACCGAAGGGGCTATTCAACCGAGGACGGGCTACCTACTATGTGTGGAACATACCTGTATTTTGCAATCATGCTTTGTTCGGTATATTTATTAATGGCCCATCGGATTGTGTATCGGAATTATCTTAACTTTTTTTTCCCCTCGAGATCCTTTATCGCGTTATGTGGTTTGGGCTCTTCAGGATAGGAGCCAGCCAATAAATACGTTTGAAACTAACCTGGGTTTGTGGCAAATCACGTCTCTTAGAAGCCTAGCTCATCGGGTGGCGTATCGGCGTTACCTAAGGGTCCTCACAAAGTCCGTTACCGGATGATGTGTTGGGCTGTTCAACTGAGGAGCTACCCAAGAATGGCGCGAGAGACGATGGAGGTAGTATATTTTACTACAACAATTTCTAAAACGACCGGGCTCCGTAGCCCCAAATCGTGGGAATGGCCATCATTTTCTTTTTCTTTTTTCTTTTTCACCTGACCCATGGGTTTACTCATCAGAGTGCACTTTTAAAATTTTATCTCCTCCAAGTTGTTTTTGGGTGACGCCTAGAGCTCCTCACGCGAGGACCATCATAAAACAAAGGGTGCACATCCACAGACAGTAGCACGCGTCGAATCTACATTGGCGCACATGCACATTTTTGGAATCGCATGTGTATCGGCGTCACTTTACATTTTTTTTTCTTCTCAAATTCGGTAGTGGCGTGGTGTTGATGTAGAGAGAGCACCTCAAGAGAGGACCCTGATTGACTATCGGTGTTACTTCTGTGATAGCACGCATCGGAGAGGGTGGGAGGTCGAGTCTTCGGAACCGTATTGGGAAGGAAAAGTGGGCAGGAAGCCGACCAACGTAGAAACTGTAGTTGGCGGTGTCAGGGGGGGGGGGGGGGAGTCGCTCCTAGGGAGATATACGATTCGGGGCGGGAGGCGGGGGGGGGGGGCGGCGTACCTCGTTTGTGGCTCGGGGGGGGGGGGGGGGGGGGGGAGACTGGTGGTTTCTTGAGGTCTAGGATGGATGGTGAAGCACACGCCCGACGTAACATGAGCATACCGCCCGGGAAGTTTCGTATCGACCAGAGCGAAGGTTGAGATTCTCTGATGGATTCGGCGCTGAACCTAACGTGGAACTAACGCAGAACAGAAAAACGGCATGCTTGTCTCATGCAAACAAACGCAGCAGGACAGACTTTAGTGCTGCTACTTTTATTCCTTTAACGGGTACACTCGAAGTATTCACCGTATTCTGTAGGAATACAGTAGTGCTCCACCCATCTGATTAGAAACCGAGAAATCACGACCCAGGATGAATTTCTCATTTGGGAAAAGGTGAGTTTCACACTGACTTCAGTGCAACCGCTCCTTTTAGCTTCTATTTCCCCGGACACCTCGGGCGGAATTATGCAGCACTCCTTCTTGTGAGAGGGCCGATAGTGTACCTCGGCTTCTCTCACGTCCTCGCATACCCAGAGGGTAGGATGTATATAGCACTAGGATACTCGGAGTATTTATGGTCATTTGACTTGTCTGTGATCGTATTTGGAGGACAGTCCGTCGTGCTGTTTCACCTTTCGATGAGAGCGCTTACAGTGCAGAAAACCTCGCAAGAAAACTCGAGGCGTAAGAAAGACAGACTGTGACGTTTCCGGAAAAACGGGGTTCGGGAATGGTTGTGATTGAAGTTAACCCTCTTCCTCAACTTTTAAAATATACTCCGGATTGGGCCAGTATCATCCCTGTTTTTTTTCATGTTCGACGATGGTAGTAACGAGGACCACCGATAGGGACAGCTGGTGCTATCGCTATAATGGGATCCGCAGGACACGCCAGCTAGCGCTGGGTTGCGAAGGCAATTGAGTTAAACCGACACACGACGCGTAGGAAAATACGTGGAAGTGTGGTGAGCTTAACCCCTTTAGAGCCCCCGAACCCCTCCCCATACTAAATCCAAGTAATGTTGTCCCCAAAACGGGTTTCCAGTTGCGAACGGGTTAAGCTTTGTTTTGCCCCATCCGTCGGAGGATGAAAAAAAAAAAAAAATGTTCGACGATGCTTTCACCGCTGTATGAATATGCGCGAAATAGTAGGCGACTACAGATGTACTTCGAATCCAAGCCAGGGTAGATGTTTCTTTGTCACGGAAAGTCGACAGAGCGGGGCGAACTGTTTTCTGCACGCAATTCGAATGTTTTGTTTGATGCTGCTATATTGTTGTGATTGTGTTTTCATCGCTCTTTTCCAACGCGTATATACTTCGGGGCAAGCACTTTTCTTGACACATTTTGGGTCCAGGTATAGACTAGTCTAGAGCAACCAAAACCTAAATGTGACGCGTGCTACGGTAAAGGTGTTGCACCACTTCGAACATGTTCCTGAGGTTCTGCGATTTGGGAGCTTAAGACCTCTCCCAAAAACTGATTTGGAGAAAAATAAAACTGCTACAAGTAAGTGCCGGATGAAATATCCCATGCCCGAGGGGCACACACAAAAATCATGCAAAAAAAAACCCGGCCTAGGCTACTATTTCCGACGATTACATGATTATGGGTTGAGGAGCCCCAACATTTCGGAAAAAATTTCACACGAGAAATGATACCTCTATCTATCGTGGCACGCGTCATGTCAGGTACGGTCTTGCCAATCGTTTTCTACTGCTACTCTACTGCTGTTCTGCTGTATGTATGTAGATAGTGGGAGCGTGCAGGAGTAAAGTAACGGCCCTCTGATCTGTGTCCCATGCACATGGTTTTAGGCTTGTTTGAGAAAAGGAAATACCTGTGTGCTCTGATAAGAAACCGATTCGTGCATTGTTTTTTTGGGCCCGAGATTCCTTAGTTGAGCAACGGCGTGTCCTACACGAACTTCAGTATAACAACGGCCAAATTTCTTATTTCCCCGTATATTCCATAGTAGATAGGCTAAGTTTCTTGTAGGGCCGTTTCCTCGTATGAGAGGGCCGGTAGTGTACGAATACGAGGTATCCTGCTGCGGCGTGTGTCGGAGATCTCCGGGTGGGTACATTCCCCGCTTCAGCCTCCCTGGTTGCTTCGTGTAACTGATGCGCTGTAACCGTCACACTTTTTGTCGTGCAACATTTGCCTACTTGAAGCCCCAACCAGGCCGATGTTTATACCGTGCCGGACCATAGTTTGTAGCAATCAGCCTGTAGTGCCGTTGTGCCTAACTAATACTTCGAAGTACTGGAGTATATAATAGTAGAGAGATCTACAAGGAGCTACCTGTGCCTACGATAATTTACGACTTCTCACGATAGGAGCACGTAAAAGACATGTATGTACAAGGCCTCCGCTTCGCGGGCGGCTGACGCCGCCCGCTACGCTCGCGCAAGTCAAGAATGCAAGTAAATATATATATACTCCGGAGTATATGTTAATGAGGCAGAAAGAAGAGGCCCATGATTTGGTGCGAACAGCGATTTGATAATGCCAAGAGCTGCTTGTGCAGAGCAAATTTCCCTGTTGTGCTCAGCTGTGCTGTGTGCTCTCTTGTTACCGGTGTTACGTTCTGATCGGCAGTATGTATGGGGGTCAATTGCGTGGGGGGAAAAACAGGGGGCCGTGAAAGATCAAATACATGCAGAAAAAGAAAGAAGAGGAAAAAAAGTAGTACTCCGTGTACACAACAACACGCATTATACCCGGTACTGCTCTATGTTCGAAAGAAAGCACACAGCGCAGCGACACAGCACCGCAGCGAAGGGCACGGCACCGCACCGCACGGCTCCGCACGGCGCTACGCTGCGCTGCTGGGCTATATATAGCCGGACTGATCTGAGCTGGGCGTGCATGTGATCCAACGGCGTAGTATCTGATGGTATGTACAAACCTGGTGCAGTAGTACCGGTAGGTACTCGTATTGGCGTTTCGTATTTCGAAAGCAAAGAAAAGCTGGAAAGGTTCCGCAAGTAATACGGAAGTTGGAGCTCTGAGAGGCCAGGGATGGGCAATCCCTGAGAAAGACAAAATTAAGTAAGTCTATGTATGGTATGACACACATTCTTCGTGCTTGCGAACAGGCTGCTGTGAAGAAAAGGCGCTGACACTTGGATATGGAATAAGATCCCGGTCGAGTGTCATCTTGGTTTTGCACCCCATCTACCGGCAGACTAACCGCGTATACTACCTGAGTTGCTGAGCAGTTTCGTGAGCAGAGTAACAACATAGTCTAGACTATGATATATATCTTCTTTCTCTTCAATTCAAGAAGAATTGCGCGGTATGGCGGCGCGAGATCCCTGGGAGATTGGATGCGTGCGCGCGTGAATGCCTTGCTGCGGGTGGACAGTATACCTGGTATAAAACAACCGCAACGACGACAGCAACTACCAACTACGAGGCCGCATCTCCAGGCCGCCCTTTACAGAGCATCTCAATTTCGCTGACGACGGTCAGCAGCCGCGTGAGAAACAAGAAAGATAACGTTTTTAAGATCCAATACGATAACCCCGACACCAGTACGCATAATATTTGGATGGAAACCCATTTTTTTCGGATGATGTGCGATCATGCTTTCTCTCTGCTGTTCTCTTTGCTGGCATGGCGGCCACGCTTGTGAAGAGTGCAATATGCAGGACAAGAACATGTGAGCCATGAGTATAGCTGTCTCACAGTCTTTACCCTGTGTTGTGTTTGAAAAGAAAGGGCGCCAGCTTTAGCCGTGTGACGTTCCTTGCAACAGCTGGTACTGCAGTATGATACTCATATTTTGGCCGACTGCTCCAGTAGAAGCAGAGATAGACGAGCAGCAATGCAAGCACCACCAAGCAATGTTGCTGTTGTACTTCACCCCTGGTGCATAGATCACTAGACACGTGACGCATGCATCACTAACCTCGAACATACGGACTGCACATGTCCGAGAACTGCTCCGCTGATGTGGCAGGCATGAACGCTGGTCGGACCGTTTTTCCTGTCCCCCCCATCCCCTCTTTTCTTTTTTCAATTTTTTTCTGTAAAAATGTTTCAAATACGTCAGCTGTGAATTCGAGGTATTGGGTGGTTGATAGTCGGTTCTGATGAACTCATCTGTCTTGGCAAGCTGCGGGATACTCCGGCCGCGCGTTTTGCAGATGTGTTCCTCTTTGAGGATACTCGCATCTCGTATCACTTTTCACACCTCTGACAGATCGCAGATCCCCACTTGATGATATACATATTTCAGGGAAGATCTATATGGTCTAGCTCATGTTACCTGATGGGAGCCGTACGATCGGTGAGAGCTACTGCTGTGGAACATCTTTCCTGCGTTGGATCTGTGCTCCATTGATGCAGATCCAGCTTAACATCTCCTAGCTGCAGATACGGGATGCACTATAGATTATCTAGACGATCTATTAGTATCTAGATCATGATCCGTCCGAGGTGTGAACTTCCTGTACGACAGCACTGGCGGTCCCGATATAAGGCGACCCTCATGACTAAGGCGACTACGGCTTTGGCTTACCCCGAGAAACCTACAATGGCTTGGGCACAACTATAACCGTGAGGACTGCGTATAACCGTAAGGACTGCGCACTGGTACAGCAGTATATACTGCCACTAGATTACTAATGGCAGTAGCTATTGGCGGTTGAAACTGCCAGTATTTGTTGCCAGTGGATTTTATATTTCTGCATGCATCTGATCAGGGAGATGAGATGAAGATATGATGACCAAGAAGGTTGTGTTCTTGGGTGAGAAGCAGAGGACGTGCGCTCGAATTGCAACGAGCTTCCACCTTCGTGCCGATCTACCACGCACGATGATCCACTACCTTCCACCGCGACGTCTTCCCCCCGCTTCTCAACCCCTAGCATATGTTGTCCGCCATCGTTGCCGTCCTCCTTGCCGTCACCATGCTCGAGGTTGCGCTGCTTTTTTTTTCTTCTTTATATCCTCCGGCGGATGGGGAAAAACAAAGCTTAAGCTCACCACACTTCATACGCATCGTGTGTCGATTTAACTCAGTTGCTTTCGCAACCCGGTTCCTTTGCGAGTTAGCCTATTGGGCTGCGTGGCGTCGCGAACACATCCATTCTCCACCCACCTCCCCTCCTCATCTTGTCCGCCTAGATTGAACCTGCTGTGCTGCTTTCGACGCCACAGCAGTATCACCAACCGGCGGCTGGTTGGAGGAGGTGGCGCGTTCTCTGGCGCTCTACGCTTTGGCGGCAAGGGGACGTGCGCCTCGACCATCTTCCCCGCCGTCGCCCAGCTTGAGGTTGATTGTGTTGTGTTCTTCCTCAACAAGTTTTGCCTGCCGTGTGATTGCACGAGCTCAATACAGTACTTTTTGCCGCCATGGCATCACCAACAGACGTCTAGTTGGAGATGGCACGCCCTGTTGCCCTGCACTGCTGGCGCGGGTAGTCGGCGTCCGCCGCAGGCTTTTGTGGTGGTGCAGCACCCTTACACCGTTTGTGCTCTGTTCCATCACTGCAACCCTTTGCTTTTATTTGCTCAGGGTAAGGTGCTCTTTTTGGTGACCTTACCCTGGCCAAGAATATTGCTCTGGGAAAAAATAAACCACCATTTATTTTGCGATAAGACTTCGTCGGCCCACGAGCAAGATGTCGGTGTAATAAAAGATCTACCTGTGTGTAGCAGCCAGCAACCACCGATCCAAGTGCTACAATACAGCAGATTTCCGTGTGTGTGGCCGATACCACAGCTGCAATTCAACTATGGAGAACCAGAATGGTCGTTAAAGCACGTTGTCTTGATGTCTGTACTTCACTTCACTTTCACAATACATTAATCTCCATGATATACCTGGGGTTACTCTCGTCCCGTTTCAACGCAGTAGAGCCGCTAGGTAGAGGCAGACGTCCCAACCAGGAGAAAAGTATACGGTACACGTCGCAATGTCAGGGTGCCGGGACGAAGTACCAACGAAGAACTTTACTCGTACGTATCTGAAAATGTCCGCTTCATAAAATGCGGCACAGCCTAATCCAAAGGCTGCGCAATCTGAACCGATGAGTTCAACACATGTAGAGATTATGTTATAGCGTAATATATGGCACGCCCCTAGCTGAACAGAATCGCTGCATGGGTATCGCAAAACGTATCAATAGTAACGACATGAAAATATTTCTGAATCGTAGAGTAAAAATAACAACGAACAAAGGTCCTAGCTAGGGCCCGGCATCGCCAGAAATCCTCCCCCCTCGCTATATCTCGGGGTTGCTATCGGGGTGAGCGTCGCAAGCATTTTGTATAATAATCACCAATTGTACAGAACATGTACTTCAGAAATTAATGTCCGAGCGTATCTGGAAGAAATCGCGAATATCAAATAATTGAAATGCGTGTGTATGAGCACAAAGTTCAACACATGAATAAATCGTTGAACATACAGCGCATACGAAAACAGTAAAATAACTAACATACGCCCCTCAATACAAGTGGTGCAAATGTTGATGATGATCTTGCACAATAGCTCAAGAATCGAAGTTGATTATCTTGCTCAGGATGGCCTTAAACTTTGGGTAGTCCAAGAATTTGGTTAATATGTCCTCCAGGTGATGTGTTGCCTTGACATGGTATACGACTATCTTGTTCGATGCAACCAGCTCGTGCAGAAAATGGTATATCGTACAAATGTGTTTAGTCCTTGACGATAACGTTGTACTACCTGATAGCTGGACAGCTCCCATGTTGTCCTTGTACATCTGCACAGAAGAAAACTGGGGAAACGTTAATTCTCTCGACAAATCAGGCAGATCAACTGCTTCTTGCCTCGCTTATGGTAGTGCGATACACTCCGATTCACATGACGGGAGTGCAACCACGGGTTGTTTCTTCGAACTCCACGTCGCTGGTCCTCCTGCACACATGTACAAGTTTGCTGAAACGGAGCGATAATTGTTGGGGTCGTCGGTGTGGCTAGCATCAAAATATCCGTAAAGGGTAAATCCTTCGAGTACCTCACACGGAGATCCGACGTTCCCTTCTCCCCGTCAATGCAGCGAACCCAGTATGCTGACGCAGTCCTACCTACTTTCTCTACAGTCTGGGCCACAGGGCGCAGCCCTAAGAACCGTATGAGTATCTTTAGCGAGACGCCTTGTAAGGCGAGACGTCTTGTGTCACTTCCTGCGAGTCGCCTTGTACGGCACTAGTACACACCTGGAACCGGTATAAACGGCGAGCGCATGATTGTCTTATCTAGAAGGCGATTGATCGCCTTATTCAAACGACTTCGAGACAGAAACGTCTAAGACGCGAGCGGCTCCTTTCCACACCGTAGCGGTCCGTTGTTTTCGCAACTGCAGCCACTTTTGGTGCAATATGCCCCTCTCAAGATTTTCGATGCCCGTCGGCCGGCCGGAAGAGTGTTCTGAAGCGTACAGCAACGACGATACATGCCATCCTTTTGCGCAGGGCGATAATGACTTTCATTGGGGCCTTCACCAGGAGGTAGACCGAGCGAGTGGACTTTAGAGCGTTCATGGCACAGCGGTAACTGTGTGCGCCGCATGCTGGGGTGTTTTTAAGGCGTTTATGTTTTCTTGTATTTTGCTTAATATTAAATGTCGAATCGTTCGGCGTTCCTTCTTGCAGCGCAAGTGATTTTGTACGCACGTGCAGTACTATGTAGTAAAATGTAAAATATGAAATTGGTCTGACAAATCATAAAACACCAGCGGGCTTCAAGCTATATGTAGTTTCACAGCTTCACTCTACCCGTACCGCAGATGATCCTGATAAAACGCTGTTGAGCTGGGCATCAAGCTTTCCAGGAAGTGCATGACTTGGACTCACGATAGACGGTAGAACATCCGTGCTGTCGCAGCTCCACACTTGAAAGTCGACGCTCAAGTAGGTGGTATGTTCGCCGCAAGGTTGAACTTGACACAGTTTATGTTCACGAGCACGGCCATAAGGCGACTTCAAGCTGCTTGACACCAGGTGGCCTTACAACGGGACCGCCACGGTATAGGTGTTAAGGGTAGGTTTATTTCCCCCCGATCTTCGTTTCTTTTTTGTGTCAACCAGATCCGCTCTATTTTTGTCAACCCGATCGTCGGTATTTTTTGTCAGACCCCGATCCCCGCTAGTCCTTTTCAGGGTTTAGCATGGGCTCATTATTGATGTTGGCAAGAATACGGTAGCCTCGTGTATCAAGGTGCATCAGGTTCAGTATCGGGTTCAGCACGGAATCTTGTAATTCCATGTGACGCACGGGAGATTCCCTCTACCTGACTATAATAGTGAGCTAAAGATGTGTGGCTCGAGGTCGGTGCATGGCAAAAACCCCAAACGGAGAACTGGCGAAATGCAAAACACAAGCCTGTTCGTAAACGAAAAGTTGAGTTTACGGGTGTCTTGCTCACAGGCTACTACAGCGAACAAAAGCCGCGAAGCCGACCACCGTCTTTTTCATGTGGCGTGAGAGGAGTGCTTCGTTGAAATCGTACGTCGTCGACAGGCGGACACGATCGAATCGCTGTGTGCGGTGATTGGGATGTTATGTTGTCGAAAAGCCCGAATCACTGCTTATCAACAAATTCGCGATATGCAAGGGCTGCGCATGGGTGCCGGCAATGTTTGTTTATATTCAGTTGTCAGCATCATTTATCACATATTTATCACTCTCGTTCCTATGACGCTTTATTGTTTTGGGGGCTTCTTTGTCAGTATCGGTTCTCAGACTCGCTGCTGAGGTTTCTTTGTCAGTCTCATTTAGCAGCAGAATTTTGTTCAAGTTTCTCGACTCAATGGATTGCACATTCGTAATTGATTGCGGAGGGAAGGGGAGTAAGCACAGGGGGGGTGTGACGGGAAAGCTTGGCCAGTTTAGGGGGGGTAGAGCTACTCAGAAAGTGAACCAGAAAAAACCTCGACCCTCCCCTGACTGAAATGACTTTATAAGCTGTACACAATAATTTGCTGTCAAGAGGCCAGAGAGCGTTAGTCTACGAGATTAGACGGCACCAGTCTACTGTACTATAGGTAAAAGGTCTACCACTTACATTCCCAAGTAATCCTTATAATACCCCCCCCCTCGCTCATTATATATATATCTAACAGTTGGCCTCGGTTGGCACCGACGCTGTAAAACATTGTATGTATATTGGGGTTGGCGCTGGTTGGTAACGACGCTGTAAAACATGCCAGTCACTGCGTGAGCTAGACAACAAGGGTACTTTTCTTTTTTTTTTTGCGGTCGCCATGATGGTTATCGAGTAGATCATATTGTGCGGGGTGGAGAAAGCTAACTCCGCACAAGGCGAACGATCGCATCACGTAGTGTAAATATGGTAAGGCACCAAGGAGGCAGTTACATAGTAATACCCATTGCTGTCTCTGGAGTGGCCACACCATAAAACAAAGTATAACTCATTGGCGCAGTCATCCGCAAGCAAGAAAGTAGGCACAAGGTGCCGAAGTCCGTCTTACGAGCGGTTCTTGGAAGGATGCAGTTCACCCTTCATGCGACTCGTCGAACACCTCACGGCGCTTCGCGCTTGGTGCAAGCAACGTCTGCCTGGTTGGTGAAAACCCGACGTGCTCTGTCCCGGCGTAGTAGGCATGCGAGGGTCTATAGTCATACGACTACGGCCATGCACAAACTGAGTAACCCCCCCCCCCTAAAACGGTGGGATCTGGTTCGGCCGGATATTCGGGCGGGCGTGTCAAACCCACGCGCAAACTGTACCTTGTTGGACAGAGTGATGATTTCAGCAGGGCTGGTAACGACCTTCATCACTCAATCAATAAGAAAACTTCAGCAAATCCATGGGCAAATTCGGTGGCGTGAAATGCTGACCTTTGCTTGGCGGTTTTTACATAACACGGGGATTTTTCAGCTAATCCCCGCTTTTGTGCGTTTGAGACTCTCCCTTTTTAGAGATTTAGAGGATCCGTTGAATCCCGGCACCAAATATGACCTTTATAAAATATATCTTCAATTGCGTCAAGCTCATACCCCAAGTAGGTTGCTATACATTTCCATTTTTTGACCGGGGATGCTTCATCACCCCCCCCCTCCCCTCAGAAAAAGTCGTGTTTTGCTGCGGATGGCGCCTATAGCGAGTAGTCTCTAGTACTCGTATCATAGCCTCAAAGGCAGACAGCAGCCTAGCTACGCGTATGCATGACTATAGTAGTGAGTACACACGTACGCAGCAGATTGTGCTGAGTAGGTAATATGAGATAGCAGCGTAGCTTAGCTTAGTCAGTAACCTAGCTTTTTTGAGTCTCGTGTCTGGGTAGCCAGTTTTTTGCCGAGTTATGTCAAGTTTTCTTGCGGAAGAGCTATTACTATTTTTATTTTTGCTCTCCAGCAATGTAGCGCATACTTGATGACGTTCCGATACAAATCAATACCCTTCCGTAACAAAAGTAGTATCTCTTTTGTGACTGCAAACCTTTTCCCCAAGTCCCCTTTCCCACATGTTCATTTTTAGCTTCCCTCAAGGCTAGTTTATACTTGCGCACTCGGGACGAAATCGCGACCTAAGATGACCTGGAAAAGGCGTTCCTTGCAGACGCCTTTCCGCACTAGGGACGATCCGTCAGTCTCTCCGACGATGCTTGCCGCTACCTGATTGATCAGGTCGCTATCTTCCTTTCCGAGGTGCCCAAAGCTTTCCGCGCAGAGGGTGACGAGTTTGTAGAGATATTTGCTCGTGCTGTTGTAGAATGCTCAAGATTTCAGAGTCGTAGAGGCTACAAAATGACCATGTGTGTCTAGTGTATCTTCCGAACGAATTGACCGTTGACTCAAGAACTGACATCACACGACGCTAGAAGCACATACGCTCGTGTTGCCGGGTCCTTTAGATTAATTGCTACTAGCTACTGTTGTTGGTTACAGCATCAACCAGCAGCACCAACACATGCAGTAGTTGAACTGTAGTTTCTACGCGAACAGAGTACAGCGCAGCATAGAAGTGTCACCTAGGTACGTACTTGTTCTTAAGGACTCGTGGTGCTGCTGCTGTTGCTGTTGTTGCCCACCTGGTACCTGGTAAAACCAACCAGTGCCTGTGTACTACAACATATCACCAGCTATCTGGTACACCATAGTCTCCTTGCATGATGACGTCTGCTCTTCCAATCTTGATAACGATCTAGACATAACCTTTCATTATAATTCCTTGTCGCAAGCTCGTTCGAGGACCAACAACAGCGCGAACAAATATATCCTCCAGCAGCGAGCATCTCCGCAAGACCCGCCCAAACGAGGTCAGTTCGGGGTCCCTGCGCTCGGCGGCGGCGCGTGACCTCGCGACTGCGCGCGGGAGAACAGGTTCGGCGAAGGCTGGGGATCTCAACCCGCGGAGAGAGCGTGCGAGAAGGCGACAATTCGGCCCCGAAATCGGAATTCAATGGATCCGGTCTGAGGCGGAAACGAAGGACAAAAGCTCCAGATTTCCAGTTCGCTCTCCGTCAGCGTGAGGGTTTGTGTGTATCTCTTTTACCCAAGCACTGTCCGAGAGGCCTGCAGCTCCTAGAGACAAGCGTGCAGGGGGGTTTGTCGGCTCGTGTGATGGCGCAATATATCAGTTTTACATCGTGGTCACGCCTGGGCATGTAGCGTTTATTTCTATGCCATGTGAACTCGCTTTTGACATGGCCTGACATCACCGTCTAATGTGCGGTGTGTTGCCTGTTCTGCTGCGCACGCGGGACTGTTACAAACTATGTGTTGTTTTGCTGATACCCAGGCACCGTTCGAGTGACCTGAAACTTCTAGAGACAATCAGACAAGGAGGTTTGTCGTCTGGTGTTATTGTCTAACTAATCAGTGTCACATTTTCGTCACACCTGGAGCATGTAATTAGTCAACTCGATACCATATTACCCCACCCCTGACATCACCTGAAACCCACGTAAAAAATCCTGTGTGTTTACTGGTCTACTGTGCGCGCGAGGGACTGTAAACTAAAATCTGCTGATATTCTGTTGGAAACCCGTGACTCGATTATCAACTTATAATCGGAGGAACTAAACATGAAACACGCCTTGACTCTACAAAACTGCTCTGCTCCGATCCACGGCCCTAACGCTGAGGACCCGCCCAAATACCGTGTACCACTCTATCCGGAAATATAATCAGCATGTTTCAATATTAATGCCAAAGGGTTGCTTATATTTCCGGACGTATTGGTAACAGTATCGCACAAGATAATACACTGCCTCGGACGAATGTCACAGCTGATTTTTCGATAAGGGAGAAAGTGCTAACTCCGAACGACGCGTCTATGGAAAAATCTCCGCAAGAACTTCCCAGCACCGCCACTTTCGCTGTGTGTGCCCCCCTGGTTTTGGACAAAATCAGCTCTGAAATTTGCCCCAGGCGGGGCGTTATCTTACTTGTTACACGAGGATACTGCGTATCAGGCACACGGTAGCTGGCCTGATGAACGCCCATATATAAGAAAGACCCTGGTTCCCATGGTACTCGTCTATGATACTGGACTGGTGCCCCGTTTATCGCGAGAGAGAGCATCGCCAACACATAAGAGTACCCCAGTGCGAGAGATTTGAGACGTCCTAATAGTCATGTGTCGAGATTTCATGCCCGGGTTGGAGATTTATCAAGTATCTCCTTCAGCAGGCACTCTTCTTCCTCTGCGGTTGGATCTCGTCGTCAGGCCTGGACTGGGACAAATTGTGTACTCCCTTGTGTTCGCCTTGTACGCTCAGGGCATCGTACATCATCGCTGGAAGAGACCGCGCCGCAACCATCTGTCTCAATATTGTTGTGCAAAGGTGGAAATGTGATAGTGATATGATACGAACACAGCAGTTGGTGGCGCGATGTAGATTGTATCACTACAACAACGCCATCTCGTTTCCGCAGCGACCGATAACGCTCCGAGTCACTCGAGAACTTCAACAGCGACCCGGTGGCCACCCCCGCGTTCTCTTCCCCCCCCCCCCCCCCCCTCCCCCGCCCCTATCAATACCGAAACAACTTGACAATCGTTTCTGTGCCTTGATCCTGTTTCTGCGTGTCGTCGCGCTGCCGCTGTCTGTTTCTCTTTTGTTGTGGTTGCTCTTGTTCTCGAAACCCTGCCTTTTGTTTGAACCCGGAAGCAATACACAGACCAAACCCGACAATGTTCTACTTTCCTGGGCTGTCTTCCCGGCCGTGGCACGAGCCTTCGAGCTTTAGCTGGTGCGCAGAGATGGAAAAGAACGTCCCGGGCATTCGTGAAGAGTACCAAAATCTCGTGCATCGCCGGGTAAACGAATTCGGGTTTCGTGCGCAGTGTCGCAAGCTTCTCAACTACCTGCTATAAGTTAGCACTGCTGTGTGTGATGTAAATGATATTTGCGTATTGTGGCATGATTCTCAACTACTGCTGCTGTGAACGCCGGTATTGCTGCTTTGCATCGGCTGTACTGGAGGCTCTCTGCGGCGGGTATTACTAGAAAAGACAGCACCGCGTGCTGGGACTCTGATGAAGATCGTTTGATGGAGATATTCGTAGCTGTGCGTGTCGATAGACGTGTTCGTAATTTATAGAGCTTCAGAAACTGCAGACTCTAGAGCTTGTTTCTCCTACCACTGAATAGATGGGGCATGGGTTTCTTCGGATATAGAAGGCGGTTCGTCTGTAGATTCCCTACGGCACGGCGGGGTATATAAGCTAATCTTTGTCCTTGTGGCAGTACTTTTTACGTCGGTCTACGTACAGTACCTCTACTACTTGATTTACTCAACATGCCTCGTACCGGAGACTGCCTGGGAATTATGAACACTCGGGCAACACACTATTAACAGCTCTACTCCTGGGGCACGAGAGTCAAGTTAGTTTCACCCTCTTTATCACTTGCAAACCCCTGTAGGACTGCACGTCGTTTTTGGCGAGAAACTAATTGGGATCAGCGCGGGATGGTTTTGCACTGGCTAAGCTTACGTTAGGTGCTGTTGTGTTATGTGTTGCGCCAGGCTGGATGACTTGAGACCTGCATGCATCAGGATCAGGATTCGACGAGGGGTAGCTGGCGTACGTATCGATGTAGGCATTCCCGGTTGTGTATGGACATACGCCAGTTATTGGCCTTTTAACGACACCGTAGGGCTGGGGATGACGACGGTACCACAGCGTACGTATGGGAAACGAACTGTTTCCGCCACTCTCCACAAAATAGTTTTCGCGCAGCGGCACGAGGGCGCCAAGATTTGACCACGAGTACTTCAGGCCGGCCCACTGTCCATGATGACTACAGTAGTTCAAACCTGATACCTGGCACCTGAAACTACTGTTGCTGCACAAAATGGCGCCCTCGCAGAATACGCGCTCCGACTACGATGCTGGCGATGAAAGAGGGGAGCACAAGCTACACACGGGAAAGTGGGACTGGCACAGCTATGTCCTCAAGGGCCGGCGGCAAGAGCTGTTCCGGCAGCACTGCCCACTAACGGCGGTGAGATATGGAAATAAACAGTCCCCTGCTCCTCCCCTCCCCCCCCTCCTCTCCCTTCCCCTCCCCTCCCCGTCCCTCCCTTCCTCTCCCTTCCCCTCCCCCCCGCCTCTCTCCTCCCCCCGCCCCCCCCCCCCCCCTGTGCCTCCCCTCAACTACCCAACTCTTTCGCTGTTTCGCTCGTCTGTCTGCGCGATAGCAGTACGTAGCGAGTGAATAATCGCTCTTACTGTTGATAATGCCTGGCTCGATTCCGTATTCAACTGCCAAATAACGACCAAGAAATATCAGTCTGGTACATAGTCCTAGAATATCGTGGCAGCCCTTTAGGTACGCGAAAACGGCGACCAATCACTGATAATGTTTTGGTGCTATTAAACCGCCTATGAAAACTATGGTTGCGCAGCAGTACCAATAGAAGTAGCGTATCGTGCTGCTTCACCAGCGTCGTACATCTCCCTGCGCCGTTGTAGCTTGGTTGCTAGACGTCCGTGGTCAGGCAACCGAGCTTTGTCCGTAGTCGTCATCTTTTGTCCTCATCGTTAACCTCTTAACCCTTGCTACTACGAAAGTATGCAACACCAGTTCCGAGCAGTGTTGGTCCCATAAACGTGGGTGCAATGCTATAGCAAACGGGCGATGCTAATATAAGACACCCTTCCGTGTCCCTGTGTGCATACGTACATAGATGCCCCCCGTTCTTGATGAGACGAGGGTTGACGAGAGCATACTTACCGCTGTCAGAACATGCAACCATAGGTTTGCTGTCGTAGAAGCTCTACATAGCGCAGTTGTAGTGACCGCTGCGGTGCTACCTCAGAAAAATACAAAACACCTCCAGCGGCGTATATACGCCATGCACCCCTACTCAATAAAACATACTACTAGCAGCATACCGATGTACCTGGTACCAGGTCCCGACCCGCCCAGGAGCCTTAGCCCTAACGTCAGATGGTGTGTGTAAAATACAATACTTTGGGTAAAGGTGCATGGCTGGTATACGCCCCTAGGGGTATACTTGGTATATGTATATATACATACGTATTTTTTTTCGTAGTTTTAGTGACTGCTGACCAACTTGGTCCACACCCCTGGGGCTAGAAGACGCGTGCTACGACAAGGGTTTATGCAGCACCTCCTTTTTCTGAAGCTCTTCACTTTGAGGAGCTCAATAGGTCACCGGACAGCCTAGTGTAGGCCCTTTACCGCCGCAAACGTATCCCGCTCTAATTTCAAATGATTTGTTTGTCCCCTGGCCGAAAAGCGGGTTCCTTTCCAAAGGGACTGACAAGCTTTAGAGTCTATTCAGGCGCGATACACAACCTCATGGGGCTAGTGTGACTAAAGGAAGGCATTGTTGAATGCGCTTGGGATCCAAAGAGGTTCGGTAGGTCTTCAGCTAACCCGTTTCCAACTCCTGAAATGATCGCAGTCTTACCCAAAGTGTATTATCTCCATGTGGGGAGTACGGTGTTAAAAGGGTGAAGAAACTCCGTCGGTGAGAAAACTATACTCGTAGCAACAAAAAATATATGCACCCCTAGCGGTGCACATATAAGCCATGCACCCCTATTTGAAATACTGGTGGTAGTATACCGATGTACCTGATACTAGGTCCCAACCCGACCAGAAGCTTAAGCTCTAACCTCGCCCAATTATCCTAGTGGGTGGGATCAGGGTATGCACACATTAGATGCAACATTTCGGGTAGGGGTGTATGGCTTATATACACTCCTATTACGGATATCCGTTGTGGACAGGATGAAACCACACGAAAAAGGAAAGCATCGCCACCTTTCAGGCGAGCTCTCCTACGCTACGACTGTGTTCGATTGAGGCTCTGTGTACCTGGCAAGACCAGCGAACGAGATAAACTTGAGTCAAACGCAAAATGAAACAAAGGCGGGTGCTTTTTGGCCCTCTTTTTTGTTTGATCATTCATCCTGCTAACAGTGGGTCTCTGTAATAGGAGTGTACGTTTTTTTTTCGAAAATAAAGGGCTCGAAAATTCTACCCGTACCGTAGCACGCCTTGGAAAGGAGCCCATGCGGGCAGCAGAAGAATCGAACGGTGAAGCAAACGGCTGTTGTGTGTGGAGGCGGAGTGGTTGAGCTGTACTCATTCCGTGCACGACCGTAGTCGTATGCTCGTAGGCCCTTGCATCCCTTACAATGCGTGGACGGAGCACGTCGAATTTTCACCCAAGCAGGGATGGAAGCCGTGGCGGGAGATTTGCTTGTCGTGTGATCCGCGGGTGCGCCTTCCTCTAGCGATTAGAGGTCCGCGATCAGCGCTTAGCGATTGGCGATTGACGATTCAGGGATAGCGACTAGAGATGAGCGAAGGACGACACATATAACGATGGGTGATTATCGATTAGAGACTGGCGATAACAGGGTAGCGGTTAGAGATTGATGAATAGCGATTGGCGATTGGTGAATAGCGATTGACGATTTGCGGCTAGCGACACTCGTGAGAGGTTCGGGAAAACATTTCCGACGAATTGGCCAAACGTGTGTTGTTCCCAATTAGCACTAAACCTCACGCCGGAGACCATGTGAGCGTTACCCTCCGCCCTTCCTACGAGTCCTTTGCCTTTGCAGACCAAGGCCACGGTATTGTGCTCTTGAACATATTATTGTACCGTCATTTTTGCTGTGGGATTTAGGCTACTCGTGCGCGTGGCTCAGCACCTCACTCTATAACGCACCTTGAACACGTGTGGTTGGTGCAGTGACACGAAAAATGCAACGGCCGTGAATGACGCGAGAACGAAAATAGCTTAGGTGCCTACGAGTGCGGGTGTTCAAGGTCGCTGGAATGAGAGGCCCCAAAAGTGACCACTTGTATTCCCCTATCATGCCGTAGCCGTGGTTGACAAAGATTCCTCTGATGCTGCATTAGGTTGTCCTGATGCCAGTGCGTGGCAAGTAGTTGGACGGTTCTGTCTGCCGCCTTGGAATGTCTATTTGATCGAAACCTCGAAGCAGTCTGCTTCACTGTCTATGAGTGACCACAAAGTCTGTGTATCTCCAGGATGAATAATCAGGAAGGACACTGGGTGTTCTAAGAATGACCAGAAATGACGAATTTAGAGTAAAGACAACGACAAAAACCGACAGCATCAAAACATGTAAATTGAAGGTATCAAAATGTAAACACCCATAACATCTTCTGCGCGGCGTTAACGTGTCGAGAACTACGCGATTAGCACTTACAGGCCAATGCTTCGACTATACGTCAAGGCTTCGACTATAGGTTCATACTAAAGACTATAGACCAATGTGTACTGTCCGGCTTCGTTTAAACCGTGTTTTCTTGCCCTTGCTTCGCCGCGCCGCCGGCTGCCGGTTTATGCATTTTCCGTTGCCGCCGTCGTTCTCGCCACCGTAACAGTCTCTCCTGGATGACGTCGCAAGTCACATGGTAAGTGGTGGCAGCTCAAACTTGGTGCCATGCGTAAAGTCCCATCTTCTTGCAGTGTAGCTCGCGGTTGGCATCAAATTGGCCATCGAGCGAACGTTGTATTTTTAACCAACTGAGTCGTTTGTAAGACGCATCGGGATCAGGGCGTTGTTTGTACGAGACGCATTGGGATCGACGGCGTTGTTTGTAAAACCCATCGGGATCGACCACGCTGTCTGTAAGACTCACAGAGATCGACAGAGTACGGGCGCGTGTCCCCGTACTTGTTTTGATATACGGCGTGAACCAGTGCTAATGGTAGTAAACCGTACTGTACGATGTATCGGTAGATGCTACCATACGATGCAGGTGTCTCTAGCTGGGCCGAGGGGTTTCAGCACGTACAGAACAATAGTTTCCAGAATATATTGACTTCGGAACGTTGTCGTAGAACAATTGAAATCTGGCGGGGGGCTGGAATCCGTTCCGAGCGAACGATTTTACGCTGTTGGTTATACAGCGCTATCCACTAGAGCACTAAGTCGCGTGACTCAGTGGTCTAGTTGATAGTAAGCAACAACATATTATCGGCCCAGAGTGGTATGTACTTTGGAGCTCGTATTAGTATCACCAAATCTCGTCAGCATTGATCTCCTCGCCACGGACTTCTCTACAGAAATCAATAACCTTCTACCAGGTAGATTATTAATCAAAACATGATGATGCCATGTAAACAACAAACGCTACCTCCCCTTCGTCGGAGTGTTGCCGTTTCATTGCCCCGTGCACGCGATAACAACGGAGTATAGTTACTGCCGCCCGTCCTCGGCGCGTCTCTGCGGAGGAACCACCGAGGGCGCCCGTGGATGCCATGTAGCCGCGAGCGAACGTAGAGGCTATGTGAGAGCTCCGACAACTCAAAAAAAGACGCGCACAAACAGATTCCTGTACTTTTCCTGACACGGCGACGTCAATAGTTCCAAGTCACGGTACGTGCAGAGATGTATCACACATCAATTCATGATGACTTGCACCCCCCGGCAACTCGCGCCATCGAAGTATCGCACCCAGGTTACAAATATGAGTCTTAGACGAACTCCTCGATCGCACTGCTTAAGTGTACGTCGTATTTATATATGTTTTTGCAGAAAATCATCACACCAATGTTGAAGTTCGAATCAATTCCCTTTGTCCCCGTCCCCACCTCCATCATCTGTATGGCATGAGGTTGCCGCAGGTGGGCACCCCGTTTTCGTTCTCGTTTTTTTCGACACTGCATGGCGGGGGGGCCATCGCAGCGCACACGGCCCCGTGCAACCTGCGGCTGCGCTGCCACCTTCCCCTGACCGTGCCCTCGGGGGACCCGGAACAGTGCGGAATGCGAGTAGGCGGAGAGACGCGGCCGTGGGAAGAAGGTATGTGCCATGCGCTGGCCATCACGGAGTATCATAACCCTTGTACTACTGAAAACATTATCCCGGACTGACTAGTTTCAAGTCAATCTGCTATTGAAAAAATGTTCCCGGACTGACTAGTTTCATGTCAGCCCCCCACTCAAAACGTGGGTGAAGTATGTAAAGGGTTCGTCTCGCCTTTTTGGGGCTTCAGGGGTTTTAACTACCGAAAGTAGATGAAGATTACAGCACTGGCCATACGGAGAACCCCGGGCTGGTGGGGCATGGTGTGTGTCCGGAGTGCAACTTGGGGAGATGTTCCGACACGCGCGCGATATGGTTTTCTTGTATTATTCTGCTGCAATACTCTCGTTTTCAGACGCTGGGTACGATCGCAATCGCCACTTTTTTTTTGTCGCTATATACATACCTGGTTTGTAGGTCTCGAAAGACTTAAGTGTGATGAGTACAAAAGCTTCGGTATGGTTGGGGCGCGGAATCAAGATCCAGAAAGAAGTTGTCCCGTGTGTGCTTTTTTTTTGTGATGTCACGAACGGGTCGCAGACGGCATCGAATGTTGAGCCGGGGTCCCACTACTTCGGGGAGGCCGTAAAGGTCTTTGCTTTTTTTTGTTGCCGATGTTTTCTGTCGTGGATTCTTTCGTTGACATTAGTCTTCCCTGCGGGCATTATCGCGGCTGCTACTGATGCTGCTGCTTCTGCTGCTACTATTGCTACTGCTACTGCTACTGCTATTACCACTAGTACTGCTACTTCGTATGTTTTCCCTCTGATTTTTTTCTTTGCACTTTCGCTCCAGCTCCCTTTCTTTTCGTAACTCATCTGGGTCACATATAATAGCACCCCCCGCCCCCACTGTGGTGCATGCCTTCATTTATTGCAAGAACGGTTTAGCATTTTCTTTGCTCGTCGACTCGCGTCGATCAGTGCAAGACTATGTTCGGTAAGGTTTGTATGTTCCGGGTAGGGCATACAATTCTCACTAGACGTCACAAAATTATCGGGTACTGGTATTAAGTTCTTGCAGAGCAAACATAAGTTTCGGGGATGATGTTTCTTTCTTGCAGAACTCACAATATGTTTTGGGTACGGTACTAATTTCTCACAGAACTCACACAAGTTTTGGGTACGGTACTGATTTCTCACAAAACTCACACAAGTTTCGGGTATGGTATTATTTTCTTACAGAACCCGCAGAAGTTAGGTTATGGTATTATTTTTTTACAGAACCCTTCGTGGGTACGGTATAGCATGTGATACCCGCAACTGTACCCGCACCGAGGTACAAGGGCGTACCCACACCCCGGGGTTCTTCCGGCGGTGTACCGAGCGCGCAAACGTTCGTACAGACCCACCCAACGCACCCAGTTTATCGCTCCTGCTTGTGGTGCGTGTTGACGTCTTGGCCATCGAATACCTCTCTGCCCCGCCCGTTTCTTTCGGAGACGAGCTAGTTTGCTACCACTCGGGTCTGGTGGTTTGTCTGACGATGATCCATTCTGGGGCTCAGTAGGTGCGTCTGGCGGTGATCCATTATGAAGACCTCCATCGCCCATGTTCACTCTCCACGGGGTGTACCGATCGATGTGTCTGCATGAGTGACCGTGGTTCTGTCGACATAAAACGTTTTTCTGTATATTTGTGTTTGTATTTGTGCTTTGTATGTGACATGACGTGACGTCAGAATGTGAGACATACCCGACACCCCCCTCCCGGATGAAACCCGTACCTGGTATACATCTTACATCTGTAGTTGTACCCTGGGTATTTCTACAAACGTACATCCGTACCTCGGGTATTTCTATAAACTGTACCGCTGTGGTCGTATCATTGGGCATTTTACCGTACATAAAATGGTTGGATACATGCCGTCAGGGGGTTCAATTGTCACCATTGGCGTTTCTTATGAGCTTTTGAGATCTTGAGCTACAAACGGGAAGGTCCATGGCCCATGGCATTTCACTTCCCCGTGTGATAACGAACTATTGCATTGTGGACAAACGCACTCCGAGCCTACGAGGGGAAGCCCTCGGAGCTGATACCACCGGGCCAGCGGTCGCGCGAGTCGGTACAATTCAATTGAAATTGGCAAGTTCTGCTAAATGCCCAAAACGTGGCCAATTTGCTTCTCGGAGGCCGGAAAACAGTGTTTTGCGTGTTGGTGTTGGACACCAGCCGAAATCAATGGAAGACCCTACAGCAGCAAAAGGAGCGCGAGTGCAGGACGCTGGCGGAGTCTATTTTGTAAGTTGGGGCGATCCGAGAGGTGGAGGCCGGGCCGGCGGCCGGTTGAAGCCAGAAATCAAGGTGACGATAGGAGGAGACAGGCCACCTAGGGTGGGTGGTGATGTTGTTACCTTGAAAGATATGCGCGAATTTCTTGTTGCGTACTCGAAGTACGAGTGGCAGATGCATATCACAAGCCAAGATGGAGGAGACCGGGTGCTCGCGAGGAGGCGAGAGCTGGTAGATTCGGCGACCCATTTTATGGTGGCTGATGCGTTCTACGATGGCAAGCCCTGGGTCGACCTCTCCGAGGAGGAGCTAGTGCAAGGGCTCAAAAGGTTTGCTGGCGTTGGTATGCAGCAGACGAGCGATGAGGATTTTTGCCGCCAGATATTCCGTGTGCTGAAGATGGATGCGAACGTGCCGGTAGATAGCAGGGTTTTCATGCAATAACGTGCCCTGCGGAAATACCTTGTTGACAGCGGGCTCACGGAGGTGGTGAAGCCCGACGGTCGGCAGTACACGCTACAGCATGGCAAGGTGCTGGTTGAGGCAATAGCGGCGGGAATCGAACCGCTCGAGTTCCGCCGGAAGGTGGAAAAGAAGATGCGTTTCGATCTCGTAACGCATGACCCTGACGCGTTGTTCAACATTATTGCCAGGCAGCATCGGGGCTAAGCTGTAATTGAGGCCAATGATGCTGAACGTCGGCAAACAGCAAAACGGCGTGACGTTAGGTCGATGGCTGCAGCGGGGACCAAGCCGCAGGGAGGTGCTCCTGACGAGCACGACTCATGCGAGAATGCCAAGCCTGCTGTTGTGAAGGCAGAGCGGAATCGTCGGTACGACAGCAACGAGTGCTCGCATGTGGCAAGCAGGGACACAAGCAGTGGGACTGCCCCCAAAGCCAGCAGGGTAAGGCGGGAAAAGGCGTCCATGGCCAGAGCCACGGCCAGACCCTCATACAGCAGCAGCAGTTCACAAACGGTCCCACTCAGCATGCCCGCAGCAAGACTACTGGGATGGCCCCTGCGTCTGCCACCCCTCGAGCTAGTGGGTACCAGCCCGCTCAAGCGGTGGTTATGAAAACTGAACCTGCTGCGCCTGAAGGGTCTGCGCAGAATGATGACGACTACGTGCAAATTCGCATGCCGCGGGAGAAGATGGCGCCAGTGGATAATGGGCTCACCGAGACGGTGCAGCACTAGGTTTCCCAAAGCGCTCGGCCAAAGAATGCAGCACCAGTTCTTCACTCCATTCCGGCGCAGCCGCCGGCAACCGCGTCACAGCAGTGGCGTGGAGATTCCAGCAACCTTTATTCCGCGCGTGTCGCGGCCGTGCAGCCTGGTAGATGTGGTGACACGATCGTGGGTTCGGTGGAGAACGAACCGTATGTGGAAGGCCTGACGCAGCATCTCGCGGGGCGTCTTGCTGTTCCCGGTGCTTCCGCGGCTGCTGAGGTCATGGTGCTCATGGATTCTGGTTTAGGCATTACAGCAATGTCGGAAGAGCTGGTAGAGGCCCTGCGGGAACAGCCGGGGATGACGCAGACCGCGTTAACGCAGGCGTTTGTTGGACAAGCGCGTGTGGTGACGTCGTTGGGCCAGGAGTGTGATATTGAGACGCAATCGTGTCCGCTCCACCTAACGATCGAAACTCCATGGGGACCAGTCCGGTTTTTCCATGCGTCCCTGAGGGAGGCGACGTGGTTGTCATCGGGCAGAAAACGCTGAGAAATAAACTCGGCATCGACGTCATGGCGCAGCTCAAGGCCTCTGTACTAAAGGCACAAGGGCATCAGTATGGCGCTGGGATGGAATTTACAGCTCGTTCTGTGGGCGAGCCCAACGATGGTGCTGTACTGCGCGCGGCGATGGCTGTCACAGCGTTCGTTCCGGGCGGCGACGCGCCAGGCGACGTGGACGTTGAGGTTGCACTAACGCTGCCGTCTCAACGACCCATGATATTCCAGGATTCCGAGGTGGGAATGCGAGATCGCGTGGGCGTGTTGGAGACGGCTGTCGATAATGCTGCTGACCCTGGCTCCCCGCCGGAATGTGCCAAGATGCTGCGCGATATCGTTTCTTGCACGCACCTCTACGTGTTATGTCGGGCGTTGTTGGGTGACCCACCTGCACGCAAGAAGCCTGTGGCGGTCCCGTTTCATTCAGGTGCAAGGGTGGTGCGGGCGAAGCCCCCACCTGAACGTAATCGCCTACCGTGGAGTGCGGCAGTCTTGCCGCGACTGCCGCTCGGTGGTGACGACGAGTTTTTCGTCAAGGTGGCCTGGGAAAGGTTGGAGGAAGCGGAGAGCACCTGGGAGCCGGTGTCGCGCGTGTTTGATGGCGCGACGACCGTGCGGCGAAAAGAGCCCAAGGCGCTGCGGCTGAAGACGGATCAGAAGCTGGGACTCGTACAGCGGTATGGGCTGCGTTTTTTATCATATTGTGGTTTTGGGGGGGATCCCGGATTCTGAGTTGCTGCTTTTCTGTTTTGTCTGAATTTTTAATTTCTACTTTGCTGACTTGGAGCTTTGCGAAGGGCGCTGGTAGCTCCTGACGCAGCCACAGCTGGCGGTTCATCGCCGAAGCTGTGTGTGGACAGAGCATGTCCGGGGTTATATGCTTCCGTTGTACGGGTGACTGTTGTTCTGAAACACCATTCCATGTGTGGTCTGGGTTTCGGCAAGTTGCATGCGCAATTGGAGGTATGACGCGTGGTGCGTGGTTTGCTCGAAGATTCATTGGTGATGACGCGGCTGTTGAGCAAACCTTGTTCACGGTCAGTAATCATGGTAGATCTTAGGTCCTGGTGAAACTGACCACGATTTGTTGGATTTGACCATTGCCCAACGTGCGGACAGCTATGTTTATCAAAGCTACTCCATCTGAGCCAACTTTTGTTTGGTAGCCCGAGATGGGCTTTTGGAGGGTGCTGTACCGCTGTGGTCGTATCATTGGGCATTTTGCCGTACATAGAATGGTTGGATACATTTTGTCAGGGAGTTCAATTGTCACTATTGACATTTCTTGTGAGCTCTTGAGCTGTTAAGATACAAACGGGAAGGTCCATGGCCGATGGCATGTCGCTTCCCCGTGTGATAACGAACGAACTATTGCATTGTGGACAAACGCACTCCGAGCCTACGAGAGGAAGTCCTCGGAGCTGATAGCACTGGGCCGCGGTCGCTCGAGTCGGTACAAAACGTACCAGTATGCCTAGAAGTGACGGAGGCAGTGGAACTTTCTAGGAAGGTTCAATCTTTCCAAGAATTATGTACTGACTGTTAGTGTGAGGAGGAAAATTGTGGTCCGCAGTTCACAGATCGTGGCCCACTGATCACAACAATTCAAACAAAATCGTACGCGGCGCAGCCGCGTTTCTCGCCCGTTTCTGGCTGTTTTGGGGTCCGGGTAAAGGCCAGGCTAAGGGTTAGGTTTACGATTATAGGAGTTGGGTTGGGTCTACGCCTGTGCCTTGATATCATCGGAAGCGATTTCTAGCACGAACAATCATGGCAATCAAAATCCCGCCCCGAGGACGATCTATCCTAAGTGGGTTCTAGGAGTCCCTCAACGTATATCCATACCCCGGGTATTATTCCACTGGCGTACAGAACTCACAGAAGTTTCGGGTGCGGTATTATTTTCTTACAGAACCAACAGAAATTTCGGGTGTGGCATTATTTTTTTACAGAACGCACAGAAGCTGTGGGTATGGTGTTACTTTTTTACAGAACCCACACGAGCTTCGGGTACGGGTATGCACTTCTTACAGAACTCACAACAGTGTCGGGTACGGGTAATACCCGGGTATTTACCCCGGGTACGCGCCTGTGCACATCCTACATAACACAAGCTTGGAATGGTGTGTGCTGATTGTGCACTTGAAAATAATGCAGATCGACGAATTGTATGCCACACCTTGTGTTAACAATTATGTGCCGTGCCTGCTTGTGTTACCGCCGTCGCGCAAAATGTCGCGAAGGTATTCTTGGCGCCGATCATTTTGCAGCCTACGAGGCGTGCGCGTGTGCGCACTCCCTCCCCCGTTCCGGAGAAGTTTGTTTACCTGCGATAATGGAAACAGCCAAGCGTACGATAGCACCAGGTGGCAATGCTGCATGTGGCAATGCTGCATATGGCACGTAAAGTGCATGCCTCTTCGAATACGAAGGGTGTGCCTGCCTATCTTATCGACATCTGAATTGCGTGCCCCTTCAACCTTCAAAACAATGTGTGTATCTACCTGCCTTTCGTATGTTTCTCCGTGCGCAGCCCAAGTGTACCAGCATGTAGGTGCTGTTGCGGTGATTTTTCTTGCCGTGGTGCGTTACTTGTTGGAATCCTTGCCACAATTTGCGCCACGTGTTGCGAGTGCTAGGTAAGTGCGTGGTGTTCGACGACTGCTACGAGCATGAGGTGTGGAACAAGACAGGCGGAGAGCGGGTGTTGCTGCTGTTCGATCTTTGGCACCCAGATCTAGCGGAAGAGGTGAGAGCGTACCAGTGTTAGAAATATCTCCCCGCTACGTGCGATTCGTTAATAATTATAATGTGGGCAGTGCCCTTGACAGGTTGTGTCTGGTGTGGTGTGGTGTGGAGGACACACCGAGGTGGGTCGATATCTCGGGCCATCGCGGAACGGAGTCTAGGACCTCTGGTGACCTTAAACTTGGGTGTAATGAGGCGGTACTATCTAGGGGAAGGATACCTGGTATCCGGTGAAAATAGTTTTTATTTTGCTGTTATTTTCTATTGTTCTCCGTGTTCGCGGGGGACTAAAACGCTGTTCCTCGTTACTTTCCCTGTTTGAAACAGGACTGCAAGCTTTTTGCGCACCTGTCAGTAACACCCATTTTGAACTGCACTAAGGTTGTTTTGGGTCAAACTACGTAGATTTTTGAGTTTGGTCTGTGTGACAGTCGAGAATGGGTTGTGCAGAGTAGCAGCAGGGCCGCCGCGTCATCTCCCGCGCACCGCCTTGTCGCTGCCGCGGCCACTGCTGTCCACGCATCAGGAACAGCGCAAACTATAATACTAGCTGAGCCAAGCGCAATCGAACGATGTTGTACGCGACCCAGGAAATACACGCTGTGACGGACATGTTCGGGTACGCGGCGAAGCAAGGCTGGCTCAAGGGAGGCGAGGAAGGAAAGGGGTGACAACCGCAAGGAACGATTTTCACTTTGAAACAGACACTCTTTGTCCGGATGGTGCTCGGGTATTCGCTCTCGGCGGCGAGGGGCATCGAAAGCAGATTTAGGCCATCTTCGGGCGTGGATGCGTACGTGGCGGATCCTGTTCGGTGTGGGCTGGGGTGACGCGGCTCTCAAGGCTCACAAAAAGAATGCAGTAGCGGTGTATTACTGTGGCCGGCTGAACCGTTGACGTGGGCTACAATTGAGTTGCTTGGGGCGGTTGCAGCAAAGATCGTCGTGGCCTTTCTTTAGTTTTGTTTCTTCTTGGCAACGCTGACATGCGGCTGTTTTATGGGGCTTGTACATTTCACCCGGGTACTTATGCTGTAGATAATGATTCCACCTGCAGCGCGGTACTTTCTGTTAGCATTGCGTATGTCTACTGACTTTGCGGATCCTTTTTTCAGCTGATCGTTGCCCCACGTCCAGCCTTTTTTCAACGCCGATTTGGACGGGCCCGTCGCATGCATGCCCGGGCGTCAACGGCAAACACACCTCGACTGCGGGCTGCACATAGCAGTAGTAAACCAGTAGACTAGACTATTCGTAGTGTACTTTATTTTCATTCGTGTACCTCGAAGTATAGCACAACGACGCTGTTTTTTTTATTTTATAGTACGTTTTCCGCGGCGTAACATCATGCGCACAGGACCCGTATTTGAAGTAGCCTAGCGACGAGGATGACGGATGTCTAGAAGGTCGCAGCAGTGGCGCGGGTGGCGTCGATATAAGTACCAGGTATTACGTATGTTATCGTGGGGTTAGGGCTGCCGCTTAGAAAGAAAATCGAACTATTTGACGGGCAACACACCACCCACCCGGCGCGAAAATTAGCAGCAGCACAATGTTTTTACGGCCCCGCAACCTCCAATATTGGTGCGAACCAAGAGCTGGCTCGGGTTCATGTGACCCGTCTTTTCCCCTGGACACACTATAAATAGGCACATTTTAAAGTCAACGTTCACGTACAATCAGAGTTTTGGGATTTTAATTGCAAATATCGAATTCGTCGATGAGCGCCAAATTCGATAAATTGTTTCAAAGTTATTCATGGAAAAAAAAATGGCCGTAAAACACAATCCATGGGAAGATTCCTTTCGGCCCTCTGCCTCCATCTGTGGCCGAACCTACACTTGCAAGCTTGCGGCTGGATTGCTCCCGGCCAGACACGAGGCAGGAGTAGCAGGGCAGGGAATCTCCACGGGGACGGGGGTGGTATGGACCGAGAAACGTTTGGAGTCGTGTAATTGCCTTGCAAAAATGCACGTGGAAGCTCACGAGGATATATATTAGACTAAATATCCAATGCCGGAAGGTGTGATTTGCCTGAAAAGCAATGCCAAACACACCAATGTAAGAATGTTAGAACAGTCTGGAGTTTGGCGGAACGGAAAGGAAGGAAATGTCGTAGAACAGGGTAGTGGGGGGGGGTGGTTCCAGAGGAAAGAATGATGGAAAACTAGGAGTCTCGGCAGCATAAGCATATCACAGCAGGTGCACAGCAGCAGCGAGTATCGGACGCGACAGCCCGTAGAGGTAGAAGGAAGAACTGCCCACGCCGCAGAGACAGAAGCAGCAGTAGTAGCAGCAGGGAGAAGACCGACGGCAGGAGCATAAAAAGGGGTAGCGAGGCCGCACGATGGGACACCAATCGCAAATCTACATACTGGGCAGGAGTGCGACAGATGCAGCTCGGCCAGCAGTGGAAACAGCAGCAGCAACACAGAAGCCGCAGCAGTAGTAGAGAGTCGTGCGGCAGGAGAACACTAATTCCTTAACAGGGATACAACACGCAAAACAGTAGTGTCATTGATCGCAATCTACTGAAGAACAGCACACAACAACGTGGTGAGAGCGTGTTGTAGCAACATGGACTGTGGATGGGTAGAGAAGAAATAAGAGGTAGGAAATACGTACAAGCTTGTCCACGATACTACCACAACCGCTACGAGTACCAACCACTAACGGCACTAGTCTACAGCTTTTATCATATAACTCTTAATGTTCTGGCCTTGCAGTGATAATACTAGTCTATACTCCGGAGTATTACTACTCACTCCTCGTCCTCCTCCTACTAATCCTGCTGCTGCTGCTGCTACTGCTACTACTACTACTACTACTACTACTACTACTACTACTACTACTACTACTACTACTACTACTACTACTACTACTACTACTACTACTACTACTACTACTACTACTACTACTACTACTACTACTACTACTACTACTACTACTACTACTACTACTACTACTACTACTACTACTACTACTACTACTACTACTACTACTACTACTACTACTACTACTACTACAGTAGTAACTATTGCTACTGCTACTGCTACTACTACTACTACTACTCTACTGCTACTGCTACTACTACTACTACTACTGCTACTACTGCTACTACTACTACTACTACTACTACTACTACTACTACTACTACTACTACTACTACTACTACTACTACTACTACTACTACTCCGGAGTACTACTACTACTACTACTACTACTACTACTACTACTACTACTACTACTACCACTATTGCGTGCCTCACGCGTCGTCCTCCTCTCCGGTATTGGCAATTCCCTGGGTTCACGTCATCCCCCGGGTAGGCTGAGCTACAATAAACACACCAGTGTGAACTATGAACAGCTTCCACTAGCACAGCCAGATTCTTGAGTCGTCAGGGCAGGTCTTGACAGCTTGTGGTGAGTGTTTTGTTAATGATAGCTTTGGTCTACTCGCACACTGGCCGAAGCCTGGCTGTCTTTGCTGTGGATTTTTATGTCAACCCATTGAGCAGAAACCACGAATAAGTCATACAAACCATGCCGACGAGGAGAAGGGCTCTTGATGGGTTCATCTTCAGTTCTGGTGCTTCTACGAGTACCCCTGCTGGTCGGACCGACCAAGAGACTACTAACGGTGAAGGCGCGTGCGGGGGGGGGCATACTTAAATAATGGTGCAAGACGTGGACAGCCATCATGCATGTATGAATTAGTATTTTGATCAGTGTCTGAAACTCCTCAAAAGGAGAGCGCGTGCAAGCAGCAGTGCATGGGATAATTTCAACACGTAGTCAAAGCCTGAAGATACATGCATGTGTATAAAATCGTAGCCCTTCCTCCCTTCTCGTAGCCCTCCTTCATCGCACCAGTCTCACCAGTTGGAGGCAGTACTTGCCGTAGTAGGATGTATTCAATATAGGTTATATCAACGAATGTACGTCGGGCAGTTGCCCAGTTGTACTCGGGTTATTGCGGGATAGTCTAATGGTACCCATGGGATATTTAATGGAAATATCCTTGGAAAGGAATTTTGCGGGGGAATCTGGATTCGAGAATTCTTGGGTTGTGGTTCAGGAAGGCACTGACGATTGTGGCTCGAGGGTAGACGTGATGAGATGGTAGTCCGTGCCCACCCTATGGTCACTCCACTCTCGCCATCCTCTCCATCTTCGTTTTCCCTCCGTGCTCTTCTGGATACATAGTAATCAAGATAAAAACACAACTTTTTCTTCGTTCTGAGACATACTGCAAAGGGCAGTAATTTGTCTGGATATCAGCTCGGGGCTGTTGTTGCCATTCCGTTTTCTGTTGAACTCTGTCAATTGAACCGGATGTGCGCGGTCGTTATCAGCAGCCAGCCTCGAAGCCTTCCATGTTGCCTCAACCTGGTCGACGGCAGCTTCAATGACTCCCTGCTCCCTCGGGAAGTCAATCTGACGCTAATCGTACAGTGCGCGACACCACTTAACCGTTGTACTAGTACAGAAAAAACGATCCAAGCTAATTCGAAGCAGAATGCTCCCAAGCAGGTGCGTGCAATTCAAAAGGAGCAACTCAATGTTTGCGCCAGGTTTAAATTCTGACGTGAGGCTGTATATCAATTATTATACAAAATAAAAATACGCTCCAGCTGTGAGATCGAAGAATTCATCGAAACTAATATTTTCAAGCTGTGTGTGATACTCCGATCGCGCGTATTACACACTCCTATCATGTATTTACTGCAACAAAATTGTACGCTTGTAGTATCTTGTTTCGTGCAACATCAAGCTAACCTTTCTGAATCCCAATTTATTTCGTGTCAACGCGTAAGAACAATCCGCCCACTACGTCGCTGACGCCGCTTTTAATTTTGCTGTTGCCAACCCCACGTACGACTTTTTCGGCAAGGTCGTAGCTTTCGAGAGCGGCTTTCACCCTTGGGATAGTGATTTGTCCGCGGCTTTGCTATTGCTAAGATCGGTTACGGCCTCTTCGAGGTTCCCTGCTGTCTGGTGTCTGTTTCTGCTAAGCTATCTGCATTTTGTCTTGGCGATCACCTCTTCTTGCGAAGGGCAGCGGGCTTTACAATCTCCCGCACACACATCTCCTGCTGCCCGGCGAGATTATCCACCTCCAAAAGCGAAGGCATGTACACCCGAAATCCGTGGTCTACGTTAGCGGTGTCATTGACGGCAGGCTCGGGCACCTGGCGTCTGAAGCGGTCTTCCCCATTTCGTGCACGCAGGCGACATCTGCTGGCGACAGCTCGGTGAGGTAGCAGTCGTGGGGCTCCAACGACTCCGGGCTGTGGATGCCGCGGCCCGGGAGCCTGTGAAAGAGAGACTTGACGCTGTTCTTCACGTGCATATTCGTGTCCTCCGTCACTTCCATCGCAAGGCTGAGGCTACATACATCCACTCGCTGGATTAATCGTTTCTGTATTCGTTGCCCAGCTGGTCTACCGTTATGTTGCAGTCAGCAAATGCTCTCATGTTCGCAGCGTTTGGCGGCGTTCACCTCCCCCTGACGGGGTAACGTGACTACCTGTGCCTTGGCGAAAGCACCGGTCACCTCCTCGAAGGTAGCGCTTCCCTGGTCACCACGCTTATGCTCATGGTCCCCTTCTTCGTGTCGGCGATGGGACATCCCGCGGGCGACAACTGGTCGACGAGTTTGTTTTGGCAGTCGCTACTCGGGCAGGCTACTTAGTGAACTCGCGCGCCGGCGCTTTCTTGCCCAAGGCCTTATACACCTTGGACACCAAGCACGATCTAACCTCTACCACGGCTTTGATGCGTGCCTTGCGCGTTACCATCTGTTCGGTCGATGCTAATGCTGTGTGAACTCTCCTCAGCCGTTTCACTGTGCCGGGCACGATTGTCTTTCCCTCCATGGCTCTTCCAACCGGGCGATTCTACCCGTATTTCTTGCAAGGAGGAAGGCACAATGCGACCTCGTCACGTGATAAGATTTGAGTACTACGCAGCTGGTACTGCGTACTCTCTTGTATGTAGAGCACTGAGTTAAATCGGTTCGGTTCTGTTGCCAACTGTCGCGTCATATTGACACACTAGCGTCAGCGGAACCGAACTCCTTGCCCTACATACGACAGCTTACTTTCCACTTTGGAACTTGACGTTTGGTACTCAAATAATGTCCGAACCCCGTAATGCAGTACCATTCAAGAGCAGGATCATAACCATTCATAATCTCTCCAACCCGCACGCTTGAAAGCACAACATAAAGTCGGCAAAAATCTCACAACACATTTTTGTTGGCTATAGATCACTACCCACTGAGCTGGTGAGTCACGTGACTCAGTAGCTTAGTGGGAAGTGCTATATACCCGCTGAGCTACTGAGTCACGTGATTTACTAGCTCGGTGGGTAGTGCTATATAATCAATAAGATGCATGTCGTGGATTCGATTTTCGCCGACTTCATATTTATTTGTTCTTTTCGAACGTGCGCGCTGGAGATTTTTTGAATGGATATCGCAGTGTGCTCCTGAATGCTATTGTAGTACGTGGCGAGGGGAGAGCCCCGAATATATAGCACGAGCCACTACGCCACGCAATTACGAAGCTCTGTAGGTAGTGCTATACAAGCAACACTAGAGGAGGCAGAAAGTTCAGCAGTTCGTGCGTCTCACCTGGCGAAGGATGATACTTTTGTCGAGTGGTTGGACTGCAGGGTCTGTTCATAGTGCCTCTTTAGCTTGACAGTTACGTGCCGGTTCGGAATACCAGCGTACTGTGAAGCATGTAGATCTTGGCATCAGGGTGTGTGTGGGATGGCGCACGGCGGTGTCATTTTTTTGCTGTCCCTACTCTGCTGGAAGTTAATGATAAACTACCTAAACATCAAACCGTCGACTCTGTCCGGGCGTCTTGACAAATTTGCTTGGGACTGCTCAACTTTCTAGAGCGTTGGCACCGACGCAGTCTCATCACGGGTGATGAGCTTGGTGACCTCAGGGCCGTTGTCTCGGAGTAGGGCCTCGCCGCTCTCCGAGGTTTACAGCAACAGCCGCAGACGCGGATAAACGTCAAAAGTCGTCTCATGCAGAACTGCTTGAGATGATCGCTTTGCGTTGTTGAAAAATAACCGAGAAGGCGGGGCGCAGCAAAATCTGACGGGGAGCAAAGTTATCTGCCGTAGATACAGCAGGGATGGATGCTGTGTCGTCATTGTTGGATTGCTCCGACGACGGCACCGGGAACCAGGAGTGGTGATCCTGCAGAAGCTGATCCTACTGGAGGTCAGCTTGGCCGTAGAGGGCAAGATTGGGGCGATGGCCCCCCAGGTGGTCCTCGGTCACTGCGCGGGATATTCTTCGTAGCCGTCCATTTTTAGGGCAACCCAAGATGGCTGTTCCTACCTTGATGGGGAGATAAAAGTTCGACGCCTTCTCGAAGCAGGTGAGGGTCTATGCAAAGCTGCATGGATTCGAGTCAGTTTTCGACAGTGGTTCATACGTTGAGGTTGGGGCTGAGGGAAGCGACCGTGCTTATCTGATGGCCTAGGGAATGACGGCCTCTATGTACGAGAAACCTTTGATGGCGTGGGTGTTTCTCTCCCAAGCTTTACAGACTGAAGTAGACCAAGATACTTTTCACCGAAGTAAGTCTCCTAGAAAATGTTGGGATTCAATAGTAAATTGGTACGACACGAAGACAAACGCGCAAAAGGGCACCTGTATGCGAGAGACTCTGTACGATTTTACGATGAAGAAGGAAGATGACCCCGTAGAGTTATACGCGATGGAGGACTTGCGTGAAAAATTTAACAACGCGGGCATCAGCGTAGATGACAACACTCTGTACACTTGCTTTGTTGCTGCCGTGCCTACTGCCGAGTACGCGCTCGAGATTCGAGACTTAAATCTCAAGCAGGCGACGATCGCAAGGAGACCATCAACCTTGTTCGCAGCAAATACGAGACACTTAGCAAATCGAAGGGCTTGTCAGACCCGCTTGAGGTAGTCGGAAAAAGATAGGGTGATTATGGGAAGAAATGTGGAAAGGCACATGTGGGTCGGAGAAGCTCTGGAAAGGGAAAGGAAGGCAACGGCAACGCCAGTTCAAACGGTGGAGCCGGGAAAGCGAAGGTTTCAATAGGGAAGTGCTTTCGATGTAAGGCTACAGGCCACTACAGCGAAAATTGCACCGCAACAACCTGTGAGCGATGTGGTGGTAGAAGACACCAAATAGATAAGTGCGCTTCGTCGGTGGACATGGACGAATCACCAGCGGATGCTATACTTCTTTGCGATGGTGGAGGATCTCGAAGATGATGCTGTGGAGGCGACAGCGTTTTAGGGGTACAACAGCCAAAGCCCCGCGATGGGAGTATTAACGTGGGCGCTCCCTTCATACGTGACGAGCGGGGGATGTTAAACTCACGTGGCATTTATTTTCGTCAACATTTGCCGTGCGCCCTCTACTTCGGAAGGTTGGTTGTGGAGGCAGCAGATATGGGATTATTTTCATTTTCCGCGAGAAATCGCATGGCCAGCCGTGTGCACCCTACCAGGGGGGTGATTTGGCAGGGCAAAGTCGCCCGGCATAATAGTTGCGTGCTCTCTGCTGATGGAAGACAGTGGTAGGAACGGATGTGGGATAATCGTGGGCTGTCTGCAGCAGTACCAATTAATGATGGGGTTTCGTCCGGGCAAAGTCGAGCGGCATAGTCGTACGCGCTCCATGATACGCAGCAGCAACAGCAGCAGCGGGACAGGTCATGGAGGGAACAGGTCGGTTCGCTATTTCGCCAGCTGGAGCTTCCATGGTTCGTCAACATCGCGGGGCAGGGGGGGGGGCGAACAGGTCTGGTCAAATTAGTGAATAGATTTTACGATGGACTCACTTTTCGATCGAAATATTGTTTTTGGCCGTATATGACGTTTATTTAGTTACGGTAAGGTTGAAGACCCGTAAATAATAGGCGATTTATTCGCGTTGAGGGTGGATACCCGCAGAAAGTATCATCTAAGATTCGTTCTGGATGGTATACGTAACCTTTTTCGCCTGGAAGATTTGAAGTGTGTCTTCATGTTCAAATCAAACAATCTGTGTAAACCCGAAAAACTTGATGTATTCTTCTGGTGTAGACAGGACCAGAAGGAGACTCGTGAAGCTGATATACATACAATAACGATTTGGAAAAAATAGTACGTAGGTGCACCTTATTGAGAGGTGTACTGCAGATGTGTGGTATTGATGGTGGCACTGGTTATATGCGAGTACGTATATATATTTTTTGGCAGTAATCTTCTGATTGATTGCAAATAAAAGAGAGTAAGCATGTTCATGATTGATTGGTTGTACTACCAACTGTATTATTATGCAAATACTTGTTCGCAGTGGGGGAGGAGTGACACATGATTTGTTTTTGCGACAATAGAATACTTTGCGTAGCTAGAAGGGCTTGGGCTGTTCGCGCCGACAGTGGAGGCATTTCATTGTTTCTTCATTCGATTGTTTGGAGCTATAGAACCAGAAGCCAAAGACGGAGTATTTTCGGTTTTATGAAGGTTTGCAAGCGACAGGTATTTTGGATATTTTGAGCGCTAAATAAATTCTATGATTCAGTCATGAGAAAAAAGGAAGTATGCTACCTCGCATTACCGTCGCGATCTGTGTGTCTATGGCGGGAGTAGGGGGCAAAAGGAGACTTTCGTCCGTGGGAACGGGGTTCCTCGCGATCTCTGGCATTGTACTTTTAGCCTTAGTTTTTATCGTTTTGGCACGGCTATTATAATCTCGTCTACAACTTCAATAGTTGTATGTGGGAGTCAGTGAAAGGTTTTTGCTCACGGGGGTGGGTTTTCTTCTTCTTATCATTTTTATGGTAGATTTGAGTCATGGAGTTGTGTGTCATTGCCTTGGCTCGTCACTGTTGTGTAACGACTCAGGGAGGGCGTATATAGTACCTCTTTAGCTTGACAGCTACGTGCCTGTTCGGAATATTAGCATACTGTGAAGTATGTGGATCTTGGCATCTGGGTATGTGGGATGGCGCACGATGTCACGTTTGTGCTGTCTCTACTCTGCTGGAGGATAGTAATAAACGACCTAAACAATCAAACCATCAACGACTCTGTCCGGGTGTCTTGACAAGTTTGTTTGGGGCTGCCTAGCAGGGTCCACGACTCGGAGTTCCTCAAGCCCGACGACGGGTACACAAACGAGCTGTCCCGGAAGGTAAAGACTTCGTGCAAGATATGGGGATGGTAGCCGCAGACATCATGTCGGCGGCCCATCAGGCTGCCGTGAGCGAGGCCAAGAAAACCATAGATCACGAAGTGCGGGTCTACATCCCGTCGGTTCTGGAGGCGGCTACATTCGTCAGCCGAGGGAAAATGTCTGTACGGGGGACTGCTGAGCTTGCGGCGTTTCGACGGAGGCGTTGCACGAGGAATCGGGACATCACGGCCTTGTCTGTTTCCGTAGAGAAGGCTGGACGTGACCACAATGACGCCATAGCCGAACTAGCCAGCAGCAACGCCTTCTTGGGTAAAGTCGCCAAGTGCGCCGGTGCCGCACGCGAAACCTTCGACCTTGAGGCAAAGGACGTGCGCAAGTTGGGCGAGGGGAGTGAGAGCCCCGCCAACTAAGCTCGGAGCCTGCAGTAGCAGGGTTTGGCTGCGACGGAGCACGAGGGCCAAGAATATGCTGTGCATCAGACCAAGGCGACGCTGGACAAAGCGAGGTCGACTACGAGAGGCGCGGCAGTTGGAAAATATGCGACAAGTACGGCCTCCAGCTGTGGGAATGGGTGGGATGAGGGAAGCGCCACCAGGATAGAGGATGGAGGGCAGTGCTCCACTAGTTTAGTTCCTACTTGCGAGTACGTCGCAGTTGTTTGTTGATTCACAGATGTGTGTGTCTGAGCAGCCGTTCTTGAAAAAAATTGAGTGGACTACCTGAAATTTTTGGCATCCTGATTTTAGTGCTGGGTGGCGACATCGGAACGCGGAGACGTTTACAGGGTACCACGTGGCGAGCACTTGGGAAGATTCTCCTTAAAGGGAGTGTTCCGTTTATCGAATTCGTCAGCAGTGCGGCGTATTTAGCGTGCTGAGAGGAGCTTTTCCTAACAGAGAAACAAGAAATGATAGCCGGGTTTTCCCTCCACCGTGTGAAGTACCAAACGCCTGATACTTTTCCCCGGCCAACCAGCTGGGGGGATGCCACAAGGGTATGGTTGGACCCGTGAAGCGCTTCCGGTGACGGCGACGCATTTGGGGTAGGGGGGGGGATGGCCAACCTAACACGGGGACAAGGATGCCGCTTACGCGGCGAAATATATATCCATCCCCGTGTAGGCCACTTGGTCTACTCTGGGTCCTGCTGCTTCCTCTGGCACGGGCCATTCGACTGCTAGGGCAGCGGGGCGCCGACTCACTCCGGAAAGGATGACCTAGGCATTTGCTGGTACTCAGTGAGCGTCCGTGTGATGAGATTGGAGACTACTCGACAGTATGCGACACAGGGTCTCATGGATGTGCTGCTTATGCACCCGAGTGGAAACACTAATAAAATACCTCGTATATTACTGGGGTTCACATTGATCTCGGCATATTATTGGGGTTTGTCATTGATCTCGGCACGAAAGTGACCTACACTGTGCAGGTGTACGCAACGGGCACTTTCGAAACACCAGCGGCATGCAGGAGTGGGGCCGCGCTGCCTTCATTTTGGCCGCGATCAGCTGAAACACGTTATACCCGGTATATGTTTCTCCGCCTCCTAGCTGCGCCGTCTGTAGGGCAGTATGTATGTCTTGTTTTCGGTGGAGGCACAATAGCATCGCATGGCCTCGGAACACCGAAAATCCGAGCCAGGACACGTTCGAAGCTTGTCCTGGGGCGCTTTCTATGCACATGATTGCAGCTGCGCGTTGGGTGTGGCCAAACACGCCAGAACCACAATCACAAGGCGTTTCCAGCTTCACCACTCGTTGTCATCTGCCACCATGTACGCGTTTCTCGCCGTCTTCTTGCACGAATACTCGTGTATCGTAGCAGCCTAAAACTCAAAACCGCTTCGCCATGTAAGCAAAGCAACAACAGCAGAGGCGGCACTGCACCAGATCCAGCGATGCCCCCAGCATAGCGTTGTTAACTCAACGAACAATTGAGGAATTATGAACGGTGAAAGCAGGGGGCGTTGAGCAAAGCCATCGAGGTGCGTAGCTTGAAGCTAACTAAAAACGGTTTCTTGTAGAAATTGCGCATTAGTAGAAAATATCTTGCCACCAGCCCTGAAAAGCGAGGCAACCGATTCTGGCTCGTCGTCATGCCTCGGACTCTTGGCTATGTCCATACCCGAAAATATCACCCAGCACAAACATTTGCACAGCCCGCGTTATGTTGGTGATAATTATCTTGATTTTCCTCCATGATCGACACACACCAAACTTCAGCAAGTCAAGCGACGGCACACCTCACCCCTCCACCCCCACCCTCCCTTCATCGTTCTTAAACGCTCGTCGCAGGACATTAACATCGATCACGCCGAAGTCACAACCACCACCATCACCACAATCTGATACCACCGCGGACAGCTCATAAAAAATATTTTTAATACGTACATAACAGGGGTATTCGGGCAACACTCGCGTGCCTGAAGCAACGCAAACAATCGCGCCGTATAGAAGTCGCAGTGGTTAAACAAACACGAGATGCTGAGTGCAGCACGAAACTGCAAATAAACACGGCACTCCCCACCTTCCACCCTCCACCCCACCATTTCGAAGCCTCCAACACGCACAATGAATCTACCCCCCCCCCACCTTCCCCTCCCCCTCACCCCCGCCTTGCCAGCCTTGTTCTGATGGCTGTCTCTGGGATCAGCAAAACGATAATAAACAAAACTTCCAAACAAAAATTACTGAGAAAAGAAGAAAATGAGCCCCTCTCCCCCCCGAAGCACAAAACGCCTGCGGCGCTTGCACTTATGGCCGACAAGATGGACAGCCGACACAACGCACAATCTACCGAGAAACCAAACCAAAAGCAACAAAAACACAAAACAATAACACATGTCTACCGGCTACTACGATTGCGGCACACCACAGCAGTACGGCACACCTACAGAATTATTGCCACGGCGGCACGCCTCAGCAGAGCGTCACAACAATTTGACACAACAGTATGCCACAACACGCCAAAACACAGTACCATGACTAGCGCTACCGCTTACTGCTACTGCTACTACTACTACGACGGCTGCTATAGCACAAACTGTCGTACAGGAGGGCAACAACGGTGGTCGAGGAGGAGAGCGTCTGCCCCCTTAAAAAGGCGCCAGCCAGAGTTTCGCCTCGCGAGCCAGCCAGCTCACGACCAACAAACGCGCACCAAAAACGGTTCCACCCACCTATCGATAAACTGGCGTACTACCGAATACCGCTCTGGGCGGTAATGCAAGGACCGCTGGGGTGCTAATATGAATACAAATGATCCTTGCATTTACATCTAGAGTGGTACACGCTTGTATCTTCTTCTAGAACTTCACGGCTTGTTTGCATTGACACATGCTTGATATGCTACACAAAACGAATAATACGACGTGTATTACAACCATTGTACCCATAGTACATGCTTTCGACGCCAAAAACGCGAAGCGTACTGTTCTTGTTGCTCTACTGCCGAAACCATCGTTACGGCGACACACAAAGACAAGCCAGCCTAAACGGCGGAAACAGAGAGCGGGGAAGGGTGGAGGGGTTGAGCTCATGGGATTGTTCGCGCCCTGGCCGCAGTGGCGGATTTCCCGTCCCAAGGGCCCTTCAATATCTCAGCGGCCGCCTTTTCTTCGCCATGATCTCGGGCCCAGTCAGAAATCTTTTTAGCACCGGCGGCAACGAGGCCGTCTACGCTACCCGCCTTTGAAGTGTCCGCCTTGTAGCGCTGCCCGTGCGCCCCCGTGTGGTGCTTCGCCTTCGAATAACCAAGAGGGCAGAATGTTAAGGTCGCGAGGGGAGGGCGGAGGGGGCGAGGGGGGCGGAGGGGGTGCACGGGGAGGAAGGTGAGGTGAAGGGGGGAGGCGGCGAGATGGAAAGCGGGGTGCGTGGCGGGGGTAGAGGGAGGGGGGATAAGGGGGAGGGGGGGGTGGAGGGAGCGGGGGGTAGGCGGACGATGGTGGGGGGGGTCGAAAGAGGAACATGGAAAGGGAAAGTTGAGGGGAGGGGGGGGGGGTTAGCGAGGGTTGGGGGGGGGGGGTAGGTATGGGGATTAGGCATAATGGGGTACAGGTACGGTGGGGGTGAGGGGGTACAACGAAACGAGAGGAAAAAAGGTAGGTGTTTCTTCTTTGATATAGGTTGATTGACATCAAGCTGACAAAATCAGGACACCGACTCGCACGCGACAACTTTTCTTCGCTCCAGCATGGTATGCCACCAATAGAGCACAGAGTCTTCAGACAAATTCGACGAAAATTGACAAGCCGTGGGAAACCTGAACTCCCTGCGCCATAACAAGGAAGGCACTTACCGGTGGGGAGAAGGGACGACACCTGCGACCACGACTTGTCCAGAAGATGGAAAGAAAAAACGACAAAAAAACAAGAAAAAGTACGTTAACCGCCTTCGAAACATGCTCCCATGAACAGGGCTTGGCTCTCACCTTATGATTGCTCGCCCGAATCGTGCGAGCGTCCCCGTACACCCGGGATATCCAATCGTCCACGTACCTACGACAAGTAGGCGGGAACGGGTAGCGGGGGGTTGCAGAAAAAACTCAAAACGACTGCCAGCACTGTCCCGCGCTGTATCCGCTTGGTATTGCATCCACCCAATAATCCATGAACAATGTCATAGATGCTGCCGTCAAGACCAATACTACAACCCCAGAGATATGATCCAACCAGGGCATTAGTGGTCCGGCATCTGTTGCGCGGAGCGCAAAAGGCGACGCAAGACATGTTGCACGCCGCAGGCGCTCAAGCCCCCCGCAGGGCCCCCAGGGAGGCCCCCCAAAGAACTTGCTATATATGCGCGAAAATACGCCTGAAAACCAAGTAACGAAAATTTCGTCTACTGCGACTTAGAAAAAAAGACCCAATTGTTGTTTCGCCTGCGGCCCGAAAAAAACGCGCAACAACAATTTTCGCCTGCGGCGTAAAATGTTGCGCGCCCAAAAATCGCGTGTTGCGCTTGCGCGCAACCAGCCTCGCGGTGACTGTTGCACATAACGGTTACGTTGACCCAGATGTTGTGCCCGCGCAACAGTGCAACAGCTAATTAATGCCCTGGAACCAACACGACAAAGAAACAATCGTCTCACAACGAAACCCCAAACTAGTTTAGGTTTGGTTCGATTCCCGATTCAACACGCGCTACGACCGGGGTAGTACTCTTAAGCCAGGCAATCACGAGACGTTTCCCGACCAGTCGACCGTCGGAATATTTTCTGACCAATCGATCGATCGTCTAGGCATGTTCTGGCCACTACAGTCAGCGTCCGGACAACTTTTGACAAATCAATGCGTGGGACAGCCTTCAGACCAGCAAACCAAATCAATCGGAGAGAAACGGGCCAACCTCTGACCAGCCAGCCGGTCAACCGTGGTGACAGGTTAGTGTCAGACCAATCAACCAACTAATTAATCAACCACAAACCTCAATAAGGAACCTAGCCAACCAAGCACCCAAACAACCCACCAACGAGCCAATCAAATCAGCAGTGAGCCTACCAGCTAACAAGTCAACCAACCAACGAGCCCACCCCCACCCAACTAATCAACAGACTAACCTACCCAACCAACCATTTAATAACCAATAAAAAGTAAACCAACGTGCCCGTCAAGCAAGCAATGGATAAATCAACCTATCACATTGACCGGGACTCCAAAACTGACCAATCGGTGAGCGATGGCGGGTAGTAGTGGCCTTCAAAGATGTCCATGTGCAGTCGATGGGTGAAGTCGTGCACCAAAATATTGGCGTTTAGGGAGTCCGGGCCCACGACACCATACGGTGGGCCCATCGCCTTGACGTACAGAAATACGCGGCGATGGTGACGGTGGTAATGGAAGCGGAGCGAGAAAGCATTAGGCAGGGGAGGGGGGGGAAAAGGAGCGGGGGCAAGGTGGGGGGGGGGGGGGGCGAAGGATGGGGGTGTGGACGGGGGGGGGGGGGGGGGGGGGATGCAGGAATATGATGGAGGCGCCGGAAGCGGGGTGACAGCGCGTTCTGCTTGCGGGGAGAACGGCGGTCAGGAGGGGCGAGGTCGGGGGTTACCGCTACGAAGAGGATGTTAAAGTTTCAAATAGCCAGTCAGTTAGTAAAAAAGTCGGTATATCAGTTGATCAATTCGTCATATCAACCAATCTACCAATTCACCAATCGATCAGCTAATCAATCAACCAATCAATCAAACATTAAATCAACTGCAGTAGTCATTCTACCAACCAACCAACCTACTAATCAATCAACCAGTCTATCAAGTAACGAGTCAAGCAAGCAAGCAATCAGCCCATCAATCAAACAAGCAATCAAACATCGAATCAAATTGCCAACCAACCACCCAACCAGTCACCCAACCAATTAATCGTTAAGCAAGCAAAACAACCAATCATTCAATAAACCAATCAGTCCATCACACAAGGAATCGATCGCAAACCAATCGGTCCACGAAGAACCCGGCCACTCGATTAGCCAACCTACTGACCTACCAACCGACCAACCAACCACCAACGAACTTGTGAACAACCCCACCCCACTCCAATCCACCCCGTCATAACCCAGCCCACCCCAACCCCCACCCAACTCAGCCCAACCTCAGCCAACCCGACTCAACCGAGCCCAATCCACCCCACCCCAACTCAACCCAACGCACGCCAAGTCATCCCCAATCCCGCCCAACCCAACCCAAACCAAACTAACCCACCCGACACAATCCCACTCCAACCCAACCCAACCTACCCCAACCTCTGTCAGGACATTTGTAGAGCAAGAGCGACTCAATAGGATATTTGGGTTTTGTACTACATGGAAAGGCGGTTTACTAGGATACTAAACCTTCAGCACAGGCAGCTTCGACGCCTGTGCTATGAGAGATTACTTCATTGTTTTTGCTCTCCCCCAACCTTTGCCCAGCGTCAGCTACTGCATGATCTAGTGGTGCGCCGCGGACAGCTTTCCCGTCAGGTCAGGAGTCTTGTCGCGAGATCCCTCGTACGCTGCCGTATTCAGCGCACGCTTGCGACTGCCTGCACAATATTCGTCTCGTCCCGCCCTTTCTTTAGCGGTAACTTTGTCGCGAATATAAATAGAATGATATGACGTTGCACGAGCAGCTACGTCTTCGAAGTCGGAGGCGGTGCCATTGCGCTGCCTATCACAAAGAATTGTGGTGTTGAATGATTCCCATTTACTATCAGGGAGTGTCTTGCGTGCTGGAAGCATGACGGTCTTCAATGATTCGTTTATACCATCAGGGAGTGCCCTTAAAAATGCGCGAGTTTTACGTGCTGGAATTACGACCGCGCTTGAATTACGTGGATCGAAATTTCAGCACGCAAGACTCATGTATTTTTCAGGGCACTCCCTGATAGTAAACACGAATCACTGAAGACCGTAATGCTTCGTGATAGGCAGCGTGATGATACCGCCTCCAGTTTTGAAGACGTACCTGCTCGTGCAACGTCATACCATGCGATGTGAATTCGCGACAAAGTTACCGCCAAAGAAGAAAGTGCGGGACGAGACGAATATGATGCCGGCAATCACGAGTGTGCGCTGAATACGGCAGCCTATGAAGGGTCTCGCAACCCCTCCCCAAGAAACAACGGTCGAGATGGAAAAAAACACCACGGAAAATGGTACGAGTAAAACCAATAGCCCCACGAGAGTGAAAAACAATAACGGCGGTTACACGTCGACGAACACGAACGGGAACTGGTCTGACGATAGCAAACCAAGCACGCCGGAAGGCGCACGCGAGCGTGGGCACGGCAACCGTGCAGGCCGAGGAGGATGAGGGCGTCATCGAAGTTGCGGAAAGAACCGCCATGGTCGATGCAACTACTGCGGCAACCTACTTGAGCACGGCCGGCATGACTGCCCCCTTCGCCCATCTGACCACCTGACCACCATAGTGACGGCATGTACCATGTTAATGCTGCACAGGTCAGGTTCGAACGGGAATTATTCATCATGCGTGGCGCACTTAAGTTCAGACAATTACTGGATACGCCCATACAGAGAGTTTTGGGTTTGTTAACGACGGCAAGAGATGCCGAGTACGAGGACGATGCAAGAAACGTATGGAATTGCAGGTACATGCCCGACGGATTCCCCTGATAAACGGATAACCGTGCGGATAGTGGAAGAACCCATTTTGTCAAACAAGGACGCTGCAGAGGAACCAATTTTGCAAACAAAGGAATCCGCAGAACAACCAAGTGTGGCAACAGAGGACGCTACGCTACTCAGGTCTGCGACAGGATCGCTTTCTTTACGTGGCAGGTGCGCGGCGATGGGGCCAAGTAACAGCGAAGACGCAGAAGATGGAAAGGGCTGCTCTACGACAGGCGTCGTTACGTACTTGGTATTGGTAGCAGCAGGAGCACCCCCCGTAGATTGATAGAAGGCATTCAAGATGAGATGGTTCTGTTGAAAATAACCTATTGTAGAACTGGTACATTAAGGAGCGCTATCGTTTTTTTTGTAGAATTGTCTGCTGATACCACACCTCTTGCGATAACTACATTTTGGCATTTAATCAACCATGAAGAGGCGAGAAATCAAGGGCGACGGTGTTTTTTGAGGATAACATGGGCGCTGTACGCACCAGTCGAACGGACAGGATTACGCAACGTACGAAACCCATAGAAAAAGTAATATTTCACCACGTTAGGCTCTTGGTTGCGAACAACGAAGAGGATGTAAAACGCACTGCAACGTACTTAAAAAGGAATGCATTTTCAAGAAAAGCTTGAGCACGCTGAAAAATTGGTTCAAGCCGCCTCATTCTGGTCGGTGAAAGAACGCCCCCCCCCCCTTCGGACATTAAGCTCAAAGGAGACAATGAGGTTCGAATAGAGGTCAATGGGGAGATGCATTACAGACAATATTTCAATGCTGTTACAGTTGTATTTTAAGATTAAAATGGATTACTGACGTGAGTACGAATCGGTATGAAGGACACGTTAGGATATTTTGTAGTGCAAGAACGACTCAACAGGATATTTGGGTCTTGTACTGTATGCAAAGGCGGTTTACTAGGATACGAAACCGCCAGTACAGGCACCTTCGACGCAGCTTCGACGCCTGTACTGTCAGATGTTAATTCACTCTGTTTTTGCTCTACCCCAACCAACGCTCAGCGTCAGATACGGTGCCGCATGATCTACTGCTGCAGCGCTGACAGGCTTGCCGCCAACCCCCACCCCACCCCACCTACCACACCCCACCCCGCCTCACCGCGCCAAACCTTCAACCTTCACGTCTCAAGCTTGACCCGTTTAAGATCTGCATCAGGCTTTTGGGGATAGACTGCTCGGAATGGTGTCAGAAAAATTCGCTTATCCTATTGTTGAATTACAAGTGTGCTGTCCCCGACAAGAGAGTTTTACTCGTATACCGGTAAAGCGGTACAATGGCCAAACTTACCAGTAGGGCGTCAACGAACGAACGGGCCCAAGGGTCAATGATCTCCGAGTCATCGTTCACCCGGTAGATAAAGTTCGCTCCTCGATCGTATGCCATCTAACCCATGCGCAAAACCCAATGCAGCCATGGCGGAGGCGGCGGCAAGGGGGAGGGAGGGGGGGGGGACGCAAAAGGTTGAGGAAGGGTGGACGATAGAGGGGGGGGGGGGGGGGGGTGGAGAGGGACACGGAAAGATGAAGGGATACCAGTGTAGACAGAGAGACAGAGCGATAAATAGAGAGGCATTTAGAGACAAGAAAAAAAGACAAGAGATATGGAGACAAGAGGCCTAAAAGAGGCTGACATTAATCGAACTCCGGCCAAAGGAAACAACCGATGTATCGGGCAGAGGCAAAGGAAAAAAAAAAAACACAACGAGAACGGGAACGAAAAAAGGGTGGTGGGGGGGGGAATACCTTCGTGATGGCAGTGAAAACAGGCCCGGGCCTTTCGATGTCGTTTTGGACCCTCACCAGCTCCAACTCCACTCTCACGCCACGTGACGCCGCCGGCTTAGAAACGTGTTCGTCAAACCAAGACTGCGTCTGTTGGTCATGCCCCCGCGCCCCCCCGATAGCAAGATCAGGTTGTGAAAAAAATAACAAGCACGCCGACGACAACAACAACAACAAAAAGACAACGAACAACAAACGGCAGAGATTTGCGTCAGACAACAGACAAGGCATCGGTCAAGAATGACAAGGAACCATAACAGATAATACGCCTAACCAAACGGAATGCAACAGACAGAGACAACAGACATCAACGCATGGCAGATACTCGACAGCGAAACACGTAAAAATACAGCAAGCAACAAAACACGACACAACGAAAACAAACAGTAAAACGACATGCCAGGTACCTTTTCACGGTGCAGTGCGTCCAACAAACGATGGGCATGCTTCAACCTGCGCCCCAACCCCAGCCCCACCCTCCCCATTGCAATACTAATCCTCAATCCCCACCCTCAACTTCAACTTCAAAGACAACTTCAACATCAAGCTAAAGTTCAATATATTAGGGCGTTTGCGAGATACCAAGCTTGGTTGGATAGGTAGGAAACCATACGAAACCGACGCAACATCACCACTCCTGAAAGGGCAAGCTAACCCGAGAAGCCAACCCAACCCGAGAAAACCAAGGTAGGTGTGTCGGACAAAAAGGGCCAAAACGCCCCTTCTAACCCAATTTTTCTTGGGTCGGGTTGGGCTTGGGTGATGATGTTCGCCGGTTTCATATGCTTCTAACCCGACTACTGCATGTATGTTATCCGATTACACCCTACCTTCAACTACGACCTCAACTTCAACACCAAAACCCAGCCCCAACTTGCACTTACTTTCGATCTCCCCGATTTGCTGTCAAAGAAGACGTCTCCTATATCGTACCCGATCACCGCCAGGAAATTAAAGCCGCACTCTGCTGTCCGGGCCAGCGATGGCAGCAGGAACCGAAACAGAGCCAGCGAGTGCTCGCTGGGAACGGGGACCCCTCTCGTCGTACTCCCGGCGCAGACGGCTATGAGGGGGTCGGTGGGGAGCGACGGTCTGTCTCGCGAGGCGAGGAGTGGCGTGGCGTCGTCGTGTTGCATGAGGCACCCGGGCGGCATGGTGTGGAGCAGTGCGGTGCGGTGCGGTGCGGTGCGATTTGGGCGTGGGTTGGGCAAAAAGGGAAACGGAAAAAGGGAAGAGGGGTGGAGTGGGGGGTGGATTGGTGGGTGTGTGGGTCGGTGAGTGATCTGAGGAATGGGTGGGTCAGGGACTGGGTGGGTTGGGGGATGGCATCACTGCGTTGATGGATGGATGGATGGATGGATGGATGGATGGATGGATGGATGGATGGATGGATGGATGGATGGATGGATGAATAGATGGATGGATGGATGGATGGATGGATGGATCGATGGATGGATGGATGGATGGATAGATGGATGGATGGATGGATGAATGGATGGAGGGTATCGCCGCAAGAAAGAGATCATGAAGAATGTGGGGGGAGCGTGCGAGACAGGGACTCCACGCCTTTGACTTTCGGGGCATTTTCGCGTACTCGTGTTAATCCTCGTGAAGACTCAAGTAGAGGGGAGGGGGGAACGTTGTAAAAACATGTCGAAGATATTTAGCGCCGCTCTGCGCTAGCCCCAGCAGACGTCTGAAATAATGACCAGAAGAAGCAGACAACCCCCCCCCAAAAAAATAAACAGGTGTACGAGACACAAAGTTGGGATCACTGTACGGTGTTGTCAGGAATGTGCTTGAGACCGTCCGACCGAGAGCCCGTTCGGTACGGGACTGATTGTCCGAATGTTGTCAGACTGAGGGGGGTACCGTCGCCGTCGGAGGCATACAGCAGGCAATATTTGTCGTTTGCAAGGGCGCAAGACGGGGTTACAGTAGCCGTCCCTCTATAGTGCCGGTACATGCACTGTAGAGGGGAATATCGGCTCTACAGCGGCAACCGGTACTACTCCGCATACTGCCAGTACCGGTTCCCATATGTACCTTGCGATTTCACAGGCACTGCAGCGGGCAACCGGCAGTACTCAACCGGAACTATAGAGGGACCTCTACCGTAATTGTTTACTGTGCTTTCAAGCACCTCCGTCTCCCCACCCCACCGTCCCCTTCCCGAGCACGAACGGGGAACCGGTTCGAACAAAACAAGAATGAAACGAAAGACGTACGCACGCACGCACATACAAATTCGCACGTACACACGCAAATACACGCATGCTTGTAGTTGAAGCCAGGCTCATCCTCTCCTCTCCTCCCCCCTCTCCATAGCTAAGCCCCCCCCTCCCCCCCCCGTCACAACACACGCAGCTCATCACAACGCACGAGGATCCCGCGCCACCCGAGGGAGTTCTCAATTCGAGAGAAAAATCTCCCCCAATCAGCAGAGCCGAAACAATCGTCCCGAAAAAACAGACCCCCCCCCCCCCCCTCGCTCCCCTCGCACCTCACGGCGCTTCGAGCTTGGTGCACGCACTGTCTGCCTGGCCGGTGAACACCCGACCTGCTCGGTCCCGGCAAAGAAGGGGTGCGAGAGTCTATGGTCCTACAGACTACTGCCATGCACGTTATGGTCACCCCCTCTCCCCCTTCCCTGCTCACCTCGCCGTGCAATCCATCGGTTCCGGTCGCTCCTCACGCGCCCCCTTCCCCCCCGTCGAAATAACCTCGTTGCATTCCAGCAACTCCCATCGTTGCTGCTGCGCCTTATTGGCCTTCCCCCAGCTCTTATTCGGGATCACTTTCAAGGAAGATTGCATGTTCTTGCACTCTTCCTCGTCCTTGCCTATTACCCTTCCCCCCCCCCCGCTCCCCCCTCCTATATGCCCCCCCCCCCACCCCCCACCCCCCGTCTTGCCCCCCCCTCCTGCCTCCCCCACCACCCCCACATCCGGTTCGCCTTCCAGCTGCTGCGCTAGCTCCGCTGCTGCTATTCGCTCTGCTTCCTCCTGTCTCGAGGACAGCGACGCTTGCCTCGGGTCTTTGCCGCCCGTATCAACACCGCCCTCACCCACCCCCTCTAACCCATCATCTACGCTCCCGTCCCGAGACTGCTGCTGTTGCTGATGCTGCTGCTGCGTCGGCTCGATGAAGTGGGAGTCGGTGACGGTGGCGGTGGCTTCGTGTGGTTGTCCATCAGGATCGCCACGACGATGCTTTAGCCTCCAACTTTTGTGTCCCGCGGCTGCGTTAACCCCCCCCCCCATTCGAGGAGAGGCAAGCGAGTGGGTGGGTGCGGGTAGTTGGCGAGGGAGAGAAAACGGGGGGGGGGGGGGGGGAGCGAGGGGGGGGGGGGTTGGGGAAGCAGGGGGGGGTGGGAATCGACCATCAGCAGCAATACCTACAGCAACAAACAACAACGAGTATCCGACTGAGAACTGCTGGAATACTGGACTGTAAACAGCGGTCAGGTAGCGTCTCCCAATAGTACGAGCAAAATTGCCAGCAATCTGCCAGCAATAGTACCAGGCTTCCAACAACAGCATTTATTCGTTGACGAGTGCGCGAGTGATATCTGTTGGGCTGCAGGACTATCAGCCCTGCTGTATACCTGATATCGGTACCCAAAATAAAACATGATACGATGTGTGAAATATTTACACCTGGGACAGATCACCGATCCCCACTTTATCTAGATATTTCGGGGAAGATCTGTATGGTCTAGCTCATGTTACCGGGTGGAAGCCGTACGATCTGCATGGTCTGGCGAATATTTGCAGGGTTGGATCTGCAATATCTGTATACAGATCCTGCCCACCATCTCATAACGGCGCATACAGGATCTACTGCAGATTGTCTACAATGTGATCTCCCAGGTGCGGAGATATGAATACAGTGGCTACCCCGATTTAAGAGCACCCGAGTTAAGAGCAGCCAACTATGTGTGTCCCGCCACACTAAAGGCTGCATATTTCCCAATGCAGACAAGAGCACTTTGAAGTTAAGAGCGCAAGTTTCGGCTTGTCACGGAACGCTCTTAAATCGGAGTACCCAATATACTGTAGGAGACCGCGGCCTGGCTCCTTGGCAGACCAAAAATCTAATGGACAAAAAATAAGACACCTCCCAATAAAAACTCACTCATATAGTATATTACGAGTACCAACAACGCAGCTTGCAAAGATGAGTATTGATCTAAAATTCGTCAAACTCACGGCTGACGTCCTTGAAAATTAGTTAAAAGAAAAAATATTACGGTTGTTGAGGTGGTCCGCACAGTTTTTCAAATAATGCAAAACGCGCGGCGAAGCCACTCGAAGGGTCGTAGCCTTTGCTTGGTTTAGGGGCGGGGTTAGGGTTAGGGTTGGTTTAAGCCTACGCCTTTTATGTCATCTGTGAGAAAATATGACCCAAAAACACGAAAACAAGCCCAAACACCTCTATAAAGCGCGATATTTTTGGCACTTTCATCTGGTACGTTTGGGGTGGTGAGACCGGGAAAGGCATCTCGTACCAGGTACGCCGTGTCGTGTCAGCAGGTCATCACCGGGCATCGTAGGCATCGTATCATACAGTACCGCCTCTCTGATCAGAAACCGAGGTAAGCTCTTTTCGCCGCATTTCCTAATTGATACTTGGTGCGTCCTACTCAAACTTCTGTATAACAACTGCCCAATTTCTTATTTTCCCGCAATATGTAGGCTAGGTTGTGAGGTGCTTTCTTATGAACGCGTCGGTAATGTATACTGTACCAAGGTAGGTAGGTGGGTAGGTGGGTAGGTAGGTAGGTGGGTAGGTGGGTAGGTGGGTAGGTAGGTAGGTAGGTAGGTGGGTAGGTAGGTAGGTAGGTAGGTAGGTAGGTAGGTAGGTAGATGGGTAGGTAGGTAGGTAGGTAGGTAGGTAGGTAGGTAGGTAGGTAGGTAGGTAGGTAGGTATGCAGGCAGGTAGGCAGGTAGATAGGTAGGTAGGTAGGTAGGTAGGCAGCTAGGTAGGTAGGCAGGCAGGTAGGTAGGTAGGTGGGTGGGTAGGTAGGTAGGTAGGTAGGTAGGTAGGTAGATAGGTAGGTAGGTAGGTAGGTAGGTAGGTAGATACAAAGTTCCTTCGCTATAACCCTGGCAAAAGTCAACCTGGTCGTATCAATAACTGTTTGGGTATCGCGCGGGCCGGCGACCGGCCGTCGTCCATAGTAGGGCGCCGGCGAAGCACATCATAAATAACGATGTCACGATCTAAATTTTATCAGGTAACTTGCTACTTGCAAAAAAGGTGTCCATATCGATATTTCCAAGAATATTTCGGGGATATGACGTCCCGCCTAAAGGGCCGTGTTTTTTAGTGAAAGAGCTAGAAAACTGCTATATTGGCAAGATCTGTTTTCTACAAGAACTGCCAAAAAAATGGCAACACTGCTATCGACAAACACTGCATGTTTGGCAATTTTCCGCATCATAACGCTCCCAGAGTTTATTCAAACCCCTTACAGCAGCAGCAGCAGGGAGCCGACGGCGCGCCGACGCTCTCTATGGAGAAAACGCTGGCGCGGAGAGGACTCCAGGCCCAGCCCATGTATCTCAGAGGTCAACAGCCCCTTCAGCCCGAGCCAAATGCCTTGGGAAAAGCTCGGGCGGCTGCGTTCTTTTATATTGTTTCAGGACCAGCTCAAAACGGCACCCATGTCGCATCTACACGGGGCTCAAGGCCAGTGTTGCGCTATCATCGCTGATGTCAATATCAGCATGTATCTTCCGTATCTCCATCTATTGCACAAGTTAGATCCAGTTTAGCGTGGGCTGGTTCTGGGTGGTCTGGTTTAGTTTACCCGTGCGTTGGCATTAAGGCTAAAATGGCAAATAATAAAACATCATATCTCCGATCGACCTCGACGACTTCGGAAAACAAAAAAAGATTTCCCTTCATCGAATAGAAACCCCAGGGCAGCAGTGCCGTCGGTAGGCATGAGCCATTTCCGATCACTCCCCAAACATAAAAAAAAAAACTGTGCTTTCCGTACACAGCACCTACCACCGCCGATGATTCCTCGCCTCACAAGGCACGAGAGTACGTCGAACGATCGAGGCTGCATGCTCCATTGCTCTGAGAGTGCTCGCTGCCAAGGTTGAGTGCCGTTGTAGCTGTGAGGCTGGAGTCCTCGCTCGACACCTGAGACGCGGACGCTTTTCTGGCCAAGTTTTTTTCATCATGGCTCTGTGTGGCTGGAGTCCTCGCTCGACACCTAGGATGCGGATCGATTTATGGCCCAGTTTTAGGCATCTGGCCCAGTTTTTTTCATCATGGCTCTGTGTGGCTGGAGTCCTCGCTCGACACCTAGGATGCAGATCGATTTTTGGCCCAGTTTTAGGCATATCTGGGCCATAATCGATCCGCATCCTAGCTGTCGAGCGAGGACTCCAGCCACACAGAGCTACCATGAAAAAAACTGGGCCAGAAATAGGTCCGCGTCCTGGGTTTCGAGCGAGAACTCCAGCCACACAGAGCAATGGTATTCGATCTTAGAAGCGCGCGCTTTCAGAGCAGTGGAGAATACAGTCCCGCAGGTTTGACGTCATATCGCACCTTGTTAGGTGAGGAAGCATCGGCGGCAGTAGGCGCTGTGTTCGGGAAGACCAGTCTTTGCTGCTGCGGCACAAAAAACAATATTTCCAGCCACTGCGTGGGTTTCAAAACCATGAAGGGGAAATCCTGTTTGATTTTCTGGTTTCGTCTCCCATAGGAATCGGCCTGAAATACAACTATCACTTTCCATGAATTTGCCAAAGACGCCGAACGGAAATATCTAAAAACAAAATTGGCAAGTTTTTCGATATTTGGCAAGTCCAAACATCCATAAGCTTGTCAATTTGGGGTGCATTACAATAATGCATCAGGTAGTTGGACAGGCCATGGCATGCCATGGTTATGCCATGGGTGTCCATCCATGACATGCCATGGTTGCGCCATGGATGGTCCATGGCACGTGCCATGGCCCATTTAAGGGCCATAGGACGTGTGAGGCCATGGCCATAGCCATAGCAATGCCATCACACTGCCATGAACATGCCTTGACGCTGCCATGCACATGCCAAGGTCAATAGCAATGCCATGATAATGTGCTTTTGCAAGAAACTTGCCAAAATATGTCGTCAATAACGATCCTAAGGGCGCGTACAAATTGAGGGTTTGGAACTTGAGAAAAAAAGTAAACACAGAATCGAAGCTGAGATAGGAAGATTCACTCCTTAGGATAAAGGCCAAATATCCACACCGAGGCCCCCAAGAGCCCGACGTGTTTTTGCTGTTGTGTTTTTATTTTTCGATAATTTTCATTGCTGCGGAGATACTTTTTTTTGAGAAACCAAAGCCTAAAAGCTAATGTCCCAACAATGATGACCCGCACCCGAGCGAGGACCGACACCATGCCGACCACCGCAGCTACCAGCGCCCCGTGGACAAGACACACAGAAGGCAGCGAGCAGACAATACGTTGGGGGGTAAGGGCTACACAGGGGGGCAAGAGAAGGACTGGATGGTGCACCTGAAGGAGGATATGTCGGCCTTTGCAATGAAGTTGGAAGGGTGGCGAAAGGCAGCACAGAAGGCCGGCAGATGGTTTCGACGGGTAGAGGAGGAAGCAGAGTCATTCGTGTGGAAACGGCATGACGCGGAGAGATGCAAAGCTGCAGAGCGACACGCAAAGGCCGCGGCAGCGCCATCCACCGTCGGCATCTCTAAGCGGCTGACGGGAGGGGGGAATGGGGCAAGGGAGGAGGGGGGGGGGCAAGGGGGAAAGGGGGGGGTCCTGCCCAAGAGACTGAAGTCTGGGTCTGGCCATCATCGCCTTGAAGTTTGTGGGCCTTCCAATGGCCGTCACAAGTTAGCGCAAGGCCACCATGACTCCTTCGCCTCGTTGCGTTCTTCCCCCAGTGCCATTGATGCACTGATACTCTCTGAGCCCAGTGCCGTCTTTAGTCAGTTCCTGGGGTCTGCTATTCATAGTATGGTGTTTTTCCTTTCCTTCCTTGCTTCCTCTAATCTTATCTTTTCGTTTCTTTTCTTTTCTCTTCCTTTTCGTCTTCTTTTTCGAATTATTTTCGACTCTTCTCTTCTCTTCTCTTTTCTTTTCTTTCCTTCGTTTTTTCCAATGGGCTTGAGTCTAACGTGCGTATGCGTAGTGATAGGTACTACATGCAATATATACGTGGTCGTCTTTTCTGGGTGGCAAGCGGTACAGCGCTTTTTTTTCAGGCGCGATTAGTGAGACGTATGTACCAGTATGGACCTGGCACATCGTAGGCTGACTCGCGATTTCACCTTTTTACATTTTTCTGGCGGAGACATTACTTGCGTCAGGTATGATATATGCGTGTACCACTTTTGGTTGCATGTGTTTTCCCTGGGGTATTCCTCGGCTCCAGAGTGACTGGAGCCTGTCCTGTGACCACGGTCTTGATTATGCATGTTGGTGTTAATGTAAGAACAACAACAACAACATGGACAACATGCCGCTGGTGCCAGTCAGTGCAGTTTCCACCACCGCAGCCAAAACTATGTCCCGTGGCGTCGTTCCTGATCGCATTGCGTGCTGTTGCTGTACAACCAAAAATCGTGTATTCTAGCGTATGATGCTGCCTGACCAGCTCGTGTACGTTATCTACTGCAGTAGCCGTAATCTCGCGCTTCAAGACACCGGTGCCCTTGCAGCAGCGGGGTATGGTCAGCTAGTTGTGTGGGCACACACCACTCTTTTATCTGGGGTGGGCGTCGCCTTTACCGCCGCCAAAGGGTGCATCAGTGCTGGCGCCCCCCCTCGGCCGTTGACTGCTTGGTTTTGGATTTTAGGTTTGGTGTTTGCTGTGTTTGGACACCCTCCTCCCTCCCCCCTAAGAAAGCGAAGTCTGGTTGGTTTTTAAGCTGTTCGTTTTTATGTTTTGTTTGAATAGGTTTTGTTTTCCCCGTTTGTACCGGTCATAAGCGGCCTTTTTTTATCAATAGCAAAGCAGGATGCAAAAGCGTTTGCACCGTCTAATGCTGCCAAGCTGTCAACTATGTATAGACTACGCTACGAGCATGCTTGATAGCTCCAGTACTCGTACCGCTGCTGCTGCTGCTGCTGCTGTAGGAAAACCGCACAATATGTACGCGAGTGTAGGTTAATAGTATTAATAGCATACTCGAAGTATCAGGCGTAAAACGGATGCCCTCGGCCACTGCTGCTGCTGTGTTGCTGCTCTGCACCCCTTAAAAACTTTCAACCACAAGAGAACAACAAGTGATTCTTGTGACCACCCCTCCCCACCCAAGCCTTTAGGTCGCACAAGAGGATGAGACTGTAGATGGCAGCACTATGACGAGCAATTAGCTCTCGGGAAAGTCACAGTTGCGGTGCAAATAGCCAGCTGTACCCACCTCGTGGCAATTCCGGACTAGAACGTCGGATATTTAGGAGGACCAGAGCGTTGACCAAGATCAGCACGGCCACGAGCAGTTTCGTCTTTGTCCCTGCTGCCATCTCGTCTTCACCAAGCAGAGCGTGGCAGTCCTGTCCACGCGTCCTGGGCACGTTGTTCTGAGGTCCAAAGCGTGCACTATACACCGATCCGGTCATCGATACATGGCACAAGGGAGTTCCAGCATGACAGAAACGGCGTGTTTTGAAACCGCTAAAATATTTTCGAGATTTGGGCAGGAGCACGGGGAACCAAATTGCCGTAAACGTAAAGTCCCGTTTGTTTATTAATGCCATGATAATTGGTACTTACATTTCCGTACAAAATGGTTCTTGCACACGAGTATACGAGTATCAAAGTAAAGGTTTGCCCGATAGTACCGAGAAAAAATGAGCTGACTTGTTGTTGACCGCCATGTCCGCTGCGCCGGCTATGCACTGCTGCGAGAGCTTGCAACAAGAATATGACAAGGCCAAAGCATCCACACTACCTCCCTCCGTCAAGAGGGAATACCCCTTCTACGATGGAGGGCGTCGTGAGACGAAAGGTTTGGTCTAGACGCGCGAGGCCGAGCAGCTTGGGCGCAACACCGACACCGGCAGCAGCAGAAGCGGCAGCAGCGCCGAGGCGAAAGAGGCAACGGCCGGATCTTTTATGGGCCTCTCGTGCTGTGGCGACAACCATGGCGCTTGCGTTCTTATCTGGCGGAGGAGGGGGTGGGGGGGGGCTCGGCTTGGTATCGGCGGTGTGCCCAAACAGGTGCAGCGGGCACGGGGAGTGCGGCCTGGAGAACGTGTGCGAGTGCGAGGCCGACTGGGACATCGTCGCGGACTGCTCCCTAAAGGAATGTCCGACAGGCGTGTCTTGGGGGAGCAAGGTACAGTGAAGCACTACGTGATATCGTAATGCGATGCTCGTACTATGTACGGAGCTGATACCAGGTACCTGGTATGATCTACTATCCCATTTCGAGCGGACAGGACCTCCCAAAGGTTTATTCGAGACTGGTTCATGATAGGAACGGTCGGCGTCCCCGATGGAGTAGTCATGAATCTCGTCCCTACTAAAGCCAATGTCGTGGGTTCAATTCTCACTGAGTTCGTGCTTGTAAGAGCGTGAGTTAGGAAAAATCGATGAAAGTCGGAGAGCAATAAGCTGAGACAAACAGTGGGGGTGCCCAACCCATGAGCGCGATAAAAATGAAGGCGCTTACCGGGGGGGGGGGGGGGGAAGGACACCTGTCACCATGGCTTGTCCAGACGGTCGCTGACGGTACAATCTCTTACGAGTTGAGCTGGAGAGTAAATAAGATGATCACGAAAAAAAAAGAAGGTAATACGCGCATCCAGGCCCTGGCACAACGGGAGATCGGCCACGTAGCGCGCACGTTTACGCCGTTGGACTGAAAATTGGACATGGGTGTTGCTCATGCGCCATCCGGCACGTGTCGTTCTTGCCTCTATTTTGTTTCCTTTTGTTCGAGAGTTAGGGGGAGTTTCGGATTTTTTTTTCTTAGATTTTTTCAGATTTTGACATTAGACTTTCATAAGTAAGCTGGGCTCGCCGTACCAGTCCCGGGGTTGATCCGTCGCCCATTTACAGCTGTACCGTGCCGCATCGATACTGCACCGGTGAAGATGTCTGCTCCTAGAAAAAAAAAAAAAAAGTGCGCGACTCGAACGCTCGAAACGTTTGTTACTGACGCGTGCTACGATAGAGGTGCACCCTTTTTTTTTCCAATACTACCGCTCAATTTTGGGAGCTTAAGAAGACCTCTCCCAAAAACTTAAAATCGCCGAAAAATAAAACAGCTATTTACCGGATGAAAATCCCATGGCCCAGGTATACAACGATAATCATGCAAAAAAAAAAAGTCGTATTTTTGGAACGATTAGACTATGGGTCAAGGAGCCCGGTCATTCATAAACCATATCACACGAAAACTACTACCTCTGTTGTAGCACGCGTCTACTATTAACAGTACAGTATATACCCCTCAACTGATCGAACTCACAGCCGACGTCAAGTTGAAATCATTTGGTGAAGAAACGTTGAAAATGTTAACCATGTTATTTTAGAAAAATACGTTTTCATGTTGAAAACGTTAACTATGTTTTATTAGAAAAATACGTCCATGTCTTATGTACATGTGTGGCCCGATTCGTCTTCGTGAGATATAAGAGCTCTATTAATAGTATTCAACTTTCGAGGACCCGACCTCAGACGTGGCAACCATCCCTTGTTCCTTACAACTTTCTTCGCCCTCGAGTTCTCTTGCAGAACTTGGTCGAGGGAGGGCTCGCAGGGTGCAAGGGAGCTTTGGTCCTTTGGTACGCGATATATGTCGTGATATATGAGATCAGAAAAATCCAATAATCAGAGCAATCATGCATGTATTTGTATACCAGCTACTATCATACCTATATATCATATATCAAGTGGGACCAAGATTGCGCCAGCTAAAATTCAAAATCGGAGCATGTGGATTGTGGATTGGCCGCATGTGTATACTACGCGCCAGTCAGTCAACTACAATATTATTGAAGCACCAAAACTCTATAGGCACGAATCGTGTCTTCACAAGAGACAACAAAACCCTGCCCATCATCGCCAGCGTCAGGTCAAAGCGCGCAGACCACTTGGTGCTGGTTCGTTTCGCTGCCCGCTTGCCCTGCTGGGTTTGCCTTCCCGGGCATCGGCCCACGACGAGTTCCGTCTCGCTAACATCATCATCCGAGGGCCCATCTCCCGCCAAATCAACAACCTGTCGGGCGTGTAGACCGCCAAGCGCCTAGAACCCCACGACACACTCTACGGTGGAGATGCACCTTTTGTTGTTTCCCTGCAAGATCTTTCGCTTGAGAAGCTCTGTGCAAAAAACTGACTCGGAGAAAAACAAAGTGTTTCCCGATGAGCAGCCCCATGGCATAGGTACACGATGAAAAATACTGCAAAACAAAAAATAACGATTTCCGACGATTCTGCGTTAAGGAGGAGCCCCGTTTTGTCCGAAAACGTTTCAGCCAAAAATTGCTACCTCTATCATAGCACGCGTCACATGTGGCCCTTGGCATTTACCGCCTTTCGTGACTGCTGCTGTTCACGAGCAATGGCCAGGGCTAGGGGCTAGTCCTGCAGGCCTTTTGCTCTGCCGAGGAGGTGGCACAGCTGTTGGGCGGGCAGGGCAGAGCTCCTAGGCTTGTGTGATCACGAGATTCCCCTTTCTGGTTAACTCTTGCCCATTTGTGAGAGGTTCCTGAACTCCTAGACAATAGCTGCTTATGAAATGTTTTTTATAAATCTGGACGCCTCCTCTCAGAAAAAAAGAAGAAATTACACAGGATTGTGGGAACAAGTCCACGGAGCGGAGGCCTACTTCTAATTTTGACGCGAAAAACTACGTGTTTTCACCTTAATTAAAACATTAAAAAACTTGAATCCGAAACTGTCAATGCCAAAACACATACAAAAAAATCAGACACAAGGCTATAATTCATCTGACAAAAAATAATAAGAAAAAAAAGGCAGGAAATAGTTAACTTCGCATGAATGTCGCATAAACGCTGCTAAAATTCCAGACAAAAGATTGCAAAAATTGAGCGCTGCATCGTAGTAAACAACACTGTTCTATAGTTTTTACTTGCATTCAGTACAGAATCGTGTTTTCGCCATAAGTCGTGACGGGCGACGCATTGGGCAATTAAACTGATTTCGACCTTCTATTTAAGTCCTCAGCAACGTCTCCACCAAACTTAGCCTTGAACGGGAACGGCGATTCTATTACGGAATTTCGTGTGAAAAGTTGACGTTGTTGGGTCTTCGTTGGTATCTTGTCGAGATGGAGTCGAATTATGAACATGTCTTAATTTTCGTACGTTTTTTGGTACGCGCATGCACTGATGTATCAGGGTCGATGCCTCCAAATTTCAAGTCATAATTCGCAGTGGTTCACGAGATACGATTTGCTCAAACATCGTACGTTTCATGGCTGGCCCGGCTCGTAATGGTATATGACGCTATCCGTTGTGTTACTGTAGTTACCATCACTCCAAGTATGCATCTACGGGTATGCCACTGCCGACCACTATAGCTGCGTGACTGTGAAGGACTATGTGGGCTAGCACGTAGACTGTGTAGGCTGCCAGGTACGTGCCGCTGTAGTACTCCTATGCAGTTTGCGCTTGGCAATTTGCGGCAGGCGAAATATCTGATTTGGAGCGAAATAACTCGGTGCGTAGGAACATCAGAAATAGCAGTGTTTGGCGTCCTCTCTGGCCGAAGTATTCATACTTTTGATTTAGATTTAGTTTGAGAAACTCAGACGTTCGTTCTTGACGTGAGGTAGCTGGCTAAGCTATCTATGGATGCTATCCCACGAAGGCAGCATCACTCACGTATGCACAGACAGTCCGTCGGAGCTTTTCTAATGGTCATCGGCGTTGTTGTCAGTCACCTCGGCTTTTGTGCGTATCTACGGTCACAAACTTCGACAACATGGTGAAAAAGTTAACCCAGACGCGTGCTACGATGGAGGTGCACCGCTTTTTTTTCTGACATTCCTCAATTTGGGGGCTTAAGACATGATCCTCCCAAAAACTGACGTGGAGAAAAAGTACAACTGCTGACCGGATGAAAAATCTCATGGTCTAGGTACACAACGAGAACCATGAAAAACGACCCCCCCCCCCCCCCCCCTCCAACTATTTCCGACAATATATATATTTTTCCTGTTATTCAGAAAAAAAAGCCAAAAAATGCTGCCTCTATCGTAGCAGGCGTCCCCAACACCAACAAAACGACCCCGTTACCCTAGGAGACGACCTAATATAAGCCTGCCGTGTGGAAACCCCCGTTTGGTGACCTGAGCTCGTTTTTACCCCCCCCCCCCCCGCCTCCCTACCCCCCCCCCACCCTACCCCCCTTCCACGAGTTGAACGCCTGCCCTGGCCTGAAACACGGGGCACGCGATCTCTCGCATCAAGCACTCACTAGTTCACACGTACCCAAACCACTGCCGATGCGTGGGTGATGCATAGCACGCTACAGCCGGCGAGAGCTCTGTGCCAACGGTTTCATGAACGGACCACTTGAAATTAGCGTGGGTGAAAGAGCTGATAAACTGGAGGTCAACACGCACTGGCTCGACTGTGGTACACATAAAGGAATATCGATGATTTATGGTGAAGCTATAAACAACGCAGGACACCTTGCCCCCCACAAAGTATCGAGCCCGGCCCCAAGTAAGAAGCTCTTGCAGTACCTCTTCTACTACTGTAAACTATCTCCCATACTCGGAGTAACTTCGAGCATGGCGTCCCCAAACCAGTGGGTGGTGTCGTGTATTCCTCCTGACGCTAGCCTTAGGGGTCCTTCGTATCAGCGCTCTCCAGCGCTATATTCCATGAAACGCTCTCATCACTGAAGGGCACAACAACCAAAGATGGTTGGTGTGACCCTTCCCCCTGCTACCGGTCTCCTTGTGTTTTTGGTGTCATACTTCCTCTGTTGCGGCGTCCAGCCTATCTATTCCTTCACACGTGGATACCGGCCCTCGAAAGGTGATCACAACTGAAGTGCACAGGAAAACAAAACGGCTGCCCCCATCCTCCCCATGCTCTATGTCTCATTGTGTCTCTGCCGTCCCTTCTCCCCTGCTGCGGCGTTCTTCCGATACCGCTACGTGTACCTCGCATCGACGTTCGACGGAAACGAAACGTGCAACACAAAATGCTTGGTTTAACCATAACACTGATCCCTCATTCCATACTACCCGTACCCGTGTGTCACGGTATCCCCTCTTTCCCCGTCATGGCGTTCTGCCAGTGTTAGTTGTATAGCACTACCCACTAGACTACTCCGTCAGTGTAACTCAGTGGTCTGGTTGACACAGTAGTGTTATACAACTGACGGCGGATATGCTGTGAGTTCGAAGCTATCGCCAGCTTCATTTCATAGTTTTTCAACCGTGCACGCCCCAAAATAACAACGAATAGTTATGGTAGGTATGATATTCTTAGACACTTGCCCAGAGGCGAGGGAGGTCCCCGGAGATTCATGCTGTCGAGATTGGTGCGACGAGCTCCAAAGGTGTATATTTAGTTATGTATCCCTACTCACTAGACCGCTCAGTCTCGTGACTGAGTGATCCCGGGGGTAGTGCTGTGTATGACAGGGTATAACACAACTCCTGGGACAAAGTTCAATGCAGATTTTGTCGGCAACTAGGACAGGGGAGTGCAAACGCCCGGAGACGCGTCCATGGAAGCGAACAACATATCGACAAGGTCTTCCGATAGACGCCGTTTTCGTTGCATGTTCCCCCCTAACCAATTTAGGAGGGGTTCGGCTCTGAAATTCATCCGAAGGGGGATGCTATGCACTGTCAAATACGGTACGTAACTGGGTGGTCTGGTGGATGGTGCTATGTAACTAACGTCCTACCATGCACAATTTTCGTGGGTGCCGGTCGTCTCATCTGTCCTGAGTAGTAGCACTACCTGAAGAACACACTCACGGCTGAGATGCAAAACTACACGAAATTGCTCCCTGGCAAGCCCCTACTATCAAGTCCCCTGCAATACGGCAACCCCTTTTCCTGTCGCGGCGTTCTGACTATCGATACATTTGCACGTGGAAGATGGCCCTCGAAAAATGTATTGGACAACAAGAAGCGTATTTTGAGTAACATGAAACAATTGGTTTGGCGCCTGCATCCCCTACTCTCTGTCTTCCCGTGTATTACCGTTGCCATCTTTTACCGTGTGTACTGGTGTCCCCTCTCCCTTGCAATGGCGTTCTGCCTGTACACGTCCACATCGATGCCGATCCCGGAAAGGCTCTCGCGATCCACGACAACCAAGCGATAACAAAACAACATGATTGGTCTGATCCCTCCCCTCTACGATACAATCTCTTGTGGTATGGTATCCCCTCTCCCCTGCCACGGCATTCTGCCTATCATGTACCTTTGCACATGCGTGCGTGCCCCCCCTAAGGCCGCCGACGAAAACGAAATGCGTATCAAGAAAAACTTGTTGGGTTACTTAAATCGCACCCCCCCCTTGCCCCTTGCACCATATCTTCCCTTACGTTACCCTTTTTCGGCGTTCTGTCTATCTACACAATTACCCTCCAATAGGCCTTCAACGAAAACGAAGCGCACATGGTGATGGAGTGCTCGAACGTCGGCACCTGCGACCGGAGAACGGGAGCTTGCATGTGTCCGGTGGGGTATACGGGGGCCGCATGTCAGCGATTGGCCTGCCCGAACGAATGCTCCGGGCGAGGAGAGTGCGCCACCCTTGGCCAGGTACTGATGCGCGGGGTTATGGCTACGGTGACGGGGGGTTTGCTGTTAGGGCTGGTGCAAGTGACCGCCCTATTTATTTTCGGCCTAAAAAAAAAACGTTTACGGTTTCGCGATGCTTACGCACTGCCATCCAAAGATTTGTTATAAACACGCCGACGAATAATTCCAAAGTTCGTTTTGGAGAGAGTTACAGAGGCACTTGCGCGAGCGGCTTAAACTTCGCAGCGGCAAAGGCGGTAGATTACTATGTCCAGTACAGTAATGCCGCCGTAGCCTCGGTCGCCCGAGTTTCGACGAAGTCCTTGACCTGACAGTGGAGGGGTCTTCCTACCCTTGGTAGAAACCCGCGTGGCCCGACGTATTGCACGGCTTTCGAAGCGGGGTATCGACCACTCAAACGGTCGAACTCACATCTGACGCGCATACCTGGTGTGTATTTTGTATTACTTTTTTTACTATGCGTTGTCTGGAGCCCGGGCTGGTTCGATTTTGTCCTTTGCATTGCTCACAGGCCCCGGAGCTGCTGGGTTTTACAAGTTTGAGTAGAGTAGTACCTGGAAATGCGGAAACACGAACACCAGACAACTTGCTTGCAGGGAAGAAAGCACAAAACAAAAACGAGTGCGTAGGCTGTTGGGGTTAATCTATCAAATTGTGAATGAATTGTTGGTGTCGGGGAGACGAAATAGAGACCCTCAAGTTGCAGGTTATCTGAGAACTAAGTGGTGTTCGTGTCCCCTTTACCCTCTACCATGGCATGCCTGCTAACGAAGGTGGCCGATTTCATCGTGGTCGTGTGGCACGAGGGCGCCGGCGCGTAACTCAATAGTCGGGGGAGGTTTGGATACGATTGGCAGTCGTAGGGTGGTTCATAGTCGAAGGGTTTACCTATTTGGTTTTTTAAGAGACGATATAGACAGAGCTCCTCATGTCGAAAGTAACCTGAAAATGAAACGGTGTTAATGTCCCCTCTACCCTCTACCAAGGCATGCCTCCAAACAGAAGTGGCCGAGTTTCGCGGGATTGCGTGGCGCGAGGGCGTCGGCGCGTACTTAACTGGTCGGAGAGGTTAGGAAACGATCGATAGTCGGAGAATAATCAATAGTCGTGTGGTGTTAAAATCTTCGGGCTTTATAAGACGATGTAGGTGGAGCTCCCTTCTGTCATGAGTTTAGACTGATTCTACGATAGCCCCCCCCAAAAAACCATCGACTTTGTTTAACGAACGTTTCATGGCTGCTCGGCACGAGGAAGGGTACAATTGAAAACAAAGCATCCATACATATATTTTTTTCTTGTGTGCAAAGGCCTCTCGATTGATGACGTCGGGGTGTCGAGGGACACCGTATTTCAGGAGACACGATCGGGAGCTGGTTTTGAAACCGACGATTTCGTTAAAGAAAAGTCGGGGGGGGGCTACCGTAGAACGACTCGTTACCTACCCCCCCCCCCGAATTATTGCCTCCTCTACCCTCTACCGCGACGTGCCTCCAAAGCTGGCAAAGTTCCACAGGGTTCCGCGGCTCGAGGACGTCAGCGCGTGCGCCTACAAGAACTGGCAGTTGATAAGTGCTGCGGGCATGAAATCCCTTTGCCTATACTAGTAAGCATAGTATTGTGGCTGTCCTCCGGGGTGTGAAGCGTACTATACGAGCTTCGACGTCGACCGCTCACAACCACCTGCAGCAAGAACCCCTCGTTTTTTAGGTATTTTTTACTTGTTTACTGCTAGGAGACATTCAATAGCACTGTTGTCAAGGGGTCAAGGGGCGACGTTGTTCATTCACCGGGCGTTTGTTTTCGACGATATTCGTAGAGAGCTCCTCACGTCAGAAATCTGACTAGAAAAAAGGTCTCCTCCTACTACCCTCTACCTCCTACCGTGTCATGTCTGCGAATGTATGGCAGAGTTCGACGAAGTGACGCGGTGCGAGGTCGTCGGCGAGTTTTGTTCAGATGGCGGTTTACGGTCATGTGTGAAAAATATAATTTAATCAATTGCTTGTTTTTGCGGAAAAGTGGTAAACACAACTCCTATCGTTAGAAACGTAGGAAAACAATTGATACCTCCCCCCAAACAACCGCAACCTATTTTCCCTCTGCCGCGGGTGTGCCTCGAAACAAAGATGGCTGAGTTTCACGGGGTGACGCGGTACGAGGGCGTTGGCGCGTACGCCTACGCCAACTGGGAGGCGGACAAGGTGATGACCTGCATCTGCGACTGGGGCTTCACCGGGGCTGACTGCTCCCTCCGCATGTGTCCGAAGGGGGACGACCCTATCACTACGCTGCAGAACAACCCCGCGGTGACCATGACGGTCAACGCTACCGATGGGGTCATGGAGGGGAATTTTTTGCTCACATTCTTGGTAAGAGCCACTTCTTGAACCTTTTTACCGCTAGCGCCGCGAACGTTAACCAGTACTCATTCCAAGTGCCCCCCCCCCCTAAAACACTAAGGCGCAATTCTAAATAGGGTATTTATAACTAACAAAATATGATGATGACCAGTTTGTCTCCAAAATCGGGGGTGCCGTTTCGTAAGGGTTAATTGTGGTATATATGTGTCAGGGCTTCGCCCAATCTGGTATTTACGCTGCTGGGGCTTCACAGGATAGGGGCCGACGGCTCCCCTTGCATGTGCCTCAAGGGAGACGACGACCCCATCACCTCGCTGCAGAAACATCTTCCAGTCACCATGACGGTCAACACTACTGACACGGGTCATGGAATGAACAATCGTGCTCACGTTCCTCGCACGCGCCATTTCTTGACCCTTTTTTCTTAGCTGCAATAATCACCCCACGCTTAACTTCCAAGCGTTTTTTTTGTTCAAAAATGACCCGACCCGACCCGACCCGACCCGACCCGACTCGACCCGAATCACACCGCGAGATTTTGAAATAGTCCTGACCCGACCCGCTGGTCGGATTTCGATCCGTGAAAAAACCGTGTTCACAACCCATGGTTTTCGCTGGCAAACAACCCCCCAGTATAATTTCAAGCATAATTTGTCCGGAAAGAGGCACGCGGGCCGTTGAAACGATTTCTTCGCGACAATTACTTTACAAAACAAAATAGCTGCTGTCAAGATAGACGCTAAGAAAGAGTGGGAGCTATTTCTCCATGTTTTTGTACTCGTAGAGAAAGGGGAAAACGTTAACACCTGCCGCGTGATTTTTTTGTTTTTGCTTTGATCAACTTGTTTGAACTGTAGGGGCGCTGTGATGACGCCAGTTTTTGATTGGTCGGCGAAAATTCCTGGATGCCGGAAGGCGTTGTAGAAGTTGCGATGACAAACATTTTTCCATAATAATATGGTACCCCCCCCCCCCCCGTCAACATGTCGCGGCACTGTACGAATGCGACGGTCTACTGCCATACGAGCACGACCATTAATGAAACGAGCACTCACACACTCGCCCCCCCTTCTCCCTCCCCCCCCACGGCCTCCTTGCCTCAAGTACCCTCAACAAAACATCCATCGTATGCACGCGCGGGAATATGACAGGGGTAGCGTGCGCCAACGCAACACAGCTCGAATGCCCCGCCCCCCACCCGACACTCCCCACCCCCCTATTCACCCCGCCCCCGCCCACCTCGCGTAACGCCTCCCTGTCTCATATGCGCTGCCAAACAAATGTCCGTCGCATTGAACGCACGAAAATATGATACAGGGAGAGAGTCTCGCGTTTCCGGCCAACGCAACGCAGTTCGAGTCGGATGACTGCCAATCTGCCCTGGAGGGGCTGGATAACATTGAGACCGTGACTTGCACTCGGGGAGACGTAGACGCAACGGGAGGGGCGGCATATGACATAGGTGCGTGAGCCAGCCGGACGAGCGGCCGTTCCGTTCGTACCACAATCCTGAATTGATATATATATATTATAAAAAATGAAAATACACTCCAGCTGTGAGATCGAAGATTTCGTCGAAACTCATCTTTGCAAGCTGTGTGTGATACTCCGATCGCGCGCATTATGAGTTGTGTGTCCTCTATATAGAAGATAGTATAAACATGGGGAGAGAGAGCCGTGTATGACGCAATATTGTCTTGACGATTATACGGGGTACATTTTAGAAATTAGGGAGGGGTACGACATTATCACGCCATTGACATAAACATGGATTAAGCACGGAAAATGGTGAGATAGCCGGTTTTACGATTACTTTTAACTTCATACCCAGGGCAGAGCGTAAAAGTAAGCAGAAAAACGCCTTCTACGTGAACGATGAAATATACAAACATACGTCGTATACGATAAAGCATAGAGCATGGAGAGAGAGAGAGTCGCTTTCGCGGTAATTTTAACTGGAGATTGCCGCTATCTTAATTTTTATCTAAGATTTTCGTTTTCGTGGCCGCGATCTTGATATTGCAGCAGGGGTTCCCCTTATAAGGCGGTATCCCTCTATAAGGCGGTATCCCGATACAAGGCGTTCAAAATCGCTTGCCGCGACTTGAACTGCACTTGTAACCTGAGATGAGTAAGACGGCTTCCCCCAATGAGGGAGCCATGTTGCTCTTTTTTCACACGACCGTCTTGTTGAGGGACCCCTGCTGTATTACTAGCCCCTTTGGACCCGCGCCCACTTTTAGGGACAAAGACGTTAGTAAGAGGGCGGAATTTATATATATATATAATTATGTCTATTTTAACGCGTCTAAAACTGCTGGTTGAACGCGATGAATGCCTTCCTCGTGCTTATTCTCTTCCCGCCGCCGCCTGCGTGGGTGTGCGCTCGCGAGCACCAGAACGTTTGCCTGAACAACTTTTCGCGCACGACGATTGTTTGAAGTTTTGTCGGGACACTTGTTCCGGTTAGCGTTAACACGGGCAAGCTGGTCACGCTTCCACACCCAACTGTATAGATCAATAGTCGTCGTCCTCGTGCCCTTCCTGCTGCTTTCCTTGCCGAGAGCGCGTGCATGCGTGCGTGCTCGTGTGCAAGTCCACGTGCGGCAGAATTTCTCTTGTTTCCGACCTTCCCGCACCAGAGCAATTTCTTCACGTACGACGATAGCCTAATAATTATGGTGGAATAATAATTCTGGGAACTGTAACATGGTTAAGCTCATCACCCTTTCACTCCTAATATTATTGATTCTGCTCAACCTTTCCCTCCTCCTCCTCCTCCTCCTCCTCCTCCTCCTCCTCCTCCTCCTCCTCCTCCTCTTCCTCCTCCTCCTCCTCTCTCTCGGCGCTGCGTGTGCGTGCGCATTAGAATTTGTATCGTTTCCGACGTTTCCTCACCAGAACAATTTCTTCACGCACGACGACTGGCCGGGGCTGGACGCGTTCTCCTGCGACGCGGCAAATGTCACCGGCGCGACGGACCCCCTCTGTGCCTTCTCGGTGCTGCAGGACACCAACTTGAAAGGTAACGAAAAAGTTCCCCTGCGGACCATTTAGCAGGCTTCGGAGGGCCGAGGAGTCAGCAGGGCGTTTTCGCGATTTCCAAGTGATGTTTAGGTTGGAAAACAAGTAGAGGTAGTATTGAAACTGACAGACGTCACAACCCGAAGACCAACCAGCCTACGAACACATTAGACGTTAAAATATAAAGTGAAGGGTAGAAAAACAATTGCTCTGATTCCATTTCTTTGCCGATTTTTGGCGGGTTGGGCTGGTCTTGGATTGTGACGTCCGACTGCTTTCAAGGCTATCATCGTATGTTTTTCTTACTCAGCTCCTACCCAGCCAAGGTTGACATCGCGCAGACACCCTAGTCATGCCACACAGAAAGGTTAACATAGCACCCCTGATACAAAGCGATTCAATAAAATCCACGAAACTATCTGGAAACGAGTGGCCGAGGTAGCACGTAGCTTGCAAAGCTGAGCATCGACCGATCAATCGGCCGAAGAAATACCCACTCGTTCGGTAAAAGTATCGACCGATCAACCGGCAGAACGCACAGCTGACGTATTCACGAACAAGAAATGAAGAAGCAAAGTTTATCCAGTCTGACCGGTTGCGTAGCAGGCTCCAGAGGACCGTTGAGGTGAGCCATGCTAGAAGGGCAATACTTCAACAGATCGTTTAGGAGGCCCCGAAGGCCGTACAGGGCAAACGTGTCGAAAAATAGCGGCCATTTTGGGACGTGAGGGGTGGAAGCTTCACGGAAAATTGACCTGATCGACGCTTGGAAACGCCGAATCCACTACCAAGTAGGGCGTAGTCGTGTGCTTCGTTCGTACGCTTGGGTTCGACACTCGGGGTTTGCCGACGGGGGCCGTCATTAGAATAGTTTGTTTGAGAGAGAAGAGGTACTGTGGGAGGGCCACTTTTTTTTTTTTCCAGGGTTCTTAACCCGAGGAGTTATACACCCCACCCCCCCCAAAAGGAGCTTTCTATGTAAATTGTATTTTTGCGCTCGCCCCGCGAGCCAAACAGACGAATTTTTGAATGGTAACACACTAGTCTAATGGGATTGGCAAATATCTGGGTCTAGCAGGACCTGTCCCGTTGACAAGGGAGACGTACCAGCCAGGATTTTTTTTTTTTGGCTCGTAAGTACCCCCACTGTCAATAGTCTACCGTAGTAGCATGGCCCCAGAGGTCCACTAAATCTCGCGTTAGTTTGGATTTGCTGGCGGCATAAAGCATCAACGAACAGGCAACGCGGTTTGGCACGTACGTTATGGTGTCGTGCGAGATGACCTCGCTCCCCATTGCGAGCACGCCGATCTTTAATATTTTCACCCTCCGCTGCCGCCGCCGCCGCCGCCGCCGCCGCCGCTTCGGTCGATCCACCACCCCTGCTTTCGCATCCGCTGTCGAGTGATGCAAGAGAGCCCAACTCGCCTTCCCGGGTACGCCGATCCTGAAAATTTGTCGCCGTTGCCTCTGCTACCGCCGTTGCCTCGGTCAACCCCCAATCATTGCTTTCCGCGCACGCTGTGGTACGATACAAAACAGTCCAGATTGCTTTCCAGGGTCCTTCTTTCCCCAAAACCATCACCGCTGCCCTCTACCGCTGTCACCACCGCCCCCGCCACGGTCGCCTTTGCGTCGGCGGACCCCCCACCCCTCGCGTTGTTTGTGGATAGAGTACCAGTATTGCAGCAGACGAGGTGTGTGTGATTTGTCCACCGGGAGATGCGCTTGCATGGACGGCTTCTCAAGGGCTAACTGCGACGTGGCCGAGGCGGACATAACAGAAGATGTGGACGAGGACGTGCTCACGCTGTACTCCACGCTGAGCAACTTTACAGGTGACGGGGATAAGATTCCCCGGCGGTTCTTTTTCACGAACCAAAAATCAGGTTGTCACAAAACTGCAGTAACTTATTCCCGTAAGAACTGCATCTAGGTTCTGCCGATTTTTGCAACGAATGGCTGAATAAACGAACGAATGAACGAACGAACGAACAAACCAACCAACCAACCTGCCGACCAACCAACCAACCAACCGAGCAACCAACCGAGCAACCAACCAACCAACCAACCTACCTACCAACCAACCAACCAACCAACCAACCAATCAACCAACCAACCAACCAACCAACCAATCAACCAACCAACCAACCAACCAACCAATCAACCAACCAACCAACAAACCAACCAACCAACCAACCAACCAACCAACCAACCAACCAACCAACCAATGAACCAAATCCACCAATCGAAGCGGCCCAAGGTCTCGTACACGGAGCGTATTTGTGACGGCGCTGTAAGCTGCTTTCCTCGGTGCCCCTCACTGCTGTTTCGTCCCCGAAAAGACAAAACCATCTGACACGCGTCACACGAGCCATGCTACGGCGAACGTTTAGGGCACCCTGATTTTCCTCAGGTTGGACCCGTGCTACGGAAAGGTTAACTATTGTAGGACATTTTTGACCATTAGATTTTGTTTGGCCGACAGGGCTCCTCAATCCAGGACCTATACGCGCATCCTATGGTAGAGGCGATCCGTTTTTTTTTTCAGGCTCTTGACCTCTTGAGGCACTCTATACCTCGCCCAGGACTTGTTTTCGAGAAAAAATGAACGTGAAACGCCATGAAAAAGCCAGACACCATGGACTAGGTATACCGAACAAAAAAATATTGAAAAAGGAAAAAAGGTCCAACAGTTTTAGGATAGGGAGCCCCGTCACTCGGAACATCGTTTGTTCCGAACGGTATTACCACTATCGTAGCACGCGTCCCCAATAATAACAACAACAACAACAACAACAACAACAACAACAACAACATTGAGCAATCTGACGAGCGTTACCATCGAATAATAAGGCATACGTACCACATCTAACTTTTTTTCCATGCTCGGTAGCATGGCGCGCTATCGAAACAGAATACCACAAAGCGTAACAACACGCGTGGGGTCTACCAACTGTCTTTCTATTTCAACTCGGTCGAGGAGCCTGTCATTCAATAACGTTTTGACGCCAAATTCCTCCCCTTCACCGTAGCATGCCCGAAATATCCCCGACGGACTCATTTGTAGCTGCCATTCACATGCAAGAAAGTACGCACAAGGTGCGGAAGTCCGCGTCACAAGTGGTTCTTAGTATGATACAGGTCACTAGCGACTCGTCTAACACCTCACGGCGCTTTGCGCTTGGTGCACGCGATGTTTGCCTCTTCGGTGGAAACCCGACGTGCTCCGTGCCGGCACTGTAGACTTGCTAGTGTCTATGGGCATACGGCTACAGCCATGCATGAAGTGTAGTACACCCCCCCCCCCCCCCCCCCCCCCCGCCGCGATATTAAGCAACTCCCCCTCCCCCTCTTTCACCGACAGGGAATATTCTGTACCTCAAGACTGATCGGGAGACAAGCTCATATTTCAACATAATCAAAGCCGCCTCGGACGGCGAAAACACTTTCGTCCTCAACGGGGAAGGCAACCTCCGCATGTACAAGGTGAGGCCGTAATGAGCGTTCGCTAGATGAGCAAACGTTGTGCCATACCACGGGAATAAAGGGAGGTGTTATGCCTCACCCACAAAAACGACGAGGATAAAAGAGCACGCCTAGAGAGACGCCATAAGCTCTGAGCTAATAGTCAGCGCGTGAAAACCTGTTCGGGGAAAAGCATTTTCAGAGGCAACCAAGACTGTCCAAGACTGTAGTCGACCCTTCCCCTCTCTGGAGCTACGTCGCCCGATCGACCCGCGACCGATACCCCCCCTTCCTCCCCCCTCCACGTATTCCACCCCCGTACCGCGTCCTTGTTCCGTGCTGTGTCGGTTTTGCTAACAAAAGGGAGACCTTACTATCGATTCTGGCGCGGCCGATGTCGACGGAGTGGTGACCGCTGGGAGCGGCGTTATCGTTACCAGCGGAGGTTTGGAGGTTGAGGCGGGAGATGCGCTGATTACCGCCGGGGATCTCGCTCTGACAGCGGGGTGAGCACGGCTATAGCTGGTTCAATTTCGCTTCCCCGAAATCAAGAGTTTACGGGTTAATATCCCGTCAACCTTTTACAAAGTATACACTTCAACCCCTTCGGGATCCCACATCAAAAACATCGACCCCACGATAAAAATTGATGACTTCAGCATCGGGCACTGCTGAGTGTGTGTGTGGGGGGTGTGCTCAGTTTGTGCATGGCCGTAGTCGTATGACCGTAGACCCTCGCATCCCTACTATGCCGGCACGGAGCGCGCCGGGTTTTCACCGACCAAGCAGACATTGCTCGAACCAAGGACGAAGCGCCGTGAGGTGTTCGGCGAGTCGCATGAAGGGTGAACTGCGTCCTTCCAAGTGTCTCCCGTAAGACGGACTTCGGCACCTTGTGCCTACTTTCTGTTCATGGATTACAGCGCCATTGAGTTATACTTTTTTTTCTGGTGTTGATCACTCCAGAGACAGCAATGGGTATTGCCTCATGGGTGCCTTACCATATTCACACTACGTGATGCGATCACTCCCCTAGTGCGGAGTTAGAGTTCACCCCGCACAATATGACCTAACTCGACAACCATCATGGTGACCACAAAAAAAAAACGGTACCCTGGTTGTCTAGCTCACGCAGTGAATGACGTGTTTTACAGCCCCGTCGCCAACCAACGCCAACCCCAATATACACATAGTGCTTGACAGCGTCGATGCCAACCTAGGCCAACTACTGTATACATGTTTTAAGACGGGGGGGGTGAGTGGGAGATGATACAAACCGGTGTCCGAAGTACAACAATGCAAGGGATCGTAAAGGACGGATGCGGCATAGTTCTACTCGTACCGCTCGCTCACACTACTCGTGGGCGCTTGGAAATGTCGCAGTTCACCGTTTTTTTTGTGGCTATACTATAATCAAGATACAACCAAGTCCCAAAAGGGTTACTACGAATTACTTCCACTTCCAGGTCAATCCTCTCCGCCCGACGTCGAAACTAGTTCATATTTTCACCCACACACTGCTACATATATCAATTACACAAGTTGAATAGCGATTTTTTTTCCCCACACCACGAAAAATAGTCAAGTCACTCCAGTGTGAGCGGAGATAAATCGTTTCCAGCGGGGGTTGGAGGTTGAGATGGTGTGTTCACTGTTTACCGACGGCGATTTTTTACCCTGTCGGCCGCGTGAGCACGGCCAACGTGTCCAGTTTATCAGCTTTTGACTGTTATGCAGCGCCAACGATTCGCGTCGGTGTGCCGTTTCCCAGTGCACTGCTTCAATATTTAGTTCGTTGAGTCATCGACGATGTCAACCTATGGGCTGGGTGAGCACAGCTGGTTTATTCAGTTTGCCATTCTTTTACGGAGGTTCCGAAGCCAAGCGAGCGAAGCTTCAAGCAATCGCTTTTCTAATAGAGCTCGTGCACAAACACAGGCGCACGCAATCAGTAGTAACCGCAAAAACACTGTGGACGGGGAACTCTGTAGCGTGCCGGCCTTCGGTGCAGGGGGTCCAACTCACAGCGTCAACAAAAACGGTAGGAGTTTTAAAATGTTCGGGTGTTGTTGTATTCGACGGCGTTCAGCTTAGGGGGTCCAACCTAAGACACGTTCAACATAGCCACGAGATCAACCAACATAAGCTGTATAGTGCTGTCGCGGGGTGATAAGGTACTGCGTACTCTTTTCTTAATATTTGTTTTATATGAGGCAACTGCACCGGCACGGAGAACGATGTTCGGTGACGTCGGAATGCGTTACCTTAGGTCGCACCTACCGAGGTAGCTGCGAAACGCTCACACCGACACTCGGGCCGATTAGTGGCGTGGTCGGAGCACCGGTACGAACAAAAACAATATTACACCCGGAATAGAATCGATCACCATTCCGATCCGACTGGTGTATTTTAAACCTAGCGAACACCAACGACGCTCTTCGCCGTATATGTCACTTTGGCTTTACCTTCTACTCTAGATATATAGTCTAAGTCGTATACTGCTTCAAACACAATCTATTTGTTGTCTTCGGACACATCCTTACTGTCGCGAATACTAAACGCAATAGTCGGGAGTGAGACGAGAGTGGCCTATGACTAGTCATGTGGTTATGCTGCGTTCGTTCTACTCAGAGGTTCGTACGAGGAATAATCCTTGCTGGAGGGGGCGTATAATACGACTTGCTGTAGGACGCGAACATGGGATACCCTCTCACCTAGGCGTCTTTCCGCACCGAGAGGGTGCTGTTTTTGCTGCCCACATAACTGTTTTTCCAATAGAGAGTATCGTTGCCGTCATCAACCGCAAACCGCAATAACAATTGAGACGAGGATGGTCGACGACTCGTCCTGCGGTTGCGCTGCGTTCGTCCTCCTCCTTCCTGTGTTTTTACGACTTTCCAGTTGTACAGCTTGATGTGAAGGGCGTATAGTACGACTCGTTAAAACATACAGAAACGGAATACAGCGGTCCCACCTATGCTTCTATCCAGGCCGAGGGGGCGTGCTTTTAGTTGCCGCCCATGATGCAGACCAAGGCGAGAAAAGAAGCCAGGCCCTCCATGGTTACGAACACGCCGTAAGATAGCCGTTTGATGTGGGGGATTAGCACAAGCATCGACGGTATGCAAAACCGTTAAATCGATAGGACCTGGAAGGTTCGGATGACAACAGGCACACACATGGAGATGATGCTTGGTTTGAATGCCTTAGCTTGCTTTAGGAGCTGAGAGTAGGGCCATCGTGCGGGGAATGTTGTGTGAGTTTCATGGATACGGGTGCCATGTGGGTGGTCGAGTGAAGGAAAACATCGCTGGGGTTGATAGCAGAGAGTAATCGCGCAAAGGTTGCTTCGATTCACGCACAGGAAGTTTTATAGAATATGCGCCGACATATATCCAGTCAGCTCCAAACGTGCTATTCCCACGAAGGAGAATGGAAGAGAAAACTCCTACCACGTACAGTAGAATAGAGCGAAACCGACGCATGTAATTAATACTATAGAAACAACGCCTGAGCAGCAAGGCACGTAGCTCACATTGGCAACAACACACAAAGTTACGCCCCCTTCCCCACTCGTTGCCCACCTCAGGTCGATCGCTGCTACAAGCGGCACGCTAACTGTGGCTGGAATAATCAGCTCTGCGGTCCTGACGAATAACGACGACATTGTCGCAACAGGCACGCTTGACATCGCGGGTATCACCAGCTCTAGCGCCGTGACGGTTGAAACCGGGGGAGTCGACGTGGTCGGGGGACTGGTCATACAGTCCGGCGGCGAAACCATCACAGCGGGTGGTCTCACTATATCCGCCGGGGGTTTCGACGTCACCGGAGGAGGAACCGTTACCACCGGAGACCTCGTGGTCACGGCCGGCGCCGTTATTTCGGTGGGGATAACCAGCTCATCGGATGTACTAGTTTCGTCCGGAGATCTCACCTTATCAACGGGCGATGTATTCGTATCTGCCGGCGCTGTCACATCGGTCGGAATAACCAGCTCGTCGGATGTATTGGTTTCAAACGGAGATCTCACGTTAGCTACAGGCGATGTGTTCGTGTCTACCGGTGGAGTCACTGCCGTCGGTATTACCAGCTCGGCGGGGGCAATCATTTCATCCGGAGATCTCACCGTAACAGCGGGTGATCTGTTCGTGTCGGCTGGCGGAATTACTGCCGTGGGTGTTACTAGCTCGGCCGCGATCAGCACGTTGGGCATGACCAGCTCAGCGGCAATCACTGTAACTGCCAGCGGCATTACTGTGTCTGCGGGAGGAATATCAGTCACCGGTGGAGCAACGATAGTCAGCGGCAGTTTAGGGGTTACAGCTGGAACTGTTTCCACCGTAGGCATGGCAAGTTCGGCAGCTGTCACTATTTCGGCAGGAGGCATATATGTCACGGGTGGGGGAGTCATCGCCACCGGAAACTTTGATGTATCGGCTGGTACATTATCCGCCAGCGGTCTACTGACTGCGGGAGGCGTCAGCAGCTCAACCACCATCACCGTTGATGCGGATGGGCTCGTTGTAGATGACGGCGACATTGATGTCAACAACGGTAACATTAACGTGGCGGCTGGCACAATTTCCGCCACCGGCTTGCTGACTACGGGAGGCGTCAGCAGCTCGACCACCATCACCGTTGATGCGGATGGGCTCGTTGTAGATGACGGCGACCTTGATGTCAACAACGGTAACCTTGACGTGGCGGCTGGTACAATATCCGCCAGCGGCCTACTGACTGCAGGGGGCGTCAGCAGCTCGGCCGCCATCACCGTCGATACCGGGGGGATTACTGTATCTGCTGGAGGAATGTCAGTTATCGGCGGAGCGACGATCGCCACCGGTAGTTTGGGTGTGACTCTTGGCACTGTTTCAGCCGTGGGCCTGACAAGCTCGGCAGCCGTCACTGTTTCAGCGGGAGGCATAGATGTCACGGGTGGAGGGGTCATCAGCACGGGAAACTTTGACGTATCAGCCGGTGCAATATCCGCCAGCGGCTTGCTAACTTCAGGGGGCGTCAGCAGCTCGGCCGCCATCACCGTCGATACCGGTGGGATTACTGTGTCCGCCGGAGGAATATCAGTTACCGGCGGAGCAGCGATTGCCACCGGCAGTTTGGATGTGACTCTTGGCACTATTTCAGCCGTGGGCATGACGAGCTCGGCAACTGTCACTGTTTCGGCGGGAGGAATAGATGTCACTGGTGGAGGAGTCATCACCACCGGAAACCTTGACGTGGCGGCTGGCACAATATCCGCCAGCGGCTTGCTAACTGCGGGGGGTGTTAGCAGTTCGACCGCCATCACCGTAGATGCAGGGGGGATTACTGTGTCGGCGGGAGGAATGTCAGTTACCGGCGGAGCAACGATAGCCACAGGCAGTTTGGGCGTTACTGCTGGAACTGTTTCAGCTGTAGGAATGACAAGCTCAGCAGCTGTCACTGTTTCGGCAGGAGGCATCGATGTCACGGGTGGGGGAGTCATCAGCACGGGAAACTTTGACGTATCGGCTGGCACAATATCCGCCAGCGGCTTACTGACTGCAGGGGGCGTAAGCAGTTCGACCGCCGTCACCGTCGATGCAGGGGGGCTTGTTGTTGATAACGGTGATCTCGATGTCAACAACGGGAACCTTGACGTGGCGGCTGGCACAATATCTGCCAGCGGCGTGCTGACGTCGGGGGGCGTCAGCAGCTCGACCACCATCACCGTCGACGCGGATGGGCTCGTGGTGGATGGCGGTGATCTCAATGTCAACAACGGGAATCTTGACGTGGCGGCTGGCACATTGTCCGCCAGCGGCTTGTTGACTGCGGGGGGCGTGAGCAGCTCGACCACCATCACGGTCGATGCGGATGGGCTCGTTGTGGATGGCGGTGATGTCAATGTCAACAACGGCAACCTTGACGTGGCGGCTGGCACAATATCCGCCAGCGGCTTGCTGACTGCGGGGGGTGTTAGCAGTTCGACCGCCATCACCGTCGATGCAGGGGGGATTACTGTGTCGGCGGGAGGAATGTCAGTTACCGGCGGAGCAACGATAGCCACAGGCAGTTTGGGCGTTACTGCTGGAACTGTTTCAGCTGTAGGAATGACAAGCTTAGCAGCTGTCACCGTTTCGGGAGGAGGCATCGATGTCACGGGTGGGGGAGTCATCAGCACGGGAAACTTTGACGTATCAGCTGGCACAATATCCGCCAGCGGCTTGCTGACTGCGGGGGGTGTTAGCAGTTCGACCGCCATCACCGTCGATGCAGGGGGGCTTGTTGTTGATAACGGTGATCTCGATGTCAACAACGGGAACCTTGACGTGGCGGCTGGCACAATATCTGCCAGCGGCGTGCTGACGTCGGGGGGCGTCAGCAGCTCGACCACCATCACCGTCGACGCGGATGGGCTCGTGGTGGATGGCGGTGATCTCAATGTCAACAACGGGAATCTTGACGTGGCGGCTGGCACATTGTCCGCCAGCGGCTTGTTGACTGCGGGGGGCGTGAGCAGCTCGACCACCATCACGGTCGATGCGGATGGGCTCGTTGTGGATGGCGGTGATGTCAATGTCAACAACGGCAACCTTGACGTGGCGGCTGGCACAATATCCGCCAGCGGCTTGCTGACTGCGGGGGGTGTTAGCAGTTCGACCGCCGTCACCGTCGATGCAGGGGGGCTTGTTGTTGATAACGGTGATCTCGATGTCAACAACGGGAACCTTGACGTGGCGGCTGGTACAATATCCGCCAGCGGCGTGCTGACTGCAGGGGGTGTAAGCAGCTCGACCACCATCACCGTCGACGCGGATGGGCTCGTGGTGGATGGCGGTGATCTCAATGTCAACAACGGGAATCTTGACGTGGCGGCTGGTACATTGTCCGCCAACGGCTTGTTGACTGCGGGGGGCGTGAGCAGCTCGACCACCATCACGGTCGATGCGGATGGGCTCGTTGTGGATGGCGGTGATGTCAATGTCAACAACGGCAACCTTGACGTGGCGGCTGGCACAATATCCGCCAGCGGCTTGCTGACTGCGGGGGGCGTCAGCAGCTCGGCCGCGATCACCGTCGACACCGGGGGGATTACTGTGTCTGCGGGAGGAATGTCAGTTACAGGCGGGGCAACGGTCGCCACCGGTAGTTTGGGAGTGACTGTCGGCACTATTTCAGCCGTCGGCATGATAAGCTCGGCAGCCGTCACCGTTGCAGCGGGAGGTATAGACGTCACTGGTGGAGGAGTCATCACTACTGGCAACTTTGACGTATCAGCTGGTACAATATCCGCCAGCGGCTTGCTGACTGCGGGGGGTGTCAGCAGCTCGGCCGCCATCACCGTCGATACCGGTGGGATTATAGTGTCTGGGGGAGGAATGTCGGTTACCGGCGGAGCAACGATAGCCACAGGCAGTTTAAGCGTGACTGTTGGTACTGTCTCAGCCGTAGGAATGACTAGCTCCGCAGCTGTCACTGTTTCGGCAGGAGGAATAGATGTCACTGGTGGAGGAGTCATCAGCACGGGAAACTTTGATGTATCTGCTGGCACAATATCCGCCAGCGGCTTGTTGACTTCGGGGGGCGTCAGCAGCTCGACCACCATCACCGTCGATGCAGGGGGGCTCGTTGTAGATGATGGTGACCTCGATGTCAACAACGGGAACCTTGACGTGGCGGCTGGCACAATATCCGCCAGCGGCTTGCTGACGTCGGGGGGCATCAGCAGCTCGACCACCATCACCGTCGATGCGGGGGGGCTCGTGGTGGATGGCGGTGACCTCAATGTCAACAACGGCAACCTTGACGTGGCGGCTGGTACAATATCCTCCAGCGGCTTGCTGACTGCGGGGGGCGTCAGCAGCTCGACCACCATCACGGTCGATGCGGATGGGCTCGTTGTAGATGGCGGGGATCTCAATGTCAACAACGGTAACCTTGACGTGGCGGCTGGTACAATATCCGCCAGCGGTTTGCTGACTGCGGGGGGCGTCAGCAGCTCGGCCGCGATCACCGTCGATGCAGGGGGGATTACTGTGTCTGCGGGAGGAATGTCGGTTACCGGCGGAGCAACGATCGCCACAGGTAGTGTGGGTGTGACTCTTGGCACTGTTTCAGCTGTAGGAATGACCAGCTCGGCAGCCGTCACGGTTTCGGGAGGAGGCATCGATGTCACTGGTGGAGGAGTCATCAGCAGCGGTAACTTTGACGTATCAGCCGGTACATTATCCGCTAGCGGCTTGTTGACTGCGGGGGGCGTCAGCAGCTCGGCCGCCATCACTATCGATGCAGGAGGGCTTACTGTGTCTGCGGGGGGACTATCTGTTACTGGTGGAGCGACGATCGCCACCGGTAGTTTGGATGTGACTGCCAGTACGGTGTCAGCAGTAGGCCTGTCGAGCTCCGCGGCCGTGACTGTTTCGACGGGAGGCATCGATGTGACGGGAGGAGCAGTCATCAGCTCGGGAAACCTTGACGTGGCGGCTGGTACTCTCTCCGCCAGCGGCTTGCTGACTTCGGGGGGCGTCAGCAGCTCGACCACCATCACGGTCGATGCGGATGGGCTCGTTGTAGATGGCGGGGATCTCAATGTCAACAACGGTAACCTTGACGTGGCGGCTGGTACAATATCCGCCAGCGGTTTGCTGACTGCGGGGGGCGTCAGCAGCTCGGCCGCGATCACCGTCGATGCAGGGGGGATTACTGTGTCTGCGGGAGGAATGTCGGTTACCGGCGGAGCAACGATCGCCACAGGTAGTGTGGGTGTGACTCTTGGCACTGTTTCAGCTGTAGGAATGACCAGCTCGGCAGCCGTCACGGTTTCGGGAGGAGGCATCGATGTCACTGGTGGAGGAGTCATCAGCAGCGGTAACTTTGACGTATCAGCCGGTACATTATCCGCTAGCGGCTTGTTGACTGCGGGGGGCGTCAGCAGCTCGGCCGCCATCACTATCGATGCAGGAGGGCTTACTGTTTCTGCGGGGGGACTATCTGTTACTGGTGGAGCGACGATCGCCACCGGTAGTTTGGATGTGACTGCCGGTACGGTGTCAGCAGTAGGCCTGTCGAGCTCCGCGGCCGTGACTGTTTCGACGGGAGGCATCGATGTGACGGGAGGAGCAGTCATCAGCTCGGGAAACCTTGACGTGGCGGCTGGTGCTCTCTCCGCCAGCGGCTTGCTGACTTCGGGGGGCGTCAGCAGCTCGACCACCATCACGGTCGATGCGGATGGGCTCGTTGTAGATAGCGGTGATGTCAATGTCAACAACGGTAACCTTGACGTGGCGGCTGGTACAATATCCGCCAGCGGTTTGCTGACTGCGGGGGGCGTCAGCAGCTCGGCCGCGATCACCGTCGATGCAGGGGGGATTACTGTGTCTGCGGGAGGAATGTCGGTTACCGGCGGGGCGACGATCGCCACAGGTAGTGTGGGTGTGACTCTTGGCACTGTTTCAGCTGTAGGAATGACCAGCTCGGCAGCCGTCACGGTTTCGGGAGGAGGCATCGATGTCACTGGTGGAGGAGTCATCAGCAGCGGTAACTTTGACGTATCAGCCGGTACGTTATCCGCCAGCGGCTTGTTGACTGCGGGGGGCGTCAGCAGCTCGGCCGCCATCACTATCGATGCAGGAGGGCTTACTGTGTCTGCGGGGGGACTGTCCGTGACTGGTGGAGCGACGATCGCCACCGGTAGTTTGGATGTGACTGCCGGTACGGTGTCAGCAGTAGGCCTGTCGAGCTCCGCGGCCGTGACTGTTTCGACGGGAGGCATCGACGTCACGGGAGGAGCAGTCATCAGCTCGGGAAACCTTGACGTGGCGGCTGGTGCTCTCTCCGCCAGCGGCTTGCTGACTTCGGGGGGCGTCAGCAGCTCGACCACCATCACGGTCGATGCGGATGGGCTCGTTGTAGATGGCGGGGATCTCAATGTCAACAACGGTAACCTTGACGTGGCGGCTGGTACAATATCCGCCAGCGGCTTGCTGACTGCGGGGGGCGTCAGCAGCTCGGCCGCGATCACCGTCGATGCAGGGGGGATTACTGTGTCTGCGGGAGGAATGTCAGTTATCGGCGGAGCAACGATCGCCACAGGTAGTGTGGGTGTGACGGCCGGCACTGTTTCAGCTGTAGGAATGACCAGCTCGGCAGCCGTCACGGTTTCGGGAGGAGGCATCGATGTCACTGGTGGAGGAGTCATCAGCAGCGGTAACTTTGACGTATCAGCCGGTACATTATCCGCCAGCGGCTTGTTGACTGCGGGGGGCGTCAGCAGCTCGGCCGCCATCACCGTCGATGCAGGAGGGCTTACTGTGTCTGCGGGGGGACTGTCCGTGACTGGTGGAGCGACGATCGCCACCGGTAGTTTGGATGTGACTGCCGGTACGGTGTCAGCAGTAGGCCTGTCGAGCTCCGCGGCCGTGACTGTTTCGACGGGAGGCATCGACGTCACGGGAGGAGCAGTCATCAGCTCGGGAAACCTTGACGTATCAGCTGGTACGTTATCCGCTAGCGGGTTGTTGACTTCGGGGGGCGTCAGCAGCTCGGCCGCAATCACCATCGATACCGGCGGGATTATTGTCTCTGCGGGAGGAATGTCAGTTACCGGTGGCGCAACAATAGGCACCGGAAATTTGGGTGTGACGGCCGGCACTGTTTCAGCCGTAGGCATGACAACTTCGGCAGCCCTCACCGTCGGTGCAGGAGGCATCGCAATCACGGGAGGAGGAGTCATCAGCACCGGTAACTTTGACGTGTCAGCGGGGACATTATCTGCTAGCGGCTTGCTGACCGCGGGGGGCGTCAGCAGCTCAGCCACTATCACCGTCGATGCTGGTGGGCTGGTTGTCGATGATGGCGACCTCATTGTCAACAACGGTAACTTTGAAGTATCCGGAACGGCCACGGCTCTTTCTCACAATGACTGGTCAGACAGAAGGCTAAAGGACAACATCACCCAGCTCTCAAGCCCGGTGGATAAAATTGGACGCATTCGTGGTGTGAGTAGAAGCCTGTCGATCAGGAGATACTGATTTTGGTGGCCAGTAACATTTGCACATGTCGCGCGAAACCGTTTCCAGCAGTATACCATACATACGCGAAGTAGATTGATATTTGAATTACGTAGTCTTGTGACCGGCATCTCATAGGGCAACGTTTTATTTTTTCCATCCCATGGGCCAGTTGAAACTCGAATCGTCACACAACCCTCAGATCCCTGCGAGCACAATATGGCCGGAAGACGATGTTTTGAAGCATCAGCCACTCGACCCCGACCAGCGAGGAACTCTTGACGGCACCCGCGCCCGTAACGGGTGACCCTAGCCCTCACGGCCTCAAGTTGAGAGAGAATCACATGGACATGCTTGAATCGATCGGAATATATTGCTCGCGGACTAACTCCGCGTCCATAAATACCGTTTGTTCAATGACTTACAAATCGCTTGGTAGAGCTTACCACGTAGTCTATACATGCACCATCTGGCAGAGTTTATAATGCATGAACAGTCTTACCGGAAGACACCGTTTCTTGTGAACAGGTTACCTTCGACTGGAAAAGAGGGGCGTCGAAACACAATCCCTTCACGGAGACGAAAACAATCGGGTTTGTGGCACAGGAGATCGATGAAGTGTTCCCGGAGCTTGTGCAAAGGTACGGGTTCGGCCGTGTTTGTAGAAGCGGCCGGTCAACAAAGTTTGGCTGCAAGCATAGAGACCAACGGCAGTGTCAGGCGGCATCGCTGTCGCTAGGGCCTCGTGTAGAGTCATCCCATGCTTGGGGTGCAGCAGATGCTTCTGAGCTCCTAACATGCGGGACTCAATATCTCACTCGAAACACGACTTCGAAGACACGCGTTCGCGCAACCCGACCGGCATTGCTATGCGCTAGTCCTAAAAACAACCATTGTACTCTTTAAAAGGTCTTGCCAGCCAATAGTTCTACGCTTGAGGGGCTCAACCGGTCTGAAAATTTTGGCCCGAAAAAGTCGACCCCTAACCGTGGGATGACTCCGGAGCAGGATATTTGTAAATTTCCGCGGTCAAACTTGTGTGCCTCGGTGGATGTGTTATGTTGCTCCGCAATCGCAATTAACTGCGTTAATCAAGTAAATCAAAGGCTTCGGCGATAACGAAAGGGGTCCCTGTTGTTTAGCGCGGTAGACATTCCAGGTTCGCATTGGCTTGTAGTCGAGCACATGGTTACCGCAGTGACTTGATCAACGCAACGCTTATTAATCGCAGTGGGACACAAAAGACGCTCAATCACTTGAGTAATGAGAACGGTTTAGGGGTTTGGACAGCAGAGATTCTAGAACAAAATCTAGATTAACCACGAGAAGCCACTTTTTCCAGCTTTTGGACGACACAAGAGGAAACGAGTCGACCTAGCTTCGCGGCAGCGTTTGTGAGGCAAACGTTCATGTGGATTGAGCACAATAACCGCCTGTTAACAGTCCTGGCTATGAGAAAGGCACTGCTTGGTCGAACGCAGCCTCTCGGTCGACGCGGCCGTGTCCCATCCCTCCCTTGGCTGAATGAAAGATTGCGCACAACTTCCCCCACGCGTGCAAACCTGTTACGTTCGAGCACGTCGACTGTTAAAACGTGCGCTATTTTTGTACCCCGGAACGGTTATGCAATCGCTGAGTCCACAGTTTCAACCGTTAATTCTGTCAGGCTGGACAACACGGACGACAACAGCCTGCTGTCCGTCAACTACGCCGGGTTTGCACCGGTGCTTGTCGAGGGGTTCAAAGAGTTGCAGGACCGGATTGTCGACTTAGAACAGCATCAGCAGCAGTTGCTCCACGGCCGACAGCAACCAGGAATTGCCGACGAAGTGACAACCGAGGGCGTGACAACGTCGCGTGACAGCACCGTCATACGTAGAGGGCGACACGCATGGGGAGGCATCGACGTGTTCGAACGCGAAGCGAAAATTCTGGCGGACGAATTGGGGTGTAATTGCCAACAAGACCTCAATCGCATAGGACGCCTTGAGAGGCAGGTTTTGGAGCTGCAGCGAAAGCTGGAAGGCGGGACCGCCCTCCCCAGCGGCTGACAAGAATTGATGTCATCCTTGACAGATTGCAACAATCGTTGCAGGTATAATGAAAAATACCGTAACGGTGCTCATAGGTTTTGCAGAGTGGTATACAGTATGCTAGTGTTGATAGGACGCACATGCTAGGACCCATGGGTAATAATATGAACACCCAAACAGTCCTCACATTTTACGTCCCGATTGGTGTATACCAGTGTTGATAGTTGTTACTGGTAAAAAAGTGCATCGGTCCCTCCTTGAAGGCATTGATCACCCCAATCAGTGCCTCATAGGGCGGCTACACGTAATGCACTGCTGTATGCACTGAGTGTTGCTCGACTACAAATGTGCGTAGAAACTGGAACCATGCCCTAAGCAGCCTCCAAACTACCAGGATTTCTAGGAGAGTCTGCCGGAGGCTAAGTAGAGCGCACGTACCGGGAGCCCTCGAGGAAACGGTCTGCCACTTTACGTGGACCAGAAAGCGTAGAGGTCATTGGTTATCTCTCGCCTCCAACGCACATGAACAAGAGGAAACAGAGCTATAGCATCACTCTGTCTGTCCCTGTTTATTTGATCTGGACCTACCGTAATAGCAGGGTGTTCAGTTATGCTGGCCCCGGGCTCCTGCTGAGTTCAGGGATATATAATATGGCGAAGCTGCCGGGAATTGAACCCGCGTTTGATCCGCCACAGGTCTCATTGGTTAGTTTTCGTATATTTCCACCTTAGAATAAATTGTATTAGTCGGGCGTTGGAGGGGGCGGATGCGAAGGGTTGCCACGCATCACCAAGAACATCTACATATAAAAAAAATATGTAAATCGATGTATTGAGACTGGTTATGGCTTTGTGCGAATGTCCTGGCCAGTGGTTGGACTCCAGCAAAATCTCGATACTCTGCTTTTGTTCGAAAGCTATCAATGCATTTCCGGATTCGTTGCCAGCGATCGTACCAGACCTGATATATGTCCGCGCGACATGCTGCCGCGGCCCTGTCTCCCACAAATGGCATCAACAGCAGGCGTTCACAGCCACCCACCACCCCATCCATAAAACAACTAAGGTATACAACCAAGAAACCCACCAAGTGCTTCAATGAGTGCATGGGCAACATCCTCTTCACCATGTGGAGCCAAAATAGCATCGACAGCAGCAGCATCAGCAGCAGCCACCGTGGATCGATGAGGCCTTTCACTTCTCGTTGCTACAGCTTACGAGGTATGGTGCCCGTTAGCCCTTCCTGCAATACTTGTGGCGGAAGCAGCGGGCACAGGGAGGAAAGCCTGTTATTGGCCTTTGCTTTGCTGTGTGTGATTGTATGAAAATTGGCAACAGCCACACCACGGCCGGTAAATTCAAAGCCGCACACAGCTGCTACATAAAACACTGCTACCAGTAAGTGCTGCTGCGAGTACTGGAATGGGCGGTTATCCCCTAACATCAACTACCGGTATTGGGCAAACAGTAAGACACTATTATACACATGTTTTCCTTTGTTTTTGCCCATCCCCTCAACACTTGGCCGTTCTACACTACAACAGTAACCCCTGCCCCTGTCGCGGGGTATATCGCCCTAGATCCCGGAGTCTTAAAATCAGCCCCCCCCCCCTTCCCCCCCAACCCTTCATCGCTACGGCACTTACTCGACATAAACTTGCACGGCCGTAGTACTACGAGCGCCAGAGAATGTGAAACAACTCGAGCTCGTGCATCTTACACGACTCGGCGCATTCTGAAAGCAGTACGTATCTGGTAGTGACCAAAGCTACGGTAGCTGGGTCAGTTTCAGGGCTCACACGAGTGGCTACCCTGTTTGTTTGTACTCTTAACCTTTTGCCCTTCACGGTTCACGACCGCCATGGAATTGCATGTTAACTTGCTCCAACAAAATAAGGTTTTGAACAACGTACAGCGCCTCTTGAGCGGGTCGGGTGGCACATATTCAGCAGCGAAACTGGTGGTACCCCCCCCCCCGACACACACCACCTTTTTCGTTTTTTTTTGGCGGTCATCATTAGACCATGGTTATCGAGTTAGATCGTATTGTGTGGGGTGGAGAACCCTAACTCCGCACAAAGGGGGTGGTCGCATCATGTAGTGTGAATATGGTAAGGCATCCACGAGGTAGATACATAGTAGTACCCATGGCTGTTTCTGATGTGGCCACACCAGAAAACAAAGTATAACTCACTGGCGGCATCAATAAGCAGGAAAGTATGCACAAGGTGCCGAAGTCCGTCTTACAAGCGGTTCTTGGAAGGATGCAGCTCACCCTTCATGCGACTCGCGGACCACTTTACGGCGCTTCGCGCTTGGTGCAAGCAGTGTCTACCTGGTTGGTGAAAATCCGATGTGCTCCGTCCCGGCACAGTAGGGATGCGAGGGTCTATGGTCATACGACCACGGCCATGCACAAACTGAGTACACCTCCCCCTACCGTAGACTCCGTCTGGCGTTTACCACGCTACATATTCGTAGGTAGAAAATATACTTCGTATGTTTAGCACACACGATATTCCTAGAAACAGCTTATCAACAGGTGTTTTTTCACAGGTCCATTCGGCCCGGACAACGACCGGGGGAAACCGGCGAACACAGCACGCGTGGCGCGGTGTGCGTCCAAAATCGACGAGCATTGGCCTCGACGACCCTCGAGACCGACCGAGGTCGAGGTAAGGGCTGGGGTCAGGGGTTGGAAGAGGTCGGCATGGCCCAGGAAACAGTCAAAACAAAATGAGAGGAACCTTCCAATCTGTTCCGCGTCAACCTTAGTTTTCTACAAATTGGAAAACAGTCAGACACTTCGAACAGGACCAACTCTGACCACTGCGAAACGCGAAAAGAAACACATTATTGATACGATATCGAAGTGCTCACCTGTCGACGAACGCCACCAAGTTTCTGCCGATTCCCACCTTCGGCCTGAAGAGTTCGCACACACCAGCAACGGGGGGGGTCTTCAAGGGTGACGGAGTCGAGGGGGCAGCAGCAGCAGCAGCAGCAGCAGCAGCAGCAGCAGCAACAGCAGTGCCGCCATCACCACTACCACCGGCACCCTCTTTATCAGACGGCTACACTCACCGTCGAGCGCGGTGCACTGGGCCGTGCCGCAGGTTCCTGCGAAGGGAGACTGTCTTCCCCGGATCTATTCGAGCCTAATCCTTAGGACAGACAGTACAACCAACGACGTCTCGAGGAACACGCCCTTCCGGGTCACGTGCCGCATCGTCCGCCACTGCCTCGGGGAGAACGTTCACTGCGCCCGGATTGCAATATTATAGCCAGCGCCGCAGTGAAGCAGAAGCCTGACCAGGAAAACGATGCTGCCCCACCTCGATCGCCCTTCCTCTCCATTTATCTTGAGCAGCAGCCGGAGGAATCTCGATTGGTGGGAGTTTCGATTGCCTTTCTTCTTCATCCATCTTGAGCAGTAGCCGGACGATTCTCTATTGGCGGGAGCGAACGGCCATGTACAGCGCCCGGGCGGGCGGTTTCTTGCTCGACAGCCTCCTTAGCCCTCCTTTGCCCAGGACCCGCGCCACGTCCATGAACCTACGAATCACGGTTGCAGAGAGCGGATTCGTACGGGGTTTGCCCACGTGCCTCCGCTCCCTCGTCCGTAGCTACGACGGCGTGGACACCGTGTTCTCGTGACCGTTATCGCATGTCGCAGAGAGCGCCGTTCCGCCGCTGGAATCGCGACCGTTAGGCCTGGCGGGAGCTCTGGAGTGCAGCACGCCGACAAAGTCCTTACGACCATTTAAGGGTACTATTAATACGCGCAGAGGGACAACCCGGCTATGAGCCGAGACTGGATCGGTGCCCGCCTCGAGCAGCAGCCGAACCACGTCCGCACAGACGTGTTGGCCTCAGAAAATCGCCAACGGCAGTCTGTCTTGGGTTCGCGTTGTATCGTTCAAACAGCAAGCGTACGATTTCGATGTTCCCGCCGCTGGCTGGTATGTGCAGGCCCAGGCCCCCTTCGCCATGAACTCGGCGTGGCACCCCGACAACAATAGGTTTGACGGGATCCGTCTATTGCCCAAGTACAAAATCATGATGCCGGCATGACCGGCGACGGCCGCAGTTGCAATAGGCGGCAAGGTTGCACGAAGGGTCGACCCACGTTCGCGCCGGCCTCAACGGCGGCCTTCGTTGCATCTAATTTCCCATCGGACGCGGTTTGCGACAGCTGGAGATGATTCCCGTCAGAGGCCATTTGATATCTACGGGACGGTCCGATATTGAACTAAAGCCCGAGAAGAAGCTTCGAAGCACCTGCGGTAGCTTATAAGAACTGTAAACTCTCTCTTCGCAGGTCCACAGAAGCAGGAGGCATGGAAGGGGCTTAATGCAGACACCAAACTGCAGCATTGACAGCAGCAGCAACACCACCAGTATCTACCAGACACAGCAGAGACGAGAGGCGGAGGCCCTATACTCAAAGGTATCCCGGCCTATCCTCCCCGCCGTGAAAGTTCGCCATGGATACGTTCGAACTTCCACAACCGAACGCTCGTTCTATGTGCAGGGCCGGTTCGCACACCGCCTTGTACAGGTCGTGTGTAGGGCACCTAGAAAAGTGAGCTCAATGGTGTCGGCGCTGCACTACAGTGAACTCTTGTTGCTCAAACCTCGTAACGTATCTCACATGCCAGGCCGCCATTTTAAGCTCCTAAAGCTCCTCTTCAGTAAGCTCATGACGTTCGGCCCACACCGAACGGGCGCAAGTGGGGCTCGGCGCAGACGGAGCTATTCTCTGTGTCAGCTAACCCTGCTCGTGGTCGCAACGTCGGAGCCAACCTTTCGCCGATTCTTGCATTTTTCTCATGAGTCATGCTGGGCGAGGACTAAAGGAAGAGCTATGCGACGCGAAAACAAAGTGAAGCGTAGTTCGAAAAAAGGTGTTTTAAAGGTGTACGCGTTATTTCCAACAGAGCATATTCTTCAGTTTTGCTGCTCGCAAGTGTTTCGATATTTTTTTGGCGATGGAGAACGAAAAAGTAAACTCTTAGGAATACTGACTTACTGTGGGATACACCTTGCCTCACATAAAAATTCGAGTGCGATTCCAAAAAGGACTTAGCTGGCGCGTACGGCATAATACGTGAAACAGCGAGAAGTATATTTTTTTAGACTTTTTTGGCTGTGCTGTGCGGCCACACGTCTTCTCTTCGACGAACCCATCCCCCCGTGCGGTTCAAGCTCGTTGGAAAACAAGCGATGATAAAAAAGTTACCATGATTTCATTAATATTAAAACTGTTACATCGTTACGCGACGTTGTGAGGAGCCCTGATTTGAGCTCTGTGGGTACCTTCGCACACTCTTTACCCTCCAGGCATTGCAAAATTTGCGAAATCTATCTCACACTAAACTCAAGCCATTTGCCCCCAAAACGCGAGTGCACTTCTAAAAAGGGTAATGAACCCGAGCGCATGCAGAACAAGCAGGGACTCCCGCGGCGAATAGCCTGGCAGCAACAAACGGTCCTCCCAGACCAAAACAAGATGGCAGTCTCTCTGAGGCCGCCATAGGACAACGGCAGCCTCTCCTGGGATCGACAGAACAACAATAGTCGCTGAGAAACGAACACAGAATGACAGCGATTAGTCTGGGGGCAAAACAATGCGGCAGTCTCTTTTAGAGACTGAAACAGGATAACAGCAGCCTCTCAGGCAACGGATCTCAGCAATCTTCAGACTGTAACAGAACAACAGCAGTCTCTCACCCGAAGAACAGGATGACAGTATCTCTGGCACCAAAACAGGACGACTGCACAACTACTGTAGCGTCTCATCACGGGGACAGTTAGTGTTTCTCGCTGCCTCGATAAAAATATACTACATTCCCCACCTTTCCAGCCTCTGCAAAACTACTGCGACGAGCACCAAAAGCTGCCGTATAGTGGCGGCGAAAACATCCCGTAGTTCGTACAAGAAAATTACTCTTCTCTTCACGGAATAACGAAAACACGAAGAACAAAAAACGAATAGACAGTTAGGTCAAGCAGCGCCGTCCATGAATGCCGTGGTCGATCGAGCTCAGGAGCAGCAGCAGCCAACACCCCACGACACCACGAAAAACACGTGATCGGTTGCAACTGCAAACTTAAAAATGATGAAAGAATCACCACGCGCACGGGGTGGGGCTCGGCGGCCTCCCTATCCCGTATAAAAACCCCACCCAACTTCAATATCTACGGCATACAAAAAAACACACGAACGTGTACAGCACTTCCTCTCCAAGATCAGCCTGCCCACGAACACGCCCGGTTCCTTCGTACTGCACCCCCCCCGCGCCCACTGCACCTCACGACGTCTTCGCTATCAGTGACACAACACCGAAAGAAGCATCCTGCTGTAGTAATAATACTCTTGGCTTCTCCGTACCCCCGCCCCTGTACTCCCTCCCGACTTATTTGGTGCACTTCGCCGACACACCCGAAATACTCTCCTGAAAATACAAAGAGTGCCCCCGTGTCCCTCCCACATTTCCTGCTTCCTCACACGGCATAGTTCTTACCCCCTCACCCCCCGTGCCTTGTCCACCTCTATTTCCACGACCAACACAGAATCGTCGGGGGTGGTGCTTTTCATTGGCCTTATCCGCAAAGCGCGGCACAGACACACTGACTTAGTCGTGTCCTGGTGACCATTAGTCTTGTCCTTATGACCAGGTGTTCGATTCAGTCAACCGCTCGTTAACCGTTCATCAACGAATATTTACCCTCCCGCTGTGCACCGCCCGTCCCCCCAGCCCCCCCCCACTAACGGCACAAGCGGAGGCAGCGGCGTTCTTCGCTCACGAAAAGAGAGGCGTTCTATAGGGAGTTTTACACCGTAAAAAGACGCACACATTGCCAATGGTTGACTGTATGCGCGCGCCCTCCTCGGCAATGCTACCATGATCCCGCTCATTCGACTGCAGTGCGCATGATACGTACAACAACAACGACAAAAAAAACCCGTAAAAAATGCGGCCGAAACCGGGTGGCATGCCTCAACGTCTGGTGGGTGTGTGGATGGGATTCCAGGGGACGGGAGGTGGGGGGGGGAGGGGACATGGCCACATCGAAAGCATGGAAATATGTCTCGCATACCCCCACCACGCGGTGACATGCCGGCCCCTGGAAGGAATCTACGGAATCCATATCGGTAACCGAACCAACCGAACCAAACCGAACCGCATGGCAACCGATCAGTGAACGACGGGAAATCAATCAAACCGCACGACCTGAATGGTAACCATCTAGTAGTCGATCAAACCGAGCGGCCACTGATCGCTGACCTGAGGGTAACGATGCTTAACGCGATCGTTAACCTGTCCGTAACCCAGCGGTAACCGGTTGTTATCCGACAATTAACCGAACGGAAACCGCTCGTTAACCGACTATTAACCGAACAGTAACCGATCGGTAACCAAACGAACCGGAAAAACATCATTTAAGGAAAACCGATCGGAAACCGACGGGTAACCCATCATTGCCTGAAGGGCAACCGAATAGTACCCGTTCGTTAACTGATTCGTGACTGAACTGTAACCGGTTGCTGATCTGTAACCGATTGTTGACCTAACCGTACCGGATCGGTTTTCGATCGGTTACCGAACGAACCCGAATATATATATATACTTATTTTGATGGAACAAAGACGCGAGGACGAAGACACCGGGAAAAAAAAACACGCAGGATAGCCGCAACGATGGTCAAAATAACACCCATCAGGCCCACTTGCACCCCATGCTCTTTCTCGCCCCCGACGGCTGCACGAAGATGCACTTGATCTGCCCCGGCGCGTACTGCAGCTGCACTTCCAGATTAGCCTGGAGGCACTTTTTAACCTGGGCGAGGAGCGGGCAGAAAAAAAAATCAAACCAACGCCAAGCAAAGCAGAGCAACGTTTACTTCCCACGACAAACGAAAACAATAACAACACCACCGATATCAATGACACTACCACAAACAACAATAAGCAACATCAACAGCACCGATAATACCACCACTACCTTCCCCCGTCCTCCCCTGTCACCTCCGAATTCTGCGACGCCGACACGCTCTCCAACACCTCCCGGAACTCAGTCATCGCCCAATCCCACAACCAATACCTACCCCCCGCCCCCCCACCCCCCCCCGTCCGCTCCTTTCCCTCTCACCTCCTCCGTGATCTGAGGCACCGGCACGCTCTCCAACACCTCCCGGAACTCAGCAGTCGGCTTCTCTCCAGCCCCGCACACCACATCCGCTGACTGCGCTAGCGGGCGAGGACCATAGCCCCCGGCCAGGGTGATTACGCAGGCCGCCCCTACCGTCGGGTGGGTCCCGATTGCCACACCGCAGACCTTGAAGTGTGCCGCGAGCAGGGCCTTGCGGTTGTGCCGGGACCGCTCACCGTCGGACACGAGGAGCTGCGCGACGATGCCCTCCGCCGTGGCGTCGAAGTAGGTGCACACTTCGCCAGCCACCTTTGTTGTGTTTTATATGTGTGTTTAGGGGTGCGGGGGGGGGGGGTGGTATTGTTGTTTTATTCGCTTGGGCTGGTTTGGGTTTTGGTTACGTTCTGTTTCTTGTTTTTTTTTGCGGGAATGCTCTTCGTCGGATACGAGGAGTTGCGTGACGATGCCCGCGGCGGTGGGTCAAGGTAGATGCACGCCTCTCCAGCGACGTTCTTTTCTCCGGCCATGTTCTTTTTTACGTGTTTGTGTATACCGCATGCCGTACATCGCACCTCTACCTCATACCAGTAGTGCACACCGCATATCGCCTAACTCAAAGACCCGTTCGTAGCGATTCGCGCGATCCGCGGCTCTATTTTTAGTCGGAGCCATGGCACACCACATACCACACATACACTGCATACCGCATGCTGCATACCTGGTAGCACGTATTGCCCACCGCCAATATGCTGATTACCGCATACGCTCGTACGGAAAAATAAGAGCGGTTTCTCCATCCATCTTAGTACTCAAATGGCCTGTACGTTTCCGGATATAGTGGTACACCACATGCCGCGTACCTGAAAGAACTGCCCGTAGCGGTTCATGCGATCCGCGGCCCCGCTTCCGTCGGAGCCGGAGTGTCCAGTCCTGCTCGTGGAAGCCAGATCCCTGCCAACCACGGCCGAACAGATACAGTACTCAAGACAAACATCGAAGCAAAGGTGAGAAAAGGCAATAAACGACTACGACAGCGAAAAAAACAAACAGAGCGAAGGCAGCAATTACGACAAAGCCAAAAAGACGCGACAATACCCGCCGACGACGCCAGTGTTGTAGTATTTGGGCAATGTTGCCCTAGGGACTGACTACTGCTTAGCAGGGGTGCCTCTGGCTCTGTATTGGTCACTTGCACGAGGGTTGCTTGGATGTTACATCTCTGGTATTAGTTTCTTGCTGTCCGCCGGATACCTTCCAACAAAAGGGGGGGCGGAGCTGTTCGATCAGGCACGCGATAACGCCTGCCAGCTACAAAGGGGCAACCACTATAAATGATAACACCCAACGGTGTAGAGGGGATGCCATAACACTAAGAAGACAGGCTGGGTCGACATACACACGCATCCGTATACAACGGCAGCTTGCGCTGCCGGGGTTGTAACGAAGACCACTGATAGGGACAGCTTACGCTACACCTACAATGGGACCCGAAGGGGTGCGCCAGCTTACGTTGGGCTGCGAAAGCAACTGAGTTAAATCGACACACGACGCGTATGAAAATACGTGGAAGTGTGGTGAGCTAAAGCTTTATTTTTCCCCATCCGCCGGAGGATAAAAAAATAAAATAAAATAAAATAAGAAGAGACAAAATAGAGTGGAGGTGCTCTTTTTCGAAACTGTAAAACCAATACGACAAGACGACACCACACAACAAATCGCAAAAATTGGAGATAGCAAGAGAAAAAAAAAAAAAAAACACACACACACCAGGGTACAAGGTACACGGTCCACATGGGGGATGTAGTTGGAGTGAAATCCCGGGGGTCTCACAAGTTGAAAAGGGGGAGCACAGGCGTTTCTATGAGCTAAAACCAGAGATGATACACAAAAAAAAAATGCTATCGAAAAACTGAAGAAAAACAACAAGCCGTTTTGTTGTTCAGTCCATATCATACAAAACGCGATTTTTCTCACTTGACATGATCTGCCGACGCTTGCTGCATCCCCTCTTTGGCCTCCATCGGCTCGAGCGGTGCGGTTGTCTTGAGCGTGGCGATGGCTTCCAGGAGAGGCTTGACGCCCTCCGTCGTCTGGACTGGCGGACCTGATTAGGTTTCACAGCAAACGGTTATGTTCAACTTTATTTGCTGTAACTTTTTTTTCGTTCGTTATTTCAATTAGTGATAATTTTGAAGTTTGATAACTTTGATTTTCTTTTTTTGCCCTACGGCGCACAGTACGGTGGTCTTCGGCGTGACGATAGCCTCCAGAAGAGGCTTGACGCCTCCCGTCGCATGAAGCTGCGGACCTTTTGTCGTTTCCAAAAAAAATTACTTTTGTTTCAATTGTTTGCTGTATTTGTCTTCCGTCGTTGTAGTTTTTTGTAATTACGAAGTTTTCGGTAACTTCGAAACAATGTTTCCTTCATTTTTCGTTTCAAGGCAATGGTACCGCGGGCTTGAGCGTGGCGATGGCTTCCAGGAGAGGCGTCATGCCTTCCGTGTTCTGAACTACCTGTTGAGTGTTCACAACATTTCGTTATTATTCATCTTGTTCGTGTTAATCTTTCAATCGCTATGTCGTATTTCGTACATGGTACACAACTCTGAAAACATCCATGTTTTCGTCGTTTTCGTAATTTTGCGTATATTGGACAAGGCGCAAACTATACTACGACGGAGGTAGGTCCTACACTACTTTCAGTACACATGAACGGTTTTAACACGTTTCGTGTCGCGCCACGATTTCTTCTCCCAATTTCTCCCGTGATGGTGCGGGATGGGTGTATCGTATATTTGCCTGTGCGCATATTTCAACAGCACTACCGCTCGCCCCACCCCCACCTGTGGGAGACTGGTACATGGTCTTGTCGTACAGCTGCACCAGAGGCTCGAGCTTGCTCACGTATCCCCTGGGGTCGGCCCTGCGTGAGCAAACATACGCGAGAATGCACGCGGGTGTAAACCTACTTGGCCTGCGTACAAGGAGGAGAACGACGAACGCGCGGCATGATGCCGCTCGTACCGCTTGCCGGTCTCCCTAGACGGCAAAACTGCTACCCGATGAGACGAATCCACATTCGCAACAAAAAAAATCGCTTCCAGCGTTTGGTGCGAATTACTGGAATAATGAACGCAAACGTCGGTCACTCCGTTCAAGCCTAGCCTCCCTGCGAGAACAGGGAAATCGACACAGAAAAAAATCAGAGGAGTTACACAAGGTTTCGCTCACATCGACGAGGGCTAGACCCAGTACCAGGGGACAAAACAAGGCTTCGCTCACATCGACGAGGGCTAGACCCAGCACTTCCCCTGGTGTTGGGCCTTGCCCCCACGCCAGCGGCGGGAAGCCTCATCCAACCCAATAGTTACATTGAATGGTCGGCGGCAGCGTAAAATAATACTGAAGTAAAAAATAAAAATAAACGTCATTTCTTGCATATTAGGTCGCGCCCCTCTCATTTTACCTGAGCTCGTTGATCTCCGCAAGAACAGTCTCCGGAGTCCCGCCCCCAACCTTATCATCGTCCTCCTCCCCCGCCACCCCTCCCGCAGAAGACACCGCCTCCCCCATCCCCATCCCACCAGCACCACCGCCACCAAACCCCAGCAACGCTCCCATCCCCCCACCCCCGCCTCCACCACCACCACCAACGCCAGCCTGTCCGAGAGCCGCTGCAGCATAGGCCGCCATGGCAGCGGATGGCGCAACGGGGGGAGGGGGGACGCGTGGGCCTAGCGGGGTGGACTCCAGAAGCTTGGCGATGGCAGCCGCCGCCGAAGGGTCAACGCCACCCATAGCGCCACCGGTGGCTGATGATGTCGACGTTGGAGTCAAGCTGCGTTTTAATTCATCGGTTGGGTGCGAGTTGGTGATTTGATTGGTCGGCTGGGTTTCGGTTCAGATTTGGATTGGTCGGTTGGGTATGAGCCCATGACGCCACCGGTGGCGGTGGCGGATGCCACCATGCTTCGTCTTGGGTGGTGAATTGGGTGTGAGTTATGTTTTCATTGGTCGGTTGGGTGTGAGCCCAATGGCGCCGCCGGTGGGGCACGCTGCCGATGTCGGAGTCATGTTGCGTTTAGATTGGTAACTTGGGTGCGGGCTGGTGCTTTGAAGGGTCAGTTGGTTGGCGCACTTCGCCACCAAACCAATACCTGCCCGTCAAACCCAGCCAAATTACAGCCATGTGTATTGAAGCGTTACTGTAGTTTGGACAGTAAAGCATAGTGTCGAAGCTAGGCTAACTCGTAAAATCGGAGTGCAAATTAAACCGAACCAGACATGTTTCCATGATGGGAGATGAAAAAATAAAAGGAGTATGCCATCGCCCCTCCGAAGCATTGTTTTCGTCACCGGACAGAAAGCGAAAAAATGGAGGTGACGATACATATTCTGATAATTGTTAAGACAACGTCATCGTCGACGCGCACGACTCGGTCGGCGGACACGGGGGTGTCCCAGCAGACTACGTCAGCTCCGCGGGCAACACGGACCGCGGCAGCTCCGCCGGCGCCTCGACCACCCTCGTCTCTTCCATCACTAGGTTCGGGGATCTGCCTTGCGTGACCCAGGGCAGCCTGGGGGCTGGCGCCGTGTGCGAGGCCTCTAGCGTCTGGACTGCGGATGGGACGGCCTGCGATGCGGGCCCTCAGGACGAGCCCGTGTTCCGGCTCACCCAGCTGGTGACAACACTACCACCTGTACCGGGTATGCTGGGTTTTTTTTAGGTGATGCGTCAAGTGGAGGACACACGGAATGCGACCATTGACTCCTCCGCCTTCCGGAACAAGCTCGCCCTCTCCGGCATCGCCGAGTATGTCGTAAGGGCGAGCGAAGGACCCAGGGACAGACGCGCTGTTGGTGTAACTGTTCGATTTACAGGTGGAGCGTGGGTTCATGTTGACACTGAAATGGATTCCGACGACCTCTAACACCATCGCGGACGCTATCTCGCGACCGTCGCGCGAGTCCATTATTCGGTTGGACCCCGGCGCTTTCCAGAGGGTGTGGGATGCCCCTGGTCCGTTCAGTATCGACCACGTGGCGTCTACAGTATCGACCGTCGCGCGAGTCCACTATTCGGTTGGACCCCGGTGCTTTCCAGAGGGTGTGGGATGATGCCCCGGGTCCGTTCAGTATCGACCACGTGCCGTCTACAGCATCGGTTCAGCGCCTCCCGAGGAGTCCCCACGCGCTGCCGTTCTTCTCACAGTACGACTGTGCGGACTCGTCGGGGGTCGACGTGCTGCCGCAGGATGTTTCGAGAATTTCCGGGTACGGGAGAGCAAGCGTTCGGGTGCTGTCTCCCTTCGCCCGTCATGGTGGGACGTGTCGTACAGCACTTGGCGGAGTGCCATGCGCACGCAGTTATTGCGGTCCCGGTACAAGAGCGTACTGGTACCCACTCGTGCAACAGGCAATTGTTCGCTCTTTGGAAGTGGTCCCCAAGGGTATGTTCGGGCACTTTCAGTGGCCCTACCAGGACGGAACGCTTCGGGAATGGCGGTATCCCGAATGGGTGATGATCGCGGACGAAGTGGACTTCCGAACAGCGGGCGATTGATTGTGTCCCCTACCATGTTCATTTATTTTCGCTTCAACTTAATTTTAATATATAATCCTATTTGGGTTTTGGGCACGGGTTGTGTTGGATTTGCTTATCCGGTTGCGAATCCGCGCTATTGCCAACGTCTTCGTCCTATTCCCCCGTTCACGTTGTTTGCCCGGATCCTGGAATGAGTGCGTGTGGGTGTGGCTGCAGAGCGGGGTCGAGGCGTCCGGTGGTGCTACTTGCGCGCGAAACGTCGTTCGACGTGTGTTATGCGCAATGTGCCGAACGGAGAATGTCGAACAGTTTACTACTGTTGGTCCTGTGGGACGCAGCCATTTCGGGGACCGCATGTCCCGCGGGACCCGGATGCCACGGCCGCGCGGATCCACGTTGGCAAACTAGAAGCTCGTTGGGCGGTGGTTTTCGCCGCAATGGCGGAGCGTCCGGGCCAGAGGCCCAAAAGTAAGATAGCTGACGACTTCGACGCGTTCCTCCTAGCTCGGTCCGGGAGGGGCCGAGGCTGGACAACGGCGACCGATGACGATGTCTTCGACTGGGCGTGTTTTGTCGATTCTCAGGGCCATGGGGCTACATGGGTGCACGATCGGTCTTGTCCGGGTGTAGGTCTAGCAGACGGGGCGCATGCCCGCCGGGTAGCAATTGCGCCAAGCGGTATGCGGCTTGATCGATGGATAAATCGTATATTTCGAAGTTGGGCATGGCCATGCGGGAACAACTTGGCAAGATAGAGGAATGGGATCGGGTAAAAAAGAAGGGCAACCCCTGCTCGAGTGCGTTAGTCGAGTCCCACCTTGCGTTCGTTAGCGAGGAGCAGGAACAGGTGGGCGTGAAGCAGGCGGCACCGATGCTATCACATACTCTAGCCCAGTTGCTCCAGAGCATGCGGGTGCGCGCACAGCTCGCGGACTCGTTGTCCCAGCATATCGCAACCACTCGCGACATCTCTTTTTTCTCGTCGGCCTTGTACTTCATGAGGCGATGATTCGACCTCCCCTTGACGTTGGGTTCACGGCGTTTGCGACTGCCCGAGTCGGCAGGTTTGGTGTTTAACTTCAATTTCGGGAAGACATTGCGGATAGTCGGTAGAAACAGTGATGGTCTTGCCAGACGCAGACAATCCGCAGACTTGCGCGTTTCGTGGTGTCACCGAGTACATTTCGGCGGCTTTTGCGATCGGTTGGGATGTAACCGCAGGCTACTTGTTCCCCGTGGTGGAATGTAACGGTGAGAGGAGATCAGTGGCGATCACTGCAACCCCGCAAAACGGCCGCCTTGTAGGCACATCTACAAGCAGGGGGGTTGCCCGACCATTTCACGATTCACTCGTCTAGAGTAGGCGGATCGCTTAGCAAGTCGGTCGCAGGTACGGCGGTAGACGAGATCATGGAGATCGGAGGTTGGAAGACGGAGCCCATCGCGCGGTATTTCGCTGGACCGACCACGAGCGCGGTGGCGACTTCAGAGGGAAAACGCGATGGGGGTTCTCAGCGCGCGCGGGACAAAAGCTATGCGATAGCCATGGACTTCCCTCTGTGTCAGGCTTTTCGAGATGATTTTGCCGCGCGTAAGCAGCGGTAAGCGAGTGATACAGTAAGTAAAAGGTGAGACGACGCGCGATGGATTATTCCCGGGATTTCCCAGGGGATGCACCGAGAACATCCCCGGGGTTTGTACCATGACTTCCTTCGATTTTCGTTTTCGCTCCGCCGTCAGTTCATTTTTCCATGTTTTGACCACTAGAAATCGCTGCGGCAGCACCCACAGCACCCGTGGCGACATGGTCTATAGAAGGGTCTATAGAAGGACGCGCGCGGGCAGACTCCATTGATCACCTCGGGATCGTTTTCTCTTTCAGCTTGCTCGATTATAGCGTCCGTTTTGAGCGTTTTTTTTTAACGCGTTTGTGAACGCGAACAATAGAGTTAGCCTCACGCAAAACATAGCGTTTTTGAGTGTGGAGGAAGCTGTTAACCTAACACAAAAAAGTATGGGACGGACATGAAGCGGAGAGATCACAAATCGAGCTGCGTTTGCTACCGGCTTGGTCGGCAAGTGTGAGGTTCATGGTGATGGGCTATGGTTGCAATCGTACATGTGCTAAAATCGCGCGCCAGAACATTTCCTGCATTGGTGAAGAAACGGCACGACAAAAAATTACTGCTGAGAAACATAAACTTCAAGGCCCACATGTCGCGCACATTTCCAATTAGAGCGATGCCGTACAACACAGCATGGCCGTTTATGGTCTCACCTAGGCGCGACGCGAGCAGGCGACAACGGGTGTTTTGCGGCCGGGCGAGCCATTCCGCCGGTCCCTCGCTCGAGGTTGCTAAAGAGAGGAGACGCGGGAGCCGTCCTAACCGGGCTGGCTGCGTTCGCGAAGCTTAAAATGGGGTGCGGGTGAAGGGGGTGAGAAAACACACAAAGAGATTGTCGTCAGTACCCGGTACATGAATACCAACACCCCACGACACCGATACTGACAACCACCACGAACCACCCCATCACACCCTCAACTACGAGTACCCACCAGCGCCACCAACACCTTTTCCTCGATCCCTCCTAACTTCATCACCATCACCATCCCCAACACTGCCACCTCCCCCCAAACCAACTCCAACCACGATCCGACCTTTCCTCCAACCATCGTCACCCCCACCCCAATTACGACCACCCCCACCTCTCACCCCCAACTTCTCCAAATACCCACCCACCACCGCCCCAAACCCCAACCACTGTCGCTACCCTAGTACCTACCCCCCAATAATCAAAACCACCTCCAGCAGCCACCTTCACCACAACCACCCCTCCCCCCCTCCCCGAACCACCACCCCTTACCCACCACCGCAAACCCCGCCTTCGCTCCGGTACCACCTCCCAACCACTACAACCGCAACCAATCTCCACTGCTCCCCCTCCCCCCGCAACCACCACCATCCCGACGGCCAATGAAACCAATTTCACCCCACCCGGCACCGTATATATATACCTGTTGGTGACGCCTTTGGCCAAGGAACTGGGCCCTCTCGGCGACGTAGTAGCCGAGCCGCAGGGAGACGGACCGGCTGATCGCTTCCCTCTCATTTGGTTCACCGCGTTTCGGCGTGCGACATCGTCAATAAACCTGAAAAATCACCAAAAGCAGGGAAACTACAACAATCAATACCTGGTGTACTGGTCAAGAGAGAAAGGAAGGATCGGTGAACCGTTTCCCGCTTGTTTGGTTCCACCCGCTGACGTCATCGATACACCGAAAAAAAAGCAATAAAAAACTAGACTGTCTGTAGCTCTCGTCAAGAAATAGGGTGTTAGCGACTTCCAACCGCTTGTCAGGTTGGAAAAGCAGCCTAAAACTAATATTAAAATCGACGAATGTCACAACCCAAGGCAAATTAACCTACGAAAAAACTAGGTTTAGAAAAGAAGAATATGGTAGACGTAAGTTTTCACCATTTTTTTCGCTGATTATTCTTCGTGGGTTGGGTTGGTCTTGGATTGTGACGTTCGACGGTTTCAATACTAACATTAATACATTTTTCAACCACACTCCTACCCAATCTAAAGCTCGCGCATCGCAAAACACTCGAATGTGAACTGTGGCCGTCGGATGCTTCAGGCGACTCGACAGGGGGGCCTATTATCGGGCAACGTCAAACTTAGAAACTCGTGCTCGTTCGCAATAATGGCAAATAATGGAAAATGGCCTGTTGGTAGAGTGGCACCTGTTGGTGTGCGCGGCCGACGCTTTCTCGACATACTCCTGAGCGCCTTCCACTCGGCAAACGTGATCAAGATCACGCAAATCGTACGAATCAGGCGTTTGACCGCCCCAAAACCTCTAGATCATGACCTAGTAGAGCTACGCACTGGTACAGTATATGCTGACCATAGGTTATTAATGCCAGTACGTATCTACTGATGGAGGCTACCAGTGCGCCGCCTTACGAATGAAACGAGGATCCATTCGATCTGCCCGCAGGGTGAATGTGAATTACAAATTAGCAATAGTGGCACCTGTTGGTGTATCCGCCTGGCGCATCATCGGCCCGCTCCTTGGCACCCTCCGCCGCCACCGCCGTCGCGCCATCACCACCGCCCTTGGCCACCCCGTGCAGCAGCCGTATCGCACCCTGTACGAAACCCTTAAGGTCGTCCACAAGAACGCTCTCATTTGCCATTCCCCCCTTCGCCTGAAGCCAGACAATATCGACGCGGACGGTTTGGTTGGGACCACAAACATCAGGATTTCTACAGGAGCGATTTGGGTGGGGATGTGAGTTCAAAATTACCGTGGGATTTGTGTGGACGAATCCTTCCGTCCCGCCCTCACCGCAGGCAAGGGTTCAAAGCTTTGGTGCCGACTGACCGTCCAGTAACGAAAATAACCCAACAACAGCAGCACCACACTTTCCTAGATAACGAGGCGGGAATTCATCGGGACCACCGCCCCTCCCCCGCCTTCTTTCCCTACCTCAGGGTCGTTCACTCCCAGGCCGACGACAACAGCAGCCGGCAGCGCGCGGGAAAACGCGCTGGGGGTCGGCGAGAACCCTGGATTAGAAGCCGCAACGGTTTCTCTGCTCGACCGCCCCCATCCCCCTCCTTCCTCCCCTTCTCCCTCTCCTCCCCTCCCCGTCTGCCCCATCTCCTTCCCATCTTGTTGCTCCTGTTTTTGATCGCGGTTTTGTTCTCCATCCCCGGTGTCTTTGATTGATGCCAAAACGCCTTCGACGATGGGAGACCCCCCGGGCGCCAGCCAGCCGGTTCTGCCTACGACTTTTTCGAAGCGCACCTTGGCTCTGTGGGGGGTGTGCTGTGTTGTTTGTGTTTAAAATATTTTTCCACGCGATTTCGTTGTTTGTTCATTCATTTGTTCGTTTGTTATGTTTTTTCGTCGAGTTTTTTATAATGGGAGTTGCGGTGGCAAGGGAAAATAAGAGTAAAGACGAGGGGGTAGGAGGGGGAGGGAGGGGAGATGCAGACGAGGGGGGGGCAGGGAAGGAGGAGAAGGGTGTGGGAGTGGGGGGAGGGGAGGGGGGGAGGGAGGGAAGTGGGGGGGGTAAGGACCAGCAAAGGAGGAAGGGGGGGGAGGATGGCCGGGGGGAGAGTGGGGATAAAGGAAGGGCATGCGGGTTAAATAGCTATAAAATCACCAGCAGGGGGCCGGCGAGGCGGGACCCGCATTATGTTTCCATAACACTTACAGAACAGGGCCAATCAAGCCCAGCCAAGCCAGGCTAACTCAAGCCAATCCAATCCGAGCCGGGCCACACACAAAGCAGCGCCCAAGCAGCCCCCAGTCCAAAAAAAAAAAAGTAAACTCGCGCGAACACTTATATCCCACGTTTACCAGAGTACACACGTCTACATACACAAACGCATACTTGGTATGACAACAGGTACAAATTATGCTCGTGTCGACTTCGCCGCCATGCAACAGCATACCTTGACACAGTGCTCCTGAAGCGCTTGAACAGCGGAGGCATACTCCTCCCCCGGGGGGAGACACATGTGTATCTCCGCATTCGCTGTTACCGGAAACGCCGACTCCAGGAGACCCCCTCCCCCGCCTCCGCCAGTTGTGGGATTGGGAGTGGTGGAGAGAGATGTGACTGTTACGGCGGGGAGAAGGGTGAGCTGGTCCACTATGGAGGCAACCGTTGGCTTTACATCTTGCTCTAGTTGGTACACCTAGCGGGGGGGGGGGGGAGGGATAGGGATGGCGGGGAGACAAAAAATGAATTAATTGCCACATTCAAGGGATAACAACGGTACAAACAGGGTAAAATCAGCAGGGGGGTGGGTTTATAAGGACTTTTGTACTAAATTAGCGATAGGTTGAGCCTCGCAGCCGCAGAGGGTTATGAACACCACGATTAGATAAGATACCCAGAGATTTGCTTGCACCCTTTCCATGTCGTCTGTTGATGCCCTATGCTTTTTAAGAATGGTATCGCCTACAATACGTTATTGTTGTTGATGACCGCAAAAAACACGGTAAAATAGGCAAGTACCTATTGGCGTGAAATATAATGAATGCCGCTTCACACGGAAAGGCGGGGACGGTTTGATTTCATTATGGCATTCCAATGGTGGCTGTATTTCAATCCAGAGCGTGGTATACACTACTAAGAATTCACGAAAAATAACGCAATTTCCACCTTCGAGCGAGATGATCAAAGAAGATTCCCAGAAAGTTCCTTACCTCTTTTGCACACGCCACCTGTGGCGCGTAGTCGCTGTCGGAGCGAAGCTGTCGTTCCCCGTAGATGAGGTCCTTCAAGCGATCCGCCAACGCTGCGGTGGGTGGGCCAGATATCCCTTCAACCTGCGATAGCAGTATCATACCACGTATTATTACTGTTTTTAGTAAACATGAAACATGTGATCTCAGCTGCGAGATCGAGACTTTCGTCTAAACTCATTTATGCAAGCCTATGACAAAAAAAAGCCGTGGGATCAGCTTTTGCTACTGTACCTTGAACTTGCGTAGAGTACACCGGTGCACCGATTGGTGGGGTTAGGCTTTCCGGCCGGTCAGACGGACCGTCGGACTGACAGTTCGACAATATCGGCAACAGTAAGCCTCAGTACATGAAAATACATTTTCAGCTGAGATTGAGGATTTCGACGTAACTCATATTTGCAAGCAGCGAAAGGTAGTCCGATCGCGCGTGCTATCATGTGTGCGGTTTTGTGACTTCGTGAACGATATACGTGGGTGACCTCTCTGGGTGAGAATACCAAAATCAACAGGACGATTGTGGCGTCTTGGTATCGATATGTTTATCGTTAAGGTTTCCGATAGTGATCGTCATCGATATCGTCATCGTTGTCGTTGGTCGAACATGCCACCCCCCACCGCCAAACCTTACCCACCAAGACGGTCCAAACAAACTGTCAAAACGTGACACGCATAGACCGCGAACGCAAAAGACCAAGACCCACCTTTAGCCCTCCGGTCTCTGGATCGTGCATGGAGGCAAGAATGGTTGTGAGAACCCTGGCAGGGTCAATCAACGGTCCAGCAAAGGCGGCGCAGGTGCGCGTTTCGTCCTAAAAGAAAGAAAGATATTGTTACAAAGGGAAACGCGAATTACGAGCGATTCAAGTTTCCAGCGCTACAAGCTTACCAAGCCAGCAAGGGTTACACGCATCATACGTGAGCAAGGGTGCTACAAGCGATACAAGCGCTACAAAATGGGCGAGGGTTACAAACGAGCAAGCGTTATCGATAACAAATAGCGATATCGTGTCTGTTAGCGATATCGTTAGCGACATTTCTATCGTTAACGGTATCGTCAGCGGCCGACAAGCTTTACGAACGAGCAAGCGTTTGAGTTGGCGATATCGATATTCTTATCGTCATTGTTATCGTTGGCGATATCGTCCGCACTATAGCCACCAGCAAGCGATACGAACGAGTATTCGTTAGCATTGGCGCTAATGTCATCGCTAGCGATATCGCTCACAACATCCTTATCGATAGCGATATCGTTAGCGGCATTATAAATAATTAGCGGTGTCACCACCAGTCGGCGTTACGATCGAATAAGCGTTATCGTTATCGTTACTGCAATAGCGCCAGCGTCAATCTTTTTACCCACTCATGACAATGACAACGTTATCATATCAGACCATTTCTCTCAAATCGAGCGTATCATGCGCCTGGCGTTATCTGTCACCGATCTACATACACACAAATCAAAGGGACAATGTGGGGGAATATTTGCTGGCAGCTCGAACTGCAGTACTTCGAAAGGTGTTTCTATCTGTTACCTCTTCCTCTTCGCTGAAAGTGCTGACCGAGACCTGTAGCGTGGCGAAACCCCTGCATCCCACCAATAAAGCGTTTTTGCCGGGGGCCAGGCGAGCGCCCGAGGGCTCCGACACCTTGGTTTTGTGGGGCGTGAACGAAAGGAGACATTATTTTTTCGTTGTTAATGTTGGAAAAGAAAAAAAAAAACACGACCACACCAAACGAAGCACACGAAACGATTGCCACACAGAAGCAAAAACAAGGCACACACCGCAGAAAAACAACAGAAGCAAAAACAAGGCACACACCGCAGAAAAACAAACAAAAGCAACAACGAAAACACCAAGAGATGAGACGAAACATAAAACCAACAGAGCGGGACGGTGAATCCAACCGAACCCACCGCGACAAAACAGCAAGATAAAACAAAAAAGAACAAGACACATAATAAGGGAGACATGCAAGATAGAGCTGACCGCGAATCCTAACTCACGACGACGAGATCGGGCCGCCCTGTCGCCGCCGGGTGTGCCCTCAAGAAGTCCGCTAGCCTGTCGGCCACATCCAGCGGGGTGTTTCCCACAAGGGACCCCGGGGGCGGGGAGGCCCCGACGATGATCTGCCACGGGTGGAAAAAATAGGGGAGGGAGTGAGGAAATGAGGGGAACAACTTTATCGGAGAGTCCTTAGATGGGCCCTTTGCCGGCATGGGCTAGAGGTACAAGGGACCACTTCGCTATGATGAGTGGTACCTGGGAGGCATACTCATGATCACTATCGTCACGTACACTCAGCAGGGAACCATCCTCTTTTCCGAAGCCCCCTCTCTCTTCCCCTCCCCCGCAAACACCTTGACACAACAGTCCACAACTAAAAACGCGCGCCAATTCAAAACCGAGTGTCGACATCATCATCATGATCATCATGATGACCATCAGCGTGATATCATCATCATCATCATCATCGTCATTGTCTGCAACCATCACCGCCACCGCCATTACCATTAACCGTCACGACCGCGACCACCACCATCATAAAACCATCGTAACCAACATCACCATTACCATAACCACCATCGTAATCTCTATCACCACCACTACCATCATCAGCATCGCCATTATTATCACCACCACCCCCACCATCACCACCACCACAACCACCACGATCATCATCACCGCTATCATTCCGTAGGGCAAGGTGCCCCTTATCAAAGCCCCCCCCCCCCATTTCCCTCAGCCCCGTCGCCCCCCTATCTCCCTCTCAGCCTCTCTCCGTCAGCCTTCTCCCCCCCAAAAAAAACAAGAAAAACAAGAAAAACAAATCCTCATCATCAGCACCATCACCACCACCACCACCATCATCACCTTAACTCCGCAGGGCAGCGTCCCTTTTGTCAAAGCTTCCACAGCAGCCATCTGGCACACCACATTAGCCTTATCCTGTGAAGCTCCCCGCGCCACCAGCCTAGCACCATCGCCGCCCCCCGCCTCCACTCCCCCCTCCGCATCAGTTAGGCAAAGTGGGTCTGACGCCCAGCGCTCGATCGCAGCGGAGGAAGCTTTTTTTCTTCTTCCATCCTGTGACGGTGCGTGTTTCGCATCGCCGGGGGGGGACGGGAGATGAGGAGTGCGGAGGTGAGAGGGTAATAATATGGTTTCATGGGGTTTCGTGGAATTTTATGGGATTTCAATTCTCGTTGTTGCTACTCTCATGGTATTTCATGGAGGGGCTGGGGTGAAAGGTATGTATGGAGGGAAGGACGGGGGTCAGTGAAACCAATCATGCCCCCCTCTCTTTCACACACACCTTGGATTCGTCCACCGTCCCGTAAGAGGCATACAGAAGAACAGTAGGAGTTCCAGGCGGGCCCGCTTTTTCGCCCACGACGAAAGCGTCCCCGCGCATCGAAGGGTCTTCCCGGTCCTGGGAGGGCGTTACTACCTGAGGCAAACAAACGCAAGCACGTTGTTCGGAGAACAGGGGGAGGAACAACACCAACACCAGCTGCAACAACTGCAAAAAAATCACAGCGAATAACACTTTCACCACGACCACCAACAACTATCACAACACCAGCGATAGGTACAACAAAAGACAACAGCAACAAAGCCATAACAACCACACGAATACCAACACTAACACCAACACGAAAAACAACTACAACGACAACAACAGCGACAACAACAGCGACAACAACAACACCCCTAAAAAAAACACCAACACCAACGCCGCCACCATCACCAACACTTGCCTTAACGTCAGTAAGCCCAGGAACAACAAAAACATAAAGGCAACGGAGCAACAACACCACCAAACACACGAGAAACAACACCAACACCAACATGAACAGCAATAGCAACAGCAACAACAACAACAACGACAACAACAACAGCATTAACAACAACAACGCATAAACAAACACCACCACCACCACCACCAACGCCACCACCATCACCACCAACACTTGCCTTAACGTCGGTAAGCCCTGAAGTCATCATCATCTCCGCCACCTGCAGCAGGCCAAACAAATACCGACACCGGAAATACTCAGTCGGTTGCACGCCTACAATTATGCATCACATGCCAAGCATAAATAGCTAGGCCAGCGGATTGTTGATCGGGTTGAACTTTAACTTCTTCTCAAAGTCAGTTTTCGTACGAGGTATGCTGTTGTTTTTGTTGCTCTCGCATCAACTCGCACAATCAAGTCCGTGGTCACCGGAAAGGCTCCAGTCACTCTGGAGTGGAAGAGTACCCCAGCGAAAAATAAAACAACCAAAAAGTAGTAGTCGTGTATACCACAGCTGTGCACGGAGCTTCTCAAGTCAGAAATCTCAGAAAATTAGGTAATAACAGTACCCCAACCGTCGTCAGGTGAGCTTTTTACTTCATTAACCCCTTTATAGCCCCCGAACCCCTCCATATACTAAATCCAAGTAATTTTGTCCCCAAAAACGGGTTTCCAGCTGTAAAGGGGTCAAGTGAGGAGATGCGCGCTACGATAGCGGTAACATTCTTCGGCTACACCATTATCGGAATGACGGGGCGAACTCCTTTAGCCATCAGACCCAGCTTTCTGGACGCATGGATCTTGGAGGGTAGTTTTCACGCTCTCTCATTGGCCAAGGGCTATGTGGTGGTCCGCAGATCGAAATAACAAAGAATTTTTCGAAAAGCGGCGCAACCGCGTTTCTGGCCGGGTTTGGGTTATTTATGGGTCCGGATTGGGCTTGGGGCTGGGGTTAGGGGTTGGGTTGGGTCTACGGTCGTATCTCGATCCCACCAGGACGTGCTTCCTAGTTAGTTCGCGAACGCGAACAGCGCACCGCCCCAAAGATCCGCGCGACCAGATCGCTAGGTAAGCTCCCTTCAGAAGCACACCCATGTTTTTGGCGACCAAATCACTTGAAACTACCGCTGTAGTTATAACCCAAAATCTTCGGAACGTCACCTTTGTTTCAGCAAAGTGCTTTTTTTTTTGTCGTACACCTAGGCCATGGGACTGTTCATCGGGTTCTGCACCTTCATTCTTCTCAAACTCAGTCTTTTTGGGAGGGTGAGGTATAGAGCTCCCATAGATGAGAAACCTCAGAAAAATATCGGTGCACCTCTACCGTGGCATGTGTCAGGAGACTGATGAACTTTACGTGCCACCCCTACACGGTTGTAGCACGCCTCTTTCCTACTCTCCGGCCCCGAAACACCAGGGGCGGAGGGGGAGGGGGGGGGGGTGTATACTCAGTTTGCGCATGACCGTAGTCGTATGACCATAGACCCTCGCATCCCTACTATGTCGGGACGGAGCACGTCGGATATTCACCAACCAGGCAGACATTGCGTGCACCAAACGCGAAGCGCCGTGAGGTGTTCGGCGGGTTGCATGAATGGTGAACTGCATCCTTCCAAGAACCACTCGTAAGACGGAC